>CM026552.1:5215000-5815000 GCA_015143295.1 Tetracentron sinense | reverse complement strand
AACCCTAATAAAGGTAATGCTAGGGTCACTCTTATTCTCTTGACTCTTAAGTGTTTTAACCCTAACAAGGGTAATGCTAGGGTCACTCTCAAGACTTTTATCATTGTTAGTAAAATGACTATTATACCCTTTAGATATTTCATAACCTCACAAAGCCCCCCTTTAACTAGCCTCGAACTGTGGTTAACAAGTTTTAACCCTTGTGATTAATTTTTTTTCTAACAAGTAAGGTTAAATGTTTTAAGCCTTTAATCCTAAGGGTTAGTGGATCTTAACCAAAGTTAAAGGGGTGTCCCTTCTTAACTCCCTTTAACTGTGGTTAAGATTTCCTAAACTTTAAGGTTAAAGCATCTAACTTTGATTTTAAAAAAAAAAATAATAAACATGTCACCTTGTAATTCCCTTTAACTGTGGTTAAGATTCATTAACCTTTAGGATTAAAGCATCTCACCATGGTTTTTAGATTTTTTTAAATTAACATGTCCCCTTTTTAACTCCCCTTTAAATGTGAGTAAGATTTATTAACCCTTAAATTAAAGCATCTAATCTTAACTTTTATAATTTTTTTAAATGCAGTGTCCCTTTTAACTCTCTATAACTAGGGTTAAAATTTACTAATCTTTAAGAATAACCAAATAAGCATCTAACCTTGGTTTTCAGATTTTTTAAATTATTTTCAGTACAAAAAATGATGTGTCATGAATCAATCTTACATTATCATCACTCGTTAGCACACATTTATGCTCTCTTCTCATTGCATCTCTTATGTACATTGTTGTTTTTTTAAAATATTTTTATTCTAAAAGGTGTATTAACATCTATTTTAACATTTCCTGAAGTTTCACTACAAAATTACATATTTTGCCCATTTTCTTGCAATAAACAATATATCTCCGATATATCTTTTTTCTGCGGCTTGACATGTTGAGCGATATCGACATTCAGAACCTTGGCCCAAACTATCTACATTTTGTCCCACTAATGAGACAGGTGCAGAAGCTGTAGGAAGGCTGTGGCAGCATGGTGTGGGGGCTGCAGGGTCTGCGACAGTGAAGTTTGGTGGCTGGGAGTGGGCGGCAGCAATGGGAATGGCTGGGGAAGTGGTGCGACAGCTAGGGTTAGGGTAGGGAGACTGGTGGCAATTGGGGGGGGGGATCTGTTCTAGGTTTAGGGCTGAAGTGATCTCACAAGGGAAAACAGAAAATAAAAGAAGATCAATGGAGAAAAAGAGAGAAAGAAGATACCCTGGCTTCACACCAAGGATTCAATCTGGTTTCACACCATGGCTTCATATCATCCTTTCACATTACAAAAGCAAAAGCTCTCATATTTTCATTCATTCCTTCCAAATAAAATCTCTACAATGAGTATTTAAAGAGAAAACTCTATTTATAGTCAATTACCCAAATACCCTCTTTAATAAACTAATAATGTAAACAAAAAGGTAAATAAACTAAATAACTAATAGGGTGGTTGGCCATCTATGATGGCCTACGCCATCTAATGGGCTAATCGTAGCCCTCGAATCCTCTAGCTCTCTATTCAACGGTAGATCTCCCTCCATAGTGCGATCTCACACTAGATCTCCCTCGATGGCATGATCGAACAATTGATCTCCATCACAGACATGATCCAACGGTCTTCATCAAGAACACAATCTAAGCTCAATGACAAGTCATCCATCCATAATGAGACTTGTGTAGGGGCTCTCCTCTGCCTCTGCTAGTATCACACACTAGGTGATCCGATATCCGCATCAATATCATTTGGCATATTTATCAGTAATTGAGCCATGAGCTTTATGTAGCCCGTGACACGAATAATGCATTAACAGTAAAATAATCTTGTTTTTAAAGGTAATTTAAGATATCATTAAGACCAATATCAAGTACAAAAAAGCAACAAGGTCTCACGCAGTGAACTGACTAGGAGCTTACCTAATACTGCTTTAAAAAAAACAAATGACCAATTAATATTGAAGACTCATCGTTGTCCTTCACAAAAATTTGCACCCCAACTAGATATATGCTGAGAGAATGGGCCTTGAGCAAGGAGTTTTAGGACCTAGGGACTGTCTCCCGTGTCTCATAGTGCGGGGAGTGGATTTTTGTCACTTGGAAAGGGTCTGTTTTCATTCGTGATGCTTGTTATGGTTGATGTTCCTATGACTTATCCTTTTCCTTTTCCTTTCCTTGTATAGTGAATCTCTTTATTTTATCTCATCCCTTTTTTTATGAATTGATATTAGTTTACTGATAATAAAAACAGCTTGGTCATTCGGCCGTATGCATGTAGCTTACTTGTTAATTGGTAATAGATGTCAAGAAAATCACATGCCCATGCAAATTAGTTCCCAAATGTGTACCTTCAATTTGTGGAAAGTTTCAACCTGCCCTTAGTTAAATGGTTTAATTTAGTTTTTCAATCTGTGGTTATTGTTTTCTTGATTGAAAATGGTTGATCAAATGAGGTTGGGGTAAAACCTGTGGAAAGTCGATGATCAGAAAAGGAATTGGCAAGGATTTGTGGAGTACTGAGGATGTGGTTAGTTGCTTCCTGGTTTTTTGGGAGAACATAAAAGTCAGTTACTTTTTTTGTTGTTGGGCTGCACAATATCTAGGGAAAATATGTTCATCCATCAAAGATCAAGGCTCTTCCCATCTGAATGACCCTTTTCAGAGTTCTGCCATGAAGAGTTGAACGCCCGGAACTATGGATTATATGCATCGTTTTGTCATTTGTTTTAGTTTAACTATGCAGCAAGTATAGTTCTTAAAAAGTATACCTGGTCTTTGAAAATAACCACCGAGTTTAAACTATGTTGCTCTGTCTGCATAGAATATAGCTTTGGCAAGGGCTAGAAATTGCTAAATATCATTTTTAAGGGGCCTGACAATCTTGAACTCCCTTGTTGAGTTGACTATCACTTTCACCTAATGTAATGATTTAGGTTTGTCAGGTTTAAGTGAAGTTCTTTGGTCGGTTATCTATAAGGCTAGAAGAGATTGCGTATAGTTCCTTTGGCTTCTTTTAGTGAAGAATCATTCTGCTTGAGGTTCAAGTAAATCTCTTTTTGGCCTTTATCTTAAGTGATTGGATCTTATTCTTCTATATTTTTCAGTGAGGTCCAGTTACCCATCCGGTTTGATACTGTTGAAGGCATACTTTGATGGCAGAATGTGGTAGTTATCCTATAATCCAAACTTTTATCCGGACACTAGGCCCCCAGACAGTAGACTTGTGAAATACATGACTAGTCTCTTATTAAGTGTGACAAAATTATAATCTCAGGGAAGTATTAAAACTATGTTCTGTTTTGTATTTTGTTTATTTAGGCAGTAGCGGGTACTATTTGTAGTGTCTAGTCGGGGGCAGGATAGTCTTCAGCCTTTTTTTTGTTATGTGCTTTAATGGTTTCTCACCCTATGCCTGTATAAAAATTATTTATCTGGCTATTCTATTTTGTTCACCAGGAATCAAGCCTGTTCAATTAGGAATGTCTTCTTGGTTTGGTGGTTTGGAATAAAGAAATGCTGATTACTATCAGATCTTTTTTAGTTTTGAGTTTAATAGATATTGATTCATGGTTTGGGAGTTGATACCTTAGATTTTGTGTTGCTAGTAAGTAAATATGGATGCCTTTTGTAAGGGTAGATTTTGTGTTGCCAATTTGTAAATGTATACGACTTGGAGATCTTCCTTTGGGTTGACAAAGCCTTCCTAGGGTACCCTTGGGATGTGATAGGACCATGAGCAAACAGAGGAGTCCACACATTGAAAAGTCAAGCAGCATTAACTCGTGAGAAATTTTTCATTGCCGTGTCCTTTTTTCTACCTTTAAGATATGACTTGTTTTTAAAATTTCCGCCCTACTGCAGGATCATTTTCCTTCCCTACATAGCAGCTCGTATAGCTCTTTCTATCCTCCTCTCCTGCTTATCTTCCACTCCTAAAAACATGTATACAACAAATCAAAGATGTTTCCTTCAGCTAGCAACTATCAGAATTTGCTCTAGTATTTCCTTTATAAACAAACTCTCATCTACCAAATGCATCATCTCTATCACTTCCTAAGAGTAAACTTTGAATTTTGGCTCTGGGAGAGCAAGAAATGACCCCCATAATCAAATTTATTCTTCAAAGAGCTTTATGACAGGGATCCATGGCTACCGAATATTCTGACCAGGGGGGATCTTTTCTGAAAGCAGGCGGTGGTCTGCAACCTATTATTATAGAGGTAAGGTTCAACGAATATGGACCATGTGGATTATTACCTCCTAACTAGGTAGATCTTTGCTTTATTGCATGCTATAGACCATGTGGATTATTACCTCCTAACTAGGGAGATATTTGCTTTATTGCATGCAAGGTAGGTGTTGAAGTCCAGAGTCCCTCAGCACCATCTCTCTATCATGATGTGTGAAAATTGACTTTAATGCACAATCTGTTTCCTCATTCCGATAGGTGTTGATCACTCACTGAGTCAGGGTGGCCGTTCCCTTATAGCAATTTTATTTTTCTGAATCATTGCGTCATATAGCCGGCCATGATTTGGACTAGGGCCGGGGCTTAAAAGAAGATAAAGAAAAACTTTTTGTTTTAGCGGTTTCTTTTTTAAATTACCATTGACTGCCAACTTATCATCAATCCTCTATTCATCTTCCTTTATTCGGGGTTGGGACCTACTTTTTCTCATGATTCATCAAGCATCACGTCGGAGTTATTAAAAAATAAAATAATCTCAGGGTTAAGGGTGTTTAGAGATGGGTGTCGGGTTTATTCAAGGTTTAGATTTGTTTAGGGTTTGTTTTAGAAAAATCCTAACAAACAAAAATTAGGGCTAGGGTTAAGGTTTATTTTAGGGTTGAAAAACACTACTTTTTTTTTTTTGCACAGTTTTAACGAAAAAAAAAAAAAAAAAAGATAATTCTTAAAATTAAATCTAAAACATACGCTAGAAGCAGTGCCAATGGTGGGTGTGTGGCTTCTCTCAATAGAGAGGTCTCGGGACCCATTCTCTCCCGGGTGATAGCAAGAACTCCAACCCTCAATGCTAACCACTAACCCAGTACTAACGTAGGTAAATGATATCCTCCTGCAAAAAATTTAGGGTTAGGATTTTTTAGGGTTTGCTGTAGAAAAATCCAAACAAAGAAAAAATGGGGCTAGGATTAGGATTTATAGAGGGTTGGGGGTAGGATTAGTAGTTCTCTAAGGTTTAAGTTGAAAAACCCCAAGTGCCAGTTGGATTAAAATTAGAATTTCTTAGTTGCTTTTAACTTTGATTATTTTGGCAATAATCATTTATAATATAATCATTGGACAAACTACCACTGAAAAAATAATTGTTTAGATAATAAACATCTTTGAGTTGTACTGTTTAAGATGAGACTGGTTAAAATGATAGTGATTTTGTAAAATTGTGAATCACTTGTTATACAGTCAAGTTTAGTTAAAAATTAAATATTTTAATCACTTTTCAACAATTAAATCAGGAAAAAATCAAACCCAGATATATTATTTCCCTTTTTTCCCTTTCAAACAAATTGAAATGATTGGTTTTTCTGTTTGGAATCTTGTTAGGTCTGATTCCACTCACCCTTAAGGTTACTGATTAAGTATAGATTACTAATTAGGTTGAAAAACTTTCGAGGATTCAATGAAACAAATATAGATTAGGGTTACTAATTAGGGTTAGGTAGAGGATTACTAATTAGTAAGGAATATCTGGAATTATTTTTTTTTGGTAGTCATCATTTACCTACGATAGTCCAGCTAGGGCATTGGAGCTCTTGCAACTCATACCCCAAGGGGATTAGATCCCCACACCTCCCCTATGGAAGGCCAAACCCCTACCATTCACGCAAGAGGCGGTGGTGTAGGAATATCTGGATTAAATTTAAACAAAATCGTTCAACAAATCAATAAATCCTAAACCATATAAAAATAAATAAAGATTAAATAAAATAAATTGAGAACTTAGAAAGCATCCATTGACAGTGAGGTGGGGATCTAAGCTGAGAGTGATTGGTGAGGATTTGAACTTGGAGCAGCTAATAGGCCCACCACCGAAATCAGAGCAGAGTGATTGGCCAATTGCCGTTGGACCATCCTGAGTTCAAAGCAGTCGATGGAAAATTGAATTTCAAGTTCAAAGCAGTCGATGGAAAATTGAATTTCAAGTTCACTATTTGGATGCTTATAATTCATATGATAATAGATATAGTTGTTTACATGATTATCTTATTTTTTAATCTTGTAAATGGGTTGAACCAAATAGAGGGTCTCCGTACTTAATTCAAATCTATAGCAAAAATGGTTCCAAATACTTCTTAATACAAATAAAGAAATTTGTATTGTAATGTACTCTAGTAATATAAAATATTATAAATTAGCCTATCTGTTTTTATAAATAACAATTTTTGTTTTTAATGGATATGTAATTGAAAACCATTTTTTTACTATTATAATGCGAGAGGGAGGCGTAACCTGATTTTTCTGAAATTCTCAAACTACCCTTATATAAAACAAAACTTAATTCAATGTTTTACTATAATGTGTTAATGTTTTACTGTAATTCTTAAACTACCTTTAATCTATTTAAAGAATAGAATCACAACCAATTGCAGTTGAACTTGGGGAGAGTTCAATCGCACTTGCGGCTTAACACTTGTTCCTTTTAACTCCTATTAACCTGTGGTTAACTCCTTTCCCTCGCCCTCATGTGCATCGCACATGCCACCCGCTAGTATATTTTAATGGTAAGTACTTATAATTTTGCTAATCAAATATCAGAATACAGAGCCATTATATATTTTACTATTTTATATTTAAAAAAAAAAAAAAAAATTTAAGTTCAAATAAATATTTGTTGAAAATTTATACTTAAATATTATTTTTGAAAATAACATTTAAGTTCAATTAAAGATAAATAAATAAATAATTTTATTTAGCTGAAAACTATTTAATTAAATATAAATAAATTTATTTAAATAAATATTAATTGAGAGCTATATTTAATAAAAATCATAAAACTAAAAAAAAAACATTAAAATTTTTAAATAAAATATTTTTTTTTAAAATAATTCAAATGCAAAATCATCTCAGAAGGCCGGGAAATAGTGATAGTGAAGTTGTGTATAATTTGTGCTAATTTTGATGCACACGTGAATTATATATAAGATTTGACATTGAAAATTATTAGAATTGGGACCAATTCCCACCCCTCAATTGGGATCCAAATGGCCCATGAGCATTGATCTTCCTCTTACTTTCCCTAAAACAATGATCTCCTTCTTTTTATTATTAATTAAATTAATGAGATGAAAGGGAAAACAGAAAGTCGTTTGAGAATTAGGAATCAGAGTGAGTATCAATTCCGGTCTTTGCTGTTTCCACTTCCTAGGATCGTCATTGCTTAGAGGGAAAGTCACTATCTATCCACGACCGACCTTTTCTCTCTCTCTCTCTCTCTCTCTCTCTCTCTCTCTCCCCACTTGCCCACAAGCGACACCCATCATCCCTATACTATCACAAGCGACACTCATGGACGGAAATGTCCTTGCATAACTTGAATATTTATTTAACCTCTCTGGCTTGTTTTGCGAGCTCTAGAGATCGTTTTCAGTCTGGAGTCCCGTTCATATGTAAACTATTTTTGTCTTTTAAAAAAAAAAATCTTTCTTCTTTGATTTGACAAACAGAATTAGGAGTTCCGATAAGGAGGGGAGAACCAGAGCTTGGCCATATAAAATGTCTGTGGTTGCGTGTTGAGGGCCCTTCTCATTCCTTTCACTCGCCACTTTTAAAATAATAAAACAAGAAAATTATATGCTTGTGAGTGGCGAAAGCATTTAGAGAAGGGGGGAGCTAGCAAAATTCGTGTAGAGAAGTTGTTTGCTCCGTTGGGCTGATATAAAGTTATTGAGCAATGCTACGTCTACTTTCCAGTTGCCTCTCCAATAAAAGTGGTTGGACCTATAAAAATGTGTCATACTATTTTATCTTTCCCTCAAAAAAAAAAAAAAGAAGAGAAAGTGCACAACCGGAAAGTGGATGAAGCAAAAGTTATATGTTTTGTTATATAAAAGGGTATGGGTAGGAATTGTGAAAGTATGCATTCTTCAATTTATAATATTGGATTTTTATATTATTTATTATAGATATTTGAGTAACATTAATTGTATAATTAAGACTGTTTAATAATTCAAACTTAAAATAAGATCCAAAGCTTATTTTGTGAAGATTGAGATGGGTGACACTTTTTAAACCAATTCGTCAACTCTTCCAAAACCATTTATCTTTGAGGAGTGCTGCCCCCAATCGTAATAACTCCAAAATTTTCCACATACGCAAAAGTAGGGTAGACACGTGAAGATGTTTGATATTTTAACAAATTAAAAAAGTAGAAATCAGAAGATGTCTGACATTTGTAGCTACCACGTTACGTCTATGGAAAGATTGCGACTATGGCTAGCAAAATCCGTTATCTTTTTACATGGAGTAAAGTGATAATTTTGATTAATCCTTAAGTCAATTCAACTTTCTACCACTAATCTTGAACCCAACGCATTATAACACCTTAACATATGTATAATTATTGAAGCAAATAAGAACATATGTATAATTATAGGAGTAATATGTTTAATAAATTTAATTTTAAATATTATAATAATTTAATTTATAATTAGCTTGTATAATTAATAATATAGATAAATTAAATATTTAACTATGTAAATATATCATCGTACATAATATGTGGTTTAAATAATAGTATTAAGTTATTATTATAATTTAAGTAATTGATAAATTTAAGCACTAATTATTAAATATAATTTTTATATTTATTATGTAATTAGTAATTTTAAAATATTTAATTGTATTATTTATTTTCACTAGCAAACATTTTGAGGGGTCTCTTATTTTTTCAATTCATTTATAAATGGGTTGGGTTTTGAGTTGATGGTTTATATCCTGCATGAAATTGATCCAACTGAGATACAATCCAATCTTATATGAGTATATGACCCATTGCCACCCATAGTTAGAGAATAAATAATTTTAGATCCGAAGTATATTCTTAAATATTATAAAGAACAATTTTCACAATTTAAGTACTTTTAAATGTGAAAGAGTTAAATAAAAAAATTCAATAAACTGCTTAATTAAGCTTAATTAGTCAAGCCTATTGAGATTTGAGACACCAAATTAAGCGTTAAAAAAGATAACAAAATATGTTTCTAAACAAAGCTTCCTATTAAATTAAGGTTAAGCTATATTAAGGTCTTAAATTAAGAATAAATTTTAAGGGAGAGTGACGCTAGCAAAATCTGTGTGGTTAAGAGAAGCTTAATCATCCACGTCAGCAAGCTGTTTGCTCCATCACGATTCACGTGCCATCAACCGCTGCGTTGAAACAAGATTATAAACAATAAATATCCTTTAAGGCTCACTGAGAGAGAGAGGCGCATTGAATACTTTGATAATGTCGGCGAAACCTTTGAATTTTTTTCCTTAAACAAAGGACACAACGTGGCGATATATCCAGATGACAGAGTAGTAGCCAAGTAGGAAAAGATGCCTGGTGGCGTATTCCCATTAATTAAATATAGGCATGGGGGATTTGACACAAAGTGTCTCTGGTTTGGATACAAATACAGGTGTTATCGAAGTAAGAAGAAATAGCCATGGCAGATAAAGAGAGAGGCCTCTCATGGTTAATTTGCTGAGAGTCCCATAAAGGTTTCTGGGGATGGAAGGAGGGTGTTGTTCGAGTAGTACAAGCACAGAGACGCGTAAGCGGAAGGAGAGTGAGAAGAGTTATAGGGGTATAAGGATGAGGAAGTGGGGGAAGTGGGTGGCTGAGATTAGAGAACCCAACAAGAGGACGAGGATCTGGCTTGGTTCCTACAGCACCCCTGTGGCCGCTGCACGGGCCTACGACACTGCTGTTTTCTATCTAAGGGGTCCATCTGCACGACTCAACTTCCCGGAATCTCTAGTCCAAGAAGATGATCAGCTTCACGACATGTCTACAGCCTCTATACGTAAGAGAGCTACCGAGGTTGGGGCTAGAGTCGACGCTCTTGAAACTGCTAGCTCTCTCCGTGCCACAGAATCCAACTCTTGCCAGTTTTTGGAGAAGCCCGACTTGAACGTGAAACCCAGTCCTGAAAATTCAGATGATGAGTGAATAGTGATGCATGCCTCAATCTTCTTTGATCTCCTCCTCTTTCCATATTTCTCTAGCGTGCAGAATCAAAGGGGAATTTATAAGCTCAATCATCTGAAAGAAGTAAATAGTGGGAATGATTTTGGTCGGTCGTTGAAGTTAATTAGTTATGGGGATGATTAATTTCCTTTGGTTATGGGGCTTTTAATTTGGGAGTAGGAAGCAATTTGGGTGGTGGCCTGGGGTGTAAATTAAGGAGATCGAAGGGAACAGTGGATGATGGCATATATACCGCCATTCCAACTGGTAACGACTAAGGACAGAGGAGATAAGAATAAGATCCACTTGCTTGTGTATCTCCTTTTTTCTGGGTGGGAACTGGGAACCGTTGCGGGATGACGTACGTGCGTGCTTGCTTGTGGACACCAGTACCACAGACCCCACAGAGATCTGCAAGTGGTCTGGGTCGGATGGCCTCGCCGTCATGGATGGGGAAGCTGATGCCATCTCAAACAAAAGCTTGATAGATGGTACTGGCCGGTGATGTGTGGCGGTGGCGGGGGTGTCCGTAGTAGTAGCCGTTTCATCTGTAACGGTTCCCGAAACAGGCTGGCTGTCTTATACTCTCTTAACTGTAACGGCACCGACACAGGCTGCAGTGTGCTTTTTTGTTCTTTGGACGGTTACTTTTTGTCGCAAAATCTGCAGCTGGCCAAGGCCAACTGTATGTATGTAGGTGGTCCAATGAAATTCGATGTCTTTTTTTTCAGATTTCAGAAATGTTTCTTTACAAAACTACCACTTCCTTTCTCGATATTACAAGATTACCACCGCATTTTTCACTGAAATGGGAGCTCTATTAAATCGACTTGAAGAGGAGCGCCACCTAATATTTAACCTTTTTTGTGGGGTGTGTTTGGTTGTTCGGGGGTGATAACATCTCCGTGTTTCCGGTGTATGACACATACAACATGGCTCTTCGGTGCATTTTACTGGTTTAATATTACTACATCAAATACTCTTGAAGGGTATTGGGCTGCCCTTTCTGTTTTTTTTTGGGTGGTGCTACACGCACCCCATTATTTACTTGTATACCCCAATTTTAAAAAATCTCTATTAAACACCAAAGAAAGACAAAGGCGTCCTTAAACCTTCATCCTCTGGTGCCATAGCTGTTAAAGTCTGCAACTTATATCTTCACATGCCTTTGTCATCTCCAACTCCAACCAAATACCAAGACCAAGATTGATCAACACGGTTTAGATCGAAGATCTTGTGAGGTTTACAGATAGACCAGCGAAGAAGGAAGGAATTGTAGATACTGAAAGCTCAATCTCATGTGATATTGGAAACTTTGGGAATAGAAGAAATGATCAGATCTCCTTCTCAATCTAGCTTGGATGATGATTGTCCTCCTGCACCTTGTTTTTCTTCATCGGACGTCACCAACATCCTTGTCTCCTCCTCTGATCTCCATTCATTCTCTAAATCACCGATCTCTCTCTATACTTTAAAATCTATGATTATCAAGTGCAGTTTGTTATTCCTATTACGATATTAACATGGGATGGATTATATTTTAGGCTGATTTATAGGATTTTTCTGAACAAACAGTAAGAAGAAGAAAGGGGTTAAAAAATCAAAAAAGAAGAAAAAGAAAGGGGCTTTTTTGTCATTTAAATTTGTTTATGGTGTTTAAGGTGGCGTTTGGTAACTCTAAATAATAAGAACTTATTTGGGTTTTAGAATGTTTGATAGCAGGCTTAATAGACTTCTAGACACTTTAAAAGTAGAGGAAAAACCTCTAAACAAATAAGTAGCACGGGTGTAAGTTATTTTTTGGGTTTAAAACTTTAGAGCTTATTCTTTAGAGTTTATTTTTAAGAGCTTATTATATGTGAGTAGAGTTTCCAAACACACCTTTAGTTCGGGATTTCTTAAGATTGGTGTTTATAAGTAAACATTGGGGTGCGCATAGCACCACCTTTTTTTTTAATAAAAAAATATATATATTATTGCTGGAGGAATCTGTTCTGTTTTTTTCCGGGCTTGATTGATTACATTGGGTTGGGATTTGATCGGGCTCTCACCGGATCAAAATCATCCGGCCTCCCCTTTGAGTGTGACATGTAGTGATAAAAATGGGAGAAGATATCAAATAGAGAGAAGTCAAAAAAAAAAGGAGGGAAATGAAATGACTTCTCCCCTTTTTATCGCCACATGTTGTATAAAGGCCTTAGGCAAGATGATTTTGTTCCGGCGAGAGCCAGATCGATTACATTGAATTACCTGGGCATAATATACGTTTATGCTTTCGATGTGGGAAAAACGGAATGAGGTAGTGGCTCGGTCCTTCGATCATGGATCTGTATTATTCCAACTAGTGCTGTTGATGTGTGGATCTTACAAAACGAAGCCCCATCCACTGATTCGGGATAGAACGATGGCCCAATCTACACTGTGCTTACATCACTCGAAGGTCTTTCCGCATTTTCCTTCGGAGACATCACCCACTGGCAAAGCTGTCACACCCAATGAACCATCAAAACATTCACATTTTTTTTTTTTGGTTGGTATGAGACACACGGTTAGGCCGCAACCCCAGTTAGCAAGTCAGTAGTTCTAAGTTAAAGGCGGGTGGAGAGTGCAACCCACTCTCACCCTCTCCTGAATGGAACCCGGAACCTCTTTCCTAAGGAAGGGAAACACCTTCCACTGGGCTCTGATTTCTCATCAGCCCACCAATCCGTTGGTAGGCTTGCTCCAACACTCGTTAGCATTAGAAGCCCACATACATACATGGTCTGCAGAACTTCCTCTCAATCCTAGGCAATGGCTGACAAACAGTCATGTAGGTCACATTGTGCTAGCTAATTGAATTGAAAAAAACAATATGCTATATAAGGAAGAACATATGCATCTCTAATTCTCTCCAGACAATTAAAAATAAGCACAACCCTGCATCTAGAAAATTAAAAAGGATGATCTAAAGAGCGCAACTTCTTCTCCACCAAATGCCACAGTCCACCCAATTAACAACTTGGGAGCAACCTGCATGGTGGCCATATATAATGTATGAAAACTTGCTAACTCGAATCAGCTGCTAATTCAATATGCCTCGACATCTACTTGCAATCTTGGATTTATGCCAGCTTTTCGATAGTACGTTTTATCTGAAGGGCGGCCCTAACAACATTTCCTCTCGTGATAATTCCAACCTTTGTAATACATGTAGAGAGACCAGTCAGAAACTTCAGAAGGAAATTTAAAAGAGAATGAAGATTGAACAAAAGAAACAAAGAAAAATATCTTACCAGCTTACCATCACCATCTACTACTGGAAGTCGTCGGTATTTTGTTTCAAGCAGTAATCTGAAAATTAATGGAACCAGATTAGAAATTATATCTATTGGTTTAAGACATATAATAGAATAAATGTTGTAAGGAAAGAAAAGAATGAGAGAACCTAGCGGCATCTTCAAGGTAAGTGGTTTCACCAACAACAAGTGGAGCAGGTGTCATCAAATCACCGACGACTTTGCTGTTAGTCTTACTGAGCAACTTCTGTATCTCATTGAATGTCTGCAAACATTTATCCAGAATTAGATATACCAGCAGTTGAGATATAAATTTCCAAGAGAGTAAGCAAACACATTCATAACTACAGAGCTCCTCTTGCTAATTATTAGTCCATAAAATGTTTTTTGGGAAGGTGTCCGTACAAAGTTACACACACAAAAAAAGAGCACCACGAACAATTCTATAAAGGTTATGTATCTGTATTAATTGATGACATAATCCAAATGATGAATATACAGAGATAAATTCTCAATTTCACTGCAGTGGTAGGGTTCAGCTTCGAGATTCTAGATGGTGGCCCTCCACACCTAGTAGATTCTCACTAGGAATGGCAATGGGGCGGGGTGGGGCGGTTTTCTAACTCCCCGGCCCCGACCCGATTATAAATCCGCCCCGCCCCACCCCACCCCCGACCGGGGCTTATATATGGTGAAACCAGCTCCGCCCCGCTTATAAAATCCCCACCCCGGCCCTGCCCTGCTCCTACTGCCTTTATATATATTTTTTATTAAAGTGGTTCTAGGGCGGGGCGGGGCGGGGCGGGGCACTGGAGCAGGGTATACTAAAACCGCCCCCGCCCCGAAACCGAGTCGGGTCTTTATTTTTTATACCATCCCCGCCCCGCCCCTAATTTATTTGAAAAAAAAACGCTCCTATAGGGGCAAGGCGGGGCGGGGCCCCTACGGGGGCAGGTCATATTGCCATCCCTAATTCTCACTTTGAATCAATTGTACTTTATTTTGTTTACAAGGAGGACAACAGATTCTTAAATGGATAATCCTCTGGAGGAAGAGGATGCACTTGACAATTCTAGCATGTTTCGTGAGATTTTCCTTGTTTTTAATTTCAAGGTCTGCATGATGCAGTAGACAGCTTAAGTTACAACTGGAACATTCCCTAATTCTTCAAAAAGCACACATTACCATTTGTCATGTGAAAATGACACAATGCCCGTAACAGCATAAGCATTCAAAATTAGAATCAACAAATAAAAGAGGGACAGTTCTTTTATTCATTAAAAAAAAAAGACAGAGGGACAACTTTTAACATACTTGCCAAGTGCTATCAACTTCGGGAAACAAGCTTGTATCAGTTCGTCCAACACCTAATTTCCAATCAAAAACAAACAAAAAACTTAATATCACAGCTTCAGGAAAATTGTACGATCATAGCGCACAAAAATCTCATTTTTTTCATGAAAGAGTTCAAAAAAAATCATATAGAACACAGAAATAGCTTAACTAGGGAGTAAAAAACCAAAGAAATCAACTATGATTACACAAATAATGGATGGTGAAAATCACCATGGGTGCCTGTCATTCAAATACAGCAATTGCATGAACTCTTTTAGAGAAAAAAGAACATTTTCAGTGCAAGTAAATCAAGCATAAGAGTCTGACAAAGGTACAGCATATATGCCAAGAACCTTAAAAAGAAATTCTCAGATGGAGCGGGATATTTTTTTATTAACTTGAAAAGAATATGAGGGCATCTATGGTTCCTTTCATAACTTAATATGTGACCAGTGTAGACAAAGCATCCAAGCGACACCTAGGTGATAGGGTTTCCTTAGGGAAGAGTTGCCTAGGAAACCAAATTTATTTATTTATTAAGATTATAAAAAATAAAAATACTAAGGTATTTTAATATGTACTTAAAATACTACTTGAAATAAAGATTTAATATTAGAAATAAAGCATAATAAAAGCATAAAGTCACTGCTAAAATCTAGAAAGCATATTTTAGAGAAAAGCGTGGGGGGGGGGGAAGAGAGCCAGATGCAGAAACCTAGAAAACATTTGTTTTGTCTAGGCTATACACATTTGTCTAGATAGCACCCCATATAAATTTGTAAAGTGAAATATGTTTTATTTTAGTTTATATATATATATATATATATTCCTTTTCTCTTTTTTTTTTTTTGTAAATATAATCTACTGTTATATGGATCTCGGGACTACTTTGTCACTGGTACTTCGGCACCTGGATGGCGACGTCTAGGCATCACTAGGAAACAACATCTTAACAACACCCGGACACTAATGCAGGCACAAGGTTCATGGGTCTTGGATAGACAAGCAGTCATCAGCAAACAATTTAACAACTGTGTATGCAGCTCCAGGTTCAGAGGAGTGAAATCCATAATTAGTTGGTCCTGGGGCAGAGCCAGGGGGCAAGGGGGGGCAGCCGACCCTCTGAAATTTCGAAAATAAAATAAAATAAAAAATTTAGGCACGTTTGGTTGCACTTCCGTTTACTGTTTTTAAAAACAAAAATTTGAAATTTTTTACAGAAAATATGTTTCTTAAACATGTTGTGCCTTTTGTTTTTAAAAATTGAGTCAGTCTATGGGTACTCCCAATTATACTCCCAAATATACTCCCTAATCCTAACCGTTTATAACCAACCATGAAGGGCCAAGATTTCAGTTAGCTTATTTTGTCTTTTCTATTGCCACATCAGCTGGAATCCTAACCGTTTAAAAATTGAGATAAACAGTTAGGATTAGGGAGTATATATGGGAGTATCCCTAGACTAATTCTTAAAAATTATTAACAAAATTTTTGAAAATCAAGGTAATAGAAATTTTATGTTACCTCTGTTTTTTAAAACAAAAAACAAAAATGGAAAACATGGACCCCCCCCAACCACCCCGCCCCACACTTTTAAAAAACAAAAATAGAAAACATGGACCCACCACCAACCACCCCACCCCCCCCCCCCCCCCCCCCCACCCCACCCCACCCCACCCCACTACTATCCACCACCCACCACCACCACCACTACCACCACCACCCACCCACCCACCACTACACACCATCACCACCACCACCACCATCACTCACTACCACACTACAACCACCACCACCACCCACCACAACCCTCCACCATGAATTGAAATTATTTAATCATATTTACCAAACAAGTTTGTGTTTTCTTTTTTTTATAACAAGTAACAGTTAGTAATACCAAACGTGTTTCCTACTTAAAAAAATAGAAAGTCATTTCCAATATTCAAAAACAGAAAAATGGAAGTGTATCCAAACAGCCCCTTACTATGTTATTTAACTATTTAATAGGGCCTAGCCATCGGGCAAGGGGAACAGCTGCACTGAACTTTTGAATATATATATATATATATTATACTATGGACCTCAAGCACCAAGATCATATCAACTCATGCAGAGCCAGCATTTGACCGACATATTAAAATGGTTCACATTTCCATTTTCAAAAAGAAAAATGATGCCTCGGTAAATTAGAGAGAGAAACTATATAAGTCATCATATAGACTGGGACTGATAGGGGTGTCAATGGGCCGGGCTTGGGCTTAAATTTTGGTGATTTTTTAATAGGCCGGCCCGAGTCCGACACGTTTACAATAGGCTTTGCCCGAATTCGGCCCAATTGACACCCCTAAATACCGACATTCACTAATATATGATGTGGTTATCAGCTAGAAAAATAATCCACACACATTTATCTCGGAGAAGATCAAGTCATGAGTCACACGAATAATATATACTTTAAAAAATACCATAAGTTTTTGTTTTGTCATGCCACGCAATGCTTGTTAGTCCAAGCCCGGATAAAGGAGGGTTGCGTCAGGTCAACAACAGGTGTAAAAAAATGACCAAATCCTATGTAGAAGATTTAGTTCTGACTCCTTAAGGTTAAATCTCCTAATGTTTCTTTACCAAATTCTCCTTTTTCATTGGAAAAAAATTAAGTTCAAGTTCCAAAATCATATTACAATAGACCTACTTCCACAATAAATTTTCACGTCATCAAGGAAGATGCGTTGCAATAAAAATAAAGTTGCCTACTGTAATTTTCTCTAATATGATTTTCACAAAAGAATAATTAATACTCAAACAAACTGCAATTACCCAGAAGAAGTATATGATGAATATTTTCCTTAGACTAATTAAAATAACACTATCAAATTTAGTTTGATAATTTCGATTAGAACCTGATATTGAGTCCAGTGCTAGCAAGTCATAATCTGAAATAAGACCAACCTGCAGAAATGGATAACCTCTTGTCAATGTATTGAATTAATTTGATCTCAAAAAGATAGTTAATGTTCAGTGGCATTATTGGCTCACTTAGATTCGGCATGGATACCTTACTGAATTAGTGTTGTTAAAGGCGAGTGCCAAGGCGACCATGCAGTTTTTCATGGTAGGTAGTAATTCACCAAGGCTACTAGCCTAAAGGCCCTGAACTAGGTGCTCACCTGATTTTTCAGGCAATCACTTGGTTGGTCAGGTTCTTGCATAGGACATAAGTGGCTCATATGTCATTTCACAAATTATAGAAGGTTTTTAAACCCTTATATTTGGAAGCTCTTGGCCCTCTTTCTATCATAAAGATTACTCAAGACTTGTAGCAAGAATTCTCTTGTCTTGCCTATCCATATTCCATATATCAATCAGGTTTACCCGATCAATCAACAACACATCCAATTAGTGATTTTATTTTTCTTACAGATGAAAATATTAAATTAAATAAATAAATAAAAACACAAAGCTTAATCAGAAAATTCTATTGAACTTATTCTGAGCTCGAAGGAGGCAAGCAAATGAAGGGAGACATTACGGGGCCGACTATAAGACTACTATATGATAATGTCTCTATTTGATGGTTGAGTTGTTTGATTAGGTTAATTAAATAGATCTTCTCGACTAATATATTATTAAAAGTTCATATGTTCAAATTCCCAACACATTCAAAATTTTATAGGAAAGTATTTACAAATTAGAAATATCATTAAATTAGTAATCAGATCCGATTATAAACGGTCACCCATGTAATGGAATGAAGGCCTAGACGAGCTGCTGCAACACCTAGACTCGCCTAGGCATTTTGACTACAATGTGCTGTATCCACACACACACAAGCCAGCTAGAGGAAAGGACATAAATAAAAGATAGTGTATGTCTCCAAAGGAGGAGACATATATGCAGGCTACAGGTGAACCTTTAGATGGTTGTAACTCCCTGAGAAGCTGGGCTTGTTAGATCTCCTCTCTAAATTCTCTCTCCCCCCACCCACCAAAAAATAAAATAAAATCAAAAACTCGCTCTCTATCCCTCCAACTCCTTTCCCCCTCCTCCCTCCACCCCTAAGTATCTGGAATGGAAAGGCTTATCAGAATCACATGCTAATTGTTAGACAAGCTCATTATATTCACACTATTGTTTTAAAACGTGAAGGCAAGCCGTGAGGCGTAAGTCTCACAAGAAAGCCTCATCCCCTCTCATTTTAATAAATAAATAAAATATTTAAAAAATCCAAAAAGATTCAAAAAGTTAATGAAAGATTATAGCGTGTATATATATATATATATATAGAGAGAGAGAGAGAGAGAGATGTATGCATACATTTTGTATTTGTGTACATTGTGTGGGCGTGGAGGCGCGTTATATAAATTATTTAGCAATCAAAAAAATAAATATAAGGGCAACCTGGAATTTAGATTTACTTTTTTTTTCATATACATATTGAAGATGATGTTCAATCATTAATTTATGTGGTGGATTTAGAATTTTAGTAAAAATATTGCAAAGAAGTCAGTAACTACATTGTAGGCAGTGGCTTCAATTGTTGCAATGTCTACTTGGAAAATCAATGTGAATTAGACTCAAAAGAATTTAGAAGCCTAATTATGTTAAACATAATAAATTATGTGTAAGTTGAAACCAATATCATCATCATCATCATTTTCAATGTCTACTGTGAAATAAATAAAGCGTTAATTGTTATAAGTTGAAACAAACAATACATTTAAAAAATTGACATTTAAGTCTCAATTATGTTGCGAAAACCATAATTTTCGTTAAATGTATAAGGCGTACGTCATAAACATAAAGCGAGCCTCAAGGCGTGAGGTGTGCCCCTCATGTGAACCTCACACTTTGAGGCGTGAGCCTCATGGGATTTAATCCTCACACTTGAGCCCCAAGGCATTTTCCTTAAGCCTCGCCTCGAGGCGAGCCTCAAGGCGTAAGCCTCACATGCCTTTTTAAACACAAATTCACACTTCATGTTGTTACTACTTGCAAGCAATTTGTAGTTAGCATGGCAACCATGAGCATGTGATTGTGTTAATAACCCGCGATCATCATGCTTCAGTTAATGACTCACTCAATTCAAAGTTTCATCCTTGAACAGAAGCCATGGCTAGTCTCTTCCTACATTCCCAATTTTATTGGATACCTCTACAGGAAAATGATGACTTACACTCCTAAGGGGAGGACCCTCCCCCCTCAACCACCCACTTAACCCCTTTCCCCACCCCCAAACAAGAGTAAGATTTCTTTCTTCGTTGAAAAATCTTCCTTAGACCTATGTGCTTTGGATCCACTCTCTCTCTTTTTGGTTTTCACTGCCCTATTTCATTGTATCTAGATTTTCCACGGTTAAGGCATTTACATCCTCTTTTAACCCCGCCCTCCCCCTCCCCGACCTTCCAATTCTACGTTGTATATTCGTAATCCTGCCTAACCCCATTCCCTCTGGGTATTTTCAATAATAAACAAACAATAACAATAATAATCCTCAGATCTACTCCCACAACTTCAAACTTTAGCTTCCAATTTCTCTGCATAAACAAAAGGCAAAAATCTGCAACATGAATCAAATGAGGTGGTTCTCAACATTATGCTACATAACTGTTCAATCTGGTGACTCCTATAGACCTGATTTCCATGGTTCGGGAATAACATACTCAAGAAGATGGACAATTATCAATAAATACAAGCAACAGTCAGAAGACTCAGAACTTGAACAATCAAATCTCTCACAGTTACGACAGGACCACTTGTACTTATCTGAACTTTCGAAAGTCCGATGCAAATTATTTTCCCTCTAGAGAAAGGACAAGATAGCCTATTCTAAGATTGAAGGTTTCTTTCACAGGAAAAGAAAAACTGTAGCTTTGACACTGATAAAATAATATTTGATTCATAAAGCAACAATATCATCATCATTGCCTAATCCAATACCTAACCGTTGAGTGTCATCAACGTTTCTAAACTTGACAATAATGTTGTCTAAAATAATTCATTTTCATTGCCAGATCTCTGAAGATCCTAAACCATAATAGTTCCTCCCAGAAAATGCGTGTAAAAAAAATTCCATGGCTTTAAAAATGCACAGAGGTGATATAGCTACATAGTTAAATACTTCATTTTTATCATTCTGTCTCAAGATCCTGATTAATTGTAACCAAAAAAATGTAGTTAAAAAGCATGCACAGTGGTTCAAATGTGGAATCTGATATTTTGCTTAGTTAATATCTAAAAGATCCTAAATTAGTAAAAAAACAGAAGCCTTGAAACCCAAATAAAATTTCATCACAAAAAAGATGCATTATAATACCTAGTGTATCTAGAAACATATGTTTAAAAGAAAAAACCCTAGTCACAACAAAAATTATCAAAACTTACCAATTTCCAGTCATCATCAACCACAGGAAAACCGGTAATTCTGTTCTCCACAAGAATCTCCAGTGCTGTTAATTCAAAAGCTGACGTATAAGAAAGTGAATGAAGCATAAAAAAGGTTTATAAAAAGAATCTAAGTATCACAAGTACCTTCATCAACAGTTGTGGTAGTCTTTACCACTTGTAAATCCTCTTTTTCTGTCATAAAATCACACACCGTATATACTCCATTTTTAGGCTGCCAAAGGGGGAAAAAAGAAGCCAACATATAAGAGAGAAGGTTAAGGCAGCAATGACCAATAGAAAAGGCTAGCAAAATATATTCCTAAAGGGGAAAAATATTCAAAATAAGCATGCAACTCATTCATAATTAATTAAACAACAGAAGCAAATAGACTCCATGCCTGTAGAAAAATCAAACTGAAGTCCAAAAACCAGAGCCTATATAAGAAATAGACCCCCCGCGAGTTTCAATGTGCACAAGGTGGTTCACACTCAAACAACTTGACCAGAGTCTAGTGTACTAGTGTCTGCATCGATGGCATGCAAATTTTGGAAGATTCATGAGAAGTTAGATTTTCTTCTGAGGTGTTAGTTTCACAATTATCATTTTCCTTGCAGTAGTAGTACATAACTCACATGTTTTGAATGCTTTATTGAGCATGTCTTCTAAACGATATTCCAATATCAAGAAAAATAAAAGTAGCATCTCCTTTGCCATATTTTGGCCCTCACGATGTCCCAATCAACTTCAAGATGTCCCATTCTCTTACAACAGGATAAGGAGTATCATAAATATCTGTGCACTTAACATAATTATAGGCATATGAATATGAACCGTAACTCCAACCTCGATCATGAATTTATTCAGCTAAAGTAATCCAAATAATCTGTTAATCGTTGTCTCTGGTCTGTATTCAACCTGCAGGGTATACTTAATCATCCTTATGCATGTTTCTTGCTTTTTATGTCACTTAATTCCCCCCAACACACATAAATATACAAGTCCCGATTACCTATAAGTAGGAGAATCATTCAATCAATGCAAAAATAGAATCTACGGCACACATACCCTTCAGGATTCTAGAAATCACTGCCAAATGAGGGTACCTAGGACATGCATGGATTTTTTAGATATCAAGGCACACATACCCTTCGGGATTCTAGAAATCACTGCCAAATGAGGGTACCTAGGACATGCATGGATTTTTTTTACCACCCTCTCAATGTCAGCTATATCTAGTCCATGATTCAAAATATCAAAACATATCGGTCATACGGTCCGATATATCGAAAATCGAGGATACACGTGAACAAATACTTTTAATTGTCCCTATGTATGGATTGCATATCGGTATATATCGACCGAATCGATACAATACACTCAATATATACCATTACTCATCGATAGGTTGATACGATGCTTTGTTAAAGTTTTTTTTTCGAAATGTCTTCGTATTGGTGGATATTGTGTAGCCTAACAATATCGGTCAATACTATCAATACTATTACAATACGCAATAGTATCAATCGATACGATCACATTGACATTAAAAACCACAAGAAGTCATTTTGGCTATTGGAAAACACTCCTAAAACTAGGCCTATCAATCCAGACCTCAAGTGAGGGTACCTGACCCGGCCTGGCAGTGTTACCTAGGTACTTCAGTTTTCCAAAATTTTGTCATGCCGACACCTGGACACGACATGACACTTCATGGCACGACACGACACTCCTTTGTACATGCCTATACCAAGTCATGATGACGTCAACATTATGGTTAGGCACGTGTTGTTTCATGTATGTCATGTCATTTTAAAAATACAATATATTGGATTGTTATGAATTTTTTTGTCAAGTTATGTAGCTTTTTCGGAAACATAGAGAAAAAACTTAATAGGAGAGCAACGACACCGACGACGATCAATAGGGATGTCTCTCTCTCTCTCTCTCTCTCTCTTGTTTCTCCATTCTATTCTCTATACAAGTATTTTTTTATAACTTTGGTCTATATTTTTAAAAAATAGGGATAGGTGGTCCCTCCTTTCTATTCTTGTTATTATTTTAAAAAAATTGAGATAATATATATATTATATATATAGATAAATATATAATAATTTTAAAAAAATATATATGTCCATGTCGCCGTATTGGAATTTTCATAGCTTGTTATGTTAAACACCTTTAGACACCTGGACACTTGGCAGCCGTACCACGTGCCTAGGTAAAACTGCAGCCTGGCCCTCAAAAGCCTGCAAAATCGATGGTTTGTTTTCATCCATAAAGCCCGGCAAGCTTAGGTGGACCCAAAAACCTAGGCCCACTGACATGAGAGTCCGGCTTGAGCAACACCCCCTAAAATCCGGCACTGCCTAGCCAATAAACACATTCCATGAAGGGAATACTATCTTTCCCTTCTTCTTCCCCACTTTCTTCTCTTAAACACATTCCATTCTTTTTCGTACATCCCAGGGGTTTCCAAGATGGGCCACATAATGACTTGGTATCTCATACAATTCATAAAATAAATATGAATTTATAGTTAATGAATAATCGTTAAATTAAAACTATGTTATATAATTATTGTAATAATATATGTATATCTTTGATTTTTAAATTATTATTTTAGTGAAAATAATGATTCTTTTCTTTTGATACTTTCCGTGCATTGCAGGGCCTCATGCTAGTTCCACCTGATTGTACATATATGGGTTTGTTCCCTAAAATTCTCCAACGATAAATTCCATTCTAGTTCGCATTAAAAGAAAATAGAAACTCCAACAAGCAATCCGTAGTGGTGAAATAAAGAATTCAACACAGTAAATTTGATTATAAGCCGATAAAAACAAATAAGGGCATGTAGAATCCCCAAAAAAATATAGGACAACACTAATAACAGAACAGAGGAGGTGACTTACCGGCACGGAATTGGCCATCAAGGTGCCGGTGGCAGCAAGAGCCGAGGGCCAGCGAAGCCGGGAAAGGCGCGAGGAAGTAGTAAGGGACGGAAATTCTCGGAGGGGATGAGAAGAGAGGAGGCAAGGTAGCTGATGACTATGCGTGGAAGAGGCCGTAGATGTGGTGGCGGAAGCAGAGCAAAGCCGCGCGAGGACGAGCGCGTCTGATCGAATAACTGAGTCCATGTGCGTTGATCTTCTCTTCTCCGATCTCCTGACGCTGTGTGTATGGATTGCTCCCACGGACTTCCAGAGGCCAAAAGAGTAATCAAGGGTTCGTTCCGTTCCGTTCCGGCCGGGAGACTAGAGAGAGAGAGAGCACGCCAATTCGTTGTTTGTAATGTGAATTTTGGTTGGAACTTTGAAAGCTAAATAGAGACGGGTGAGGCACTATAGCGTACTTCGCGACTGTATTAGGTCCCTGATACTCTTTGAACGTGGCATACATGCAAGCTAGTTACAAAGCCAAATAACGTGGGACCTACGAAAACGTGGCGTACACGCAAGCAAGTTACGACGCAGAAAGCGTGGGACCCACGCCAGAAAGGGCTTAGAAGTTTGCATTTGATGGCTGGGTCTCGTCCATTGGAACAGTCATATCCCCATGTGGTCAATCAAATGCTCAAACCGAAGGACAAACTGATTTTGATTTGAAGCTTTGAACTCTATGCTGCGAAAGATCAAACACCAGGACAAGTATAACTACCGCCTCCCAGTAAGTCACTAACCCCACACCTGTTTCCACGGATTTGGTCTGAGATTTGGGCCTTGGTGGGATTTGGGCTCTACTCCTTGATCCAACGAGCCATGATACCTAGTTCTTTAGTTAAGAACTATCTATAATTGTTTATGTAAAGGGAAATTTCAGGCTAACAGTATCTGTCATAGGCTGTATGGTTCAGGTCTTGTACAGTTGTATGTAGGCATGTGTCATCGGTAGCCCTTGTCGTATGACATGTTCTTTGAAGGAGTTGACGTTCCGCATATACTCGTTCAAGGCTTGGCTCGTATTTGTCCTTGGGTCAGCATGGGTTCGACCTTCTCAAGGTGGGCGGTCATCCAACCTGTCATGAACACTCCGACGGGCAAGTCAGTATAGGGCATGGGCATATGAGCATTAAAGTATATACTTACCGTGTGGCCGTCGATCGTTTAGTAGAGAGTTGTCGGATGTCAGAGGTTTATACAGGTCGAGAATCATTGCATGAGCGGATGGCCAGGCCAAAGGTTGAACATGACTAGGGTGGAGGTCAAACATGACCTGCGGACATACTATGCAAGTATACAGGTGAAAGCATTGTGCAAGTATATTGTGTGGGTGTCCGCCCAATAGTAATGCATTCATCCAAGAGTATATTCGGGCATGGCATGGTCGGATGACAAAGGTCGGGTGGACAAGCGGATGTCCCGATCCGGGAATTGAGCAGATGATCAGGTTGGGTACGTACTCAGTCAAGGATGGGGACATGCTCATTCAAGGACGGCAACGTGCTCATTCGGGGACGGGGACATGCTCATTAGGACGGGTCGAGTACTCTCAAGGCGAGTACGGACTTGGTAGGACGGGTCGAGTACTCTCAAGACGAGTACAGGCTTGGCAAGGCGGGTCGAGTACTCTCAGGGCGAGTACGGGCTTTGCAGGACAGGTTGAATACATAGTATGTCAATCCATACAAGAGTATCTTCGTTCAGGATTATATTTGGGCAGGTCGAGGGTGAGTGTACTCGGGCACGGGCAGGTCGGGAGTGAGTGTACTCGGGCAAGAGTGTACTCGGACAAGTTGGGGCGTGAGTGCACTCAAGCAAGTCGGAGCGTGAGTTTACTCGTACAAGAGTGTACTCGGGCAAGTGGTTAAATATGTGACCGTGCAGGTGGTTGTGTGGTATTGACATATCAAACAGATAAACTTACAGAATTAAGGTATAGGGGTACCGTACGACGTGACATAGACGATTGGATGGTGGAGAACCGTAGACCGAACGGCTGAGCCCCCGAGGTTCCCCCTTCTTCTTCTTCTTCTTCTTCTTTCACGCCCGGTCTCCCTCTTTGTTTATCTCTCCCTTGTTATATAGAGGCAACCCCTCAAAATATCCCAAAGATATTTTGCAAGTTGTTGGGGGTAAGTAAGTTGGGGGTTTCCCACTTTACCCCTCCCCCCAACGAATTTTATACCTTACATTTTCTTAATGTATTTTTTGATACTAGTAAAGGTGCACGTGCTTTGCATGTATTAATTTTTTATTATTAAAAAATATGTATTTGTCTCAGTAAACCCGAAGCAAAATGAAATCTAGAATGTTTTTTTTTTAATTGTTAATGATCACTAATAATAAATAATCAATTTTTTTTTGTATAAATACATACATTCATACCTTATGAATCAAATACATCAAGTTCTGTTGAGGATCGATGATGTTGTTTCAGGCACCAGTTCCACACCCTATAAAGCATAGCAACAAATGGTCAAACATATTTGAAGTTTGCCCCAAAACCCCAGCATTAAGATGAATTAACAGATGATTCAATTAAATAAACAGTAGCATTTACCAGGTCAAAAAGTTCAGTGCATAGTATTGAAACTTCTAATATTGAATCCCTCACCTATTTACAAGTGTGCAACTTTGATCTGAGCATTGAATTTGGTGTCTTAGCTTTCCTAATTAGACCCTCTTGAATCAATGATACAACAATCTAACCATAATGTGGACAAGGATTTCGATCCCCGCACACAGGGGGTATGGGTAATGCCCTGGCGATGGTCGGTTGATTTTAAGTTTAGAGTCGCCACCTATTGATTCGGTAGAGATAAGTCCCAGTCAATGGATAAGGTCTTGGTCTGGTCAGAGTTCTAGGTAAGAGGTTCGGTTAAGCCCGGGGAAGGTGTTAGGCACCCCGGCACTTCCGTCATTCGACGGTTCCTTACTTCCTAGGTTTAAGCCATTTAAGATCAAATTGTTAATCAAATACCATTGATGTAGTTTATACTAACCCAAGAAGAGGAGAGCTAAACTAGGGTCGGGCCCGAGTCGGGCTGCTTACGTACTCACATTGGGGTGAGATCAGACCGAGCGTAGTTCTGGCACATGAGCCCGTGCCGAGGCTAAGAGGAGTGTTGTGTGTGCACCAAGGGTGGCTTAGGGTCTAGCCGGGAGGCTAGGGGTGATTGACCGGGTTGGTCAAGTGCTATGATGTTGGGCCTTGTAGGCCCGGGTGGAGCCCGGTAGGCTTAGGCCCGGTAGGCCGAGAAGGAGTCCGGTGGACTAGGGTTCGGCCTGGTAGGCCTGGATTCGGCCCAGTAGGCCTAGGGTGAAGCCCGGTAGGCTTAGATTGGGCCCGGTAGGCCAAGGTAAAAGCCCGGTAGGCTTGGGTTCGGCCCGGTAGGCCTAGGGTTAAGCCCTGTAGGCTTGGATCGGCCCAGTAGGCCTAGGGTTGAGGTCCAAACTCAGTATTATGGTCCTTAAAAGTTAATTTTTTTATTTCAGGAGTTTTTCCCAGTGGTTAAGGATGCTTAACCGCGGTTAAGGGGAGAGGTCACCATGGTTAAGGGGCTTAACCAGGGTTAAATGGCCAAGTGAGACCATTTTTGGGTTTCTCAAATTATTTTGGAATTTTGGATCATTTTTCTGGATTTTCTATGATTAAGGGTCGCTTAACCATGGTTAAAAATCAACCCAGATGGGGTTTTTGACCATGGTTAAGGGTCCTAACCACAATGAAAAAAATTGCAAAAACTATTTTTGGAATCCAGAGAATATTTTTGATTTTTTAATAATTTTTCCAGAATTTTATGAGGTCATGGACTGCTTAACCATGGTTAAATGTTAACTATGAGTGAGTTTACCCATGGTTAAGGGTCCGGCTGAGGTGAAAATGGGCCCAGGGTCCATGGCAGGGCCTAGACGGGCCTCCCACCCGGTCTGGGCCCTCACAAAGTCCAAAAAGTGCAAAAAAACCTCATATTTTATCCAAATTATAACCATGATTAACGCGAGTTCAACCATGGTTAAAGGGTGAATCCCGGAAATCCGAGAATACCAAGGGGTAGCCTGAAGAGTAATGAAAAATTTGGGCCTTTGTGGGGCCCAAGGGGAGTTCAGGTGTGGGCCCCACATAGTCCCAAAGTCGCCCAAAAATCACCACATAAAATGATAGATTTCTCAAAAAAAATAGATTTTTCAACCACTGCTCGTCAGCGATTTAACCATGGTTAGAGTGCGAGTTAAGAGGTGAAATTGCACAGGGGGATAGCCCTGGGTGTTGTGAGTCTAACCATGGCCCTGGTTTTGACCAGGACCCACTCTAACCATGGTTAGAGTGAGGTTACAGGTAGCAACCCGAATCTGGAATTCAAAAAAAATAGATTTCCGACCTCTGGTCGTCAGCGATTTAACCATGGTTAGAATGCGAGTTAAGAGGTGAAATTTCACAGGGGGATAGCCCGGAGTATGATGAGTCTAACCATGGCCCTGGTTTCGACCAGGGCCCACTCTAACCATGGTTAGAGTGAGGTTACAGGCAGCAATGCAAAACTGTTTTTTTTTTTTTCCAGATTTTTGAAAAACTTGCTTGGGGGCTGTTTGGCTTGAGGATGAGAGTCTAGGGGGGGTTCCTCATGGATTGAGGACCCCCCAGACCCTCAGGGAGGCCTGCTATGCTATGGGGGTGGCTGTACTCGTGGCCACACCTCCAGAAAACACCCCAAAGCCTACTGTTTTTTTTGAAAAAACTGAAGTTAAAAAAAAAGAAAACAAAATGGGACCCCTGGAATGGGACCAGGGGTCCCTTACAATGGGAAAATCAAGCTAAGCAGCAAAGGGGGTTGGCCGTATACCCTCTGAAAGTCCGGTGGCAGCAGCTGCGCAAGGTGGTGAGCTCGGTGGAGTGGCGAGGTTGTGGTGGCGCTACGACGTCGTGGTGGGCAAAGGAAGGGGTATGAAGGCTAGGATGAGGGGACTGAACTTGGGCAAGGGTTCAGATGTGGAAGTGAGGATTCGGATCCCCTTTGACAGTGAGGGGAGTTCCTTATTTATAGGGGAGATTGAAGAGGACACACAAGGCAATAGTACCGAGGTTGGTGGAGGGATCCAGAGGTGGAGTGGGCGTCTGCAGCAGGGGAGGGGTGTTGGATGCATGCCTGAAACCGCAGGGGGGTGGCGTGCTACAGGTCTGTTCACTCGGCCCCTTGTCAGGGACGGTGAGCAGTAAGATGTTTTAAAAAAAAAATTTGTTTCTTAACTTGTTTGGGTTTGGGCTTTAGTTCTATACGGGTATGGGCCAACCCATGTTGGCCCTGCCACATTGGGTTGGCCCAAACAACTCAAACACCTTTTTTTTTTTTTTAAAGAAGAAAAAACCTTCTTCAGGTGGGTCCCACCCTAAAAGGCCATGGGCCTTGATTTTTTGATTTTTTTTCTTTTTTTTGTGTTTCTTGGGACTTTGAAATGGGCCTTGAGCCCACAAGGTTTTAGCCTAGGGTTAGACTAGGGCTAAGCTAGGGTTAGGCCTAAGGTTTAGCTAGGGTTCACCTAGGGCTAAGGGACATAGGCTGTGTATTAACTATGGTTAAAGGATTTAACCCTAGTTGACAAGGGGTATAAAAATTGGGTGCTTACACATAACATATACAAGATTCAGTCCATCTCACAAGCCTGGAAAGGAAAAACAAAAGAAACATATTCATGGTTCTAATCTATGGATATCAAGCAATTCATTTACCTCTCTTTTCTGGTTAAACAAGCGACCCCGAATAGAAGCCACGACTATTACCGGTAGAAGGGCTCTCAATCTATAGAACTATTGAATTAGAGTTTTTCTAAACCATTAAAATAAAGACTAAAATAAGAAGATACTTGCCACGAACAATAACCACTCACCAACTCTAAAGCACCAGTGGAACCACATCCTAGCAAAGACAAAGAAATAATAAAATAAATTTATGAAATTACGTAATATAAGTTAAGACTTTCTAAAAAATCCTTCAAATTCTCTACTAATAATGAGTACTTACTAATAAATCAATTAGGATAAGACTTTGAGTCCCTTAAAGTCTCTACTAATAAAGAGTCCTTACCAATAAATTAGATAAGATAAGACTTTCTAATAAAGTCTTTTAAAATCTCTACTAATAAAGAGTCTTTACCATTAATAATAACAAAGACAAACACGTTTATTATTAAGTTTGGTAATGTGTCCTACATATTAAAAGCACTAAATTTCTAAGTAAAGTAAAGGGTAATTAAGTTCACATAAAGTTTAGTATAGTCCTTCTACTTATATATTATGCCTTTTAAATTATAATTATATTCAGGATGATCAGATTTAGTATGGCCCTCCAAAATCATCTAGCCCATGCATTGAGAAATTTTAACTCCTGTGATTAAATTTTTAAAGTTTTTTTTCTAAAACATTTTTCTTATATATTATATTTTCTAGTAAAAGTGCACATGCTTATTAGTAATGGTGACTGAAATTATATCAGGAAACTTCCATACAAAAGACAACGAAAACATTAAGCATCCATGAAAAATATATAAGAGGAGTGTTGATGCCTTGGATTAGCCACATATAGCACCAAGTACTTGATAAAAATCACTGGAGTTGGTACCCAAAGGAAGTGTGATAAATAAGATGAAAAAAGAAAGTATACTTGTAGAGTTGGAGAAGTTGTCAACAACATCTACAAGGGGATCCGCAAATGCAGCTGGAATAGCAGTTCCCAGGAGTAACATTAGTACTGCTTTATAGGAAGTCCACTTGAGATTTTCAACACCCTCCACAACCTCATCACACTGGTCCCTAACAAATCATGTTCTTTCTTGGTTTGCTGCTTATGCATTTGGAAGATGTCATAATACTATGGATTGGATAAAGGCATATCATAAGAAAACTTACCAGATGAAATAAGAGCATCTTATGGAAATTGATGTTGCTTTACATACAAGCTAACTTCCTTTGACAGGAAGTTGGGCCAAAATAATATGAAAAGACTGTTGCGAATGAAAACTGAAAGAAAGATTAATACACGATCTCTTCTTCATATCTCCCACTTCATCCAATCCATTGGAGGCTCGTACGTAATTCCTCCCTACCATCATCTCATGAATGGGCTTTCTTAGCACGATCATGCCCTCAACAATAACAAGAACCCAACTTAACAAACAATAGCACTCAATCCAACAACAACAAATAAAATCCAAAATCCCGAAAACCGTATTATTATTCTGGGATTGGTGAAGAAACCTTCGTGCTTGGAGAAAAAAAGAATCAAGCTTGGAGAAAAAGAAGTTTTGTGTAGAAGAATCCTTATTTATTAACTTATTAGAGATGGATGCTAAATAGAATTCTAATTTATAAGTAGGTATTAAGTAAAAATCTATTTTAGATATATCTAATTACCTTATTAGACATTGTTTTAATATAATATAAAATAAGGTCAAGGGCAATTATGTCCACATAAAGTTTAGGTTACTCCTTGTACTTTTATTAGTAGAATGATAATATTAATTTGAAGTACTTAGCTAATCAATGTTAATTTAAAATAGATTAGACAGTTCAATTTGGATTGAGAGGTCTCTTATTTGGGTAAGATTGGGAGTTTAGCCTTTTTGACCCGTTTTATTAATGAGACATGTTCATGTCAGATCTTGTTGCATGCAACTCCAGTAGCTTCTACAAGATATGCGACTAAGAAAGAGCAAGATGGATGTCTTTGCACATTTTGCAGCCACGACTAAGTCTTCAACATCTTTTTTAGGACATGGGATCTTCTCTGGTTGCAACTGGCAAGGATGCGAACAACATTCGTTAAGGAAACGACACTCTATGAGTGCAATGGTTGCCATGCACATGCCTTGAAAAGCAAGTACAATAGGGTATGTGGCAAGTGCTTGGCATGTACACATAACATTGGAGGTCCCCTCGCTAATTGCCACTAAAGAAGATCCCAAGTATTTTTAGGGGAAAATACATTTACATCCCCTGAGGTTTGACAAAAATACATATAGACTCCCTTAGTTTTCAGAAAATAAGTAGGTACCCTTATGTTTCAAACTACTAACATTTACACCCCTTTAGTCAGTTGACTGTCAGTCAACAAACAAAAAAGTCTAAAAAAAATACCCCTCAAAGTGTATCAGCAGGCATGCTTTGTGAACCCTGTGTGTTGTGAATAGAACTTTGTGTCCCCTCAATTGCTTCCCTCCTCCTACTAGCACTCCTTCCAGCACCAGACCTGCCACTGCCACCTCTGTCATTCCCTGACCTTCCAATCCTCCCTCCACTTCCAACTGGTGCTCCTTGACATGTGTGCTTGTTGTGACCATATTATTTACATCTTTGAAGGGTATTTTTGATATTTTTTAGACTTTTTGCATGTTGATGGATGGTCAATTGACAGGAGTGTAAGTGTCATTAGTTTGAAGCATAAGGTGTAGAACCCCGGATCTTCCTTGTATTTCTTTTCCATGTTTTTTATTGAGTTTAAGTGTGATATAGTGTATGAGTGCGAGTATGTGTGTATTGGGTGTTTAGAACAAGAGTAGAAATACTCTAAGTGTTGTGTGTTTGAATGTGCAAAAGAAGAGTATGAAAACATACTCTAGGTGTTTCGAGTGTTAAGGAAAACAAAGGGGGAAAATGTTCTAAAGTGTCAAAACTGAGGAAAAAGGCTAAAACAGGCAAAAATAGGCAAATCAGTCAACCGCTAGCTCCAAGGTCCAGTCGACCCCTGGTTGCACTCTTTTTGTATGGGGTTTTTTTTCTCGAACCCCTTCACCAAACCGGTCGACCGCTCCTCTGCTTTTTGCCTTGGAAGATATTTTGGGATATTTTTGAAAGGTGTTTAAGGGTTTTGGCAACCCTTTGCCTATAAATACAACACATTTTCGTGGGTTAGGGTTTACACAACCCAAAGAGAAGCTTAGAAAGAGATTTTGAGAGACAAAGGGAGGGAGAAAGCTAGGGTTTGTTAGTTTTTTTTTTTGCTAAGATCGAAAGAGGAGTTCATCCTTGCTTCCTCAAGTCTTCTCCAACTTTTCTAAAGTGTTAGATTGAATGGAATCGATCTTAGAAAGGTAGATACACTCTACTATCTACCATTGTTATGATTTCTTAAGTAAAGTAAGATGGAAAAACATATTTTCCTGGTGAATTCGATGTATAAAACCTATGTACTCACAAGCTATTGATATGAATGAAATTCTATGGGCATGTTTTGATGTTTAAGGGTTTTCTATGTCTACCATGATACCCACAAGTACTCTATGCACTCTATGTCTTGCATGATCGAAGTTTTCTCATAAGGAATGGTATTTCAAAATCATAAGTAAAGTTTCATTAGAAAACACAAAGCTCACAAGCTCATAAGCATTAATAAAGTCAAACTGAGGGTTGGTCAAGGATGGGGCATATCCAAGGATATGTCATATCCGGCTCAAATTAATCTCATAAGAAAAGTTGATAATGCCAACGGGAAGGTTGGTGAAAGATATTGACAGTCCATTTCTATGTATTCGATGAAGGGTATTTATATACCCAGCTCCAAGTCTTTTCACAAGTGCTAATGTCTGGCTCTAAGTATGATCTCATAAGGCTTGTAAGGAACTCGTAAGCTCATAAGGATCTCAATCATAAGGTTCATATGAACTCTAAGATCTATTAAGAACTCATAAGTCTGATTCTCATAGGTTCAAAGATCTCATAAGAACTTTGATTATCACAAGAACTCATAAGCTAAGTTTTGATTCCTCATAAGAATCATAAGGTTTTAGTTTCTATGAAAGCTCATAAGGCAAAGATTTTGAAAGCTATGCACATTTTAAGATAAGACTTGAAGTATGATTTCTACGTTCGGATTTGCTTATGTGATGAACTATTATGCTTCTACGTATTAGCATGTGATTAATGATATTATAACAATGTTAGCTAGTAGTTTGTATAGGTTGAGTGTTTTCAATACTCAGTCAAACTATTATCTTCGACATATCTTTTCGATATATGTACTCCTGGACCATGGGTCGAGGAGGAGTACGTGGAGGAGGAGCCTACTCACGGTCATCCAGATGAGGAGAGGGTACTCAATAGGTGACCCTATCTTGATTACTATTGAGTGATGAGAGGGAGTGATTGTGTATATCTTTTGTTAAGTGGGAATGTTCACTTATTAATTTTAGTTTTGTTTATGTACTTGGAACACAGTATGTATAAAAGAAATTTTTAGTTCCGCTTCCGCTATAGTATGTCTTAAGTATGTTCTTACAGTTTAAAATATAAGTCACGATGTCAAAGTCTCAAAACTTCTAGGTGAGATTTTGGGTCACAATATATGGATACCTACTGTATTTTCTGAAATTTGAGGGAGTCTATGTGTATTTTCGTCAAACCTCATGGGGTGTAAATGTATTTTCTCCTTTTTTTTTTAAGTGTTGCTTTATCCCAACTATTTTGTGTTGACAACACGAAGGTACAATATGTGATCACTACCACAACAAGGTCTCAACCACGTCCAGCCTTTACTTATAGATTGCTAGGGATATTTTTTTTACCATCATGTTAGCGTCAAATACTGCATCAAATATCACAACGTGCAAGCGGTGAGTACGTTTAAAATTTATACTCTTAGGCTTTTTCTACTCTCAGCCTGAACCAATCACCTATCCAATTTCTCAGTTAAGCATTGCAAAATATTTCATGCTTAGTCCCTCATAATTCTCCGAGTTTAATAACGGTTTAAGTAACGACAGAGTGACTTTTCTTAATATTGATTATAGACTGTTGCTGAGTATTTCTTTTCTAAATTAACCATCAAAAAGGATCTTAGCTTGGTTGGTCAAAATTGTCTGAATAGTTTGGGTTGTGTTCTACCAAAGGGTGGTCTAACATTATGATGATCTCAATTCTCAAACACAAGACCATGTATATGGCACATACAATGCTGTAATTTGACTGTGATCGTGCATTCCACTATGTAATGGAATGCATATGTTCCTCATTGGTCCACACCCCCCTTTTTAACACCCACTAATTATGGTTAAGATTCACTCGCCCCTAGGGTTTTTCTATCCAACCTTGATTTTTTGAAGAAAAAAAACATTAATTATAATTTAGTTAAGCTTAACCATATTTAATAGGAGGTTAAATGGGACACGACGTGGTCTGCTAATCACTGCTCAAATGAATTTCATGTTAGAGAACTGCTACTACGGTTTCAATTAATGAATGTATTAGGGTACATACAGTCAAATAACACAGGGAATTGAAAATGTGGAATCTGCACCAGACTGAGGAACTGGAGGTTGGTCTCAATTGAATTACTAAGAATACCCTCTATCTCATGCACAATGTAGCCCAAAAAGTTAGAATCTGGTGAGGTCCGCGAGGGGATATGGAGACAGAGGCATTCCTTTACTTGGCAAGTATGTTGCTCATACTTTGAAGGGGTGTTCTTGTGGTAATCGCCAGACTTCCACTCTCTCGTAGAAAATGACATATGGAGTGGAAGTTTCGCTAGCATTCCCCTACTTTGAATTGTCTTAGTCCTAGTTGACATCACATAAACGGATTGGTAGTTGGTACTTACTAATCCCCTTCCACCCTCTAATGTACAAGTCATAACACCATGTTTGCATATGAATATTAAACTATAAATGTTTTTCTACAGTGGTGCATTTAGAACATGAACAACAGGTCTTGGCTAACATCTGCTTAACTCAACAATCATGGTTTCTACCTACCCAGTAAGATAGGATTAGCGAGATTGAAAAGTCAAGACTCAAACTCGACTCGAAGTCTGTTTTGGCCTAGTTTGTAAGGCTCTGTTTGGTCCGCAATAAAACAAGGAAGGGAAGGAAAAAGAAAAGAATACTTGTTACAAGAAACACTAGAAAAGAAAGAACAAGGAAACAAATATTTAAGAAATTTTTTTGAATTATTTTGTTTTCTTGCTAACTAAACGGATCCTTAAGGAAACTTTTGACATTTAAAATTTTTTCTTTATTATTAACGGTTTAAATACACTATCCAATGGCAATTTTGTAATTATGGTGTGTTGCAAAATTGCCCCAACCTTTTTTAATAATTACAAACATGCCACAGTTATAGTGTAAAAAGAGGAGTCCACATCAACGTCGTGAAGCCGAGCTAATATTTTCTTATAAACAAATAGAGCCATACAAAAATTTTGAAAATTCAAAGTTTTCTTTATTATTATTATTATTTTCCTTTTTTGTTTCTTGAATTTTCTTGCTAACCAAATGTTTGTGATTTGGCAAGTCCAATTACAATCCAAATAGTAAATTAATTATTTTAGGAAGTGCTCATACATGGTAAAGAAATTATGAAAATTCTATTATTTATACTTATAATATAATAAGAGAAAAGGATTTCCTTTGACTACTCAAAACAAATAATACTCTTAGCTGACTGTTTATTAGTTGAGATTAATTTTCATGGGGAGCTCCGCATGATGATGATGCAGAGCTCCGCTTGATATTTAAACTGTTATTAGTTAGCATCATCAAAATGCTTACGAGAGCAAATGAGCAGTACAGCCCCCTTGTTATAGCCGGCCCATTGGGGCACAACATGCAGCTATTGGTCTACTCCAATAAAAAATAAATTTTTGACATCAATAGGAAGGATTAAAACTTCTGGTAAGATAACTGTAGTTAAGATTCACTAACATTGAGAATGAAAGAATCTAAACTTGTTTTTTTTGAAGCAAAATAGAAAATAAATTAATTATAAGGGTTAAAACTTCTTAACCAAGGTTAAGGTCAGTTAAAGGGCTTTGTGAAGGGACGCGTCCCTCCCTCCCTCCTTGAACAATAATAAGCTACTCCCCTCATGGCGCATAGAAAAAAAATAAGTGAGGGTTTCAATAATAATAATGTAAAAGGGACCGTGCACGGATGCTCGAGATTCAGATGGGGCCTACCATCCCCTCTTGGAATCTCGTGCACAGATGCAGGTGGTCTCAGTAGCAAAGTCCTTAATATGGATAAAGCTTCTGAGACCGTGTTAGGGTTGCTTTAGAGCACGAGATTTCAGGTGAGGCCTACCATGTTAAATGGCCTACCTGAAATCTCGTGCTCCGGAACATAGTCTTTGGTCTCGCCCTAAAACGGTCATAGTAGCCAAGTCCTAATGTGAAACCCTTTAACTTTTTTCTTATACGGCGCAGTGAGGACTGAGAGGTCATTTGCAGCCAGTTGAATATTGTTCGTTTCTGGAATGACTTGTTCCGAGACGACTAGGTTAAGAAGTGATTACGAAAAAAAGGAGTTTTTAAAAACAGCACACCTGAAATTCAATCGAGGAATCGACCCAGCCAGCTCTTCTTAAACCTTGGGAAGGGTACATACGTAGAGCACCGTCTAGTTGACTTAAGCACCGACTAATTGATACCGTCATCCCACAAAAGAAATCTCACTCTCTCACTTTAATTTCTTTTACGTTTTTTGGCGGGAAAGATGAAGAAGAAAGGGAGAGGAAGCGAAGGAGAAGGTTAGTAAAAAGACTTTGAGAAGAGTCAAAATAAAACTCCAAGTTTGTGCAAACAGCACAAAGGTTAAAAGGAAAAGAAAAGCAAATTGGGGTCACAGTGGCATCACTTCACCGATTGTGCTTAGACTGTCATCCATTACACTCAACAAATCCCTTTACGTGCGCACTTGTGCCCACTTTCCCTTACACGATAAGACAATTTCTCACCATGCGATCATGCTCCTCACCCCTCCATCTTTCCTTTCTTTCTTACTTTTATATATAGGAGAAAAAAGAAACAAAGATCTCTCTCTCTCTATTATCATAGATACCTATCTAATCTAAGGAGAATAAAAATCAATCCAAACAATGATGCCTATACATTCACTTTATCTGGAATGAATTAAGACCCATCACAGCTTCAACTATCCTTTTCCACCAATTTCCAAGCTAAAAAGGTTTCCAAGCAAAATGAAACCAGAAGATAATAATGTAAAGTCATAGGAAAAGTAGGTGAAGAAGACTTCTCTCTCTCTCTCTCGATCTCTCTGTAATATGGACTGAATAGAAAATAAATACGTATTAGGGTTTTAAAGCTACAGATTGTTTGGTTCCTCTTTACTACTTTCTTCTGTTTGTGTGGTCCATGGACACGTGCAAATGATGGCATTGTCTTTCCTAATGATGGATTTGCACCGCTTCTTCCACTGTGTGGGATCCACTCCTCTCATGCACCCCAATTTCACAAGTCCTCTTTATCTTTGATCTACAAATAACACCACCAAATGAGGTTAAAACTGTTCTAATTACAAAGCTAATCTAACTGTGTCTCCTCCTCACCAATGAGTGATATGATGAAATCAAGATCCATAAAAATAGTTGGGACTTACTACTGGAACACTACTACTTTTGGTGAATGATGGCTCACCCTACACTCTACCAGTTCCTTAGCAATATCCCCATTTGGCACCACCATAGTAACATCACAGACCATGTCAGAAGAAGAAGTTCAAAAAAATCTAATCGTGCCGACTAACAATCTTTACGGTTTGATTTATAAGGTTAAAATTTAGATAAACAAGTTGGAGGAGGGCCCTTGACCTCTGCTGCATGGCAACACCTTGTATGAATATATATCTGGTTGATTGATCAGTTTCTAAGGAAACTTGAATATTAGTTTTAAAATTTACAGCAGCGTAGGTAGATGCAAAATGATGATTCCCTATGTAACTAGGATAGTGACTTATGAAGAAGAGGAAAATATTTTCTAGTGATTGATTGGGTTACGGGATCTGCTTACGATACGCCAAGACAACGACGAAGCTCATAATGATTTGGTCTAAATCCCAACCAATCATCCTAATGTTGAAAAACAAATTTGTTTGTCACAGAGTCTCAAAATTCCTGATAATTTAACCTTTCTCAGGAAAGAATGGAAGCAATTTCCTAACTTGTGTCATTTCATAGGTAACAGCTATCTTAAATGACAAAAAATATCTAATAACTATGTGCATGCAACGAACATGCCACCGAATGCTGGTACAAAGGAGAGCATCCTGCATCAATCAATTGCTAAACGACGATAAAATTTGATCTAGTTTTTCTAGAAAGAAAGAAAAAGGAAGAAGAAAATAAAAAGGAGATAAAATATAAGGAAAGTGATTGAAAACTCTAGATAGTAAAGCACAGCCGCACGTTTGGAAATCAAACGGCTACAATTTACACATTGTTTAAATGGTGGCCCCACAACAGTGTTTGCAGCTTTGGATTATCAATCTTGTTGCCTTGGCTCTCGATAGTACCTACTATCGGGAGTTTTAAATCACTTCCCTAAATAAAAACAGTGCTTGGAGTTTGTAGTTTGTACCCATTAGTATAGGAGACTGTCACCTAGAGGGGCCGACCAGCCAAAATTTCTGGAGGACATAGGATCTTCTCTAATTCATGAGGGCGAGGAGACCGCCAGCACCAGTGAGAAGTCGCCACATACGTATGTGACACTTATCCTCTTAAGTGTGTACATCTATATGTGGCGCCTTCTAATTGAGTGTGTGTCACATGCATATTTGGTGACTTCCTACTGGGTGTTAGCGGTCTCCTTGCCAGCACCAACTGGAGAAGATCCCAAGTCATTCTAGAGGGGGCGAGTTTTGATACGTAGCAGGTGAGTTGGAGCCCAAAATGGGGTCAAACTCGTCAGCTTATGCTCTCCAAATGTGTCAAGCTCCAGCCAATAGCCATCTCCCATGTGGCAAGGATTGGCCCAGAGCTTGTCACATTTGCAGAAGAGCTGAACCCGTTGGATTGAAAATTCAATGGTGTAAAGTATTAAGTGAGGCCATCATTTAAAGCATGTGCGGATATGACACCATTAGATGTTCAATCCAAGAGTTTTTAATTAAGGGAAATGCTTAACTTACTGTTGCATTAGACTATGTAGTCTAATTTGTAGTCTTCATTGCTTCCTGCCTCCTTTTTATCACACATCAATTGTAGTTAAGATTTACTTACTCTTAGGGTTAAGCAATTTACATTGGTTTTTAAAAAATTTTAAAAAAATAAAAGTATTAACTTTAATTTTCTTAAGTTTAACCTTAGTTAAGGAGCATTAAAAGGGACATGTAGGTGCCCATGACATTAGACTACATAATCTAATGCGTGGTGTGCTAATCACTGCCCAAAATTCAATGGATGGTGTCGGTAGGGAATTCGAAAGGGTCCAGATTATAAGACTGACAAGGGTAACGAAACCGTGCACGTTGCCAATCCAAAGAGCCACCTATCATGAGATGTTATTGGGATGGTCTGAGTGGCAATGTCACATCTCCACGGGGCTAGAAAGGGGTGTTGATCCTGTGTAGAAGTGTAGATGAACTGCCTAAGCAATTTTTTCCCATCAATAACGTTGATGTCACTCCCAGGAAGAATATAAGGGCTACATTAGGCTGGCAATCCCTGTAAAACTTCTGCTAAAATTTTCATATATATGAATCCCTGATACATTGATGATATAGTTGTATTATTATATTGTTAACATGGGATACATTCTCACTTAAATATATATATGATGCAAAGTCATCTTGGTATGAGAAAGCAACAGAGATAATGGATGGTAATCTGTTCTCGGGGACATTGGAAATACGTGTATTGATTAAAAATGGGTTAAAAGGAGGGGCGGGGTAGTTTTATACTATTTGGGAACTGGAGCTACAGTTCCCAAATAGGAGGAAGTGCATGCCTGGTGGTTTCATATAGATTTGGTTTTGTTTCCACATTCTCTACCACTAAAAGACGGCATTCAGTTCTCACCCATATCCGTATCTCTAAAAGCAGAGTTCCATTTTCAAGTTTTGGGATTGGAGGAATCTTTTCTCATTCCCTCCTCCCACTTAGAAAAAATAAAGTGAGGAAGAGGCCACCGAAAAGCAAGGAGACCTTATCATGAAAGCAAGAAAAAATGGCCCGATTTGACAGGCCAACACATGCACATACAAGATCTGTGACTCTGTTCTCTCTCTTCTCCTTTCAACACCAATCCAATCTCTCTTTTTCTTTCTTTTTTCTTTCCATTATCAAACACTCCAAGTCAACCTCACCTCATCATTTGGTCTTTGCTCTTCTAAGCACCACCTCATTTCCCACTCACATACCCTCCCTAGCTCCCTCTTAATTCAGTCTCTCTCTCATCTATATAATCACCACTCCCTATCATCCTCTCCTCACCATGGGAAGCATGAAGGTTCATCATCTCGCACGTGGGTTTTGGGATCACGAACCCTCCCTCACACTTGGCTGCAAACGACTCCGGCCTCTTGCACCCAAGCTAGCTAATGATGATAATGTCTCAGCTTTCGGTCTCAAGAGCTTCATCAAGCCTGAAAGTGGTCCTAGGAAGGTTGGATGCACCAACGATAAGCAAGACTCAGCTCAGGTGATACTCAATTCTCTCTTCTCCAGCAGAATATAACTGATCTACTGCTACCAGTAGCAATTTAGCAATTTTAAATAATTTTGTTTTTTCATTTATAACTATTATTATTTTTTAGATCAAACCATGTGATACCATTATATATAAATGGTAAAATAATTTGAAAATTGGCATGATGAAGACCATTTATACCCTAATGATTGGCGAATTACCGGTACTGTTATAACATGTTATGAGAAGAGTGGTGATTGTTTAGTTTAAAAAAATTAAAACTCCCCTTGTGTCTAACATATATACTAATAAATAATCTCATGTAGACGGAGACGCACCCGGGTGGTACACGGTGGAATCCAACACAGGAACAGATAGGGATACTGGAGATGCTCTATAGGGGTGGAATGCGCACTCCCAACGCACAACAAATAGAACAAATCACAGTTCAGCTCGGGAAGTATGGGAAGATTGAAGGGAAGAATGTGTTTTATTGGTTTCAAAACCACAAAGCACGCGAAAGGCAGAAGCAGAAGCGCAATGGTCTCGGCCTTAGCCATTCTCTGAGGGCACCGGCATCATTTACCACAATAACTCTGAATACTAGAGTAGGTGCCACTGCACAAATCTCTCCTAGTCTAGTGTCTTGGTTAATTTCTTCCATCAACACTATATATATATATATATTTTTTAAAGAGGTGCTCAAATAATGATGGTGATGGTGGTGGTGCAGGGAGAAGTAGTAGAAAGGGAGGAGGATAGTCACTATAAGCGAAAGTGCAGGAGCTGGGGGGTCCAGGGCTTTGAAGAGGATAGCAGATTATGTGGAGAGGAGGGAAATAAGACTCTGGAGCTTTTCCCTTTACACCCGGAAGGCAGATGAAGGGGTTAATTTGATTTTCTTTCTTTGTTATATGCTTGCTTGCTTTCTTTCTTTCTTTCTTTGTTTCGGGAAAGAAGAAAGCTAAGTTGGTTGTTCCTTGTACCCTGCTAGTTATTATTTCTGAGTCGGAGCCAAAGCGCTTCCTACTCTTTATTCGTTTCTGATGCGAGGTTCTTTTGACTACAAGACCTTGTTGAAACGAAGCTTTTGAGTTAAAGCGAAGAGCTAGGACGCTGAAGTCCACGCAGTTAGGTCTTGCTACGCCCCGCCTATCTGGTATCTTGCCTTTGTAGACCGCTATGTATATTGTTGGTAGCATAGAATGGGCTGCCGGGTGTAAAGTTCAAAAAAAATGCAAGTGTTTTTTTTTCTCTTCAAAAGAGTGCTACTCATGCGCACGCACGGTTCCAATTTCCAACCACTTACCGTGGTGGTCACACTTGCCATTGTTACTCCATTAAAAATTTCAGAAAACAAAATTGTTTAAAGGAGTAAGTTTGAGGAATGCTACTCTACTCTGACCCTCCACCAACCATTTGTTTATTATGCAATAATTAAGGTTCCGCTCTTTTGGTGGAACTTTTAAAAGCCTAGAACATTAATGTTTGAGAACAAGAGGCAAGAGTCTCGGAAGAGAGGGGAGAGAGTTTCTAACCCTTTTACTCAATGGTATCTCGGATTTATCGAGTTCAATTTAATTAGAAGTTCCACATCTATGGATTTTTAAAAAGCCAAGAATTTTGGTGGAACTTAAAAGTTCTATATTTGTAGAACTTTTGTACTCTATGGAATAATATAGTTCTAGACATTAAGTAAAATTAGGCATGAAAGTTCTAGACCTTGAAAGTTCTACCAAAAGAACAGAGCCAGGACTTTGCTACTGAGACCGCAAAGGGCTGAGACCACATCGAGACCGCACATGTGATATTGATCGGATCTCAAAATTTTCATAAATATGGTTTTATTTTTTTGAGATCCGCTCATCATATGCGTGGTCTCGGCCTTGTACGGTCTCGCTAGGATTTCCTATAATTAAATCACTCTCATACCAAAAAATAGATAGGTGTTTAGTAGTGAAAACATTGTTACAAATCTCTCAAAAAATACTCAATTTCTTTGAAAAAATCTTAAATTTAAAATTCTGTTTTTATCGCGATATTTTAAAGATCTCGTGAGAGATATAATTTTCTCTTTTTATTCCATATATATCGCGAGATTTAACTGATATTTTAAAAATATCGTGAGAAATACACAATATTGTCGATTTTATGAATTTATAACTTAGTGATATTATTACTATTTTCTGTAATTATAATATATATATTTTTATTATTGTCGAGATTTAGGTGAGAAATACCTTTAAAAAATCGGATTTGAAAATCTTTCGATAAAAACCTCAGCCGATAAGAACCCGAGAATGAGATTTGTAACACCGAGTGAGAGTATGGGTTGACTAAGAGTAGGGTAAGCATTCCTTAGTAAGTTATGATTTCAAACCGGTTTAATAAGGAAAAGTACAACAAATGTCACCACCACAGTGAAAGTTTGGAAATGTGCACTACTACGAGTTTAGAAGTGTAAACCTTGGACTAGCATATCTCCTAGCTAGCCCCATTTGTGTATTTAAGAAAAGACTTGAAATTTTCTACAGTTGTACAACACAAAAGCCTTCTTTTAACTCTGGTTAACAACTTTAGGTTGAACCAAGATTAGATGGTTGAACCTTAGGGGTTATTGAACCTTAACCGTAATTAAGGGATATTAAAATGGACATGTGTTGACCTATGGGAACTAAACCGGACAGTCTGGTCATAACCGTGGAGAATTTCAAGTCTTAAAAAATTTCCAAACTCTCGCAGCATACCCTAGAACATGTGGTCATAGCACCCCAAGTGGTTTGGCCAATAGTGAAGGGTGATTTGAGCGGGAGTTTCCGAGAAATTTTTAAAATTACAGAGTTATAGGTTTAACTGGTTAGCATGAATCTTTTTTTGAAATTTATAGTCGGGGTATCATTTTTTTAAAGGGTTTTTAAAACCATAGTCGGGTCAAATTAGTCTAAGGGTTAATGACTTAATGTTGATCAACCATGAGCTTTAACTCTATTTAGGGTTAAAATGGTTAGCAGAGGATCAACTTCCTTTAGATGTGACGTCCTCAGCATTCCACCCATGAATTATTGATAAGCCATCCAATGGGCTCTAAGAGAGAGAGAGACGCTGATGCATATATAAACCTGAATTTTAGAAAGACTGAAAGAGTGATAATTTTAGGGGTTGTGGTCCCTCTAATAAGCATGGTGCTTTGAATTTTACACATCCTTCTATGGAGGAATGCCTACTCCTTAGGTCCACAATGTTTGATTGTCCCCGGATACGTTTCACACTAACCTAAGGAGTAAGGATGTGTGGATCCAGAGATTACATACTCCTCAGGACACCAACATGACTTGTCTAACCTAGGAACTGTTCAAAGACCGGGTTAGATACTGATTACACGTGAACTGGGAAAAATGGACAGCAAGTTATAAAAAATTGAATTCCCTCATTAATCATTATGAAAGTTTCATCCCCATTGTGCGTGAAGATTCTACGGCAAAAACAACTAGAATGAGTTATAACTTTATCTCAGATTCCTGAACATACAATTATTTTTTTCATTATCAATGTTGGAGAAATTGCAGGTAGGGGGAGAGAATCTAACAGTCTCATAAAATAGAAGTTCTACCGTCAACCATATGAGGTAAGTGTCAACTAAGCTAGATTAGTTGGTAAAGTATCTTGGCATCGTACTAGAGGCCTGGGATCGAATCCCACCTATATCAAGGTTGGGGGGTTTATGGGAGGGGGAGGGCTACCCCTCATTGTCCATGTGCCCTCCAATGAACCAAAAAAACCGTTTGAGTTAAAATTGTCCTAGCCCGAGCCTGATCGACAACCTGACTGGTGGGGGCAAGCTTTGAGTCCAACCCATCATAGGGCAAAATTCTCTGGATCAAAGACAAGCCAGCAATGGCATTAGATAAGATGCATGCAATGGCTGAGCTCAAGTTGTATGTTTAAACTATTCTTATTAACATGGATTGGGACGGTTTGTGCCAACCGTGCTTCATAGCCGCTTGGTGGTCCTCTTGGTCATTGAAATCATGTTTTAGGAAGGAAAATTACAGGATGGCTTTCCACATGGGTACGACTCCTTGGACAATCTAGCTAGCTCGCAACGAGGTTGTATTCTCTCATACTGAGGCTGGTCCTAGAAGAATAGCGGCATGGGCTGATAGGATGGCTTCCGAGATCATGCTTAAATTTGAATCGACTCCTCATCAAGAGCTTACTCATATTGGGCAGATCAACGACTCTATCCCTTTTAGATGGATCGCTCCATACCGAGGTTTTATAAAGATAAATTGTGATAGTGCCTTTAGGGACAAGGATGGAGTAGCAGGACTCGGTATTGTGATAAGGGATCATAGAGCTGTAGTGCTTCATCGAGTTTCTATGGCGATTCAAGTGAGCTCCCCTATAGTAACTGAGGCTTTTGCTATAAAGGAAAGTTTGGAATTGGCTCTTCGGCAAGGGTGGGATGAGTTCTCTCTTGAAAGTGACTCCCAAGTTTTGGTAAAAGCAATTAACAACGGCTCCTTCTCATCAGTTATAGAGGTTTGTCCAATCATTGAGGTATTCTATCCCTTCTAAACCTTCTCTCAGAAGTGAGAGCAGTGTTCATTTGTCGGCAGGCGAACTCAACAGCTCATAGTGAGGCTTAAAAGGCAATTCGCCTGCTTAGTCCGGGAAGGAGTTTAGGAAATGTTGTAAGGGTGAGGGGTCATCTGATCCCTTTTAACCCCGACATCCTAGATATGGTTTGGGGTGGTTCTTAGTTGGTTATGTTTGGCTCTCTGGTCCGTAAGTGTTGTTTACCAAAAAAAAAAAACATGGATTGGGTGTAATGGACCGAGTGGCATAGATCATTTGCATGACTGAGCTTGCTCACACCCAATTTACTTGCTCTTATGCTTGTTTTGCCAAGGAGTGTATCAACATGTCATGTGATAAATAATAAGAATAGTTTGGCGGCCGAAAGACCCTTTTAGTAAGGAGCACATACCTAATTTGCAAGTGTCAGGCCCAAGACGCCAATTAAGAGCAAGTTGACCATATTCAAAGGGATATGTATGGAAATCATGCATGGTTGGAAGGGCTGTAAAAGGGCAGGCAGTGGTCAACCCCAACCCTGCCCTGACCTTGCCCTTACTCATAAGGACAAGACCATGACCTTACCCTAGCTCTTCAAGGGCCTGGATTAACTAAGCCCTAATGACCCCACCCTCAAGGGCAAGGGCAAAAGTGACAAATTTCTTCTCAATTGAGATGACGATTTTTTTTTACACCGACTGCCAACCTCATAAATTATTCAATTGAAACTATTTAAAGTTGAAGTAAAACAAGTATGACAATAAAACTGGATAAAACATAACCTATATTGGCAACAAACTAAAGTTGCAATCAAAGTGTTAGGGTTGGGAAAACAGTCAATCAAGGACTAATGATTAGGATTACAATGGGTTGTGATTAAGATTTTAAGGGGTAGAGTTAAGGTAGGGCTCGGGGTTAGCCCTAACATTGCCCTTGATTATAAGGGCAAACCCTAAACCTACCCCTAGCCCCTCAAGGACCTGGATTGACTAGGCCTTAATTTGGTACTCGATTAATAACTTAATCAATTGCTAATCGAATATTGTAATAAGATACCTACTAATGTATAAACTATATTATATTAGGATCTAAACTATATGTCGCGCCCCAAAACCCCACCTAGGATAATGTGAGATCTTAACACGTGACTTACTTAACAAACCATCCTGTTAGAAGTATTTAAGGCATACTAAAATACCAACCTAAAAATTTCTTCAATTAATAACATTAAATAAATCTATGATCCATAACTGCAACTGAAATATAATAAAATCTTGATCATCCATCATGATCCGAAATCATCAAACTAAACTAAATATAAATCCAAAAAACTCCAATTACAATTCTTATTAAATTCAACTACTACTAATAAAACAAACTCAATAATAAGGTCATCGATCGAGATCTCGTTCTTTTTCGGGATGATCACCTTTCAGGTTCCTCTATGTATTTCTCTTATTCCCACGGTCTAGGTGCACAGATATCAAAATCAGAACCTACCGACAACAAAGTCATCGGCTGAGTAACAATTTACTTCGCATATATAACAAACAATAGTAAACAATATTTTAAATATTAACTTACATGCATTTAACAATTTATACTTCAGTTCACATACATAAATCAGAGTGCGGAAAAGTGAATAGGCACATTATGTCATTACTTTCTTTTTTTCCTTACTTTCTTACTTTTCATACTTCTTACTTTATTGTTTTATGAACAACACATCTACATACATCAGGTAATAAATTAAAATACCGTTTTACCGTATATGAAAAGGGGTTACTATATTTTACTTTACCGAGATACCACAATTCGTACATTATCCGGTACGGACGGCTTAGTACATTTTTCGGTACGACTACTTATTTTGGCATACGTATCGCCCTTTTGATGGTATTCAGTGATGCAAAACATACACATGCATTATCGCTTTCGTGTGTCTTTCTTTCTTTCTCACTTACTTTACTTTTGGTCTTACTTGTAATCTTATTAGTGCCCTAATTTTCCTTTTTATATATGTGCATATTTTTCATTGGTGAGTGTACAATGATACACCTTTGATTAAATTATACCTAAGATTAATAGTCAAGGGTCATAGTACATCTCATCATAGCATCTCATTCCACCATATTAACCAGGCCTAGGCAAGCTTGACTCTCATCAAAGGTTCATTTAACTAAATATACATCATGTATACAAACGTAAAATAAACACACAACTTTCATATTTTCAATAATTTAACAATCTATAATTACAATTTATCTTCAATATGCATAAGTCACAATGTAATTTAAATATTAAAACCCCATTTTTAAACGAGATCAATATCATAATTATTCAACATATTTTAACAATAATAATTCTCATGGATTATAATCACAAAATCACACTAACTTATAATCATACTGTCAAAATAATTCATCTCAATCATTCGAATTCATTCATACCTTCTATTTAACTCCATACATTCATCTCATCCTCCTCATATATCCACATACATTCAATATAAATTCTTAATCCCCTTATTGAAGCATAAATGAAATATAAACATAGTTATACACATCTTAATTTAATGATTCATTAAATAATAAATCAAAAATGATAGAAATTCATAAATCTTACTTATCTTTACGTTCTTACTTAGATCTTCCTCTTTTAGTTCCTCTTTTAGATTAATATTCAAGATATGGAAAACTAGGTTTGTTATTTACCTCACTTAATTGCTTCTCTATGATCTATCGCTTGCGAATAAGGCTCGATCTCTATATTCAAGCCTCTTTATTTATTTTTCTGATCAAATATTTGAACTCCTTAAGTTTCCTCCTTTTGATCTATCAAAAAACTCACAATTTTCTTTCTTTTAGGTTTAGAAGCCTATAGAAACCCTAACTCATGAGTTGGAGGGTTATTTATAGAGTTTGGGGACCGCAGAGAACTTAAAAAGTCAGAAAACATCGTTCCCGAGAAAAATCACAGCACGACGATCAATCGGCCGTCACCGATTTAAAAAAAAAATTATTTTTTTTTTGCTACTTTTTATTTTTCTTTTATTTCATGCAATTTATTTATAAAAACGAATTAAATTGAATGAAATAAATGAATTTTCTTATTCGAGATTTCACACATAAAATTCTCATAGGATTAATGCATAAAATCAAGCATATTTATCTAGAAAATTAAATCACATATCATGAAAACGAGGAATTTAATTTGGGTCTTACACTATATACTTTGTAGATCTAATGGTATGTTTAATATAAGAGGACTGAGAAGAGGACCCTAGGGTCCTCTTCTAAGCTGACCGCAATGTCCCCATGTCCCTTTTTAACCCTGTTTAACCAAGGTTAAGCTTAATTAAATTAAAATAAGTATTTTTTTAAACCATGGTTAGATTGCTTAACTCTAAGGGGCTAACCACAGTTGATGGATGGTAAAAAAAGGGGATGGACCAATGAGGTCACTGGGGTCAGCTTCTATGCTGACCCCGAGGTCCGTTTTCCATTTCCCTTAATATAATGTATAAACATTATTAACGTATAAATTAAAAAGAATGTGGGTAAAGTATTTAATTATATTATATGTATAAACTATAATAAAACTAAATTAATGTATATTATATACCATGTATTTTAAATATATATATATATAATCTAGAAAAGTCTCTAAAACAAAAAGTGAAAAAATATTTCTTATCAAATCCATAAATTTTATGGTTTCTTAGTTAATTTCTCATTTTTATTTCGATTGAATAAAATAATATTGACAAATTTCCGACAAAATTTCAAAATTTAAAATTATTTTGCTTTGATACATATGCCCAAGTCCCTGAATTTTTGGTTACTTCAAACCTTGGTCGTAACCATAGTTAGTAAATTTACACTTATATGCGAATAATTCATTCATAAAATGTAGAAATTGTTTAACATTTTTATTCAGTCGTTGTTTTCAAAGATGCGGAGTAGTTTGCGACTTCCCGTTTGAAGTGTTGCAAATAAATTGTATTGTTATAATAAAAAAAATATAAAAACAAACCAAACCACGCATGCACACAACACGAGTCACAACTCACGCGACTGGCGTTTAGACACATACTCTCTCTCTCTCTCTCTCATTCTTTGGTCTCCGATGATATTTCTCTTCGATCTCATTCTCTCTCTTATTTCACCCCTCAAAAAAGGTCACAACCTCACCATCTCATTGGATCATCATCGACATTCAAATCAGACCGGTCACCAATTCAGTGACTATTATGTAGCTGGTTTTGTATATCTCTCTTCCCTTATTTCTCACGTGCTTTCCTCATCCCTTCATCACCTGTTTAACATTTTTTAGTGAGATGTACAAGTCTTTCTCCGCAACCACTTTCAATTATATCTCTCGTGCTAGCTTGCTTACTCTCCTAGTTGTGTGCGTTGGCGGCAAGGAAGGAGGCAGTGTAAAGAAGGGAAGACCTCTGGCCCTAGTTGAGTTGAAAGCTATGCTCTAACCATTGTTTGTCACGTAAATCAAGACAGCTCAAAATGCTATGTGTAAACAAGCTCTCAAGTGGCAACCTAATCAGATTTTTCACTTTATTTAATGGAGTGAAGGATTGGTCCTTCTCTTGCCGCTTCTTTCCGAATGAAAGGATCAAACTTTGATTTTCTTTCAACCCACATTTTCTTTTGCTAGCCAATAAAACTGGATAATTAGGGGCTATGTGTTATTCTACCTTCGAAATCATTCCTATTCTAGCTTAAGGTGCGGAAAGAATGTTTCATGTTCAGAGGGAAGCCCAGTTGAGGAGATAAGGATTTGGGGGAAATGGGGTCCCATGGAGTCTTTCTCGTTATCTGGTTTGTCCTTCGGTGAAAACTAAATACAGAAAACTACCTATATCTAAAAATGAGAGTTATTGAAGAGCCATTTTAGTGGCAATAATAATCATCCCAAAACTAATTTGAATCAATTCAGAAAAGTAAGACTGGTTGATGTTTTGCATTCATATTAATGTCGATGTGTGCATAAACTCTCACTAATCAAGCAAAAGATTGGTTCGATGTGCTATCTCTCTATCTTTCTCTCATGTTTCTCTATTTTTTATAATAAGATATTTAGGTTTTTCTCTCAATCACTATTAAGATACTTGGGATTCTCTCTCAAACTCTGTTTTTTCACAACAAAGTATACTAAAAAAGACTATTTGCAATAGCTTTTAGGTATATATATATATACCTCTCTCTCATGTGCTCTCTCCTTATCTTCACCCTCTATTTCTCTTTCTTTTTTGTAAGACATACTTGTCTAGGTATATAATTTATTGTCTCATTTCTCGTGCTCTCTATGCATGCCTATATTCCTCCTATATTTCTATGTTTTTTTAATAAGATAATACAATTTTTGTTTTTGTTTTTAAGACATGGGGCGATAATACTCTCTCTTTCTCCCTCCCTCTCTCGCGCATGTATGCAGTCTTTGCCTCACTTCATTTCTGTCAAATCTTGATTCCAAATCCCAATTTATCTCTCGATCAATAATCTTGCACTATATCGTCTCATTGGCTCACCGCCAACACTTGTTTACCGCTAATACCAAAGCCCTTTGAATTAAATTCCATGAATTGGTATTTTATTACCCACTGTCAACATTCTTTAAAACAATTGTTGGGTTTTTTATGTGATACTATTATGATGTGTCTTTTGCGACTCTTAGCTCTTAAGGCAGCAACTCGTATTAGCTACTAAATAATCTTGAGCAATGCTTACGTCCACTTTGCGGTTGTCCACTCTCCCCTATTTTTATACAAAGAAGACACAAATAGTATGAAACTTTTTTTTTGGGTTCCATCACTCTTGCTTTGTCTTTTTGTTTAAAATTAGTAAAGGCTACAGGAAATTGGACGTCAAGTAATCTGTGATCCTATCCACATTGAAGAACAAAGACAATAAGAAAGAAAATCAAAGCACATAGATTTCTGGTCAATCTTTATCTGTTCAATTATATAAAGGTCTAGGTGATTGGTAATCTTATACATGCATTATGGACGATTTTCAACAAATTTATAAGTCATTGGCTCGAACTATGGGAATATTGCACTTTTGACGTCTTGTGTTCTTTTCACTGAATTTTTGAACAAATTATTAAATGACTATTTCAAATTATATGTGAATATTTTTTGTGCCAAAATTTTGCCTTAAGCCAAATTAGTAACGAGGGATCAACCGTGTCAAACCCCTAATGACCCACATAATCAAATGGTTAAATATTTGGGCCTAGCCAGCTTAAGCCCTGCGAGAGCTTTGGCTGGGCTTGGACCGAACCCTTACCAGCAGGGGTCTAGGTTGGCCGGCCCATTGACAGCCCTAGATGGAGCCAGAATTCTGATTAGGGTTTTGCACCACTGACCCCAGTATATAAGCCATACAGCTCCAATACAGCCGGTGCGGTGCAGGTCGGGCTGCCCTCCCATATCTTTAATCTCTCGTCATTCTATTTCTTTCCCCTAATCGTCGTCGACTTCTCGTGTCCGTCTGTCCGTTCGGATCTCCGAGCATTTATCCATCAATATCCTTCCCTCTCCTCTCCCATTATCCCAGACAATCCAAAAAAAAAAAAAAGGGAAAAATCTACAAAACCCAACAAATTATAGATTAGTTTCCCCTTTTCATTTCGATCTATTCCAAATTCTCTTCGGTCTTTCGTCGAGCATCTAGTGTGCCTTTCTTTTGATATCATCTTAGAAGCAGAGATATCATCTTGTTGTTTTTCTCCTAGGGTTTCGTTTCCAATAACAATAGGAGAGGGAAGAAAAAAAGAAAAAAGAAATCAAGAATCAAAGAAAAAAAAAAGAAGTCGGTAGGGTTTCTTTTGAGATGGCGCAAGTTCAAGTTCAACCTCAGGCTCCTGGCGCGAATGGTGCGGTCAACACTGGAGGCAACCAGTTTGTGCCGACGTCTCTGTACATCGGCGACCTCGAATGGAATGTTACCGATTCGCAGCTCTACGATCTGTTTAGCCAGCTTGGTCAGGTCGTCTCGGTTCGCGTATGCAGGGACTTGAGCACTCGACGATCCCTCGGTTATGCCTATGTTAACTATAGCAACACTCAAGATGGTTAGTTTTCTTGGTTCAATATGGTAGATTTGTTTCTCAAGTTATTGTGTTTACGTTTTAGTTATTATTTTTTTGATAAGTAGTATTGATGTTTCTTGTAAACTATTTGTTAAGTTTTAGTGAACTGATTGAATTGATTTGTTTGTATTTACTCCTTCTGATTCGTGGAGAAATGTGGGTTTTGGTTGTATTGTATAGTGTGCATTCATTAAAGCTTATCATTTGCAAGGTCCATTGAGGATTTTGAAGGGGTATTACGTTTTGTATGTAAAACTGATATCAAATGGTTCTGGAGATAGTCATCTGAATTGGTTGAGTAAGTTAGTTTGCTCGGGGGGACTGACTTCTGAGTATGGCATATGGGAATCATGCGCATATTATATTTATCATTTGACATGGACAAGGGTATTAAAGATATTTGTTGTCATGAACACATCAAGAGGTTTTTAGTTGATGGTACAATATATCATCAATAAATATGGAGATTTTTGGGTCATCATATGAAAGTGTAACACTTGTAGAAGTTGATAAATTATCCATAATGTTCATGGAAATAAAATCGCTGAAACTGATACAAAACAGATGATATGTATAGGTTTTGGTAAACCCACTATACGCTATTTATACTTATACAAAACGGACAATATGTATTGTTTATTAGTTATTTATATTTTCATTTATTGTGTAATTGTAATTGTGTTTGTTACTTTCTATGGAGTCGATTCTCATGACTTTATATTTGTTAAAGTTTGTTCCTATAATTCATTTGATTTTTGTTTTAAATTAAATTAAATTTTTTAAAAAGAAAAAATTACTTGTATCGTCTGAAACCAAGATGTATAGATTTTGGTGGGACCAATTCATCCCTCGAAACCATATTTTTAATACATGATTATGTGTTAATTTCCAAATGCAAACACGATGCCTTTTAAACCTTTTGTCTGTCTCAGTCAAGCCTTTAAACTTTGCAAATAAATTAGGCTAGCAATGTTAACATCACATTTTTAGTATCCAATACAGATACTCGAATGATACAACTATGATTCCAATCTAATGATTTGTTGAGAATGAGATTTTCCAAGTTATATCTAGGCTGAAGTTTAATTTGGGAAAGAGTTGTTGCAGAGGCAACCAATAGCCTGACCATCTTTTTGTGGTGTGTGGATGGAAAGTGGCCATCTAGATATCCTAGATCTATCGTGTTTTGGGATCCAGTATCTGAGAAATTCAAGAAGAGACTGTATGCTTGGGAAAGGAATTACATTTGTATAGGTGGTGAAATCCACTCTATTTATTATGCTGATTTACTACATTTCCTTGCTCAAAGCTCTCAAGAAAGTCACCAAAAAGTTGGTTCAAATGCTCATGAACTTTTGACTTGTGAGGGAAGGCATAAGAGCAATAGAGACCATCTTTTGAACTAAGAGGAGGTTTTTAAACCCAAGAAGGGAGATGGTTTTAAACATTGGTAAGTCCAAATAAGAAATTGTCAACTACATCTGTAAACACAAATGGTTATGGAAATTCGCTTTGGAAATTGGCTGTATGACCAAATTTTTGAGTGTCTCAAAGGGAATGAGACATCCGAAGTTCAATGTCAAATATTCTCCGTCGACTGGAGTTTATTATTTTATATGGGGGACATCCCTTCCGGCTTAGATAAATTTGGACCGTTAATTACGCTCTTTTGAGAGAGCAACCTCTGATTAAGAATAAAGAAAGAGCAATCTCTAGTTCAGCTGCTTGAAGCCGGTCATTTCGTTCCCTTTCCTCATAGGGTGTGGAATCCAAGTATTTCATCTAAAATATCTTTTTTTCTATGAAATGCGGTTTTGAATAAAATTCTCACATGTGATAACTTGAAAAATCGAAGGTGGAGGATGACTAATCAATGTTTTATGTGTCTCCAAGCGAAAGAGTCGGTAGATCACCTTTTCTTGTACTACCCTATAGCTCGTGAGATTTGTAGTTTCTTTCTTTCCTGCATGGGCGTGGCCCAAGTCTTTCTCTCTTCCTTTCACAATTTCTTATCTTGCTGGGATTTGATAAGTGGGGAAGGAACAAGGATGACGTTGTGGAAGATATTACCTGGTGCCACAGCTTAGTCTGGAGAGAGGAATATGAGAGTTTTTGAGAACTCTCCCTCCCCTCTTCCTCGGATTTGTGCTAGAACTAGGTCTTTGACGATGAAGTGGGTTTTAGCTATGCAGGAAGGGGTGAGCTTAGGCATGATGTTTGCCTGATATGTCTTGTCTTTGAGGGCTTCTATCAAGGGGCTAGCATGGTGCATTCTATCATTTTGTATCTCGCATTAGTTCACGATCTCATAAACTATGCTCTTCTTGCTCCTTTGTATTGGTTGTGCACTTGTGCATATTGTTAATATATTTGCTTGAATTATCGATAAAAAAAATAGAATTAAGAAAGAGAGAGAAAAGTAATGAAACTTTTGTGTTTCATTAAAAGTGATTCCCGAAGGGCTTACTTGGGTGCCTTATGAGAAGGCTTGTAAATTTTAATGTTCTTGCTATTAGAGTGGTAACATATTTGAAGGTTAGAATCCTTCTCTTTGGATTTAGGAGGTCAAAAGTTACATCCCCGTTCTTTATTTATGTCCTCATTTGTGAAGGCGTAGAACCAAACGAAGAGTTTATTCGTAGAGTTTAGCTCAAAGCAAGATCAGTTTGTGGATCATCCTTAAGGTGGGTTCAATTTTGGTTACCCTTTTTTGGGGGCGCAATAGTGATGATACCCCCTTTTGCAGGAGCAAAGCTTGGTTACCTCCTTTCGGGGGAGCAAAAACAATTGAGATTCAGCCTGATGGTTAGTCTATTTGGATCCCCTTTTGGGGGAGTTGCAGTGGAGGGAGACAACGAGACAACCCAAGGGACGGACTGTCTATTTGGCCCCCCTTTTGGGGAGCTGTTGTGAGGCCCAACCCAAAAGCTAGACTCATTCACCCTCATTAAGAACCTAAGGTGGGAAGAGAAGGCGGTTGGGTTTTGAACAGGAGAGGGACAAGGTGGCTGGTGAGTGGGGAGGGAGAGAGGTGGTTGGTGAGTGGGGGAGAGGGTACTGAGGATACGTGGACAGAGAGAAGGATAGGGAGAGATAATGCGAGAGAGATAGGGTGGGTAAGTGGTGAAATGGGGTCCCCTATAGAGAGTTGCGTGGAGAGATGGGAGTGTGTTGGTGGTGAGATGGGGTGGGTTTATCATGGTTGATACACCTCATAGAGAGATGGAGCATTATAGATAGTGTGTGTAGGTAGGTGGTGAGATGAGAGTTGCGTGGAGAGATGTGGGTATATCATGGTTTTTTTTTTGGATCGATATCATGGCTATAGCTTTATACACCCCATAGAGAGAGAATAATAGGGAGAGAGTGGAAACATGGGTGATGAGAGAGAGAGTGTGTGATGAGTAGAGAGATTAGATGTGGGTAGGTATATCCTGCTCGATACACCACCCATATGGAAAGAGAGAGTGGACGTGGGGATGGTGAGATGAGGGAGAGAGATATGGTACATGACTACCACCTTTGATTTGCGTGGAGAGATGTGGGTTTATCATGGTTATAGCCTTAATACACCCCATAGAGAGAATAATAGGGATAAAGTGGAAACGTGGGTGATGAGATGAGAGTGTGTGGTGAGTAGAGAGAGATTAGATGTGGGTAGGTATATCATGCTCGATACACCACCCATATGGAGAGAGAGAGTGGGCGTGGGGGTGGTGAGATGACCACCTTTGATTTGGGTACACAGATGGTGTATTAAGGTTGGTACCCTCTACCCCTATATCTTGACTTGTGTATAAGCCTTATACCCAAGTCAAGATATAGGAGTAGGGTGTATTTATAAGTTGAGTTTACCAAATTTGATGCAGCCCTATATGATCCAAATATTCCAAGCAAGCTTAATATAAGACATTGCTGTAAAGTGAGTGTACCAAGCAATGTGTACACCCATTAATTTGATTTTGTGTGAAGCCAATGCATTAGGGGTGATACACCTCTGCAAATTTGGGTGTAAGGCAGACACAACAAGGGAGAGGTGTACCTCTACCCATTTAATTAGAGTGAAAAGCGGGTGCGCCAATGTTATTGAATCCTTAATCCCGAGTTGTGATGTCTCGTGGAAATCTGCTATAATTTATAAATAGCATTTATAGGACATATGCGAACGGATGGGATCAGGTTACTTATCCTTAATCCTGAGGGATAGGATATTGGATCCATGAAGATATGTTCATGTTATTTGGGAAGTTTATTCATTGTTGGCCTGGGGGATTATCCCGCTCTGTTGGTCCCCCAAATCTACGAACGACCTAGCAGATGTTCTAGCTGAGGGGTTGGGAGAGGAGAGGACAATTTGTGGTGTGAATCCTTCCATCTTGATTGTTGTCTTTGTTGTTTTGTGTTTTCGGCTTTTCTTTAGGCCCGTGATGATCATGCTTTTTTCTTTGTTATTTGTGTCTCTTTTTTTGGTTGGTTGAATAAATTGCTTTTTTACTGTTAAAAAGAAAATATGTAGTCTGTCACTTGAGCATGTAGCAGTTTGCTTACAGTTTTGCAAACAGAATTCAACTTTTGTAATTCCAAATACTGTACAACATCGGATCATCGAGTGACCCATTTTGAGATATGTATATCACCTTTATTAGGGTGCCAACATATGTTTGATACCTATGTTGGTGCCCACGACTTGCTATGAGTTTGACGACACTTATAATACAGCCAAGCTTAACCAACCTTATTGTTTTTCTATTGTATTCTTTAGATGTATTTTCAGTTTGGCTCATTGCACACCATTTTTTATAGGATGAAGACTACATAAATGATTCTCTTACTTATAGATATGTACACAGAAGTTTGGTACTTCACTCTTTGTCCATGAACTGTTCTATAGAAAGACTTGCTAAGTTTGTTCCTTATATCACTTAGCAAGATCAAATATTTTTTTTATACAATGTTGGAGTGGCTTAAAGTTAAACTAATAATTGTACAGTGAAATTTGTCTACTACTTATTTTATGGGATATTTTTCTATTTGTAAGAATATTATGCTTGTAATATTGTCCTTTTTTTTGTATCCTTATTATGGAAAGTGGTTTTTGCCTGTTGCTTCCTTTTAGGATCTTTTAAAATTAAGGTCCATTTCTGGCACTTGTTTCAATACTAATATTTCACGCATGTGCTAATATGTCTTGGTGGTATGGTATGGTATCCTACTAATGGGTAACATGACTGGGGAAAGATTCCCATGTGTTAATATGTTTAGAATAGGAATGATGATAGCTTCAAGTATCACTTGGTGGCTTGGGATAGGATATGTTAGCTTAGGAAAGTTAGCTTAGGAAAGGAGGGGGTTTGAACTTAACACCGTTAGTTCAACTCAACAAAGCTTTACTAGGAAAATGGGTTTGGAGATTTGGTGAGGAGGGGGAGTGTTTTTGGCAGGCTGTCATCGTAGCCAAACATGATGAAGTTTCATGTTGGGCCCCAAGGGAGGTTGAAGGTTCCCATGGCGTAGGGTTATGGAAGGGCATTATTGCAGTGGCTAGTTTGGTAAATGCAACTTTAGATTCAAGGTGGCGAGTGGGTTAGATGTTAGATTCTCGAAAGATATGTTGTGTGGGCCCGGGAAATTACAAGATGATTTTGGAAGTATTTTTCTTTTACCTATGCACAAGGATGCCTAGTCAGGGAATACTTTCAATTGAGTGATGTTGGGAGGGTATGGTGCCCAAAGTTGAGATGGGAGATTGGGAAGTAGAGGAATTAGGTAGGCTTCTTGGGCGGTTGAGTCTTTCTCCATGCACTCTCAGAATAGAGACGTTAGAGTTTGGTCTAGAGGCAACGATGGACGATTTTCAGTACGATCATTGTTACAATCATCTGAGTTAGTTCCTCCTCCTGGTCATATTCCTCGTAAATTGGTTTGGAATCCTGGTATTTATTCCAAGGTTTCTTTTTTCTTATGGAATGCATCGTTAAATAAGATTCTAACTTGTGATCATTTGAAAAGTAGAGGATGACAAATTGTTGTTATTTGTACCTTAACGCTGAAGAATCAGTGGACCATCTGCCTTTACATTGTCCAATCATGAGTGAGATTTTTTTTCTTCTTATGTTCAGAGTGCGAAGGAATGGGACTTTCCTTCCTTTCTCATCTTTTTTTCTGGTTGGGTTTTGGTGAATGAGAATGATGATCGAGATGCCATTTGATCAGTTCTTCCAGGAGCTATTTCTCGGTGCATTTGGAAAGAGAGAAACTAGAGATTCTTTGATAATTCTCCCTCTTTGATTTCTTGTATTTATTCTTGCATCCCATTGCTTGTTCTTGAATGGTGTTCCATTCGGTGAGGCTGGGGGGGGGGGGGGGGGGGGGGGAGTGGAGTGGAGTTGGGAGAGTTATTGTCTTGAGATTTGTGTTGAGGTTGCTCTAGTATTTCATTCTCTCTTTTTCATGGTGGGATTTTTGTGTTTGTCGTTTAATTCCTTAATATCTTCTTCTCGCTTTCCTCTTTGAGTTTACACACTTGTAAACTCCCCCTAGTTGTAATGATTAGCTTGTTGCTCCCATATATATATATATATATATATATAATTTTGATAACTGATAAAAAAAAAAGTTATCATGATGCATCTCCTTGTTGAAATTGAGTAATGTATTAGTCTTCCTTCTAGAATTGTACTGTACAGAGAGCATCTCTCTCTCTCTCATTTCTTACATTTGTGGTGAATGTTGATGACAGCGGCAAGGGCATTGGATGTACTTAACTTCACTCCTCTAAATGGCAAGCCCATTAGAATCATGTATTCTCACCGCGACCCTAGTATTCGTAGAAGTGGGACTGCAAATATATTCATCAAGGTATACAATATTGTGTTTATTTGATTATCTAGTGAGGCCCTGTATAGCCTCAGAATTATATTGTTTATTAACTGATTTTTTATTTACATTTTGACAGAATCTGGACAAGGCAATTGACCACAAAGCACTACATGATACCTTTTCAGCCTTTGGAAACATTCTCTCTTGCAAGATTGCTACAGATCCTTCTGGCCAGTCAAAAGGCTATGGATTTGTACAATATGATACTGAGGGAGCTGCCCAAAATGCAATTGATAAGTTAAATGGCATGCTCATGAATGATAAACAAGTTTTTGTGGGACCCTTCCTTCGTAAGCAGGAAAGAGAGACTGCAATGAGTAAGACAAAATTCAATAATGTCTTCGTAAAAAATCTTTCAGAATTAACAACAGAAGAAGATCTGGAGAAAACATTTGGTGAATATGGAACAATTACTAGTGTTGTAGTAATGAGGGATGGAGACGGAAAATCAAAGTGTTTTGGATTTGTCAACTTTGAGAGTGCAGATGATGCTGCTCTATCTGTTGAGGCACTTAATGGAAATAAATTCGATGATAAGGAGTGGTATGTTGGGAAAGCACAAAAAAAATCAGAAAGAGAAGTCGAACTGAAAGGGCGATTTGAGCAGAGTATGAAGGAGGCAGTAGACAAATTTCAAGGGGTGAACTTGTACGTTAAAAACTTAGATGATAGCATTGGCGATGATAAACTTCGGGAAATGTTCGCAGAGTTCGGTACAATTACTTCATTCAAGGTATGAAGCATGTTCCTTAAAATAGGAAATACTTTTTTAATTAGCAATTTTAATCATATCTTTTGGTGGCGGCTTACTCTCTCTCTCTCTCTCTCTCTCTATATATATATATATATGTTTTAATATCTTATTAGGTTATGCGAGACCCTAATGGAATAAGTAGAGGTTCGGGATTTGTTGCCTTCTCATCTCCTGAAGAAGCATCTCAAGCTGTAAGTTTGATATTTATGTGTGGATTTGTGAAAACCTGGTCATAATCTAATAGATTATTTTGTTTTTTATAGCTTGCAGAGATGAACGGCAAAATGATTGTCAGTAAACCTCTTTATGTTGCACTTGCACAGCGGAAAGAAGATAGAAGAGCGAGGTTGCAGGTAACTTCTTCTGAGAACAATTACCAGGACCAGAGAAAAGCGAACACAGTAATTATGACATGTTAGAAAATGACTAAGATTTAGTTTCAACATTGGTGCTGTTGTAGTTTTGACTATTTTGAATTGCTTTGAACAAAACTTGGATGCAACATTCACAAGTCACTTGTTGGGTTGCTACATGGATTATTTTTGTAGCATTTTGCTTGTTCTCTATTATTATTTTTTTAATTGGTGTTGTAGGGCTGACCTTTTCATTCGCTTTCTGACTATTTTTAGGTGGAAAATTTAAGAGTATGGTCAACATATAGTTGGAGTTGCTTAGCTTGCTGTGCTGTCTTTGTAATTGCTGGAGGAATATTTCTAAATTCCTCTTTTACTTGTACATTTTAATTTTTTTTGGCGGGAGGGAGGAGGGGGATGAAAGCTTGAAATAACAAAATAAACAGAGATTTACAAGTGAGTGTGTTAAAAATCCCTAGCATCCTCTTCAACAAATTTTGAGAGCTCACTAGGGAGTAGGGAAGCTCTCAGGATCCAAAACTAACCCACCAACAACGTAACAAAATTTATACAGGAAATCAGCTTCCCTATTAGACTCCCTATAAATAAAAAAAGAATTAGTTTAGGATACTCCCAAGGTGTACTCCCAAATATACTCCCAAATCCTAACCGTTTATCTCAGTTATTAAACGGTTAGGATTAGAGCTGATGTGGCATTAGAAAAGACAAAATAAGCTAACTCAAATCCTGACCTTTAGTGGTTGGTTATAAATGGTTAGGATTAGGGAGTAGATTTGGGAATTGGGAGTACCCATAGACAGACTCATAAAAAAAAGAACAAAGTATCATCAAAGCATTCAAGGAAAGGCTCAATCTCTGATTGGCAGAATAAATCTTCCCACAACCACTGAGTTTCACCATTCAAGCAATCAATTGCCACTTCAGAATCTGACACAACTCGCACCCTAAAAACGGCTTCTTGCATTACCACTCTTGACCTCCTCAGACTCAATAATTAGGATAGATGCGGGATTTATCCCACCAGAAATACCCAACCTATCGAAGACAGAGGTAAGAACAGATTGTTCTCTGCGCTGATGGGGACAAGGCCTTAGGTTACGGTGGATTTACAGCGCACTTCTTTCAGAGATGCTGGCCTACTGTGAACAAAAGCAATTTTGAACTTTTTCCGATCAAACAAACTGCTAGGGGAGGTTAATGCCACGGCCATTCTCTTAATCGCAAAGAATGAAATACAATCTAGTTATTCATTTAAAAAGGTATGGTAAATGTGGCTTTAATTTACCCATGTTTTTATTTTTTCCCCCTTAGCATATGAATTTCTTCTTTGCTATAAGCTGCTGCCTTGACTGTTGCAATAGAAAGTTCTGATTTGCCGTCTTATTATTATGGAGGAGAAAAATCGAATTGTGAACCAAGTGGTTATTTGTGGCAAAGATTGTAGTCATGCGTTTTTTTTCCAACCTAAATGGAATTTTTTTCTTATTATTTATACAGGCACAATTTTCACAAATGCGGCCAGTGGCAATAGCACCTCCGGTTGCTCCTCGTATGCCAATATACCCTCCTGGTGGTCCAGGTCTTGGACAACAAATATTTTACGGTCAAGGCCCCCCTGCTATCATTCCTCCCCAAGTACTCCCTGTTCTCTTACTAGTACTTGCTGTTTTTGCTGTTGCTTCTATATTGAAGATTCTAGAAGTGTTTAACAACTAATATTAACTAAAGTTATTCTATTCTGATCATACAATTAAAATATTTTTTGCAAATTTGAAATATTTGGTTGATTGTAAAGTATAGATTGCATGTCTCCTGGCGGTTGGAAGAATTGATTACGACATTTTATTAAATATCGTCTTAAAGGCTTTACTTTGCTCATGGTTTGAGGTAATAATTTCAGTGCCTTATAAGCCAGTTTCTGATGTGAATAAGATTGACATGGAGAGCTGAGGAAGTGTACATCCGTAGCTTAGACTCTTATGGATGAATAATCAAATAGATTGTTGTTAAAAGGGCTTTCAACGGACTGTGAGGTGTACATGGAGTATTGGTTATAAGAATCCTCATTTTCTTGCATTTTTGTTTTGATGCCAAGTACGGGATTAAACAAGCTCAAAGCAGATTTCTATAGGAGAGACTTCTTATTACCTTAGGATTGGACCATTCCTAATCATCACATGTGATTGAAGTCGATAGTCAATCCATGTGGACAATTATATGCCTTAGAGCATTCCTAGCAGCCTCACCAAATTTTACTCACCAAAATAGCCAAAACTTACAAAAAGATATTTTGGTGAGCCACTTTTTTAAAACACTCCCAGCAGCCTCACCATTTTAACAAAAAAAGAAGAGAGAAACAATATTTTATAATTTGTGTGGGAAAACGAAAAAGAAAAGGAGAGAGAAACATTATTTTATTATTTGTGTGGGATCACAATAAAGGAAGGGAGAGAAACCTTTATTTTATTATTTATGTGGGCCCACAAAAAAAGGAGGGAAAGAGAAATTTAAGCTTTGCTGAGTAGAGTAACTCACCAAACTTGGTGAGTAGAGTAACTCACCAAACTTGGTGAGTAGAGTAACTCACCAAACTTGGTGAGTACTGGACACTCACCAAACCCGAATCTTTATTTTGTTGAGTTTTGGTGAGGCTGCTAGGAATGCTCTTAGACGCCTATGGAAGAAATGAGTGGACATATAAAGTTCCCCAATGGAAGAGAAAAGGAGGGAAGCACTTAACGATGGAATTTTGTAAAGTGATTCGTGGGAACAATTTAATGGAGCAGAAGTTGAGGATTTGATAGTTCAAGTTTGGGGAGTAAATTGAATGTTTAGACCCACCAAAGGAAAATTTTGCATTCCACAAGTGCCTTAAGTACAGGGAAGAGAAGGTTTTGTCAAATGTCATCTCCGGAATGGATTAGTGTGTGAAGCAAGAGAAATCTTTAAATAGAGCATCTTGTGTGAGGCCTTTATAAAGTAAGTTTAAAACATCACAATATCCAATGTCGCCTTAGGATTTGATTTGTTTTAATGAGGATTTGTTGTTTGGAACCAGTGTTATAAAAGGCGAAAACGTAAGAAGCAGTAGGACTCCAAAGTCTAACACACCTATTTCTCTAAAAATATGTCATGTAAGATAAATCAAAATGATTGGTCATCCTAATATAATGGAAATGATGCACATCTATCTCATTTCTCGCTTCCCATTTCCTAAGGATTTTTTAGTCTCGTTTCTCACTTCTCGCCTTTGCATCGCTTCTTTGCTTTGGTAACTATGGTCTAAATAAAAAGTAATCAGACAAAAATATTTGTAAACGAAAAAAGGCACATAATATATATATATATATCAAGGTTGTTAAATCGTAATCGAATCGTAAAATCGTTTTAGGACCGATTCGATTTAAATTGGGACTCAAATCGTAAATCGTAAAATTCAATCCATTTTTTTTAAAATACAAAAAATTAGTTAATAAATGAGAAAAATAGAATAATCTATTATCCAAAAGATTTCATTTATATCTATTGATAAAATAAAGTAATGAATATTTCATTGCAAACATTATAAAAAACGCAAATGATCTCCCTAAAATGAAAAAAAAAAAAAACAATATCATTAAAGATAAATCAACAAAAGCAAACTCATATAATCATGTTGTATGAGATCAAGTATCAAAAGACTTGTACAATTCAAAAGACTAATAAAATAAACTATCAAGTTTTCTCAAAATCCAACTCCATCAACTTTCTCTTTTATTCTTTCATCTTTTTTCTTTTTCGTTTCACAGCAACAGAGAGACAACCCAAATAAGGGGTTTTGACATGTTCGTAAGAGGGGTTTTCTTGTTTCTTCTCTCGTTAAAAACGATAAAGTACCTTTAGAAAATCAAAAGGATAAAAAATATTTTTTAATTATTGGTCCGTAAAAAGGGTTTCGTGCTCGAATCATATGAATTGCATGAATCGTATGATTTGAATCGCAAATCAAATGAGATTTACCCAATTAAGATTTCACCTCCGATTTGAATCGTTTTGCTTGAGATTCGAATCGAATCGTAGGATTTTAATCGTAAATCGGAAGGATTTAACAACCATGATATATATATATATATATATATGATGAAGTAAAAACAATTTAATGATCAATTAAACTAATTGAAAATTGAAAGAGGCAAGAAAGTGCCATAATTAGAATCTCTTTTTTTTTAACTGCTTAAATTGCTATTGTTAAAGAAAAAAAAAACAATGTTTGGTAGGCAATTCATATCTATATTTTGCCCGGGCTCCACGCCTCCATTGATTCATAAAAAATTCAAAAATGCTAAAAAATTAAGGAGAACTAAATAACATTTTATAAATAACAAAACAAAATAATAAATTTAAAGAAAAGAGGAGATATTTTGAGTAAGTAAAATTCAAAAAAGGATTTGATTGCAATTGAATGGCTACACATGCAATATTTTTATGATCCATTTAACACCCTAACTTCAAACATCATCATCTTTCTTGATTTCTCTTGACTCTTTTTCAAGAGCTCACTTTGAAGAAATCAAGGTGAAGAATAGGTTCAAATTTGATTTTATGTTGGCCCTCTGATAGGAATCAGTAGGAAATGTGGTGATGTTTTAAGTTATGGTTTCCTTTCTCTATGATCCTTTGTATATCCATGTATCTTTTGTTTTAATTGTTAATGAAAAGATAAAGGTGGTAATAGTAAGAGTGAGATGGCCTCCTTTGAAAATGCTTTTGGATAACAATATCAAGCATCTTTGCTAGGGGCTAATGCTAGAAATGGAACCTACCAATTCTTTTTCATTGTGGTAGTTCATTTTGTAGATTGGATAATGAAGGGTAAATCAGTCATATGTTTAATGGAAGGGTGTTCTTGAAGAACCCTAAACTCGTTGCGTGTACGTTTTCCATATATAAAAAGATATGGTATGTACTTTTCAAAACACATAGAAAAGCAATGTTGTTCCTTAGGAGTATTGAAATTAGAGGTGCTGAGATAATATATACGGATTGGAGTGGTGAAGTCAATACCATCGCTATGTTTGGTCTCCGAAAGGGGGAGCAAAAGCTTAATTTTGTTGAATTCCTATTGGAACTAAGTGACTGGCAGGTATTTTTTGACCTCTAGAAATTCTTTGGGGAGGGACCTCAAAGTCATTTCTGGTCCTATAGAATAAATGAATGTTTTTTTTTTTGGGTGCAAAGACATACTTCTCATTAAAACTGAGGATGAACACTCCTCAAACCAGTACAACCATCTGGACGAAAACTCTCCCCACTGATAGAACTCACAGAGGAAAGATAACCACCCACTTTAATATTACAAATACTCCATGCGAGCCCCTCCTGGGCTACTGAGTGTGCCTCTGAGTTAACTTCTCGGGGTACATTCCAAAACTGGACTGCCCTTATCATATCAGTCATCTTTTTAATGTTCTCCATTATCAAACCAATTTCCCAATGAGGAAGCGAAGCTCTACCGCAAATAAAGTCAATGGATTCCTTAGAATCCGATTCCAAAATCACCTGGTGCCAACCTCGGGCTATAGCCGCCTGGAGCCCCATACAAATAGCTTCTGCCTCCGCAGATCTGCTGCTTCTCCTCCCTAATGGTTTACTTTTGTCCAAGGAGAAAAGCCCCTATGTCATCACGGGGAAGTGCTCAAAAGATAAGGTTTTTTCCTTAAATTTGTTTGATTTTTCTATATACAAGATCTCTAACTAATTGCATCAAGTGATTCTTCTTATGCTATTGTTTGGGCTTCTAATGAGGAGGGGGGCCTTGAAAGTCAATGTTCATTATTTGGATCTTAATTTTTATTAAAAAAAAGGATTTTTAGTGTATCTTTTGCTTGGTTCTGTAGAAGAAGCTCCAACTCCTGATTTAATCCACCAGTTGATGTTACTGGTCCTAAATGTCCATGGAGGGGCCCTTGGATGTTTATGTTCATTAGAGATTGCAAACATTTACCAAGTTGGTGTTTGAGAATTATCCGGCTAGGGAAAAATCAGAGAAAAATCGGCAAAAAATTCGAAAAATGTCAGGCAAGATATAAACAAATAGAAAACAAGATTCATAATTAGGTAAAATTATAAAGAAATCTATCTCGTATCTTAGATTAGATATATATTAACAACTATTTCCAGAGATTAGATATATATTAACGACTTTTTCCAGAGATTGTGAATAATGTACAGTTTAATTTGCGACTTCCAAAAAAATTTACGATTTTTTCAAACTCGTGATGAAAAAAGTTGCGAATTATTCAGGAATTTTTTTTTTAAAAGGAGAACTTTGTTATTATGATTGCAGATACCATTTAAGAAGGGGTTTCTGTATGTATCCTTAGTTTAGTTGCGTTGAAGTATTGAGTTAATTGACTAGTTGGCGATGCTGTTAAGTCCGCTATAGATATCCTTAGAAGGGTATGTTCATATTGGATCACATTTGTCGATTTTGAAAGAATCTATATTTGCTTACAATCATAAGTGCAAACTACTTAGCTGACTTGTTTTTGAGGACTTCTTCAAATAGGGCTTATATGTTTCCTTTCCCTATTATCCTTTGTATGTCCATATATTTTTCGTTTTACTAAAATCTGTCAATTATAAATTATAAATTAAAAGAAAAATGTGGTAGTAGTAGAGAGTGAGACGACCTCCTTTCAAAAGGCTTTAAAAAAAAAAAATCAAGCATCTTTGCTAGAGGCTAATGCTAGAAATTGAACCTTCCATTCTTTTTCATTGTTCTGTTGCATTTTTCCACACAGATAACAAAGGTCAAGTCAGTCACTTAAATTTAATGGAAGGGTATTTGTGGAGAACCCTAATATTTTTTTGAGTGCATGTTTTCCATATATAGAAGGATAGCATGTACTTTTAAAAGCACATTTGTGTTGTTGAATATTCTTAGTTTGAATGTAGGGACTATCACCCTTCTTTTGTATTGACAGATGATAATTGAAGTTTGACCTCTCTTGTCTTATAGTCTAGATTTTGCTTTGTTGTTTTAAAACATTTTCAATTGAATTACTTCTGTGAATAGAGAATGTTTTTCCGAGAATAGAGAATGTTCATTAACCTTTGGATGGAGGTAACTGAACTTGTTTCTGTTAATCTTAATTTGTCAGCCTGGATTTGGGTACCAGCAGCAACTTGTTCCTGGGATGAGACCTGGTGGGGCTCCCATGCCAAATTTCTTCGTGCCAATGGTCCAGCAGGGCCAGCGCCCAGGGGGCAGACGTGCAGGAGCAGGACCGGTGCAACAAACCCAGCAGCAGCCAGTACCACTAATGCAGCAGCAGGTGGGTGGTAAATTTGCCTCTTATCTTCTTACTGTTGCTTTATCTCCATGTTCATATTTGTGATTTTATAATAAATCTGATATTTCGAGTGACAGATGCTTCCCAGGGGACGGGTCTACCGGTACCCGCCTGGTCGTAACATGACCGATGTTCCAATGCCGGGTGTTGCTGGAGGCATGCTTTCTGTTCCATATGACATGGGTGGCATGCCAATGCGAGATGCTGCAATATCGCAGCCTATCCCCATTGGGGCCTTGGCTACTGCCCTTGCGAATGCAACACCTGAACAGCAGAGGACGGTAGGCTTCTTTTTCTCAAGTATGATACTTTTGTATGTCATCATTTTATATCCAATATCCATGAATCTTGCGTGTTTGGTGTGTGCAGATGCTGGGTGAAAGTCTATACCCGCTTGTGGATCAGCTGGAGCATGAAATGGCGGCTAAGGTGACGGGCATGCTTCTGGAGATGGACCAGACTGAGGTTCTGCACTTGCTCGAGTCGCCAGATGCTTTGAAAGCAAAAGTTGCGGAAGCCATGGAAGTTCTGAGGAATGTTGCTCAGCAGCAGCAGGCCAGCAGTCCTGCTGATCAGCTGTCCTCGTTGTCTCTGAATGACATTTCTTGAGTGGAGTGCGAGTGGGGCTGATTCCAGTGCGGATACTGTAAGGAGATGATTTTGGAACAGTTTTAGGTTTGGCTTTGATAGGGAAGGGAAGACTCTAGATTTCGGTTTATATTGTTTTGTGGTGATAGGATCCTGAAGATTGCTACATAGTTATGCTTTGGTTTTGGCTTTTATTTTACAGCCGTACATTGCCTCCTACGCCTTTGCTTTTTAAAAAAAAAAACCAGAGATCATCTTTTATGCCATTTTTTTTCAGGGATTGGAAGGACTTAGTTTCTCTTATGTCTCTGTTTATTAACAGATCATCTTATGCCTACTTTTTTCCAGGGATTTTGAGGACTTAGTTTCTGCCTGTTTGGTAGTTCAGTTGCATCCTTCCTTTATCCTTGACATGGTTTATTTTACTCCATTTACCATAGCTTTAATCTTCTAATGTACTATCATATTTTGCAATTTGCTGGGCCAATTGAGAATTATAATTTGCCACCCAGCTATTATTACCAGTGAAATTTTCACGCAGTGAAGCTTATTTCTGTGTTGCTAGAGGTTCTTGGACAGAGTTTCTGGGCCTCAAATGTTGACCTAATATTCCCACGACAATTATGTTCTAAACGTAGTACTTTTGGGCGAATGTGTCTGCCACCCAGCTATTATTACCAGTGAAATTTTCACGCAGTGAAGCCTATTTCTGTGTCTGCGCCGAGGCCGCCCCATATAGAATATCTAGATGACCCGAGTCTTTCGATTGAATACCTTTTTTGATATTAAAATATATTGATGCACGCGTCCTGGAAAAATCTGCAAATCAGATGATTGGAAATCTTCCTAGTGAGCCGTTCTGTGTGTCACATATTTCCAAAAGTTTGGGTACATAACTCAAACACAAGACAGGAACATAAACCATAGGGAAATAGTTAACATACCCATGGAATCCAGTTGCAAACCTAAGGCATCCACCCATAGGTGGATGCCCTCCCTTTTAAATGATCACCACAGTCCGCCTATCACTACTCTAAACTATATTTTGTTGGTTTTAGAATCTTATTGCATTGCTAGGATAATAAGTTTTCTTTTTTAGGTGTAATTTATCTAGGTTAGTTGGTGTAGGATATGAGTTAGGTTAGCACATATGCTGGTCCTCACAACCGCCACATTGAGACTGGAAACCGAGTCATCCCCCCCCCCCGAAGAGGAAACACACTACCAACTCACTACAATTTCTATTACCTGACCTTTATTCTCATCACTTGCAGTTCTATACTAAACTATAGATAGATCCTGGTTGCTTAGTTTGATCAAAGCACGCATAAAAATCCACAATCCCTGTAAGTCAAAACAGTGGATTGTTTGATTCATATTCATGGGGTTTAGCTTATCTTAGATACCCCCACCTTGTCTATAGCTGTCAAAGCTCCAGCTCTAGGCTAGATGCTTGAAATCCTGTCAGGATGATTTTTAGCTATGGCGGTCCCACATACTGGCATGGATGACTTTGAGTGGGGGGTTAGCCTCGATTAAGGTCAATGGACCCCAAATTCCATCATACAACTCCTGTTTGGGTAGTTATTTCTTTTCCTCGTATCCATCAAGTATGAGTAAACTGCAATCATTATTTATAGGTTAAAAATTCTCATTGAAATAGCATCTAGCTTTTGCTAATAATACCATGCATGACCATGTGACTATGTGGTGATTTTGCCCATACAAGCTCTTTGGCCTTTTCCACTCTGATAGCTTTTGGTGGATGCCTTCTTCATGGTCCCCTCCTTTGCCTCTCCCACTTTCCAAGTTGATAAAGGAAGCAAAACGTACCCTTTTATTTCTGTCTTTCCCACATTTGAGATGGGGGTTGTAACTCTTAACTTGTATGTCTCACAAACACTCACTCAGCTTCCATAACTGGTAATCCCACCAATCTTAGTCGTCTTCTTAGATTGGCCGTAGACCGAAAATCGCAATTATCGAACCATATTATTAATTGCATTCTCCCGAATCTGTCCGCGAAATTGTGATTTTTTTTTATGCTTGGCTATTCCGGGAGATTCCAGGAGATGGGTCGTAGATTGCGTGTTTTAGGACACTTGGGTTGATGATCAGATGGGACACGGACTGGACTACCATATGGAGGGTATAAGGTATTTCTATAATTATTAGAATCGTGAAATAAGCAAGCCATAGAATTTTGGATTATCTTCCAAGCAAACTTAATCAATGTAGAATAGTACCTCATGGGTTCCGGAACTGTGGATCGTATGGTAAAACATTAAATGTATATATCAGGGTATGCTGAATGGATGTATGTGTCCAATTCTAAGTTGAGATGAATATATAGGAGGCCGGATATCATATTTCGACCCATCATCAGTCCCCACCAATATCTTGCCATGGTTAGGTTAGGTCTTTCCATTAATATCTATTAAAACAACTCCCAACACGTGTCTCACGTAACAATATTAAAGCCATCACTAAATAGAAGGTGTTTCTAACGTTTAATCAGTGTGTGAACTGGTTAAGGGTAATTTAGTTTTTTCATATGGACCAATCATTAAAATGTGAATAAATGCCCTTTTAACTTTTCTTATATTTTTTTTTGTCTCTCCTATCTACTGATTGGTCCCATGAAAATACTCCAATATTTAATATACTGAGATTCAATACATAAGTGAAGGATAACATTTTCATACCTTCACCCTTTTAGGATAATAAAACAAACGACCTTGCGTGTGTGGACATAAGAACTTGTATTTTATTGTTAATAGTGGGGAGAGTATTATTATTTTTTTCTTTGAATTGTGAGAGTATGGCTAGTATTCCTTGCGATATAAATGACTGATCTTGACCGTTTGATATAAAATTACCCAGTTACTTTGGCCGTCTGATATATTTTATGATGGTGGAGATATTCCATATGGGACAGTCCAGATTTCTTAGTAATATAAAAGTGCTGAAGTTCTGAAAGTAGCCCAAGGTTTCCTTATTATTTTTTATTGTTGTTGTAATCATTTACTTTGATGAGCCAAAACGATAACTATTGAGAGCTGTATGGTGGGGTCGAGCCGTAGGGAATCGACAAATTGCTACCAAATGGTGGAGTCGTTGGTTGGTCGGCAGAACATTAGCTGAGAGAGAGAGAGAGCGAGAGCGAGCATGATCAATCAACGAAGTAATCTTTAAGACTAAGACACGAAGGATATTTCTCCTCCACAGAAACCAGTTGGGCGAACCAACCGGCTACCCTAATCATACATCTGCCATCCACACACATTCTCTCTCTCTCTCTCTCGTCTCTATACATATTTTGGAGGATCGGATCGGATCTTAGGCAGGTATTGATACTTGTCTTCTACCAAAATGCAAATATTTTATACATTATAAAACTACCAAGAAATATATCCTCGGATTCCTTGAATTCGCTTATATATATAAGCACACATATGAAGAGTGCTAGCCATACTCTCAATCAGTTATACTCTCACTCTTCATCAACCATCGGTCTATTTTGCAATGATTAAGCACTTTCTCACTAAAAGAAAAAAAAAATGATAATTGATTGGTAGAGGGTGAGAGTATGGGTTGACTTAGAGTAGACTAACACTTCTTTTACTTTCATATATATATATGTGTGTGTGGGGGGGGGGGGGGGGCATCCCACCAGGTCCCCTCTCCTATTTTGGGGGGAAGAATCAAGGAAGGCCGATCACGTATCTCATCGTAATTCAACAATTTAATGAAGAATATCAAGGTATGCAATTATACATATACATACATGACATGATTTATTCGAGTATTAAAAAGACTTGTTAATTTTTTTTTTAAATGGTAAATATGGTTGGGCCACAAGACAAGTCACTAGTGTTAGAATTTAGTAATCGGATCTTCACCCGTGGATGTAGGTAGGTTATTGCCGAATCACATATATATCTCTTGTGTTCTCTTTGTATGTGTGCTTTGGTTTTATTTTTTTTCCGTCTGTTTCAATTATTATTCCCCAACAATTGATATCAGAAATCCGGGTTAATTATTTTTTAATGACTTTGAAAATTTTCTGGACAATTTTTCCTAGAAAAGTTTGATGGAAAAGAGAGTTTCAATCTGTATGGATGAGGAATTGACATCAGAATTGTGCAAGAAGTTGGAAAAGCTTTACATTGAAAAGAGCATTACCAACGGTTATATCTGAAGGAGTTCAATACCTTGAAGATGGCAAAGGGTGCAGATCTCACAAAGCACATTAATGTGTTCAACCAGATCTTGAATCAACTACAGAAAATTGATGTCAAGGTGGATGAAGAAAATCAGGCCATGAGACTTCTTAAATCACTTCCGGATTCATATGATCACATGGTGACAACCCTCATGTATGGCAAGGAGACATTGCAGATGGAGGAAGTCGTAGCGGCGCTACTCTCTAACGAGATTAGACGGAAACCAATGCATGATAAGAATAATCATGCTATGGTTGCTCGAGGAAGTGGAAGGAACTTGGAGAGGATCTGAAAAAGGCAGGGGTAGATCCAAATCCAAGGGAAAAGGTGGGGCTGAGTGCTATCATTGCAAAGAATTAGAGCATTTCAAAAGGGAGTGTCCGAGGCGTGCTGACGGGAAGAGGGATTCTTCCGGAGAAGATTTTTTGACGACAATAACAACAAACAAGGAGGAATATATTGGAGATGTTTTCACAGTCTCCAAAGGTATGTACAATTCTTCCAATGAGTGGATTTTAGATTAAGGAGGTTTCATGTCATATTTGCTCAAATATGAAATATTTTGATACATTCCAAAAGGGGATGGGAAATTTGTTCCTAGGTGATGGATTTGAATGTAAAATCACGGAGTTTGGTAAAATGTAAAGATAAGAATGTTTGACGGAGCAATTTAGACTTTGAGAGGGGTAGCTTGTCTCACTAAGTTGCGAAAGAATTTAATTTTTCTCGGGCAGTTAGACTCTAAGGGCTATTGCAACACAGCTGCAAGTAGAGTTATCAATATAAAGCGGGAAAAGTAGAGATCCTTGGTTTTGATGAAGGGGAAGAAGTGTGGTAGTTTATATGTCCTAGAGGAGAATACAGTGGTAGGTGGAGATACTACAAGGTCTGCAGGAAAATGAAAACCAGATGTTATGCAGAGGGTAGAAAACTCACCTAAGGTGTCTTTCGCAGTTGGAGCGGAGACGGGTATTCTGGTAGGTTTTCGTAAGGATGAAGATGGTGATGTTGTGCCTTTGACGGAGATGATGAGTCTATGTCCTTGTCCGGGGTTCTTCTAGAATGGAAGATGAGTTTTCAGGCTACACATGAATTTTGACCATGTTTTATCGAATCTAGTGAATTGCTTTTCGGGATGATTCGAGGGTGTATGTTGTTGGTAGGTCTTTCGCAGATGGTATAGAGGCGGGCAAAGTCAAAAGAGTTATTTGCGGTAATTGTAAACGGAGGTTCAGAATTTTGAGAGAGATTTTGATTTAAGGTGGAGGTGCTTCCTGGATGTGGGTGATGCAGTGTTCTATCCTGGAGGTTTGCTTGATGGTTAGCAAAATCGGTTCTCTTGGTTCGTGGTAGTGTCATGAAATTCTCGCCAATGTGTAGATTTGTTAAAATTGACTTGAATTGAAAAAAAAAAAAAAAAACTGTGTTGAGGGATCGATTGGCCACTAAGTGGTAGATCGATTGGTGGTGCACTAATTTTCTGGTAAAAGTCCTGTTTTGTGTTTTGGAAACCCATATTCCGGGAGAAGGACTTTCTAATTGTCTATGTCTTTTGTTTAGGCCTATAAATACATAGTTATGGGTCTATGATTTTATATCGAAAGATCAAAGGAATGCTTTTGCATTGAGAGATGGATATAATAGAAAGGGTTAAAGCATACTAGGGCTTGAGGAAAGGTTTAAGGGAGGATAGATAGAGATTCTTCTTTGGGTTTTTATAGAGAAGGGGAGTTGAGTACTTTTGTACTAGTTCCTCAAGGTTTCTGTGAATAAAGGAGTAATCAGATCTTGACCCGTGGATGTAGGCAAGTTGTTGCCGAACCACGTATATCTCTTGTGTTCTCTTTTGGTATGTGCTTTAGGTTATATTATTTTCCCGTTTGATTCAAGTATTATTCCCCAACATTTAAATGCATACCATTTTAACAGGGTTAAACAGTGAGCTTTTCTACTACTACACCAACTAGCGGGAATCAATTCAAGTTGAAGATACACACATTGTTTTACTAGTATATACCCATCCAACAAAAACTGGTACATTTGGAAAATGGCATCCAACCGTCCAATTCATTGCGTTTCTTGATTCATTTGAGGAGGAAATCATCTTAAAGGATTTGGAGATTATGCCTATTCAGTTAATTGATCCTTGCCCCATCCTCACCAAGTGGCTTCAGCCTGGTTATTTCAAGCTCAATTTTGATGGCGCTTCCAGAGGCAATCCAGACAATGCAGGCAGTGGAGGTATTGTTAGATCGTCATGTTGTACAATGGTTTTGACTTATCACAATTTCTATGGCATTGCTACTAATATAATTGCTGAATCTCGCGCTCTCATTGATGGGCTTCTCCTGTGTGCTCAACACAACCTAACTCATATTATGGTGGAGGAAGACTATAAGGTTCTCATTGATGCCATTAATGGCTTGCATTCCCTTCCATGGTCTTGCTGGAAGTGGCTCCTTCAAATTTGAACACTAGCACTTATTACCATGTCAAGCTTCCATCACACCTTTAGAGAAAATAACAAGGTAACGGATGCTCAAGCTAACATGGCTTATGATCAGGAAAGTTATGGCCTTTTCACTGGCTCGATGCAACTCTTGACTTATGTTAATTCTTTGTTGTTTGGTGATAAATTGGGTCTTCCTAATTTTTGTAGATAAACTGTTGTTTGGGAGGGTGTTCCCAAAGGGCTTGGTGTTTGTCGGGCTGCGTCCCCCCTTGTCTCTCTTTAGCTCTCCTTTTCTCTAATAAATCTCGTTGGTCCGGCTGGGGTCTGCGGAAATTCGAGGTTAAAAAAAGAAAAAGAAAAGAAAAAAGATGGCTTTAAGACGATAAAGGGTAAATGAATTATATATATATGCATACGTAAATGATACCCAGTAAGAGTCTTGGATCAATTTGACATATTCGACTGTTATCCAAACTGATCAAACGATACTGACCATTCGATTGGTGGTTAATTTGGAATGAGTCATGAAAAGGACTGATCCGACGGTGTCGAGTAAAGTAGAAAAGAAGAAGAGAGAATGGTCTGCTATGATTATAGAGGTCTAAAGGGGTGGGGAATGTGGTGGGTGGGCCTGGGCCTATCTACTTAAATGGCGAGATGAGAAGAGAGAGGGCCACTTGAACATCGTTTCTACTTGTGGAAAACAACCCTCCCTCCCGGACTGTAGCCTCGTCCCACTTCCATTATCGGAAGGTTTCGAACCGAATTGAGGATGAGATGCATCCCCACCCCCTGTCTGGGTGCGATATGACGTGGTCCCTTTACTTAGTTATTGGGTCCACCACCAGACGGGTCCTTTTCCCTTCGACGCGCACCCTCTATTATTATTTTGTCTTTAAATACAAAGCGGAGCGATCTCTCCGTTTTTAATGTAGAGCACTTCTAGTCCCAGTCGTATTTACTACAAACGCAAGAGTAGGTAGGTCTAATATGTGGAGAAGTTTGATGTTTTAAATTTATTAAAAATCAGAAAATGTTTCTGGAAAATTTGCGACTAGGGCTAGCAAAATTCTTTACTGTAAAGACATGACAATCTTACAAGGGAAGTGATTTAAGACACTAGATAGCAGTTACTATAAAGAAAGAATTGGGCCGTTCGAATGAAAATCTAAGGGTGCCAAACATCAAGTGGGGCCATCATTTAAAGCATGTACACCTTTGCTCCGTTGGATTTTCAAACGGATATCCCGGATCTCAATAGTACCTACTATCATACTTTTAAATCAGTTTCCATCCAATATAATTACGGAGAAAAATGTTTTGCATTATTTTATTGTTAATGTAAAATGCTGATATTTATTTGTGAGCAATAATCCCCTCCTCGTATGAGGAGGGGTGCACACAAAACCCATTCAATTGCTGCCCTTGAACCCTGATAAGAAGTTTTAACCTTAAGAATTAAATTCCCCCTCCCCTCCCTTCCCCTCCCTTTAAAACCAAGGTTAGATTCTTTAACTTTAAGAATTAATAAATCTTAATTATAATTAAAGAGAGTTTAAAAAAAGGATACACATGGCAAGTTTTAAGAGGATGAGATTCTACCTTCCCTCCTGGTACGAGAAGCGGATTATTTTATTTCTTTAATGTTTTTTAGATTAAGGTTAGATATGGGATGGAAGATAGCATTGAATACGAGGTGCGGCCTCGTGGGCAAGGAAGGTGATTGGTTGCTGGAATGCCAAAAGAGGCAACATGACCCTCTCCAGTACTCTTGGATTGCGCATTTCTGGAAAACACTTCCCTCTTCTTTCTATTATTCCCATTTCCCTTTTTGAAGCCTCTCAGCTTCACTCTCTCTCACACAGTCCCTTCCAGGCTTCCAATGAATATTATTCGTGCTTTTCCCAAAACGCCCTTCCTTCCCCTTCATTTTACCATCTAAGGTATATTATATGAAAAATAATCCCCTCCTCGGACCAAGGAGGGGATTTATCGTCTCTTCTCCTTTTATGTGCCACGTGTCCCTTTTTAAAATTCCCTTTAATTGTCGTTAAGATTCAATAACCCCTAAATTTAAAGCATTTAACCATGATTTTTAAGAAAAGAAATTAACCACAGGAATTAAAATTTGTTAACCATAGTTCAAAAGGGTATTGTGAGAGCGAGGAGTAATAGTCCCCACCCCAGCGAGGAGGGGAGTACTGCTCAAATTATATATATCATCATCATCATCTTTATTTATGCTTTGTCCCAAATATTTGTGTTTGTCAATATCAAATGGAGCCAAATTTTCTCTGGTGATAACCGGATTTGGCTAGTCCGGTTATCATCCCTTGAGGTGCCACATGTCTCCTTTGACACCCCTTATCCGTGGGTAAGGTTCACCCACCCGTAGGGTTCACCCACCCATTTTTGGTTTTTTTTTTTAAAATATTAATTCTTTTTTAAAAATTTAAAAACTGTTTTTAATATTAAAAAAAACTCTAAAAACAGTTTTTTAATTTTAAAAAAAGAATTAATATTTTTTTAAAAAAAACCAAAAATGGGTGGGTGAACCTTACCCACGGTTAAGGGGTGTCAAAGGAGACACATGGCGATCTCTAGGGGTGATAATCGGATTTGCCAAATCCGGTTATCACTGTAGAGGATTTGATTCCATATCAAATAGGCTAACCTTTGTACTAACATAATTCCTAACATACCACCACCTCTGGCTTGCTCCAATGGTATGATATACCCTCTCTTATGAGGGAGGTTATGAGATTTAATCCAAGGGTGATGTTTTGTAAGAGTTTCATTTCATGTTACTATTCACTTACTACTGACCGTAGGTAAATGATAAAGAGAATCACAAAAAAAAAACTCCAAACCTTCTTACTAATCTAGATAAATGATGCATGTCACCTACCCCCAAAAATATGAATTATGTCATTTTGTTTTATTAAAAATCTAAGTTTATTCGTGTTAATTTTTCTTCCTTCATCTTTTTAATGTCTCGACTTGCACCAATTCACTTTTTACAAGGAGTTATTAATAGTATTGAACATTTACAAATAATCTCATTTAAATTTCTAAAATTTTATGACATTATAGTTACTTCCAAATTCTCTCTCGAATGTACTTAAACCCGATCTTATATTTCATTTTCTTCCTATTCATCCATCTCGACATCTCCATCTCGATTATACTAATTTGATAAATATTAGTAGCTCAACATTTTGATCAATAAAATATAACTAATCTTATCGCTACCTTATAATTTTCTTTATTTTAATTTGATTAGAATGTGTCAACTACATATCGTACTTCTTCACTTTAGTCATGACATGCAATATCCTTTTCAAACTATAAATCTTTACTTTAGTCATGGCATGCAATATCCTTTTCAATCTATAAATCATTATGAACAATATAACAAAGATCTATACTAAAATTGATCACTTTAGAGTATCTATTAGTCATCTATCTTAACATCGTCTCCAACCCTATCTATGTTCTTACTAAAGTTATATTCAATATATTTATTTTGTCTTGAATTTATTCAATATTGAAACCCATAGGTTCTAATGTATTCTGCACAATTCTAGTTTATCATCGACTTGTCTCTTTAGTTTCATTCATTAATACCACATTATTTGTAAATAATATAAATTAAGAATTTTTGAATATAAACTATCAATTCATTCATAATCAATGTTAAGAGATACAGAATCATAGTTAATCCCTAGTGTAATTCTATTTTCATAGAATACTCATTTATCTTATCCCCGATTGTTCTTATATATATAGTAGTTACCACTTCCTCATAAATGTACATAAGAGCATGATGTGTGTGTGTGTGTGTATAGAGTGATTTTAACGTTCTTCTAGTTCGTGAACTTCACTATCAACCACGAATACTACACACTACGTTCCTTTACCAAATCGAGAAAATCCATCTAAAATAACCCTTGTGAGACACGTATCAAAAAATCACCATCAATGGAGATATTTAAGGTATCAGGTTGGACATTTAAAAAGTAAAAATAACCTAGCTTGGCTGGGCGAGTTGAACTCTAGCGGATAATATTGACTAAAATCAACACGTTTACCATTTCGAATCAGGCGATCTACACATATATGTGGGACGATTATACGTTTTTTTACCCCGTGTCTTTGAAGGAGGGTATCCTGATTGAAATTTCTGAAATTTATTAAAAATTCCACACACAAGTTGGTTAAATGTATAAAAACAAAGAGATGATGTGATTATGAATGATGATAATTAATAAAAGCTAAGTTAAGCAAGGGGAGTGCTACCGCAGCGCCCCTATTGGGGGCAAAAAGACAAAGGATCTAGTGGTGTCAGGTCGCGTGTAGCTAGCAAAATCTATCAAAAGTAATTGGAGCAATTAGATATCTTTGAGGGTAGTGTATTTGCCATTAGTGGGTGGGTAATGAAGGGGAGAGGATGCTTTTCGATTTGGTTAACGTGGGAAAGAGAGATGTAAGCAGAGAAAGAAAGAGATGGTTGTTTCTTTATATTTTCCTTTTCCTTTCTTTCTTTCTCTTTCTTGTGAGAAAGAGAAGTAAAAGACGGGAGGTTAATGGAGAAGACAGAGGAGCGTCTATGAATTATAAATGATTGAGAAAAGAAAGAAAGAAAGGCATTAAGGGTCGCTGCTTTTAGCTAAGCTTCCTCAAGCTGGCCTCGTCTATGCTGTAATGGGCAATTGGGAATAGAGGTTTGTGTTCTTGGGACATCTCTCCCCTACCGCCTTTTTGCAACACCAGCTCTCAGTCCTAGGTTTTGTTTCTGTATAGAAAAAGGCCAACTGAGTAATCAAAAGAGTATGTTACAAATACATATTTATATTTTATACTTTGGATGGAGAGATAAAGTGGAAGAAATGAAGACAGCTTTTGAAAAAAAAGAACCCATATTCCGATCTCGATGGAGGGGCTATGATCAGTAATCTTGTTTTCTTTCTTTGTTGATAAAAGGAAAGATCGGAGGAGTGAAGAAAAAAGGAGCTTAGTTATGTGGGATCTCAACGACTCGCCTGATCAGAAGAGAACGGAGGAGGAATCTGAAGGGTGTTCTTCTCAGAAGACATCGATTGATGGAGACGATGACAAGGGAAAAGGCACTGGATCCGTTTCAAACGAGAATTCGAGCTCTTCGGCTATGGTTATCGAAGATGGATCGGATGAGGAAGGAGGTGGAGGAAGAAGGAAGAGGAGCAGTAAGATCTTCGGCTTCTCGGTGACCCCCGACGAAAACTGCTCATCGGAGACCGAACCGGTGGTGACCCGGCAGTTTTTTCCAGTAGAAGAGTCAGAAATGGAAATAGGGACTACCGGGGTTGGAAATACGGCTCCTTTCCCACGGGCTCACTGGGTTGGGGTGAAATTCTGTCAGTCGGAGCCGCTTAGTGCCGGGAAGGCCGTAGACGTTTCTCAGCCCATGAAGAAGAGTCGTCGTGGCCCCAGGTCCAGAAGCTCGCAGTTTCGCGGCGTTACCTTTTACCGGAGAACTGGCCGTTGGGAGTCCCATATTTGGTTTGTTTTCATCTAATTTCATTTTTTGCCTACAAATTTTTTTTATTTATATTTTAATCCCCACAATCACCGATGTTTTCCCGGTTGTTTGTTCTTGATACAGGGATTGTGGAAAACAAGTTTATTTGGGTGCGTATATATAGTTTTTATTTTATTTTATTTTACTATTGGGGAATTTTTTTTCTGTTCTTTTCTTTTTTGTACTGATATTGGTGAGATGGGATCTGTTCTTGGCTGTAGGTGGTTTTGACACAGCACATGCTGCTGCTCGGTAAGCTCCTGCTACCATGTTTTCTAAATCTTGCAATATCATTGGTTAATTGTTACGGAGATCCTTAGATTGAAATAGAAAATTTTCCTTTCAGTGCATATGACAGAGCGGCTATCAAGTTCCGGGGAGTGGAGGCCGATATAAATTTCAGTCTCGATGATTATGAGGATGACTTGAAACAGGTGTGTGTGAGGGAGGGAGAGAGAGAGAGAGAGAGAGAGAGAGAGAGAGAGAGAATTTATCTTCTACAGTTCTACCCTGCCTTTTATCTTCAATAGTTCTACCTTTTAATTTCAATCTTCTTCATTCCTTCTTTTGTTAAATATAAATATAAAGGGAAATGGCTTGTTGTAATGTGTATTTGACAGATGAACAATCTAAGTAAGGAGGAATTTGTCCATGTACTTCGCCGCCAAAGTACCGGCTATCCTAGAGGAAGCTCCAAATTCAGAGGTGTAACCTTGCACAAATGTGGAAGATGGGAGGCCAGAATGGGCCAATTCTTAGGCAAAAAGTAATCATACTAGCCTCATCTAATTCAAAAACCCCTTTAACGGATCGATCTCATCTTCTATCAACCCTTTCACTGCTTTTCTATATTAGAATTGATGGCCTTGCTCTAATTCAAATGTTCTTTCGTTAATTGACCAGGTATGTGTATTTGGGCCTATTTGACACAGAAATTGAAGCAGCAAGGTATTATGCTGCGATGTTAATATTCATAAATAGATCGCAGTACCTCCTTTAAATTTTTATGTTCTGAATTCTCTCATGTTCTTCTCTAGAGCTTATGACAAAGCTGCGATCAAGTGCAATGGGAAAGATGCAGTTACCAATTTTGATCCTAGCATTTACGAGAGCGAGCTCAGTCCAACTGGTAAGTAAAGGAGGACTTGCTCATCAATGTCTGGAAGTTCAAAAATGTCTGATGGGAACTATATATGTTCAGGTAATGGTGCCGAACACAATCTCGATTTGAGCTTGGGCAGTTCAACTTCAAAGCGCAACAGTCTCGAATTGGCGGATGATAACAGGTCGAGCGCAACCGATCAGCAATCCCCGCCAATGCCATTCGAACCTGATTGGCGCAATAACAATCGGGGCTTCAGGCCCAAGGTACACATGTAAACCTCATTCAACTTTCTCAGTTGCAACTTCAATGTGACTAATCTCTTCTAAAATTCGTAAATTTGATTTTCCATGTAACACAGTTGGATGACAAGCTCAAGTTGCCGGATGAACAATGTGGAACTAGTACTAGCAATACTCAGAGACGAAATGGGTGGGATGGGAGGGAAGCTATGCAGCTGCTCAACCATATCCATATCCAATCCCCAGTCTCACACAATGTCAATGAGATGCACAGGTATGAGCAGTTCAGAAGAGCCGGAGAAACCCCGATGATGAACATCCTGCCACAACACTTCACTCCTCCAAATTATCAAGTGGGTAGCAGGAATTAGACTGATCAGCATTTCCAATTTGGTACCCAGAATTAAGATTTTTAATCCATTATTTATTTATTTTTTGTAATTTCAGATTCCGACCAGTAGCCATCGAAGCCGGGTTGGAGTTGTAGGAGCAGGAGGAGGGCTATCTCTAGGTATAGAAGAGCAACAAGAGCAACCGAGTTGGAGCAAAGGCACTAGTACTAGCTGGCCTTCTGGTCCACCGCAACTGTTCACGACGGCTGCAGCATCATCAGGATTCCGATCGCCGATAAGAGACCCCCCAAGTTGGCTGCAGAAGAACGGATTCCATTCTCTCATGAGACCCACCTGACCTATTGGGTTCTTCTGCCTCGCCATTTCTTTCTCTATATTTCATTCCCATCTTTGGCCCACCATGTTTGCAAGCATGTAAAGATGAATGCTTTGAGTTTCAAACCCCACAAACCCTCTTAGAACAAGAAGCAAAGATCTTGTAAAGATCAAATTAAGGAACTCCGTCTCTGGGAGACATTGGTCGTCGGTCAAACAAAGAAACAATGGAAACTCCAAGAGAGAATTTCTGACGTTACTGTTGATCTAATTTCATATGATTTTGCCTTTCTCTCTGCCATAATACTTCTGTTACTATTATCTCTATGATTATTGTTACTATCATTACAAAAGTGCTCCCTTTTTTACTTTTCCATTTTCTTAACCTGTAAATATATTCGAAACGGGACGTATTCTTCTCTAGTTGTAACCGGTTTTGCCAAAACCGGTTACCCCCCGAGGTGGCCACATGTCTCTTTTGACATCTCTTAACTATGGTTAAGATTCACTCACCCCTAAGGTTCATCCAATTATTCTTGGTTTTTAGAAAAAAATAATAATTTTAATTATTAACTGTGGTTAAAATTTACCAACTCCTAGGGTTAAGTTTTTTTAAATATTTTTTCTAAAAATCAAAGGGAGGTGGGTGGACCCTAGGGGTAGGTAATTCTTAACCACAGTTAAGGGGTGTAAAATCAGACATGTGGTGACCACAGAGTTGTAACCGGTTTTGCTCAAAACCGGTTACAACCGAGGAAAATCACCAGTCATTCGAAACAGTTGAAACTAATTTGATTTTGAGTAATACACAAATCGAGAGAGAAAAGTAGAAACAAAATTAAAAGGAGAGAGAGGGAGAGAAATTCACATAACCCAAGTGGGGGTTGTTCTTGAAAATATCCTCGGGTGGGGATGACGTGTCTCTATCATCGGTGTCCTTTGAATCAGTTCACAGCAAAACAGTCAGACACGGCTATTATTGTGAGAGCGACTTAACCTAAGCTTCAAAAGACACCCCTCCCTCCCAGTTCATAGATAAAGAAGAAAAGGGTAACCTCGAAATGTTACGAGGAAACCGCGATGAAGACACGTTGGGAACCACATGAATATTTCAAAGAAACCATTAAGATAATAAACAATTATATAAATAATCAAAATTTTTTTTTTTAATAAAGAGAAAAAGAGGCAAGGTTGCTTCGATCATCACGAGCGTCATCACCATGTAAGAGGCTCTGTCTCTTCTACTTTTGATGAGTAATGCTGCCACGGAAAAGAGTAGCAAAGCAAGGAATCAGGCTCTTCTTTTATTTATTGTTTTTCTTCTTCTTTTTGACCACTGGGTCTTGGTAAAAAATCATGGTTGTTCTTGTTCCATCTCTAAGCCAGCTAAAGTGGATCCTTTTTTCTCTCTCTCTCTCTCTCTCTCTCTGGTCCTAAGAAGTAAGTCTGAAGTTTTTTTTGGATGGAAGTAAGTAAGTAAGTCTGAAGTTAGTACAACAAAACAGCACACCCCCCACCATAGACTAAGAAGACCCTCCTCTTAGATCCTTTGCTTTTGCCATCGGATCTACGAAGTCCTGCTACCTAAGACAGTTCATCTGCATCATCAGCTCTCTCTTTTTCTGTCCCTACCCACCTCAGCTTTCTTGCTTTTCTCATTTGTTTTTAAGTTGTTGAAGGGTAAAATGATAGAAGAGAGCTTTAAAAAAAAAAAAGGAGAAAAAATGGAACCATGTGGGAGGGGTGGTACAGACTACAGAGTACAGACCAATTGAAAGTTGAAAGTTAAAGGGTTTCTTTCATATATCTTCAAAGATAGGGTTTCCATATACGGGATTGTTTCAACGGCGGGGAAACGTTTGTGTTTGAGTGTGGTGGGTGTTGGACTGATCTAGGACTGGACTGTCGACCAGCTAAAGTGCCGTTAACGATAGATCGCTTTCTTCATAGCATTCTGACAAACAGCTCTTTTGGTTTCCCTTTCAGGGAGTCGCATACCCTATATCTATCACCGACCGTTCTGGTTATCTCTCCTTCCAAGCTTTCCGTTTTTAGTATCATCTTTGGGTTTATCACCTCTCTCTCTCTCTCTCTCATCTCAACGTCAATTAGTAATCCCCGTAAATTAGATAGTTTAACAAATTATGAATGAACTTATGGATTCTCTCATGTTATGAATTAACCCATCTCTTTTTGTTTTTGGTCAAGACAACAACACCACAAGGCGAATCCATCTCTTTTGAGGATTGTAACACGAGAGAATCGCAAGTTCTTTGAATGTCGTACGTTAAAAAGTAGTTTTAACTTTTTCCTCTCTTATAATAGCACAATTGCATTAGTTATTAATGATCCGGTGCCTAAAAAAAATTAGGACTTCTGCTACTAAGAGTCTAAGACCCCATTAGACAGTGCTCCCTGAGTGGGATTTCAGGTGGCCCCACCTAAAATATCGGTGGTGTCTCAAAAGCTTTATCCAAAAAATTAATATAATTTTTTTAAAAATTTAATGATTGATGTAATAAGCTGCAATAATAATAAGTAGTTTCGAAGCGCAAAGCGGAGATTAATGAACCAACCCCCCATCATTTAAAAGCCCACACATAGCACCAGACAACATCTTATATCTTATCTCTTACATGGAAGCGTTGAGAGAGAGAGAGAGAGAGAGAGAGAGGTTTTGCCTGTAAGTATAAGTGGTGGGGAAGATAGGAGACGGGCAAATGTCTGTCTAGCTAGAGTCTGAAACGCATTTCCTCGCTCGTACGCAAGGCAGTTGGGCCACATAAAAGCCTCTTGGACGCAGCAGCAAAAGAGATGATGGCCTTGCAATGCACCTCGTCTCGTGGTCCCCCTCTTTAAGATTATCACACATGAGAGAGAAGGGGATGTATTTTAGTTTGCTATATATATATGGGACGTAATCTTCTCCGGTTGTAATCGGTTTTGCCAAAACCGGTTACACCCTGAGGTGGCCACATGTCCCTTTTGACAGATTTTAACTGTAGTTAAGATTCACTTACCCCTAGGTTTCACTCACCTATCTCTTTTTAGAAAAAATAATTGAAGAAAGACATCCCCTAACTCAATCCATCATCAAAACGTCCCTGTTTTTACTCTTACAACAAGGAAGAACAACAAGACAACAAGAAATTATTCATGTCCAAAACTAGCCTGCAATCAATCCCCTTTTCCCTGCCCTGCCAACTTCTCTTTCCCTGCCCTGCCAACTTCTCTAAATGTCTTTTAAAGGTGGGGTTTTCAGTTTTCACTCACTGCTCTCTTCCATTTAAGGCCTCTCTTCTTCATTCAAGAGCTTAAGGCCTCTCCACCACTCACCCATCATAACGCTATGCATATGCCTACATATATACATGAGGAAAACATTTTAGTTTATGTCAAGGATTGTGCTAGCCACACTCTCCACCGTTGCACTCTCCGGTTTTTGGGGTAGGCCCCAGTTCCCACAAGGACCTGACACAAGAAGTATTATTACTGATCAAGTAATGACACCGCAAGGAAGCAAGCAAGGTGGGCAACAAGAGATGAATATGAATAAATAATCGATAGGTAACGGAGGCTACAGGCATCATGTCCATCGGTGCAGGCCTTTATGTCCAAACACCAAATCCAAGAGATAGAGGAGATTATTAGGAGAGGAATATGGGTTGTATTATGTATGCGTGGGTTGCGCACTTAACTTCTTGGGCATCTCTAAATCTATCCCCCATTTGGAAAATATGGGTAGAAATGTGTGGTCGTGGCGTGCTTGAGACCTCAGTACTGTATCCGTGTCCCTCTTGAAACATTTCGTAAACATTAAACTAAAGTAAGAACAATGTTAGGTCCTGTTAGGTCCACTTTCCCGTTACTCTCCCCATAATTTTTACTATTCTTATAGTTGAAGACAACATAAATGTGATGGAACCCGTGAAAAAGTGTAATACCATTTTATCTTCCTGTATGAAAAAGGGAGAGTGGACGACCGGGAAATGGAACTAGCATTGCTCCTAAAGTAATTCTCTCTCATGTCCGGCTTTTTTGAAATTGCTCGAGGTCATTTCAGTATTACACGTACTAGTGGTAGCTCACTTTCTTCTTTGGGTAATGTTAGTTCCAATTTCTTTTAAAGTTATTTTCTTGGAGTTTTTCCCAGATTGTCCTTTTAATATGGGGGTTCTTTCCCAAATAACCAAGTTTTTGAAAACCCTTCTCTAAATGCCCCCACACATACGTGCATCTATTATCACATGCGAACTTTTTCTATTTTATCCAAATCATTTGAAGAAAAGACTTTGAGTATCCCTACCTCATTTCCGACGAGTTCTTCGTTCTCACCCTATTTCCGACGAGAGAACTTCGTTCTCACCCCATTTTCGGCGAGAGATCTTTGTTCCAAGAGCGTTCTTTTCATGTTCTTTTCGTGAAAAAACATCATTAACCGAAGAACAACCCTCATTTTCGGGTTTCTTGTGTTTTAAAAAAAATTCAAAAAAATCATTGCATGTATGATTAATTCATGGAAAAATATTTATAATCATTGTATTTATGATTCAAAGCCTTAAATTTCATGTTATATATGTGCATACATGTGTTTTTTTCCATTTTATATGATTTACAGTCATGTTTCCAAGCTTGAAGACGACGGTCGATGCATTTTGCACGGGGTCGATGCATAAAATGCACGAGGTCGATGCATTTTATCAACCTAGTGCAATCTGTGCGCGGTCGATGCATTTTGCACGGAGTTGATGCATAAAATGCACGGGGTCGATGCATTGTATCAACCTAATGCATTTTGTACGCAGTCGATGCATTTTGCATGAGGTCGATGCATAAAATGCACGAGGTTGATGCATTGTATCAACCTAGTACATTTTGTACGCGGTCGATGCATTTTGCACGGGGTCGATGTATAAAATGCACAAGGTCGATGCATTGCATCAACCTAGTGCATTTTGTACGTGGTCGATGCATTCTGCATGGGTTCGATGCATAAAATGCACGAGGTCGATGCATTGCATCAACCTAGTGCATTTTGTATGCGATCGATGCATTTTGTACGGGGTTGATGCATAAAATGCACGAGGTTGATGCATTGTATCAACCTAGTGCATTTTGTACGTGATCGATGCATTTTGCGTGAAGTCGATGCATAAAATGCACGAAGTCGATGCATTGTATCGACTCTGCGCACAAAAAACTTCGAGGAACTCAGATTTTTGCGATTTTTTATTTTTTATTATTCTTCTTTTTTCAAAATCAGTATAGATGGTAATGGAAGAGTATTTGGAAGATGAGGGGAGTGGGTGAGCTTCATTCATCTCATCCACGTACGTATTTTCTTCTTCTTCTTGGAACGAAGAACTCTTGCCGGAAATGGGGTGGGAACGAAGAACTCTCGCTGGAAATGGGGTGGGAACGAAGATCTCTCATCCACGAACCTAAATCCCTCTTCTTCTTCTTTTTCTTTCAAAATCAGTGGAGGGGTATTTAAGACTTTTCATAAATACTGAATTATGGAAAATGGATGATAAGGGCATTTAGAGAAGGGTTTTCAAAACATGGTTATTTGGGGAAGAACCTCATACTAAAGGGGCAATCTGGGAAAAACCCCTATTTTCTTCATTCACCAAGAATTGACTTATAAAATAAATTGGATCTAGCATTAGGGCTGTAAACGGAGCCTGATAATATCCAAGTCCGCTCTGTATCCTTATCCGTTTAGTCGGATTATTATCCGTTTATCTATCTGCCTGATCGAATTCAGATAACTTATCCGATTGATAATCGGAGCGGATATGAATATTGCTTTATCCGCTCCGCTAATTATCCCACCGATTAAGTAGTGTTTATATGCCAATAATACCCTTTATACAACTATAAACTTAAACTAAATTTTTTTAATGAATTTTCGTAATTTCTTTAACTATGCAAGGATACTATGGTAACTTTACTCATACTATAAATATCTCTAAATCTACAAACCCTAATCCCTTTGTCTACGAAATCAACTATCTCTTCTCTTCTTCTCCATCATCTCCTCGCCTCTCTACTCTTCCCAAATGGCGTTCTTGGTTAGGAATAGAACCAAGAACACTCGAATAGATTCTTTTCTATTTTCTGTTTTTGCAACTCGGTGTCGATTGCTTGGACGGTAGAGATTAGGGTTTCGTTGATCTCTACAACTAATCAAAGATCTTCGAAGGATCCATGGGTTTCTTTGATCTCTGCAACTCGGGAGCTCATCGATGATTGAGTTGCCGCAGGTCGCCGTAGTTGGTAGCCAGAGCAGCAATAAATCGGGTGTTCTTGAAGCTTTGGTCAAAAGGGAATGTATGCCGAGCGGTTCAAATATTTGTACTCAGAGGGCCTTTTGTTTTGCAGTTATAGTAGACGAAACAAAAGCCTGATGGTGCTGAAGAGGAGTATTGTCATACAGAAATCGCATACCCAAAAGCTCAATATGCTCAACTCGATTCCATGATTCCATCCCCAATTGAATTGGTCGAGTGCTCTGTTCCATTTAATCTTTTCATCTCCCGTTTTTATCTATTTAAACCATCTATGACTGTGAAGTAAAACATGGATAAATCTTATTTTTATTTGAAGCCCTAATTTGTTGTTAAATTTTTTTTTCATGATCATGAATGTTGGATTTGAAAAAAAAATAGGGTTTGTCTGCTAATTCGAATAAAAGTCAAATTCGGATAATTCCTCTTTCGAATAATTCATTCGGACAATCGGTCGAATTCAAGTTTTCGGATTTGATTAAATAATCAGTCAAATTCGGATAATTATCTGAATTCGTTTATTTAATCGGATTCGAATTCTGTATTTTAATATCCGTTAGATATCGGAGCAGATATGGATAGTGGGTAATATTTATCGAATCGGATACGGATAGAGCACTATCCGCTTCGAATCCACTCCATTTACAACCCTATCTAGCATTACCCTCTTTCTTTATTTATGCTTTTTTTCCTTTTTGGGCAACAAGAAATGGTTTTTTTGTCGGGTCTTGCGAGGCCACCAGCAAAATCTTTATCTTCTTAGCCCAGAAAAAGAATGCAATAAAAGGGTGACTAGAAAAATCCATAATAGTATTATCCCCAATTCATAATGCTCTCATACTCTGGATGCTTGACTATTTGCCTAACCTGTCTTGCGTGAGCTCAAATCATGGAAGCAAAACTTTTCAGCATATCTTCTGTGACGGTTCACACCAATAACATCGCAAGGATCATTCACTTTCTACTTTCAGGTCAAGTGTGGGTTTTAAAAGTCAAATTCATGATTTGATTGTTTCAAAACTAGCACATAGATGCACATCGCGATGTAATCGAGAGGTATGGGTTCATACGCACTAGACAATTTGCCCTTGTGTCATGGTCAACTTTTTGATTTTGCGGAACAACAGTGCGGCGCCTCGATCTTCCCATGATCTCGGCCAGCCTTACACCATTACATTATCTGTTCACTGAACCGACCCAACGTCTCGTGCTATAATGCTACGATAAGGTACGACCCACTACCGAGCCTCATCCGTTAAGCTACACTCAGCTGGCTTACGCATTACTTCATCGTGTCACACCGGACACTTGTCCAACATAAGGTTCCCACGTCACCGAGGTTCTGCCTCGCGCATCTCTCATGATGCTAAGGTTCCCCGATCAAGCGAACATCCAATACGGCCCGATAGTCTCGAACACAACTATCGGTAATCCCCACGCATCGCGGATAACTTAGGAGCATCACTGCCCCTTTTACCAAGCATTAAGGGCATAACGCCCATAATGCGATCCTCGATCCTTTGACCGAATTTCCCAACCATACCTTGCATACCTCTTAGACGACCATGATGCATACCGCACGCTTAAATGCCAAATTAGGATGAAACCTTTTACCCGAAGGCTCTTGTGCCGTGCTAAGATATCCGTCTCCTTTACACCATTCTTTGATGCTCCATGAAACAAGGTTTTTCGGTCGTTGAAACGAATCACCCTATTTCAACACTTAAATTAATCTGAGACCTGCAAACATATGAGAATGGTATAGGGCTTGTGTCGGATGTCGAATCCTCACTCGGGGTTAGTTAGGTTAGTGCAATAAAGAAAATAAAATAAAGAAAAGATTAAAATGGTGGAGAGATGAGAAGGGTGGATTGATTTTTAAAACAATTTTTTTTTAGAGATTATCAAGATCTACTAATGAAATAAATAACATAAATTAAAAGGCATGATATGTAAGTACAAACTAACCAACATTAAAGAATTTTATTAATTAAACCACAAGTCACTACAAACCTTTAATTAAAATTAATGCAAGAACAACCTTTAAAAAAAATGTCAAATGTGACAATGTATTGCTCCCACCGGTGTAGGTGATTGCCGAAGATGTGTCCGCCTTGATGAGGTTGAGAAGCCGTGAGATGAGAGGGGACTTGAGAGATGAGAGAAAGATGAGAGAGGTGTGAGAGAGAGAGAGAGAGAGAAAAGGGATTGAGAAATGAGAGAGAGATGAGAAGAGAAGTTAGGGGGGAAGGAACCATTTTTTAGAGGAAGAGATGGTGTAGGTTATATAGGATCATAGTTAGGGTTTGGAGAGAAAGAGTGTGTGATGAGATGGACGGCTAGGATTTCGTAGAGAAAAAGAGAAATCAGGGTTTCACTTTTGAAAAGTGAGTTGTTAGGATGAGAGAGAAATTAGGAAAGAAAGTAAGAAATAGAAGGGGATTAGGGTTTTGAAAGAAAATGAGATGGGTGGCTAAGATTTACTAGAAGGTGGTGGCTAGGTTTAGGAAAAAGAGATGGGATTAGGGTTTTTGAACTAACTAGGGTTTTGAAAAGTAGGGATGGACGGCTAAGATGATTAAGGTTGGACGAATAGGATTAGGAGAGAGAGATTAGGGTTTTGAGAAATAAAAGAGAAAAAGAAGAGAAAATGATGGCAGAGGGTTTTGAACCCTGGTCTCTAACACAGACTCCCATAGATTTCACCAACTAAGCAAGCTTTTCTCCTTTGTCTTGTATAGTGATCTTTATTACTCAAGTCCTCTTTCTTGGAAATCGTCTCTTTAACTCCCTAGGCCTCATTATGTAATTGTGATCTCTTGGCTTAGCCCATACTTGGTCTGCATCTACTTGGTATAGCCTGTTGGCTCTTTAGTCTTCAGTAATGGGCTTTGATGCTTAACTACGACCTCCGGTCCTTGAAAATCGTCCAGTTAGGGACCTGAGACAGTTAAAACACGTAATGAGAGTTTATTGAAATGGCTCAGTATCTAGACTTTCAGAAATGTGTTTAAACTATGCAAATATACCATTTTTACTAGAAATGTGTGTGTTATGCAATGGAGGGAACTCTTATGTAAAAAAATTTGTAAAAATGCAAGTTTTACGTAAAAGAGTGCGATAATGCTAAAACGATAATCGTGAAAAACAAACACTTTTAAGCGAATATCACAACCCCCAACCAGCATATTGCCAGTCCTTGGCAATTAGTGCGAAAAAATGGAGTTTGAAAGAGTTCGACACATGCTACACACTGTTTCTCATTACTCAGAGAAAACTCCGTTTGTCAAATTATTTCAAGGATGTAACAAAATATTTACAAATTAGAACTCAGTCAATAAGTTTCAGCAAGAATACAGATGGACACTCAACACAAGAAAAGTCAGCTTTAGCGTGTGTGTGTGATCAATATCATCATTATCCGGCAGTAGAGATTTTCAGATCACCTCTAAGATTATATGTCTTGACCTCAATTCTCACTTGTATACCACTCAGAAGTGAATCACTCGGAAATGGTTTTATTTCTTTTCTCTCAAGTTATATGTGAAGAGATATATTGATGAAAACAGGCAAATATCACATATATTGTCTAGAAAGGAGGACATTAGAAAATAAGAAGATCTCATGATAGGAATATCATGTCACTCGGAACGTTAGATCAAACTCTATAGTTTCTCTTTCTCCATTCTCTACATCCTATGATTGGGCTAACCCAGAATCAAGTAGGACTTTACTAGGTTGTATTGAGGCTTGGGATCAGTTTAGGAAAAAAGGGACACAGGGATTCAAAGTTCTGAGAGGATATCTCAATATTCTTTACAATTTTTCCTAAGGGAGTAACACCAGTTCCTTTTTCTTTTCCTTCTTTCATTTTTGATCTTTTTCAGATTTCTCAATATTGTTTTTCAGCTTTCCATATTTTCTTTTTCAGTTCGAACACACTTGGTTTTTCTTTCCCTTCTTGATTTCTATCTTTTATGGTGTACCCAAACCACTTACTCTTTTATCCTTCTCAGAAATAGGGTTGCGAGTCATATTTCTTATCTGGATTGGGTTTTCAGTTAATGGGTTGACAAGAAAAGGTTTTCATTAAAGGCTCAAAAAGGTTTTCTATAGATATAAAAGTTAGGTAAGCTAAAAAGTCTGACAGGTTACAAACATGGCCTATATCATTTTCTAGGGTTGCACTATCATGTCTAATGTTTCGAATGGATATAGAGAAAGTTCTTTTGTAATGACCCAATGTTTGATGTCGTTCCAAGTTTAATGATCAAATCAAGAATTAATGAGATCTCTCAAAGGAATATGTGTAGGCTGGAAGAAATTGTGAGTCAACTTGTGACTCGGAATCTTTGTATAACCCTCTGAAATGATGAAATGCTCAAAAGCTCATTGGGTTAGGTCTCCACAAATATTCTTCTACGATCTCTAGAGAATCTAAACTTTGGATGACTCTGATGTTGATTTCGTGCAATTTGTGCCGAATCTGAATTTTCTAAGCATCTCAATCCAAAGTAGTATTGAACTAAGTGCTAACTTGTATTTCAAACGATGACATCCCTTTCAATAAGTAGACTAATGGTTAGTTTTGGTCTCATTATTATAAAGTTACTTGAAAATATTTTTGAAAGTACTAGAAAAACTCTCTTTTTTTTTCTTTTTTTTTTTTAATAAAAGAAAATAAACCTATATATCCTACCCGCAAAACCTAGAGTTCTACCTCCTAGGCGGCCTACGAGACAGGCCGGAAGCTTTCATAGTCTCTAAAGCTCCAAAGAGTTAGCAAAAGAAAACATATTTTTTTTTTGTTTTATTGTTTTTTTGTTTTTTTGTTTTTTTGTTTTTTTGTTTTTTTGTTTTTTTGTTTTTTTGTTTTTTTGTTTTTTTCAAAGGGAAAACATGAGTTTTGGAAAATACCACCCCCAAACAAAAGATAGCACCGTCCTCGGTGCTTATGACCGAGACAAAAAGATATGACTGTGGACTACAAGATGCAAAAGTTGAGGAATGGTATTACCAGCTTGGCAGAAATTGTACACTGGTAGGTATCTGCAAAAGTAATGAGACCCGTACAACCTGAAAAATAGTGCCAAAATATATGCAAGATAATCATGCGACTCATGACTTTCAGAATTGCCTTTCCGACAGCGCTAAGTTTAACGTCTTCAGCCAGACACAAAGGGGGTACATAAATGCACCCCCAAATAAGTTGGAAACATGGAGAGACTGAGTAGGTCATCAGTCTTCACAGAGAGGATCGATAAGATCGATCTCAACCAACACCAACCAGTGGCTTTGGAATGATCCCCGTAGGTTGTATGTCCTTTAAGCCTAACGGTTGATAGACGGAGAATCTCAAGAGATGCACACTAGCTCTTAGGACTAGCAAAGTCGTACAGATGAAATCGTTTGTTATGATGCACTGAACGCTAGGGCTTCTAGGATCCTTGAATTTGAACACAGTGGCCTTTTCAACTAGAAATGGATCCTTAGATGCTTGTGTACACAGCTTGACTATGCATAAGTCTTTGAGGAACTTCGCATAGTGTGGAATCTGCTTGAACGAGATATTGATTGGTAAGTTTTTCAAGACTTCTTTGATCTCTAAAATTTTTTGGTCCCGATTATTCTGGACAAGCCTTTTTGGGAAAGGTGGTTTCAACGGACAAATGGGCTTGTCCTCAGCCTGAGGTATCTGCACAAAAATATCAGATTTGGGTGCAGACGTAGAAGCATCAAAGTTGAATGTGAAATTGGGATTCTCTGATCTAAGGTTAGAAGGTGGTGCTTTTGAGGGCACCAAGGATGGTGGTACTCCTATATCAATAGTTTTACCTGAACAGAGGGCGGTATCAGCTTGGATCTCTCTTTGAAAATTCTGGTTCTTTGACTGTAATTCGACTTCAAAAACTATCTCCTGTTCAATTGGATTTTGAATTGTTTGGCTTGGGAAGTTACCTATCTCGCTCTCAGCTTTTAATTGATCCAGACGTTGTTCTAGACGTTGAAGGGCTTGTTCTTGCTTGGTCATAAACTGAGAGAGAAGGTCTTTTAGACCAAGTTTAGGAGTAGATTGTGGAGGAGCAGAGAAGGGAAGCTCAGGTACCAATTCACAATTAGAGCTCATCAATGTATACTCATTGTAGGATTGAGGAGTCGGGAGGGCACTCTGTTCATCAAAATAAGAATTTTGGATGAATTGCTGGTACAACAACTGTGAGTACTGTCCATCATACGGTATATTGGATTGGTTAAACCCGGAATGATATGTGCTATGGTATGGTTGCTGTTGTGGAATAGACTCTTGCTCCCAAGAGAAACTGGAATGATGATTCCAAGTATCCGGATGATAAGTTTGGCAATAGGAATTTGGGTTATAGGAGTCATGGCAATAGAAACTTTGGCTATAGAAATTTGCATAAGTCTCAATAAGAGGCCTTTCTGCTACCATGGAGAGGATGAGGAAGGTGAAGAAGCTGAGGCTAATTCCCGGATTTGAATGACTCTCAGATCGAATCAAACGTTGATGGGCCGAACCTAACTGGGCATATGTTTGAAGAATACGCCCTATAGCTGGCAAAAAATTACCAAAGGAGACACTAACCCTAAGCCAAAGCTAAACAATCAACAGTTTTCTGGGCTTTATCTTTTTATCTGTGTGGGCAAGTAGATTATGACAGTGGGCGGGACCACTGATTTTATCTTGTTTAATCCGCCGGATTGACTTGCACTCTGGGTTCCTCACAAAGGTTTCACTTACAAGTTAACCTTCCAGTACTAACATGAGTTAACTACAAGAGAATCCGTAGCCTAGACAGACGTGTCGCACAATGGCAAGCTTAAGTACATCCCAGACTAGTCGGATCAGTCAAGTAGTTTGACAAGTGTATTCCTGAAAGAATAACTTGGGCTAGATTGTGTTCCTAAGTCAACAAGCACAGTTAACCAACAAGATTTTGAAGAGGCCACTTAAGAGCTCAGTATACTAAAGTAGTAGGGACCTGTGGGTATGTTAGGAAACAGGGACCCGCGCTCGTGGTCTTATTCGACTCAAAAATGAAGGATTCACTGATTTTGTGATGGTCCTATGAACACCGAGCTAAATTTGGCTCTAAATCTTGGTTCATTTTATTAAATTGCTTTTGGGTTCACACAACTGGAGTGATGAGGTGGGTGATGAAATCCCACCAGTTTCAAGTAGAGTTGGGTTTGCTCTTTAATTAATGTATTTTTCGGCCATCCACGCAGTTCGAAAAAGTTGTACAAAAGCAAATAAACAATCACCACCTAGATGCTCAATCAACACCCGGGATCGCTTTCAAGTGAGGTATAGAACACGTACCTACCCGTGGGCTATACCACGGGGTCGCCTCCGTGAGGTAGGGAGGGGTAATGGGCTTGGGCCCACTCCGAGCTAGTACTCCCTACTCACACTCCTTCCCTGCGCACAAGTTAGTGCACAATAAAATATAGGTCACGTGATTGAGAATTATTTTTGGAAGGTGGCTGGCTGCCTTTAAGGGGTTGCACACAACATTCAGTTAATTAGGCAGATTAATTAATTTCCAAATTTGGGTTTTAATTCAAACTTAATAGTTTCCTAAAGTAGGGAACTACTAATTCTAAATTTTCCCTCAAGTTTTGGAAACCTTCCAATTTAAATTGGTGAAATCAGGGCAAACTTCCCAAAATGGAATTGGGTTAAAGATAGACTTTTTCCACTATAAAGATTTAGTTAGATTAGAATTTTTTTTTTTTTGAAAATTAGAAATTTCCAAAAAAAAAAATATACTAAATCTCTAAAAGATATGGGAAAATGCCTAAAATTAACAAAATTCTTATTTGAAAAGTCTCCAAAAGTAATAATTCCCAAAATACTAATCACCTAAAAAAAACATAATGTAAATCTAAACCTAACACTTTTTTTTTTTTTGCTGTTATTATTATTATTATTTTTTATTATTTTTTTTTTTGCTCAAGGGTTGCTAAGCCCTTGAACACATATCTAAAAATAATAATAATAATAAAAAGATGTAGAAAGTCCTAAATTATTACAAGTTGCACTCGGCCATCCGAGGCTTAAAAAAAATAAAAATAACCAAGTAGAAAAGAAAGAGAAGAAGGGGATCCCAAATCCCTTGCTGTTTTTTTTTTTTTGTTTCTTGAAAATTTTCTTCTTTCTTTATGCACTTCCTTCACCCGAGCGGCAACGGCGCCATTTGAAACAAGGTTTTTCGGTCATTGAAACGAATCACCCTATTTCAACACTTAAATTAATCAGAGACCTGCAAACATATGAGAATGGTATAGGGCTTGTGTCGGATGTCGAATCCTCACTCGGGATTAGTTAGGTTAGTGCAATAAAGAAAAGATTAAAATGGTGGAGAGATGAGAAGGGTGGATTGATTTTTAAAACAATTTTTTTTTAGAGATTATCAAGATCTACTAATGAAATAAATAACATAAATTAAAAGGCATGATATGTAAGTACAAACTAACCAACATTAAAGAATTTTATTAATTAAACCACAAGTCACTACAAACCTTTAATTAAAATTAATGCAAGAACAACCTTTAAAAAAAATGCTAAATGTGACAATGTATTGCTCCCACCGGTGTAGGTGATTGCCGAAGATGTGTCCGCCTTGATGAGGTTGAGAAGCCCGTGAGATGAGAGGGGACTTGAGAGATGAGAGAAAGATGAGAGAGGTGTGAGAGAGAGAGAGAGAGAAATGAGAAGAGAAGTTAGGGGGGAAGGAACCATTTTTTAGAGGAAGAGATGGTGTAGGTTATATAGGATCATAGTTAGGGTTTGGAGAGAAAGAGTGTGTGATGAGATGGACGGCTAGGATTTCGTAGAGAAAAAGAGAAATTAGGGTTTCACTTTTGAAAAGTGAGTTGTTACGATGGGAGAGAAATTAGGAAAGAAAGTAAGAAATGGAAGGGGATTAGGGTTTTGAAAGAAAATGAGATGGGTGGCTAGGATTAGAGTTTGGTGATATGGGTGGCTAAGATTTACTAGAAGGTGGTGGCTAGGTTTAGGAAAAAGAGATGGGATTAGGGTTTTTGAACTAACTAGGGTTTTGAAAAGTAATGATGGACGGCTAAGATGATTAAGGTTGGACGAATAGGATTAGGAGAGAGAGATTAGGGTTTTGAGAAATAAAAGAGAAAAAGAAGAGAAAATGATGGCAAAGGGTTTTGAACCCTGGTCTCTAACACAGACTCCCATAGATTTCACCAACTAAGCAAGCTTTTCTCCTTTGTCTTGTATAGTGATCTTTATTACTCAAGTCCTCTTTCTTGGAAATCGTCTCTTTAACTCCCTAGGCCTCATTATGTAATTGTGATCTCTTGGCTTAGCCCATACTTGGCCTGCATCTACTTGGTATAGCCTGTTGGCTCTTTAGTCTTCAGTAATGGGCTTTGATGCTTAACTACGGCCTCCAGTCCTTGAAAATCGTCCAGTTAGGGACCTGAGACAGTTAAAACACGTAATGAGAGTTTATTGAAATGGCTCAGTATCTAGACTTTCAGAAATGTGTTTAAACTATGCAAATATATCATTTTTACCAGAAATGTGTGTGTTATGCAATGGAGGGAACTCTTACGTAAAAAAGTTTGTAAAAATGCAAGTTTTACGTAAAAGAGTGCGATAATGCTAAAAGGATAATCGTGAAAAACAAACACTTTTAAGCGAATATCACTCTAACAACCATCTAAAGAGACTCCAAGATCCCTTTTAGGATCCTAGAGTCCGTCCCAAACTCCTTTGGGGTTGCTCATTAAGTGGCCCCAGATGTGCGACAAGGGAAGGTAGAGCTACGCCCTTCTCCTCAAGATGGATGATAAACATTTCATCATTCACTAAAAGAAAACATCATCATTACTGGTGGAGTCATACTGCTCTTTTACGAAACAATATATTGAATTTCCGCAAACCGTCTGTACCATTGAACTCGTATTAATTTTCTCTTCGAATGAAGGTACTATCAGTCTTACTTCCAACATACCATGTGGACTCCACAACACTCACCCACATGTGTCCGACTAAGCACCAATCTCAAGATTCACCCCATAACTCTTCGTGTGCACTTCACCCAAACCAGAGTATCTCGTACACAACATCAAGACACTTCTATGTCCCTTCACATCGGTACCTCAACACCAATGCACCAACCTTACACCACGATGCGCTATCGCTTGCATAGTGTATCGCTTATCTCCTAGGCACCGCATTGGCATCCCTTGCCCATGCTCAGGCCATCCTTACCCATTATCACGGTCATGACAGTACTTAACAACTTTGACCATGACACTTGGCTAGGATCTAGAGGAGGGTCCATTCAAAAGGATCACTCATAACCAAGTAACAGATTTTCTAGTGGAAACCATTAAATGGTGCCGCAGGGGCCAAAGCCAGGATTCTCTTGTTAAGGGGGGCTAACAATGGGATTCAGAGGTGCAGTCCCAATTTTTTATTTTATTTTTTTTAGGACCAAGTTCATGGGCCATCACTATTGTTTGTGTTGTTTGTGTCCATTTGCAAAGAATATATTATTCCTCAAAAGCTCAGGGTGGCCTAGGCCCCCTGTCCCAGCTACCCCCTCTACTAGGTTATGACCCTATTAATAGTATATGATTTTCTTTCAAAATTTCTTGGGGAGTTTCAGCCCCCGGTCTCATGTGGCTCTGCCCCTAGTACTGACATCCTCCTTTGTTGCTCCAGTGGTAGGACGGGTTTTCCTTTTGGGAGTGTAAGTCTTGGGTGTGAAGGTTGATAAGCATACCATTGTATTAACATAACTCCTAATCTACTAACCTAAGATAAATGATGCCAACACATGGTGGGACTACCCCAATGGTAGTGCATCCCCTCATTAGGAGGAAGGTCCACGATCGAACCCGTGGAGAGAGGTGAGCGTGGGTGTTTCCTCACTTGGAACATATACTAACCCGACTATCCAGTAAAGTAAAGGAAAAAAATAAATAAATAAATGATGACACCGTGGAAGGAAAAAAAAACATTAAACAGTACCAATAATATCGTACTTATACTACTAACATGATACCCCTCACCTAATGATCTTGACACCAACCTTGAAGGGGAAAGGTGGGTTCCACTTCTACAATTAAATTCACACTCGCAGCCCCTTGCTTCTTGAAGAAACAAAACCATTTTTTTCTAGAGAAAACCTATTAATAACTCTCTCTAAAAAGGAAAGAAAGAAAATGGGGGTACGACTTTCTAATTTGGGAAGGGTGACTTTGCTATAAAAAAAGGTATTTCCAATTCCTAATGGATGAATAATCATGACTAAGCTTAGCTATGGAGGGTGACAACCACCTAGATTTCTAAACAAGGGGATTGATTCGATCATTGAACGCGTAAGGGTTCCTTCATTATTAGCTGTGGTGATTCAATCAAGTAATTGCTTGTCCTGGAATTTTGGCTGCAATTTTCCTCTAATGGAAGAATCACAGTGCTTAACGCAAGCTCTCCACCCACTTTCCTGTGGCTGATTGTTTTGATAATCTAAGGCTACTACTCATTATTCCATCTTTGCTTAAATTCCATTTTTTGATTCCCTTTTATTGCAAAGTTGAAGAACAAAAGGCTGGAGTCCTTTTTACCTATTAACAGTTTGGTAAACCCCCCGAGGGTATGGTCACTTGGATGAACCGTAAACGGGAGGTCTCGAGTTCGATTCTTGGCTCCCCTCACTAACGGTTGCATGGGGTGGGGGTATTCCCTGTGTAGCCCATGGGACTAGTCTGAGCTTTTAAGGCTCAGGATATTCATTGTGTTATGCCATTATTGATGTGATGTGGGCTCCAAGTGCATGACCTAACATGGGCCAAATGACTCCACTCGATGGGTCCGTGAGCCCAAACTGCATGGGGGAAGGGGACACTTGGTTTGCATCAACTAGACTTTTGAGTTTTGATTCAGTTGGTCCTATTTTAAAGTCCATTAAATAAATGGACAGCAGTGGCCATTAAGGGTCAATGCTGAATTGTTAAAAATCTCTAAGACTAGTCCTAAATGAGGACTAAGTGCCCGTTTGGCATCAATTCTATTAATTCTCCTGTTGTCAAAAAGAATTGTTCTTCTTGAGTAGGTGTTCTCAAGATTAATTATATGTTGAAAACACCGTTTGACAATAGTAAGTCAGGATCTATATTAAAGAATACAAATAACAAAAATATGTTTGGATGAAATAAAAATTAAAAACTAATTTTTTAAAAAAAATATATAAAATATTCTAAATAATTTTTAAAAGTTATAAATGTCTCGTGTGAGAATTGCTCAAATTCCCACCGTTCAAGTTTTATGTTATGTAAAACTTGGATAGCAAAGAGAAAAGTCTTATCTATCTATAATATCTATCTATAATATAAAGAAATAAGTGACACTTAACCCCCAATAAATAAGTGTCACCTAATCTCATCTCTTTTCCGTCCAATCTTCAATCCCAACAATCCTATGAGTTCTATTGTAGAGGTGTCATATGACTTCTCTCTTTAATCTCCACCGTTCGTCTACTATGTTAAACAAAATCACCTCCAACCTATTCCAAAATTTTCTCACACATCTCTATCTCCTCAAACAATATATGATCTACTCAAGTCTCTCACAACCCTCTTCCTAAATTTTCTCCCATCTCTATCTATCTCCAAACAATACTCACATTTTGCCATAAGAAACCTCCTCCCCAAGCAATCTCTCATCCATAAATTTGGCCAATCAACCTATTTGCCAAAAGGCTATCTCAAAAGAAATTTCAAAGTCTATTATCTATTCTTGATCAAAGTTTGAGGTTAGTGTTATTTTTTACTTATCAATGTCTCTTCTTGAATCTTTTTTATTCATGTGTCTTCTTGATTGAATAAATAAACCTGTTTGTTTAGCTATGTTCCTTAGATTATTTTTGGGTTCTTTAAACGTGATTTACAATGGGAGGGACCTTGGAAAATATGCACGACTTGAGGTTGCAGCATTGCCATGGCAGGGGAGCAGGCTGCGACCAACACTGCCAAACTTTGTTGTGTGGAAAATCTGCACAACCCCAACAACTAATAAACAGATGAGAATCAAGACAAGCCAACCACATATACCCTAAAACCAGACAATAAAACAAATCAAATACTATGGTTAAGATTCACTCACCTTAGGGTTAAATAATCTAACCTTAGTTTTTAGAAAAAATACTCAATTTTTTTAACCGTGATTATAATTCACTCATTCATGTGATTAATTTTTTTTTTCTAAAAATCAAAATTAAATTATTCTAACTAATTAAATATAATTTGTAATTCAATGAGTTAGACTTATTATCCCATGCATCGCACGGGGTCTTTGCTAGTAAAAAAATAAGTGTCACCTAACTCCCTTTCTTTGCTCTCTAATTTTCAATCCCAAAAATCCTATGAATTCTATTTTAAGGATGCCACATGACACATTTTTTTAAATCTCAACCGTTAACTCTTTTTCTCACACACGTCTTCCTCTCAATTCAAAAACTATTAGAGAAATTTTATGGAGATACGTACGTTTTCTTCATAATTCAAAAATCATTGGAAAGATTTTAGCAAATTGTGATAAGAGAGAAAAAGATAAGGATAGATAGAGGATTTAGATAAAGAGAGATAAGAAGGATAGAGATAAAGAGTGTAGAGAGAAATTTTAGGAGATTGTGAAAAGAGGGATAGAGAGAGATGTAGAGATTTTTATTTATTCACACTCGTGCATCGCACGGTGCCTCTACTAGTTTCACACATGACTTTTCTCTTTAATTCCCACCCTTCAAGTTTGGGACCCACTATCTCATCCTAAGCCCTCTCTATCTCCACTATTGTAGAGTCCTCTCTTATCTCCAACTCTTGCAGGGTTTGGGACTCACTATCTCATCTCAGAGCCTCTCTATCTCTACTACTGTAAAGTCATCTCTTATTTCTAACTCTTGGATTATTAATTTAAGTTTAATACTAACAAACTTATGATTTTTTATTAAATGTTATAAAAATAATAATTTTATTATTGATAAAATCAATTAATTAATACAAATAATAATGTCTATCAAATAATAATAAAAATTATATTATTAATAAATAAATAAAATTTATTAAATACTTTAAAAATGTATTACTTAATATTTAAATAAACAAATAATTTAATTTAATTCTGGATGTTTTTAAATTATTACCTGTGCATCTGGGTCTTTGCTAGTTTCAGATATATAATGATATATCAAAAATATATATAAAGTACAAAAAATTGAGTAAAAATTGTGAAATGACACCCCTTACAAATTCGGCGGAAATACTGAGACATACATTTAAATCTTACTTAATAGTTAAGGTGCCTCTCAACCGAATCTCCTAGTTACGATGCTTCAATCCTTCCCAGCATAATCGCAATCGGCTTGGTAATCCTTCTCGCAGTCGATATGGTACTTCATACCGGCCACCGCCCCTCCATTTTCAGCTCATTTTCATATTAGAAATAGCCTTATAAATTTATTTATTTTTGGTTAACTCAACTACACCACAAGGCGAAAGCTGAAGGCAAGACAAAGGAAACACACACCACACACAACCACAATTGCAACCCAACATAAGCTTCACCCAAACACTCCTCAAAACGGGTACAACCGATAGCCTTACAGATGACCCTGGCTAAAGGCGTGCAGATTGGGACTTTAAAGCCCATCTGACAGACTGCGAATTTAAACGGTTAAGAAGGACGAATCATGGCGTGTGGATTGTTGTAAGCTACCAGGCCAATTCTATCTCGTTTAAGATAAAAACGCCGTACAAGTCCATCTGGGCAGACCGCCAATTCATACTATTTGCAGGACCTTGTTGCACCATTCCAATTGCCATTCGCACTGTGGCCAAGCTGACAGCATGGTGCACAAGTGGTTGAATGCTTGGGCGACGAATCCCTTCAATTACCAGCTCCAGTTCTTCTATTCGTGAACCAAGATGGCAGGAGCTTACCTAGAATTTGACATAGGAATGATTTTGGGAGGTCCCGATTCAGAAGCGCCTTCCACCAGAGATCATAAGCTAAGCACCCTCGGCTATGACAAGAATGGATGCACTAGCTCGCAGAGCCAGACCCTGCAGATAGTCTTGTTATGTCAACTATTTAGTTCCGCACTAAAATACTAAGATGTGCCCTCAAGCATTGGACTCCCATCTGACTAAACAAGAGGGTTGTTACTATCAGGAGGATCAAAAATGGAATATACTTCTTCAAATCACTTCCTCACTGTAGCACACAACAATCAGCAACTTGGAAATTGGCTGTATCTTTGGAAAGAAACAGTTAGAACCAACACAAGATCTCAAGCTGAATCACACTAATCCACAAACATGATCTTTAACGTTGTTTCTAGGATTCGTTAGATCAAGCCATCATTAGCAGAGAGATATATCACAGCATACTGGAACATTTAAATCTACTTTTCTATAAACATCCCATATTGCAATAGCTTCCCCTTCAAGTTATCAAGTTCCTTATCTACATGCACAAGATGAATAATGCCGCACTTCTCCATAATTTCGAAGCGTAATACATCCAACCAAAAGAGGAGGCGCAAGACCACAACATGCTAGTACTTGCACTTTCTTGTCACCACACCCAAACCGGTTATACAGCCTGCTGTTGATTAGCATGCCTCAGTCTCATCCCTACATCAGCTTCTTGCTCACATTGAATTAAACCAGCACCCTGCAGATTTGCATTTTGCGTTTCCAAGGCAGTATCAGCCTCATTTTGCTTACCTTCTGGGTCTTCCCCAAAGTCATGCAGCCTCCGTCCAATCAAATAGCGGTCATCCCGTATGGAATTGTGGAGATTGGTGAACCAGACATGGAATCTCTTGATACAAAAGCACAGAAAGCTAAAGATGACACAGCCTACCCAGGCAAAACGATAGACAGCTGAGTTAACTATTAACGGATACCCAAGCACAGGGAACACCCCTCTGGCAAACACATAAGGAATGCAAAGAGCTGTCAGCAGTTTCATCATGATAGGTATCACAATCTCCCTCAACACCCAAATGCTCCGCAGACGAGAGAAGCCATCATCTCTCACCCTCTCGAATTTTATTTGCCAACTCTCATCCACCAAGGGGGTCATGTGATCCAGCATAACCTATTTGAGAACAAAAGGTATTCACATGACAAAAGTTATTTATCATTTCTTCCAAGACGAAACTACTTAAATTACTTTTTGTATAAAATTTGTTTCGAAAAATACATGAGCCACCCATGTGTAATTGCGCGCACACACACACATACACCCAAAAAGAAAAACAATATCTATCTGTGTGTGTGCACGCATAGATAGATGGAGCATCCAAGCCTCGAGTGGTCAAGTCAATCCTATGGAGTATGGACATACAATGTTTTCTCATAACTGCAGTTTTGCTAACTCATGGGAGAGAGCCACCATTTGATGGGAGTTACTTAGAGGATCCCCCATACACCACAAACCAGCATAACAGAATAACCATAACTATCAATTATATTGACTACTGATCCTTTTGTCATATTTTTTACTTATCCAAATGAAAGCATACCTCTCTAGTTGTTCCAGTAGTAGGAGTGTATTGTTAGCCTTTAGGTTTCAACCTAAGGTAACATAATTGATTTTGATGATAACACAATAATGTAATGATATTTGTGTTACTAATATCTCCATGAGTTTTATGTAAAATTTAGTATAAGAGCATTAGCAAAACCATTCAAGGCAAAAGCATGGAAATAACACCAAACTTAAAGAGGAGTCCTCCATCAAGCTAATTGAAGATCTAAAGATAAAGAATCAAGTCAAGCAAGTCAAGTTGGATCAAATTAAAGATCATACCAATCCAAATCATAAAGAAGAAGAAGAGGATTGATCATGAAGTCAAAAAAGACAAATCAAGTCATGAAGAATGAATACTCTCTTAGAAGTTTTATTGTTTTATATTTATAGGATGAGAGTGCTTAGGAGTTTTGTAAAAAGTCCTCATAGTTTGGTTGATTAAAAGCTCAAAGCCTAGATTGACCTTAGGAGCTTAAGACCAAAATTGAATATCATTCTAAGGCCCTACGACATCATTTGGAATAACCACAATCATAATTAAAATAAGGTAGAAGATCAAGGAAATCATACCCATCATATAGGCCAGCTTAAGATGAGATTTCTAGAATAAAATAGAAAATCTCGTCGACGAAATTGAAGGGGAACTTCAATATCGTTGACGAAATCAGCCGTAGAGCTACTGTTTTCAATTCTATCTCTATCTCATCGACGAATTCTCAGAGCATAGCCAATATCGTCGACAAAATCATGCGGAACCCAGAAAAAGCCTGTAATGGCTAGTTTTCAACGGTCATATCTTTCTCAATGCCTCTCCAACGGCTATATCTTTGAAAATGCTATAAAATGAAATGAGTTATGAACTAAAATGAGATGATTTACAACTCCAATCATTCACTCCAAAGCTTACATTTCAAGTCTATTGAGTTATACCCTAGAAACTCAAAAAGAGTCATTCTTGAGTTATTCCTCCATACTTTGAGAGACTCTTAGTGATTGTTCAAGTGAACTATTAGCTCTTTTTAGGAGCAAATTAAGATTGTATCCATCAATCTACAAAGTGTATGTAAAAATCAAGAATCATGGATTCTTGTCCTTGAAGCGGGAAGCTTTGTAAAGCTAAGAGATGATTGTTCTCTTGAGCTGTTTAGGCTTGATCTTCGCCCTTAAGAAGATTGGTTAGGCTTAATTTTCGCTCAGAAGAAGTTGTAAAAGGTTTGGTCTTCACCCGTAAGAAGACTGTGCGAGTAAAATCGTGATGAATCCTCTAACGGGTATAGCTTGAGACGGGAACGTAGGCGGGATTGCCAAACCTCGTGAACATCTTTGTGTTTGCATTCTCTCTCCCTATTCTTTACTTTATTGTTTTACATTGTTTGTGTAGAATTGCATATTTCCATTCCCTTTTAATTAGTATAATTGAAATTCCGCTTAAGGGAATAGGAAGAATTTTTAATTTGCCATAGACTCTATTCACCCCCCCCCCCTCTAGGATCCAAACCTTGGGCAACATGTATCCCCCATAGGGTGGACTCGGTTTCGAGTCCCTCGGGGTGAGCCGCTTGATATACCCACCAATTTACTAACCTTCTATCTATTAAGCTACTAACCTTAAATAAATGACGCCCCCCCCGAAAATGAAAGCAATAGATCAGACACCTACAGTCATCCAAGCAGGTAATTTTCTATGTATATATCTGCTTGGTGTGAAACCTCGATGGGCCTCAACACCCTGCATGTGCACCATGCAAAATTATAAGGATAGTATACCATCCTTATGTGAGCCCCTTATGCGCATCACACAGTTTAACTACTTGTTTTCATTTGAAGTAAACATGAAGGAAGAGAGAAAACACCCACCAGTCTAGTCCAGATCTTGAGAAAGATGAGTCCCAGTGCCCAATCCTGATACAAGAGGAAAACTGGGCTTTCATCCACAGACACCCGCATTGGTACAATCACCAATAGCTCAAATAGCAATCCAATCAATACTGGGATGACAAAGATCTGGAACACAATGGTAATGATTAAAAGTCAAAGGTGGAGAGAACTTAAGCAGGTTAGCAACTGAAATAATCTCCCACAATGAAACTGCTTACCCATATCAACAACAGGGCAGAACTCTTGAGGGCAATGCTACACCACTTCCAAATTTGGTTCAATAGAACCCTGGCTCTCTTTGTTTTAATGTGCTCAATGGAATACCTGGCTCTCGCTACAAGAGTCCAGATGACATAGCTTCCAATGATGAACGCATATAGATCTAAGGAAAGAAGCAGACAGAAACAAATTAATTCGTTAATCAAGAATGAAATAGTACAGATTAAAAACCAGCATTCACAACAAATATTACCATTGCACTTGATGCCATGGGTTATTGGGAGAAAAGGTATGGCGTTGAAGATTGCACGTCCAAGTGAAATTGGCACAACAATCAAGGCCGAGTTAAAAACAATCAGAGTCATCCATGCCAGCAACAACAACAGGACAATGCGAAGTACAAAACCGTACCTGCTAAATGTTGGAACTTTAAAATTCTTAGACCAGCTCGTAATAAACAAGATTTGGAAAAAACTAAAGCCATTTGAGAACAAAAGTTAAATTGTGTATACTAGGCATTATTAACAGAGTATCCAGACATGTTAAGAATGCATGCTAGATACAGGACGGATTGACGGAGTACCAATTACTCACACCTGGGACAGGTTCCAACTGAAACACGTAATTCATCCATTTGCTACACCACCTCAGTACAACCTAGTAATTAGAAATTAGAAATACCTCAATAACAAACACGAGTTGTCAGAGTTCTAAACCCCAAATAGTATCCAAATTTTGGTCTATTGACAGAGAGAACTAGTTGCAGTCCCAAACTCCTATTCTCACTTTATTCTACCCAAACGTCATCACCAAAGTGCTACTCCAGTTTCCTATCGTTATCCTTCCGAGAAGAATTTGGCTGAAGAGCTTCCCATGAACCTTCTCCCAATTTCTATTTCCTACCAACTATTAGCTATTTGTCTTTCCTTTTCTCTTAACCGTGTATGAGTTGTGCAATTACCCATAACATCCAAAATACAGAAGTTGCTAGAAACCCATTTTAAAAAGGGGAATGAAGTCATTAATCCATGGATTCTAGAAGAGCATTTTCAAAAATTATTTGTCCGAGGAACTTATTTGGTTCACAAGAAATAATCAATGTAACCATCAGATTGTCCACCATTGTCCCACATATCCACAAAAGCCTATATAAAAGACCTTTACAAGGGCTGAACGCCTGAACCTTTTGCTTTCTTTTCATAAGGAAACTAAGGTTGTTCAATAACCTTTTGCTTTCTTTTCATAAGGAAACTAAGGTTGTTCAATTCATCAGGTTGTCTCTTGCTCGCCTATGGATTTAGAAGTAGGTCAAAAAGTTGACCCATGCTGGAATTTTCTAATCTATGCTTGTCTTCAACTGTTTGAAGCATTTGTCACTTACCACCACTATACAACAACTCAGCAAGTCGACACAAAACTCAGCCGAGTCAACTTGACTCAATAGAGTTTCCAGTCGACTCGCCCAAAAAACTTGATAGCTCCCTTTACCCGAGTGACTCGGTCCAGTTACTCGGCCAAGTCACTTGAGGACATAAATGTCTTTTTTTAAATCGGGACAAGGTTCGAAATTTCGAGCCGGGGCTACCAAGCATGTATTAGAAAAGCATCAAAATTAGTTGGTATGGACAGATTCACTGAAAATAAACTTCACAGCTGTGAGAAATGTGACAAGGAACAAAAAAACTATTTCATCCTCCTCGATATGTAATTCAAAGCAAATATTGATAAAAGAAGATGCAACTCAGAGCCATCCATTTATAAGATAAAAGCTATACTCTGCAAAAAAGCTTACTCAGAATCAGCCTGATCATCACCATCATACTCTTCTGCAGCATTAGAGGTTCCCGACGCATGAATGCCTCTGCTCAAATCTTCAGCAGCCGCAAGTGCTACTAGGGCTCGATCTTGTTGCCCAACTCCACCTTGTTGTACATCACCTAATATTTCAAGCCATGCTGGCTCGGCATTCCCATTTTCTTGCCCACTATTATCCTCAGGTCTGGGCAATAAGAAATCAGTTAAACCAAGTGCCCAGCCAACTATTAGAAACCATTGGTGGAGAAGAGCTTTAATTGTTGCACGCAGCTTAAAATGCTCAATAGCAAACGGAATGCAGATTTTAAACAGAAGAGCGTCCACAGGAATCTCGGTAAATGGGTCAGATAAACTGCAATATAAAAATGTGAAGCTATAGATGGTATGCAAGCAAAATCAAAATAGAAATAGTGGACACAACATGCCTAAAGAAAAGGGAAAGCAACTTACGAAATATCCAGTGGGAATATAGAAGGTGCCAACTGCATGGCAAATTTGACTGGTAAAAATACCAGCATCACAATCAAACTCCCATAAACAGCAATGGACAACAGAACCCGACGAGCATGCTTGTGCACAGGGTCATCAATTAGATCCCGAAACGGATTGTAATTTGGATCAGCTGGATCCCGAAGGAAGTATAGAACTCCATTACGCAGAACCTATAGAAGCAGGTGACTGGAGAGTGTAAAAAAAAAGCACTTAAATGACTAGAAAATAGAAAATCAACTACGTCTTATCAAATAGGCTAAGAACAATACCCCTCGAAGAAGGCTGACAAAAATGCTTATTTGTAACATGTACGCAATTCCCACAATCCAATGCACCAAGGAGCTAGCTAAGGGAGAACTGGAGAAGAATTCCACCCTTTGAGGAATTGTCTTCCCTAGCATCCTTATAGTACAAATATCCAGCCACCATCCACACATCAAAGGGAAAACCCCAAGCTCAATCACAAGTAGGAAAGCAACCTTGACCATTGTCGTTAAATGTTTCATTGCTGCCAAAAATTGTCTAGCGAGGGACGGAAATACCTCTGCTGTAGAAGAAATACCATAGAAGCTCCCCATCGTCAAAGGCTCACCCCTCATATAACGAATTAAAGCAAGAATCCCGAGATAGAAGAAGACCAAAGAGAATAAAAACATGTATCCAATGGCAAGAGTAGTAACATCGGAAAAGTGTGATGCTCCAACAGTTGCTCCTTTCAACAGGTCTGTTGAAAGTGATCTGCTAATGTTGCTGGAGACTTCACTTAGTTCAGTTGTGTTTGCTTTCAAGCTTTCTGCAACCACTTCCACAACATGGCCGAGCACACCATCTTTGTGGCTTTCCAACGACAAATTTGTAACAGCAATTAATGCATTCTTCAAGGTAATATTTGCCAAGGAGAGTGCTGAGTCTGTAAATGGCATGACTGTTGAAAACACTGGACTTGTAGCCGAGAAGGAAAGCCATGATATATAATGGAGGATGATCCGACCTAATGAGAAGGGGACAAAGATCACAACACCAAGGAATATCATATTGCTTGCCAGAACCTGCAAATAAACAGAGTTATTCAGCATATCAAAGAATTAGATTCACACAACTAGGACAACAGAACGTGCTGAAGTATACAGAATGAAATTCAACAGGCCTGCATGTTAAATGAAAAAATAAATTTGCAAAAGAATGGCCCAAACTATACACTTAACTTCACGTATAACTATTAGCATTTTTCCATGCAACAACTTCGGTGAAAAAAAATTGATGAGAAATAATATATTACAAAAAATAAGTTCACAGAAAATAAAGAATAATAAAAGATCCCTCTAGACAGAAGATTGCCCTTTTTTACCAACTCCTTTTTTTTCTTTTCATTTTTTCATTGGAGTATGAGTGTGGTCAAATAGGAGACAAGCTCGGAAACTGAACCCACACCATGATAATTTTGACGTAGGGCTCCAAAACATATTGCTGTGGAGCCCACACCACACACGGGAAGTTTGTGACACAGAAGAGTAAGCAATGACCTTACTCAAGATTACTGCACTTTTTGCTTCTTTGTGATTATTCTACCTTGAAGTTACAAGAGTACATGGCTAAACAGCAAAAGCATATAAAAGTTCTCATCATTATGTCCCCTGATATTGCTCTATTTAATAAACCAGTTAAATTTGAAGATATAAACATTGAGAAAACCTACTAAACTTCTCCCCAATGAGAAGAAATGTCTATCATGGTTTAAACTTTAAACCATAGTTCAAAAATTTGAAAACTCAGACTCGAAAGTTGGCCGGATCAAGTAACTCGGAAAACTCAAAAAAACTCGACTCGGCCGACTCGGAAGTATATATATATATATATATAAAATCAAACATAGATAAAAAAAATTCTACTGCAAAATAATTTCTACTTTATACAATTTTGCATGCATACATATATAATTCTACTAATAAAAGTACAAGGAGTATGCAAAACTTTATTTGAATGTAAATACCCTTTAATTAAAAATACTAACGTATTAACCTATGGTATCTATTACAAATATTAGTAGAAGTTTAGTTTGTTTATAATTCATGTTGAAGTGGGATTACAATTACAATTCCTCTCAGGTATAGCACTCCCCTCTCCACAACTTTCCACAATAAATAGAATTCTAATTAATACCTACTTACAAATTAGGATTCTATTTAGCATTATCTTTGATAAATAAATGAGGATTCTTCTTTACCATATTCACAATATACGAATTTGTTTATGGAAGAACACAACATTTTGAAGTCCATGCATAGTGCATCTTGCATCTATGACTCTCGAGGGGACTTGATTGCAAGAGTTTTCAGGGTAGGTGGTTGACGAAGTTCACTATAACTAGTTCTAGCGGAGATCTGGAGACGAGGTGTTAAGAAGAAAAGGTATGGTGATTCCTTCAATGGGGTTTATGTTGTCTTCAAGGTTCAGGAGGAGGTGGGTGAACTGTGCGATAGTGGTAGCAACGTTGCAGAGATCTACAAAGCGTTGAAGAAAGGTGATTTGAAACCATTAGAGGCGATGAGCGGGCTTTTCTGGTGTCCTGCTCTTAGGAACTGCAGTAAGTTTTTTTTGTTTTCTCTTTTTTTCTATCAGGTATTTCGTCGAGCATCTGGTAATTTTGTAGGTATGTAGTGTGTTTGGGCTTTGATCAACTGAGAAATGAGAGAATCAATCCTTGAAAGCCACGTGTATGGTGTGGGATGGAGGAAGTACAGAGGATTTTACTGTTATGCGAAACATGCTTCCCCTTTTACATTTAATGGTTAGCTTTTGACCTATGATGTGAACTTTTGAAGTAAATGGATTTGCTTTGGACATGACATATTAACCAAATTAACTATCACTTTACTGGCTTTAGAGGAAATATACGGTGCTGTTAAATCTCTTTGTATGTCACAACTTAACTACAAATTTAAGCAATTATTACAAATAAGGACTCTCTATAGAGTTGGAAGGACTCTATCAAATTCAGTACGTTTAAACAACTACAAAATTGTTCCAGTTATTATATTAAAACTCTTTGTATATCACAACTTAACTACAAATTTAAGAAACTACTACAAATTAGGACTCTCTATTAGTAGAGTTGGAAGGACTCTATCAAATTCAGTAGATTTTAAAAGAGCACTTAGCACATATATGGTTATGGTATGCGAGATACACTATATCACCACCACATCACAATTAATAAAAGGATTTGGATTGAGATTGTAATTGAGAATTGATTAGGATTTGATTATGAATAGTTTGATTTAGTTTCTATATTTATCGTTATTTTTATCTATATAAACTCCACTTTGGTGTATCTGTAATCATCTTGAGAATTCAATAAATTCATGTCTCTTCATGGTTTCAAAGCAGGTCGATCCAACCATAATTTCGTGTTGTTAGCTTTGGTTTATATCTTGTTGAATAGCCCTTCCTGTGGGTGACACCGTGCCACCCGTCGGGTCTGGATTTTTTTCTTTAGCATTTAAGGTAGCCGCAGTGCTACCAGTCAAAGTCTGCATCTAACCTTTTCTCTTTCATGATCCTTCTCCTTTAACTTGATCCATCGACAGAATATTTTGACAATGTGTGATCCTAATAATCCTTTCCCGACTTTTCAAGCATGTGATGTAATTGGTGCTGCTCTTTTGAGAGCGTAGATGAATCTGTTGTGTCGTTAGATGTCAATTGCTGCCCATCTCGGAGTGAATTGTCTGCATCGAGTGTGAATTCCTCCATGTTTGATCCATGGTACCCCTTCATACTCTTCAAGATCCACCAAAGGTCAGCCCTTGGAGTGGTCCATTCTTTGTTTTTGTTCTTATCACTAAAGACCTACTTTTTTTTTACCATTGTGGGTTAGCTTCCATTCTTCTCTATCTCTACAATTTGAAAGTGACATTTGGAATGCATTTAAGCTTTGGTGCTACTACCCTTGTCAATTGCAAGCAGCATACCAGATCAATCCCACCACCTTTACTCATCCTCTCTAATAGCTCTGTAATGTGGTTTTGACAACAGTCTTCAACAGGAGGTGTCTTCTCTTGTTCCTCCTCTTCTTCTCGGGTTATTCTTCTTCGTCACCTCTTGTCGTCAATTAGGGTCGATGCATCAACGGTTTTTCAGGTAGACTCGCCGGTTGTTTCGATTTTGTAGACTTTGTATTCGTGAAGATCGATCGAACCACGGGACTGATTTCTCCTTCGGATGACGACTAGAAAATTGCAATCCTCGTCGGATTTGTTCCTTTCCGGTTGTTCTCCATCCAATTTCAGTTCTAACGCACCCCACTACCGGGATGGTGACCAGGAAGGGGGCCTACCGTCGATTTTCCAAAGAAAGAAAAAAAAAACAAACGGGTAGAGAAGATGAATAGAACGGATCCGGATTTGATCCGAAAATTTGAATCCGTTAGACCAAAGATTAGACCAAAATTGGGTGTGTTTCTTAGTAAGTCATTGATCAATATATATGCTAAGTGTGGGGAAGTGGAGTTAGCTTTAGAGGTTAGCTGTTCCATAAAAACATACATTTAGATTGTACACACTTTTGTACATGAATCAACAAAGCAAAAAAAGGAGCTTCTTTATTACTTTCAAAAAAACTCAAAACACTATATCAAGGGTTACATGTTTTAAAAGTTAGAACTTTTGATCAAATGTTATATCTAAAGATTTTATAGCATTAGCGATTAAAATTTCCTTAAAATTTTCTCTGTATTTAATCATGCTCTTTGGGTGAGACTGTGAGACCTACTATTAATATACAATACTTACAAAATTTCAATGAATTCTAACTAAGAATAACAAGTTATAACATGTGTAAAATAGATTTAAAAATGTTTAAGCCTCAAGCAATTGTTATAAATAATTTTTTATTTATGAATGTAATATTTTAATATTTATGAATACATAAAATAATCATTAAAAAATTATTTTTATGAATTAATTAGAACCTCTAATAATTGTACTCACTTTAATAATTTTATAAATTTAAACTTTTAAAAAATAATTAAATATAAATTAATTAAATAGATTATTACGTGCAACGCACATACTACTAGTACATATATATGTATGTATATATAATAAAAAAATATATATATATTATCAAACATAGAAAAAAAATTTCTACTGCAAAATAAATCTACTTTATACAATTCTACTACAAACTTACCAACTTCAAACAGTCTTAAAGTAATTGTAATGCTAAAATTCTAAAATCAATCCTCATTTCAAAAAATATAATGTTATTGTTAATTTAAAAAATTAGAATCTTCCTCTTCTTCTTCTCAAATGAGACCTCGATATGGGTTGAACGGAATTTTAAAAAAAAAGACATCTATGCCCTAGAGTGACTTGGCTGAGTCTTTTGAGTCAAGTAACTCGGTCGGACTCGACTGAGTCACTCGAGTTGGGTATAAGGGAGCTATCGAGTTTTTTGGGCGAGTCGACTTGAAACTCTATCGAGTCGAGTCAACTCGGACGAGTTTGAGTCAACTCGCCGAGTTTTTGTACAATAGTTTAAACATCTAGTTCCCAATTACCCATGGTTCAAGAGTTTCAATTTGCATTCTGTGAAGTGAAACCAATATCTCCCTTCCAACATTTCAGCTTTGCATTCTGCGAAGCAAAATCATTTGCCACAGGAAAACAGTAAGAGCAATATAAAATTTTAACTTCTTTGATGCTCAATATGTCACAATAGCATTTAAACTCTCATGTTGTCGATCCCAAATATTTGGGATAAGGCATTGATGAAGATGACTTTAAAAAAATTACAAAATAATAAATGGTTCAGTATGCATTTTCAAGTATAGCATCTTAAATGCCAGGTTTAAAAATATTATATCATAAGAAAAGGATCACCATATAAATCTTGAAAATATAGCCTAACCATGGGCTCCCTTGCCTATTTTGAATTATACCTATTAAACATCATGCATAGTTTGCTGAACTCATTTTAACAACAAGAGAAAGCAGAAGTTCATAAAGACACTTGTCATAGTTCTCGCTGATTTTTTAAAATCCAGGTGAGATAGAGAGTAAAAGACAAAATGCCTGACAAAGTGATCAGACTTCAGACAAATGACAAAATCTAAATACGATAAAATCTCTGAGTATAGCATTTGCAGTAAACTTCGATGCAATTCAATATATTTAACAGGCCGGCTTACCTCGAGTAACTCGTTTTAACCATCTGAAGAATCAGAGGTTTACAAAACGCTTGTCAGAATGAAAAATAAAAAATCACAAAGAAAACAATAGGAGCAGAATCATTAAGGCGTGATCAACTAGGAAATCTTACATGATAAACAGAGTTCAGAGTAGGATTAAATAAGTACAAAGAGCAGAAAATGAGAAAAGGAACGACAGACTCACAGTACATGCATTTTCAACCAAATGAAAAACAGGACCCTGCAAGCCAATAAGTTCATCAAATGGTACATCTTCTGCACCATCAGCATCATCCAAGCCATCAAACATCTGTTCAACATGCGCCTCAAGACGAGCTGCCTGCATCTCCAACCGGGCAGCAACGTTTTCTGCATTTCTTCTGATTACTTGACCAGCTCCAGCAATTGCTTGCCCTCCACCAGCACCTTCCCCATTCCCATCACCGGCAAGAATCCTATTGGCCGGGCCCGGTCTTCTTGCAGCACGAGCACCATTCCTGTCACCTTCTTCTTCTCTCTCAGCATCAAGTCCTCCAAGCTCTTGTAGATGTCTAAAGTAATCCCTCAAAGAGGTGACTCCAAGAAAAATAAACACAATGCTAGCAGAAAGTATAAACCCATGCAGACAGTCAGTAAGAATCACTGTAGCAGATATATGACTCAGATATATTCTCTGGGCTTCACTAAGACTCCTTACAAAAGCCAACCGCCATATCCAAAGCGTAATGAATGGTATTATGAGGAGCCAAACAGAAAGAACAAAAGCAAGGCGCAAAAAGAATTTCAGAACATGGCATGCTTTCATTGCCATCCCAACTACAACCTCCTGGAAAGGAAGCCTTGCTGGAGCATCCTCAGCATAAACAGGGGAGAAAGAAAATGCATGTTTGCATACCTGCAATGCACGTCAAATTCATTAATTAAAGCTGGTCACTCAATGAAATAATACCAGACATAACCCAAAGAAACAACAAAAAGAAACAAGTTAATATATTTATCAAAAGAATTCAGTGTTTTAGAAGGCTGGCTCACGATCGTTCATTTTTTTATTTATAAAAAAATTAATTAGATATGAGATAAATTGCAGAAAGATTTCAATCTAAAAAATAGTTATTACTACTATTATTAGTATTATATGTATAACAATGTACAGATGAAAAATTACATTCAAAAATGCATAAATTTAAGGAGGAGATCAAGAGCTGCAATTTTGACTCTCTCCCTCCCTTTATATATATATATATGAATATCACGGCTATTATAATGAGAGAAGTGGGAGTAGGTTGCGTTGATTGACTTTTTTACTATTACAAAAAAAACAAATATTATATTATCCTATATTTCTATTACTCTTTAGTGATATTAAGGGTATTATAGTCATTTCAAATATGTTACCTTAATCCCCTTAGATAGAGCTGATTCCCTCAATTATCTGGTCCTATTTTTTCTCTCCTACTCTCTGTGTTTTCATCTGCTGCACAACTCACCTTTCTAACGCATTTTCTCTCTCTCTCACATCTCCCCTCTAACACACATACATCGGTGGGAAAAAGTTCCGAATAATTATCTATTATGTAATATACATTTTGTTCCTTATTAATAAATTGAATGTTATATATTTTTTCATATCTGGCCCAACACTTCCTCAATCTATTCTGAATTTTTCAAATTTTGTCGTTTTTTCTAAAAATTTCCCTAGTTGAATAATTCTCGAACCCCCCTTGGTATCGATGTCATCTACTTCATCTAAAAGGAAAAAGTGCGTATAACCAACGCACTGGTTTGGCACCCTAAATGTACCTTAAATATGTCCTAATTAGAGCATCACACTCATGGTTTAAAAAAACGCCGAAACCGTTACGTAAAGTCCGTTACGTAAAGGTTTTAGTGACCTCCGATACCCGATACCGTACCTTTACCCGTTTATCCCGAAACAAAACCGTAACACCTGAAACCGATACGTAACGGATGTTACGCCCGATATGTAAATGTTTCAGTCGTAGGATTGGGTTTCGAAAATCCCTAAACTCATTCTAAAACCTCATATTTGCTTCCTCTCTTCTTCTCTACCTATTCTTAGTACATTTTTTTTCCTAAAATCCTTTTGTTTTTTGTTAATTAATAACTTGATTTGGAGTTTAATTCATAGATTTGAAGGAATCCAAGACATGTTCTTTAATTCGGTATGTTTCAACCCTCAACCCATTTAATTTCCTTATTTCTAAATTTTGAGCTTCATATTGGCTTTAAAAGTATTTTGTTACTAATTTATTATATGTTTTTTTATTTTTTTTATTTATTGGAATTTTTTGAATTTTTTTAAGCAAAAAAGAAAAAAAAAAAGTAAAGGCCGAAACCATTACGTAACGGCGTTACGTAAAGGTTTCGGTTGTGTCCGTTACGGTGTCCGAAACCGTTTTTTTAAACCTTGATCACACTAGTGCAGTTCTGGTTTGGCGTGTCATAGTTCTTGGCCGGCAATCCTTATAGTAAAGCTCTATCTAAAAAAAAAAGTGTGGTACTAGTAGCTAAGTTTTACGCTTAACTAAACACTGTTTGATAACCGATGAAATACCATTGGAGGGGAGCCACTGCTTGGCCTATGCATATCTAGGGTTTAACATAAATAGACTTATAATTAATTGATTGTTAGGAAACAATCAAGAGCTTAATAGAAAATTAACAAAATCAACTGGTCGTTGAAAGAACAGAAAAAAAAAAAAAAAACTCCATATAGATAAATAAACAATGCCACATTTGATGATCATCTCCAAGAACTCCATTACATAAGGACACGATCATAGTTAGCTAATTTGTGTATGATACAAGAATTGACAGAATTATTGTTTTTTTTATCGGTAATCGACGCTATGTATTAGAAAGAAGAAACAGAACTACAAAAGCAAGAAGGAAAAAAAAGTTCACAAGCTCGCGAACCATAAGAAAAGAAAATGTAGACCCGCTACAATGATGGCCTCTTACTGACGGGCATGCCACCCTACCTGGCCACTGATTATTGGGGGAAAAAACTTTTACAACCGATTTTTCAAAAATAAGGAAAAATATGCAATTTTTTTTTATCACACACGAATAATACATGTATCATAGGTGTATCCGAATCATACTCCTTAAAAAAAACTCCTTCAATAAATTTAATCAAGAATTTTTTGCCTTTAACCTGATTTTTTTTCCTCATAGATCGAGTTTAAGTCTTGACTCTCATTACCTCATCTTCTAATTTTCCGCTTGCCGCCATACCAAGATATTAAACTTCGGTTTCAGTATAAACTTCGGCCGCTAAGGAAGACACAATGTTTTCAAACGTGAAGGCGTGAGGCAAGGCGTTAGGACCTCAAGATGCGTGAGGCGTAAGCTCACAAGAAAGCTCATGCTCTCTCATTTTAACAAATAAATAAAATATATGGAAAATTACAAAAAAATTCAAGAAGTTAATGAAAAATTATGGTATATATACATATATATAGAGAGAGACATATATTTGTATTCGTATACATTGTGTGTTCATGTAGGCGCACGTGTACACATAAGAAATATTATATAAATTAGCTTAAACAAATAACAAATTAGAAAAATGTCATTTAAGTCTTAATTGTGGTTTGAAACCTAATTTTAGTTCATGTAAGAGACGTAAGCGAGCTTCAAGGCATGAGGCGTGCGCCTTATGTGAGCCTCATAGAGTTTAAGCCTCATGATTGAGCCTCAAGGTGTTTTCCTTAAGTCTTGCCCCGAGGCGTAAGCCTCACGTACTTTTTAAAACACCGGGAAGACATGTTTTAAGAGAGTCTAAAAAGTCTAAGGAAGTTTTGTAAAAATTAAAGAAGTCTAAGTTTAAAGGCTCAGTTGTATCTCGCTGATGAAATCTAGGTTTTGCTTCTTTCTCGCCACCATATTATTTTGAGGAAAACAAGGACAACTCCTACTCTGATGTCGATCTGTAGAACCCCCCCCAAAAAAAAAAAAAATAGTGTTCAACCATACGATTTTCTCTCAATAGTCAATACTCTCAAAGAAACAATTGCTTTAGCCCTAACATCATTCTTATCTCATCAGAATTTTGAGGACGTGTATAGTATTGATTTTTTTGTATAGATAAGTGCCGACTCATGAATCTTTCGATTCTTTTTGGTGGAGAATTTCCACATTCCACCCAGCCTTTGTAAAATTTCTCTCTTAGTACTATTCCTGTCATACTTCAAAAGAAAATGTCCACATTGTATTAATGAATGAACAACTTGAACTTTAAAGTTAATGGCATTGTTATGATTTGTTTGTAAGTTCTTTTTGTTACTTCACTTTTCCAGTTATAATGTAAATTAATGATATGCCTTGCTGTTGTGGACAAACCACAAAGTGTCTACTTAATTTTCTTAGATAAGAGCTACGTATTAATCGTATATTTCTGTTTCACATGAAAACCAAAAACCCCTATTCCAATGTTCTCAGTTCAGCAATTGAGCAATGCATCGAGGTGAGAAACAGGAAAAACGTATCCAATGAAAAGAGAAAATAATACACACCTCGCATCGGCGAGCGTTGCTGTGGTTAAGCCACTGAAGGAGACAATCCTGGTGGACGAATTTAATACTTCCGCTACAAGCGCAGGGATGCCGGAGAGGGTTCTCGGCGTTGCCGGAGTTACGGCAAATCCTACACACGTCCTCTTCGTCATCATCTTCATCATATTTGGTAGAAATGTCGTTGCCATTATTACGAGGAGGAGATGAAGAACCTTCAAGGGACTGGATCGGAGTATCTCTGTGGTATCCCTTTCTCCCTCCTGTGAGGCCGAGGGGGTCGCTGCAATCTCCATGGCTAAGCAACGACGAACGCCAATTAGGGTTTTGGTCCCTCCCCTTTCTTTCCCTATGTGTTGGTATCTCTCAACGCCGTGTTTAGGGCCAGGGTTAGAGGAACGACGAGCAGAAGGAGCGAAATGATCTTTGAATAGGAAAAATGTAGGAGAAGGAAACAGAGAGGAAGGAGAGGGTTGCGGGGGTTAAAATATTTTCTTTTGGGCATCAAATCCTCTCCGGTGATAACCGGATTTGACAAATCCGGTTCACCCCTAGAGGTCACCACGTGTCTCCTTTGACACCCATTAACCGTGGGTAATGTTCACCCAACCCTAGGGTTCACCCACCTATTTTTGGTTTTTTTTTTTAAATAATAATTCTTTTTTTTTAATGAAAAAAACTGTTTTTAATATTAAAAAAACTCTAAAAACAGTTTTTTAATTTTAAAAAAAAGAATTATTATTTTTAAAAAAAAACCAAAAATAGATGGGTGAACCCTAGGGTTGGGTGAACCTTACCCACGGTTAAGGGGTGTCAAATGTGGTGACCTCTAGGGGTGATAACCGGATTTGCCAAATCCGGTTATCACCGGAGAGGATTTGATGCCTTTCTTTTGCCGGGGTTAAAAAATCTCTCTCTCTCTCTCATCTAAAACTTTAGGGCGACCCAAGCCATTTAGGGCCAGGGTTAGAAATGATCCAAGTTTTGTATGAGACGCAAATGGAAGCAGGTGTTTTGACTTTGAAGCAAGGTTTTAAAAACTGAATCAGAGACGAGTGGGTTCGTTCAAGCCGGTCACACCTAAACAGGCTAAACTTAGGTAGTAACATGGTTAGGAGTTGGGTTAGTGCACAAGGGGGCCTCCGCCACACCGAGATTTCAATCCAGTCCACGGCCCCCAAAGAGGATATACGCTACTATTGGGACAAGCCCATGTTGTTAGTTAAGTCCATAAAGTGATGTCTTACGTAACAGTGGTACTAGCTCCCCTCCTACCAAAAAAAAGGTACTAGCCCCTTGGGAGGTGATATGGAGCCGAGCCGAGTAGTGGTATATTCAAGCTTATTCGTTTATTAAACAAGCTTGCAAATCATGTTCAAGCTTGACTCGTTTATTAAATAAACGAGCTCGGGTTTTACTAGTTTTTTTCTTTTTGTTAAAGTTTTACTATCTCAACTCGAGTAGTTCACGAGTAACTTGTTTTATTGGACATAGCTATTTATATTAGATATAAAATTCACTTTATTATCCTAGGCAAAGAAATCACGGTGTTAACTAAAATTTTAGTATAAGATTATAATTATATAAAGGGTATTCTTATCATATAAAATACATTATATACTATTAATCTTTACTATTATATAATAGATATACTTAATTTTAATAATTAAATGAAATAAGTATATTTTAAATATTTTAGTAGGTTAATATGTATATATAATCTAACCGAGTTTTTAACGAGTCGAGCAGGGGTGTGTTCAAGCTCGGCTTGTTTACTAAACGAGTTCAAAAACGGTGTTTAAGCTCGGCTCGTTTACTAAATAAACGAATGATACTCAAGCTTTTAATGAGCTAAGCCCAAGTAGTTCACGAAAATTTTGTTCGGTAACCACCCCTACTAGCCCCTCTCAGGCATTTCTTTCTTGAACCCAAAAAAAAAATCAAGCACATGTCCTTGCTTTTCAAATTTTCAATAACAAACCTCACTTATCCTGATTTTAATATTGTTGGTTTCTGGAAGTATGGAACAAGGTTACCTAGTTCATTGCCTACTAGTGCGAACTGCGAAGCGAATTAGTTCGTGGTTCGGTTCATTTAGGTACGTGAAATTGAGCGAATCAGCTACCCGAACCCAATAGCTTTGATTCGGTGAATTTTTTATTTGGGTTTGGTGAATTTTTTGTTTGGGTTTAGCGAATTTATTCTTTAAGTTCAGCAAATTTATACTTCGAGTTCGACAAATTTATTTTCTAGTTCATGAACCGGCCATAAAACCTATTTTTATTTTAAAATAACCTATTTTTTAAATACTTTTTAAAATAAATAGTTAAAATATATTTATTTACACGAACCGAGAAATGAAGTATCTCATCCTACCCCTAGCGAACTAGGTTCATTCTAGAGTGGTGAATTGTGAACCCGAATTCGAACCGAGCGAACCAGGTAACATTGGTATGGAATACCCGAGATTAGGACTAACACACTTCTTCAAATAATATAACAAAAAAATAAAAAATAAATATTCAAAATAATAATTACAAAACTCTATTTTACTTTCTTGTGTGTATATATAGATATTGTGTTGGGGTCCTAATAATTTCGTGCATGTTCCACTTGGGTGGAAACTATAATTCTCAATTTTTTGCTAATTTTTTTTCCCAAAATCTTTATTTTCTAATATTCAATAATTATTAATTTAATATATTATTTTAATTTTGGACTTCACCTATAGCCCTATCAACCTTTAGGGGGGAGTGTAGCACCTTATGCACGTGAGCACACAACCATGCCCAACCCAACCAATGTGAGACTCTTAAGGGATTTTTGGTGAAAGGCAACCACAACCACAACCACTCGGGATTGCATATTGTAAAACGGGATTGCATATTGCATATTTAATATATTATTTTAATCTTGGTGCTAATCTTTTATAAAACGGAGGCTACTGTAATGGAAAAAGTCATCATCTTAAACTATAAAAGAAAGCTCACGCTTATGCTCATTTATTAATTACCAAGATTCTATTAGAGGAGTTCGACCATTTTTCGTTACTAGGGAGTGTCAATGGGGTGGGCTGGCCCACAGCTTGGCCTAGTCCGGGCCTGCCACATTAAATTAGTTGGGCAGGCTTGGTCTGAGGCCCAGGCGCATCAGTATAGCTAGGGGCGGAGCCAAGAAATTATTGCAAGGGGGACTAAAATGGGGGTTCGGGGGCGTAGGCCCTGATATTTTTTTTTTAGGGCGAAGCTCATTGGCCATCGCATTTGTTTGTGTCAATTTGTTAAAAATATATTTTTTTCTCAAAAGTTTAGAGGGGGCTAGAGCCTCCTTTTCCCTGGATCCGCCCCTCTCAAAGGCTAAAACGCCCCTAGTTATACTATACATTTTTTTTGTCAAAATTTTAGTGGGGACTGAAGCCCCCCTAGCCCCATGTGGCTCCGCCCCTGAGTATAGCCCAATAAGCTGGGAAGCACGGATACTTCAAATAGGGGTTCGTACTCGTATCCGATACGTATCGGCTGAAACGTATCCTGTTAATTAAAAATAAATTTTTTTATTTCGGATACGGCTCCGATACGGCATGGATACGCCAGGATACGTCCGGGATATGCCGGGATACGGCCAAGATACGGCCGTTTATATTTTTTTTAAAATTTTTATATTATTTTTATTTTTATTTAATTTTTTTTTGGAGACCCGTGGGTGTGACCCTATCTCTTTTGTTTTTGCATGGACATGGTCTTCTTTATATTTTGCTTAGTGAATGATATGATGATTTTCTTTTTTGCTTAGTGGATGATGAGATGACCCTATTTCTTTATCTTTTTTATACATAAACAAAACTGAACCAATGGTTATTTTGTAATTATAATACAAAATATAGTATTATTATTATGTATAAAAAAAAATTACAGACGTATCCTGGCCGTACCCGTATCCTATTTTTTTAGGTTTTGCCGTATCGCCGTATCCATATCGTATCGTATCCATATCCCGTATCCGTATCCGTGCTTCCTAGCCGATAAGACATTTTTTTTATTAATTAAAAACTGCAAAATAGCCTTATTTTTGCTTTGGAACTTAGATTAGACCGGCTTTGTATGATTAATATCTAGCTCAATCTGGTCCAATTATTAATCGGACCGACCTGTCTGGCCCAGGTCCAATCCAGCCCTTTGACACCCTAGTCTTTAGTCAACATCCATGCCTTTGCTCTTCAATACCCGATCACTTTAATTCATTCTCAAAGCCCATTTTGACCAAATTAACCACGTAAGGTCCATCCCTCATATTTAGTAAATGCAACCCATACGCCAAGCTCACTGTAAAAAGTAAAAACCCAGCTCATCAGTATAGAGTGTATTGTTCAGCTTGACCCAGTCTAGTCCACAACTCTGCCTAGGTACATTTTAAGCCCAAGAACCGTATTTTTGTCATTTTCAAAACTCAATTGAACTTTGATTTCAATTCCGTTTAAACCAGTACACTTCTTTTGAACGACAATGCCATCTATCATAAAGCTTTGATTCCTTTTACATAATATTCTTAGCTTACGGTTCAAAAGTAAATTCAAGAAACTTACTATCTATCTTGCTAAGAGTTATCATTTTGAATGAAAATATTTTTGACTTGTGAAAGATATTCAAGAATTTTATTGATAACAGATCAATAATCGATCTCCTTGAACAGATCCATCCAACATTTTATAACAGTCTCAAACTCAGCTAACCTCCTGTTTGCCTCAGGAGATCACTTACTCTTATTTGAATTGATACTTGAAGACAGGTTATACACTTAGAAGTGAAATAAATTAAAAAAATAAACAATTAGTAAAAGAGTATGACAACCCAAACTGAGTAGATTTTTAAATAGTTACAAAATGGAATAAAAATCGTCTATTGTTTGAATATGTTTCTAAGATGGCTGTTATTGCTTGGGAACTAATCATATGACAAATCATGTGATCAAGAATATCAAATTATTTATTGTTGAGAATCTTACATCATTCTTGAGAAACAAAACTAAGAGATATTAAAGTTGATTTCATCTCCCAAGGAATTTTACAAGCCGTATGCCGTTTTTTTAACAGTCATGATCTCTGAACCAAAACCTTTTTGAAAAATCATGAGGGTGTGGAAAAGTCTGCATGTTTATGCAACAGAGCAAATCATCTCCGGTGATAACCGGATTTGGTAAATCCGGTTGTCACCCCTAGAGGTCACCACGTGTCTCCTTTGACACCCCTTAACCCTGGGTAAGGTTCACCCAACCCTAAGGTTCACCCACCTATTTTTTGTTTTTTTTTTTAAATAATAATTTTTTAAAAAAAATTTAAAAACTGTTTTTAGAGTTTTTTTAATATTAAAAACAGTTTTTAAATCTTTTAAAAAGAATTTTTTTTTTTTTTAAAAAACCAAAAATAGGTGGATGAACCCTAGGGGTGGGTGAACCTTACCCACGGTTAAGGGGTGTCAAATGAGACACGTGGTGACCTCTAGGGGTGATAACTGGATTTGCCAAATCCGGTTATCACCGTAGAGGATTTGACTCCATATGCAACGCCTCTGTTGATGTATTACGCATTGATCGTGTCTCTTCTACTAGGGGAAAATCTTTATGCACTATGGATAATTTATGCACTCCTAATATAAGTAGGATAATGCTAGCATCACTCTTTTAAGACTCAATTTTTTTTTTTTTTATTGATAAGAGAGTCTTAGCGGAAAACGGAAAACACATGTCCTTTACCAAAAAAAACAAAAAAACACATGTCATTCTAAATAGAGTACGTGTATGGTTATGATATGGTGCATCTTATGCATATCATAATCATACATGTACTCTATTAATTCTGGAAGACAATAAAATGTATTTTCCACATAGAAAGTGAGTTTGAAATGTAAGAAATAGTGGAATTTCCATCAGCAATGTAGCCAGTAACACTTTTGAAACAAGGGTTAGGTTGGGCATTGAAACTATAGGATCTAACCAACTAAAGTAGTTAAATGATAACAGCAACAAAAATAAAAATAATAATAAAAATAAAGAGTAGTTTTTGCTTGTTTGATATATGGATTAGTGAAAAGAACGCATTTTCTCTATATGTTTACTTGAGTTTTGGGCATGCCAATTTAATATATATGAGGCAACTAAAATGAGTTCGACAACGCCTCCCTGGTTGCTCTAGGCGGTAGGACCTGTATTCCCCTGTGGTGACTTAAAAGTCTTGAAGTGTGGCCGTTGAAAGTGTCACCATTATACTAATCTAACTCCTAACCAACTAAATGATGGGTTAGTACCCAGTACCCCTCTCCCCATATCAGAACCTTTGTTTTCATTGCAAAAATTACATCTTTGCACTCAAAAGCTTCTCCCACCTTTTGTCTTTCTTCTGAAGCAAAATTAATGGACCCAAGGGCCACTGCTCACCACATAACACAGCCTACCAACTGACTGGTTAAATGCCTTGTCGACCTTAACCTCCCAAAATAATGTTATAACTTGCAGATCCACCATAATAGAAAATAAGTGTTCTACAATCAGGAATAAAATAATCAACCATCAACTACCTAAAGGATGCTCAACTGTTCAAATTTATTTTTATACTTTTTGCAAAGCCCCCATCAATGGAGTGGTTCAGATCAATGAGTAAGTGTGCCATTCATTCGAGGTAGAGCTCATGTTGAATGATGAAATTCAAGTGTATATATATCGTGCATGTCCTCAATTTCTACACCTAATCATTAACATCATTAACGGGATTTTTTTTTTTTTTTGAATCCCCGTGCTGTTATGCACGGTCTCAAGGCAGTCTCCACCCTGAACGGTCTCTGTAGCAAACTCCAATTACAAAATGCAGTAAAACCTTTTGGCGAGCTCTCCATTTAAGGTTAAGGATTGAAGTTATTGAAATATTCAGGTTTAGGAACTATTTTTTAATATAATTACGAGCCTGCCATCTTGTTTAAGCTTAAAGGGAGAGCTCCGCCCAAACGTTTTGAACCGACCTCCGCTTCATATCTAAATTCTAAAAAATCTTCTACACTGTATTTCGATTTGGCAAGTGGATATTTGGAACTGAGGACGTGTTTTTTATAAGGGAAACCATACAGGGTAAGAATCCAATGTAACCGCTAAATTGGGTAGCTCATTTGAGTCCTGTAACATTTGGTTCAAAGTCCAAGTGGGCCATGGCTGTAAAGTGAAACAACCCCAAAGTCGAAAACGACGCGCCCCAAGTAATAAGGTAGGTATATCAATATGTATCCCAGCCACTAGACACGCATTTATGGCAGTGGCCGAGCGTGAATGACGGATCTACTTTCAGTAAAAAGTCCGAAGGTTAATGGCTTCGGATTCTCTCTGACCGTTCCAGAAAATTGTTCTCGGGCAACCACAAAGGAAGCGCCATGTGGCACAAAAGGGGAGTAGTCATTTCATTTTTTCCCATGATTTTGATTTCTCCCACACTTGATATCTCCCTCCATTTATCTCACCATGCGTCATATAAAGGTTGGAGAAGTCAAAATCATGGGGCCATGAAATGACTTCTCCAGCCAGCTGGAGCTTCATTTGTGGTTGCCCGAGAGCCCCTCTCCCACGGCTAGAGAGAATCCGAAGCCAAGGTTAATAGGGAAATATTCACCTTCTCGGTCCTTGACATGAAGAGGGCATCTTGAGGTCCTTTTTATGCCACGTGTCCCCTTATTTATTCCCTTTAACTGTGATTGAGATTCACTCACCCCTAGAGTTCACTCATCTACCCTCGATTTTTAGAGAAAAAAAATTAACCACAAAAGTTAACAAAATTTAACCACAGTTTAGAGAATTGAAGGGGATTTGTGAGAGTGAGGACTATCTGTGGAGCGAACTATTGCTCAGGGTAATATATAGGGCCTCGAATTTGCTCTGGTGGAATCCCGAGCTGGGTGCTCGGGCATCCACAAATCATCGGACAACTGACGATAAAAAATGGAGAAATCATTTCATTTTCTCTCCATGATTTTGACTTCTCCTCACTTGATATATCTCCCCTTTTATTCGTCACATGTCCACTGATTTATGGATGCCTGAGTGCCCAGTTCGGGGATCCACTCCACCAGGACGCTCGGGCATCCACCAGAGCAAATTCAAAGCCAATATATAGACAACAAATTTTAAACGACTATAGTTGCTGATTTGACTTTATATGAAAATTTACATATGGGTTTGAAAAGTAGCCTTTGGATCATTGGATTTGGAAGTATTAGTTACATTTGTGGAGAGAACTATAGATGTCTGGCTTCTTTTATCCAAGACAATCTGCAGGGGGAGGAGAGACTGGTCCTCGTCCAGTATCTCACCTCACGAGTCTTTAAACATAATCCCAAATATACAAACCAACCTTTTTACATTATTAGATTAGAAAAGCACATCCTACCAAAAAAAAAAAAAGATTAGAAAAGCACAACGGAACAAAGCTAAAAGCAAAGGTGGGGCACCAAACCCCAATAAGCCGAAAATAAAAAGGGTCCTCAAAGTATAGACCTGGGCCCATGTGGGGTGCACCTACCCGCTAAAGCAATTTATTAGGGGAAACCAAGAAAAAGGAGATCCAACGGGTACCAATTGTGGTTTAGGGTCCTAATTCTTGGATCCTCATCTATACTATCTAGTCCCAAATTAAAAAGGAGAAGGGGACCATCCAGCAACCTAATCATCATAACCGGAATAAAGCTTCTAATAAAAAATCAAGACTAATGTATAACATATAAATGCGAGTTAGACAAAAACACAATAATGTATTAATACCCCAAACCAGTCGTTGAATAACAAATGGACTTGTGGATGAGTGGTCCCTTTCTAGTGCTAGAACAACCAGAGGTGGCAGTCTGGCTCAACCGCCGGGGCCACAAAAAATAGTAGTTTAAGTAGAGAGTGACTGTTATTGTATTACACCACTTCTAGGTCTCCAACTCATATTTCTTGCTTCTTTTTTAGCACACCTACTCCACTACTGTACCTAATCCAGAAGCCAGCTCACCAAGTGTTATGCGCATAGATTAATGGGATACACTGCACAAAAGAAAGTTGAACGGTTAAACTAAATGAGGGGGTATAATTTACCAACTGTTAGGGCAATGGTTAGTGATTAGCATTGGAGAGTGGAGCTTCTGCGACTCATCACCCCAAGGATTGGATCCCGGACCTCCCTCAACATAGAGATCACACCCCACCACTGGCTCAAGATGTAGGGTGTTGTGACTTCAGCCCTCGCAACATACGTTTTGACACTTTGCTAACTATTATTTGTGAATTGTTATTTGTGAATTGTGAGCTCTTTTCTATCTGGTTGGAAGGGCACCTTTATTCTCGTTCCAAGGAATGCTAACCCTAGACCTACAATTTCTAAATTCTCAACATGGGTGCAACACGTCCTTCCTACCCCCACAGTATTGAAAACAAAAAATCAAATGAATAAAAGTTAAGGTTTCAATTCGTTCTGAAGGTAATTTGACAAAGTAAGGACACATATTACACCCAAAAGGAGAGTTTGGAAGTCCCGTGTCTCAGGAAGTCCCGTGCCTCAGGCTCCATTTCTCATTCCAGTAATATTGTTACATTACAATAGCGGAATGGTTGACAGGAAACTATACTAGCGATCTATCAAATTAAGCAAAAGGATTTACACAGGACAGGACAGGACAGGACGTGTCCCATAGATCATATGACTCGACCCATGGAGGGAATCCATATACATTCGTCCTATATAAGATCTCACAATGTGACAATACAGTGCCGAGGATAGATGAGACTTATAACGATGAACATCCGTAAGGACATTGGATCTCTCTTATCTCCAAAGGCACCTGAGCAGTAGCAGTCTGTAGCAGTGGGGTTTCAAGCCTCGTTGAGACACTATGGTAGTCTTGTAATTATCAAAAAAGAAAGTGGTAATTTTGTAATCCAAGGTCTTCCACCGTTAAGAGCACCGTCAAAACTCAGAAGGAACAGAGCTCCGGAGCATTTCTCATTGCATTTTTTACGGTGGAAAGGTGCCTCCCTCCTGAGTCCTGTGCATTTAAAGCATATCAGATCCCATCAATGTGCAACATAGGGAATAATAATAATAAATAAAAGATGAAGGAGTTTGTTGTTTGAGCGAGAGAATGAGAAGGACACTCGCTCTTCCGCTCCATCTCATTTAAGCAACAGCCAAACCACTGCAAATGTCACCGCACGTACGCGTCGCTCGTGACAGATCCAGTCCTACACCTCTCTCCGTGCCCCCGCACTGACCTCACTTTTGCAGGATCAGACGTTCGTCCTCTTTTTCTTTGTAGGAAACTCTATCTGACCCTTCCCCAGAATCTCTCTCTCTTTTTCTCTGTTTCTTATATATATATATATATATATTGCCTTCTCACTGATCTCCAAGTGTTTGTCGGTGGGATTGAAGCGTCTCAAATAATTACTTTTACTTTAAATTACTTCTACTGTTCACAGTTCTTCTAATGTGGTTTCTGCTTCTGGTTCAGTTTTTCTGGAACTTCAGTTTTTCATTCAAGTCTTCAATCTCCATTCCTCTGCCTCGAAGGCGGTAATAGCTGATGATCTATGAAAAGTAGGAGGTTGTTGCTAAACTACGCCAGGTGAGAGAGCTCTAACAGCTTCAAATTCCACTTCAATTTTGTTATGCGCGATCTGATTTACCTTCAAATAGAGAGCTTTCGTCTTTGCATGTTAGACCGTTTAATGTGGCTCTCAGTTTAGCCAGGGAATATCCATGGCTGGATTAGCCTTTTGATTTCAAGAACACCTTGGTGGTTTCTCTTTTTCACGTCTTTCATTTCATCCATTTTGCATACAAACATCTTGATCTAGAACTAATCAGAATACGATGTGGTCGCCAACGCCAAATTCTATAATTGCACATTAATTCGGGTTAATTTTCCTGATTCAGAGCAAAATGTTCATGGAAATTTCCCCCTCGAAATCTATAGGTGAGAGTTTGGATGTGTATGTGCATCCACATATTTCAATATACGGTGATGAAATTGATAATTATTTTTTTGTTCCATGTGCTAGAAAGCCTAGAATGTGCGGCACAAGTGTGAACTTGGCGACATTTGAAACTCTGTTTGTGTGTTGAAGTTTATACTATAAGTTAGTGTAGCAGGGATCCTACTCTTCAAGCGACGGTTTATTAAAACGTTTATGTCTTTGATAGAACATAAGATTTATCTTTGTCCAAATGCACTCACTGATTGTTGTGGATACTTCTTGGATTCTGCTTTACCTGAAGACATGAGCTGCCTACAAATCCAGTCAAATCTTTATTTTAATATAGCTTGTCAAATAAAGAATAACCTACAGATGAAAGTTATCCCTTTTCATAGACATTTTTTTCATATATGCATTTTAGGATTTTGTAAACTGCAAACGGCACCAATGTTCACTGTCCTTGATCTCTCTGCTAATTGGTGGATTAAATTCGCTCTATAGGTAATTTTTTTTTGTTTGTGAATTATACTAACATGCCCATCAATCTCCCCGACACTGTAGTTCAACTGTTTCTTCCATTGTCTCACTTACTAAATTAGTATGAACTTGTTTCAGACCAGTTGCCTTATTGAACTCATTGGTTTTGTCCCATGACTTAGTGTATGAAGTGCATATATTCATTCTTATTGGCTTTCTTACAGAGTGATGCTTTACCTCAGTATGCTTTGGACTCGGTAATGATAGAAAGATAAACTATAAAGCTATTTGTCTGTCCCAAAATATCTGCATGGGAGTCTTGATCTTCACTCCGATCTCAGCCAAGTTCATTTTCAATGACAATATTTCACAGGGCACAAGCCACAACTCTGTTTAGCTTTGGCACTGAACTTAGATGCAATACAAATTTTCGTGCTTTTCTTGGTAAAAAAGTTATTGCCAACAAATGTGAGTTGCAAAAAGGGGAAGGACTATTTAAGTTGCAAAAATGGAAGTACTATTTGCTCAAGGTTGTACAAATTTGTATCAAAATAGCCTGAAATCTCAAGATGCTTATTCTTTTTCTTTTTTTTTCAAGATGCTTATTCAACATATAGAGAACCCCATGTCTAGCATCTGGAAATTCGGTTGATTGTAATTGAAAAGAAAACATAGTAATTGATACTTGATATGGGTTTAAACAATTGACGAGTCTGGAAATCTTATCATGTCTCGGTTGTCCCAAAAAAAATCAAAATGATTTACCAATCGTCTTCATTGTCCTTATTTCCATGTACAGTCAAATGGCTGAGCCTATCAGTGGACCTAAAACTTCATCCAGTGCGAGGATAAGATCAAATGCTCCCAACTCCATGCTCGATCATCTTTCCAACATAAGTATATTTAATTTAGTTCCACACAATTATTTTTTGGAAGGCCATCCTTTTTGGCTTCCAACTATTGTCCCAGAATGTATGATTCTTCTTTATGAATGATACTTCTTACATAGATATATGATCCCTGTTAAGCTGCATATTAGAATCCAAACCACAGTTTCTCCTTCCCTTTTGTGCATTTTCACTCATAATTTTCTCCAATTTGTTTGCATAGCTACTACACAACGTGAAATCATGGACCACAAGACATGGCTTTGGAGGAAAAAATCTTCGGAGAAGACAATTGTTACAAGTGATAAAGTCAACCTCTCGTTGAAAGGATATGAAGAAGAGGTAATGGAACTCTATTCTTCATTCAATTCATTATTGTACTATTCAATTTTTTATTCTTCATTTTTGTACAAACACTGTTCCTCATGCAACATAGATGAAGTTTTGCACACCCATATGCGTGTGTGTGTGTGTATGTATATAAATTATTGCATTCCATAAAGGTTTGTTATCATTTGACCAATATAACTGCATATTCACATGTTATAGTTCAATTTGATATTATTATTCTTCGAACTATTTCATGTTATTAGAAGAGGTTTTCCAACTAGGATATTTGTTCAACCATTCATTAAGCTCTTTATAGGACTAAGTGAAATATCCAGTAGCCTCTTCTGCATTGATAAGTAAAATTATAAAACTCTATCCTTTTTATATTATCCTGTTTACGGATAAAAAAAAGCAAAATTATAAAACTGAAGTATAGAGGAGAGAGGAAAAATGTGGGACGATCAAGAGGGGAACAATAATAAAGATTACATGAAAACTCTTCTTCAAATGTTGTTGCTGATGAACTGACCAACATAGGCTGTGATAGTTTGGATTTAGTAGTCTCTCATTCTTTCAACTCTATCCCGAGGAAAATTAAAACTCTTCTTCAAATGGATAAATTGGGTATAGGGAACTTTAGAAAAGTCAGGATTTAATTTTTTTGATTTTATTTTTGTACTAGAGGTAAGGTTTTATGTCCCCCCCTTTTTTTCCTTTTCAGTGTCTTTGAGTTTGTAGGGGTAAGGTTTTATGCACCCCCCCCCCCCCTTTGTTTCCTTTTTAGTGTCATTGAGTTTGTAGGGGTAAGGTTATTTGTCCCCCCCTTATGTTTGTAGGGGTAAGGTTTTATGTCCCCCCATTTTTTCCTATTTTATTAATAAACCGGTAGGATTTTAATTAAAGAAAAGATTACATTAGGGATCTAGGGAAGGAAAGAACCAGAGATTCAAGTTACATGACACCGTATGGGGTAGATAACAGATAAAGATAAGGATGGTTTTCCAAACCTATGAGATGTTCCACATCACTTCATTTTGATACTTTCCTTTTCCCCCTCAAATAGTTGCTCACCCATTGACCCCTACCTTTTTATTTTGGCAATTTAGAAAACTTTATTTGCCACAAGGCCATTCTAATGATTCACCTCTCTAAATAGTATTAGATCATCTCTCTCTCTCTCTCTCTCTCTCTGATTCTTAATTTTTTTGAGCGGTTACACCTTACAAGTAAGTAAAAATTATATGAAATAAAATTAGGGGAAATGATCCACAATGTACAAAGAGCACCTATGTACACCACTTTTGGGAATGAGTTAGCATCATCACTAGCCCTTAGAAATACAGAAAAACAAAATCATGTAATCTAACAAATTAATTATTTTCTCAACATTTTTGTGTAAAAAAAACTCATGTCATCTAGAAAAATTGATTATTTGCTCAACCATGATGGGAAATCTCGAAGGCCTGGTTGAAGGACTGGAGGTTCATGACAAAGCATAAAGTGAATCACATTCTACCACTAATCTACCTTCAAAGGAGGACAAATGATCCCAAAACCTTGAAAGAGTGCCATTGCCTCAGTCCCACTGGCCTTTCTCACTCCAATCGGGCCCGACCTTAGCCTAACCCTTACAAGCTTTGAAGATTGCCTAGGTACCGGCCTTACCAGGATTGCCTGATGAGCAACGCCTTCTTGACATCTCTTCATTTTTTTTTCTTCTTTACAAGGGCATAATGGGAAACCAAAGTCCATTCTGCCAATTGAAGCTTTCATGCTCACAAGGCTATCAACTTCTACCTTGGAGTGTTCCACTGTCGATAACCAAGCACAGAAGAAGTTCAAATGTCTGAAAATTGTAATAAGAAATGATCTGACAGAATTGATAGAAATGTAAATGGACTTCATCCCAAAGCCAAGATAAATGATCGTGTTGATCATGTATATAGCACATGCTTGATCTTGACTCTGTTGTCCTGGAGGGAGTTGAAGACCAGAGATAGAAATCCATTTCCTTGCTTGCCCATCATAGACTCTGAGCTTGAAATAACTATCACATAAGTTCTTGAGGTAACTTCTACAATTTTAGGCTCTTTGGTAAGGTTAATATGGTCTTAATCAGATGCAGTACCTAATTTTAAAAATTTTGCTTAGTTTTTGTAAGTCATTAGTGAGAATACATTTTTTGTCATGTTACCGTTCATGGTGGATTTCCAACTATTGAAGGCGTTATATGGTTAATAAAGTCTTTCTTTTGCTGTCATTACCATGTAGGACAATCCCTTCATGCCACTTGTCAAGCTACATAAGATTCCAAATTGCTATCATTCCATCTTCTGGAACAAGTCTCTACGTCTTCTCAGAGCATCTCCAGTGCACTCCCTATAAGAGCTCTCTTCCCCAAAGTAGAGAGGCCCACCCTATTTTCGGCACTCCAACGCCACTCCCTATACACCCTCTCTATTTTAGGGGTTGGGGAGCCAAATCTCCTCCTCAAATATTATTATATTATTTTATAAAAAAGTCTTTGGCAAATCATTTGAATATGGACTGGGGTTGGAATAAAAAAATGAGTACTTAATAGAAATAGGGAGTGGGGTTGGAGTTACAAGGAGAAAAAGTGGCCCCTATTTTAGGAAGCTCTCCATTTTAGAGCAAAAATAGGGATCTTTTAGAAATAGGGTTGGAGATGCTCTCACGAACCGTCTTTACATTTCCCAAAAACATTTTTTCCAAAGGGAAGTAATTAAAAGAAGGGAAGTGCTCAAAAACACTCGATAGTACCTACTATCGAGTGTGTGATCGTTAGATGTAGAGCCCTCGAGATGTGTAAATAGTGACTGATGGAAATATAAGAGATAAAAAGTCTCTTAGGCTCTTAGCCGATTGTTCCTTCCTCTCAAATAAGCCTAGCCACAAATAAGCCTAACTATTTAAGTCGGCTCAAAAGAGTTGCAAAAAAAGTCTCTTTATCTTCTTTTAGGTACGACTATTATATTTTTTGGGTTTAGTACGGTTATTCCTTTCCTCTATCCTCTTTGTGAACCAAGTGAAGACCAGATCGTCTTGGTGTTGTGAATTTGTGATTGAACTCTCTGAGTTCAATCACACTCATAAGTCAATAGGTGTCCCTTTTAACCCATAATAATTGGGGTTAAGATTTACTAACCTTTAGGGTTCTAACTTTATTTATTTAAAAAATATAAAAAAGGAATGAAATCCTTGATGGTTATAATCGGGATTGGGGGAGTCCAGTTATGCCCCTGAGATCACCACATGTCCCTTTGACACCCCTTAACTGTGGTTAAGATTCCCCACCCCTAGGTTCACCCACCTATCCTTAGTTTTTAGAAAAAAAAATATTAAAAATACTTTAATATTTATTCAAACCACGGTTAAAAAAATCAATATATTTTTGTAAAAGCCAATGATTGGTGGGTGAACCCTAAGGGTGGGCGAATCTTAACCACAATTAAGGGATGTCCAAAGGGACACATGGTGATCTCAGGTGCGTAATTGGACTCTCGAAGTCCGGGTATAACCGTCGAAGATTTCATCGCTTTTAAAAAATATTAACCCTACGGATTAAAAATTCTTAACCAAGGTTAATTTTTAATAATTTTTTTCTAAAAATCAAGGTTAGGTTGTTGAACCCTAACCTTGATTTTTAAGAAAATATTAAAAAGTAACTCTGGTCAATAATTTTAACTCTTAAGGTTAATATTTTTTAATAGAAAATGAAATCCTCGACGGTTATAACCAAATTTAGGAGAGTCTGGTTACGCCCTTGAGGTCGCCACGTGTCCCTTTTGACATCCCTTAACTGTGCTTAAGATTTACCCACCTATCCTTGATTTTTAGAAAAAATATTAAAAAAAATTAACTGTGGTTAGACAAAAATATTAAAATATTTTTTTTCTAAAAACCAATCATAGGTTGGTCAACCCTAGGGGTGGGTGAATCTTAACCACAGTTATAGTAGTGAGTGTATTTTATTAATATTTTAAGTTTTATTAAGCTCCTATTATTCTAATATTTTACGTCCGATCTCAATTTCGGTCCCATGCATCGCACGGGGTGTTTATTAGTTCTTTAACTATGCGAGTGATCACATTTCTGTTCTTTGTGGAACATTCTCTCATGAGACCTTTGCCCCAGTGATTGTTATTATAAATTATAAACATTAACATCTATGGGAGATTTGTACTTGTGGGCTATTGCATTGCTGTATGGATATTTGTGATTTCTTTCTTGCATCCTAGTTATATCATAGAACAGTAGAAATCACTAAGCTGTTAGGGACTCCTGTTCTGAAGGTGATTATCTAACTTTAATCAAGACTATAGTTGTGCTCATATTTCTTACAATGGCCCTGATTTGACATGGTATTCCTATCAGTATAATCAAGAAAAATTTGAACCCATTCTTTTGCTAGTGAGTACATGAAATCCATGAGATGAATTCTTTGTTGGTAATCAAACATGAATTTTATTTTGTTGGGAGTACAAAACTTATATCTTCAGGTGGAAAAATTTATGATATACGTGCTTAGTTGCTGAATATTTTTCATATGAACATCATATATCCTACTAGAAATACTAAATCTGTTCCGTGGCATTGCTAATGCTTTGCTTGATTAAATACAGACAATTCTGACAGTGAAAGAAGTAGAATTGGAGAGATCTGTGAAAGATCTAAATCAGAAGCTGTCTTCTGCTCTTTCTGAGTGTAACACCAAAGATGATCTTGTAAAAAAGCATGTGAAAATGGCACAAGAAGCTGTTGCAGGTTTTTTACTTATACTGTTTTTCCTTCCTTGATAATTCCTTAGTAAGGTTTTTTCATTCCAGTATATGCAGATCACCTTTTATAAGTGGTAGTTAAAATTGGCTGTCTACTTTGACCTTTGAGCTGACCCTTTCATTGATTTTATATGAAACAGAAGCAGTGTCTCTCAAGCAAGAATTAGATGAAGCTTTGAAGCATAGAAATGCTGCAGAAGAAAGGTCAACTCACTTGGATGCTGCTTTAAGGGAATGTATGCAGCAGTTACGTTTTGTTCGGGAAGAACAGGAGCAAAGGATTCATGATGCTGTTATGAAGACATCAAGAGAATTTGAAAAGGCACGGATGGTTTTAGAGGAGAAATTAACAGAAACAAGTAAGAGGCTTGCCAAATTAGAAGTTGAGAATACTCATCTGAGTAAGGCTCTCCAGGTCAAGGAGAAGTTGATTGAAGATTTAAGTGATTGCAAGTCTCAAGCAGAAGCAGATTTTAATGCACTAATGACTAAACTAGATTCCATAGAAAAAAATAATGCTTCTCTGAAATATGAGGTTTGCATGCTTGAGAAGGAGCTCCAGATTCGGAATGAGGAGAGAGAATTCAACCGTCGATCAGCTGATGCAGCACACAAGCAACATCTGGAGAGTGTGAAGAAGATTGCGAAGTTAGAAACAGAATGTCAGAGATTACGTCTCATGGTGCGAAAGCGGTTGCCAGGTCCTGCTGCTTTGGTGAAAATGAAAAATGAAGTTGAAATGTTGGGAAGGGACCAAAATGAGATGAGGAGGAGAAAGATGAATCATACAACATCAGGTTTAATGGTGAAGGACTTGGGGGCAGACAGGTCTCCTGGCACCTCCAATAAGAAGATCAATTTCCTAATAGAGCAGTTATGTACTATGGAGGAAGAAAACAAGACTCTCAAAGAAACCTTAACCATTAAAAACAATGAAATCAAATCTTCAAGGATCATGTGTGCACGTGCAGCTTCCAGATTATCGCAAGCTGAGGCTCAGATTGGAGAATTGTCAAAAGGTCAGACAACTATGGAACTGGCAAGGATTAGTCCTACAGCACATGAGCTCTCCCTTGCTTCAATATCTGACTTTAGCAATGAAGATGAGGTTAGCTGCGCTGAATCATGGGCATCTGCTCTAATTTCTGAACTGGAGCATTTCAGAAATGGGAAACCAAAACCATCATGCAAATCTGTTGAAGTTTCAGATATAAGTCTGATGAATGACTTTGTTGAGATGGAAAAACTAGCAATAGTTTCCGTGGATAAACCTTTTGGAAGTTCCCATGTTTCTTTAGATGAAAATAGTACATCTGCACATCCCTTGTATACTAACTCAAGTCTGTCAATTGGTAAGGAACTAGTTCCAGTTGTGGATAGTCACTCAGGCTTCAGGGACACAAACCAGGAAATCCAATCAAAAGATGTATCAAAAGGGAGATATCCTAGTTGGCTTCAGGATATTTTGAGGGTAGTCTGGGAGCAAAATCATGTCACACAGAGAAGCCCTGATGAAATTCTTGAGGAAATTAGAATTGCTTTGGCATATATGAATAATTCAAGCCCCAGTGAAGTTGTTGATGCAAGGGAAAGCTCGAATCATTCCAGTGCATCAGATCCCATCCATATTAGTGGCTACATCTCTTGGAGACTTCCAAATACATCTCCAAATTCATTTGATGGAGTGTCTGGTATGAATCTCTCATCAATGGAAATAAGTACCCCGCAGAGTGAATCAAATCTTAGCAGATCAATTTGTAAAATAGTCGAACTTATTGAAGGGATCAATCTACCATCTTCTATGGATTACAATACCGCAGAAATCGTGTCAGAAAATGATGGGAGTTCTTTACCATATAAGAAGTCGGCAACTCCTACAGGCTACATGGTTCGTGTTTTCCAATGGAAAAGTTCTGAACTCAGTACAGTTCTACTGCAATTTATCCATACTTGTAATGCTTTATTAAATGGAAAAGCTGATCTTGAAATTTTTGCAAGAGAAATAACTACTGCTTTGGACTGGATTATGAACCACTGTTTTTCCCTTCAAGATGTTTCAAGCATGAGGGATACAATCAAGAAACATTTTAATTGGGATGAATCAAGAAGTGAAAGTGAACTCGAAATCGGAATGAATAATCCATTTCCAGAAGCAGATAAAGTATGTGCAGTCGAAGAACAATCATCATGTTTGCCCTCAACTGCTGCTTCAAATGGCCAGAATAACTTATCCCATATGGGGGAAGTTCAGTTTAATCTGAAAGAAGAAAATAGGAGATTGAAAGATGAATTGGCAATTATGGAATCTGCAAAGAAAGATTTGGAAGGGAGGCTACAATCAGCAACTGATAAGAGTGGATTATTGATGATTCAACTTCAGGAATCAGAACACAGCATTGCAAGTTTACACAGAGAACTAGAAACTTTAAAAGAATCAAAAGGGAAGATTGAGTATCAAATTGAAAGTCACAATTTGATGGACGAAGATCTTGATACCCAGCTTTCAGTTGCCAGAGTTGAATTAAATGAGGCTCGCCAAAAGTTTTCATCTCTGGAAGTGGAACTGGAGGATAAAAGTAACTGCTGTGAAGAATTAGAGGCAACATGCCTTGAATTACAGCTCCAGTTAGAAAGGTACCGAATGGATTTCTTGTTTTCTAATTTATATATATTTATCACTTTTTTGTAAGCTAAACAAATTTTTGTTGATAAAGAGATTTCAATTGCTGAAACATGTGATCCACAGTGTAACAAAGAAGGAAATGCCGATGTACGAGCCAGATCAAGAGGAAAAGCAACTCCGAACTGTAAGATTCCGTCTTCTTTACAGATACAAAATTTCTTTTATACCACAGTTAAAGCTGCAAGTCTCTATTCAACTACATGTTATGATGAATTGAACCAAGTAGCAAAATGGAAGCTGAAATATATTATATATCTATTTCACAGTTTCATATTTCATATATTAAAATATTATTAGGATTTCTTAAAACCAAATCCACCCAGTGGGGGTGGGGGTTTGGCATGGACCCCTTCCGGTATGTTTATCAAAATAAAAGGTTACACATAGCTAGGGGTACATAAAAGCCTTACCCCTCAAGAGATGGAAAAACTATGATTTCAGAAAGTTTTTAAATAATTCTAAAAATTAAGACAAGGCTAATTGCGAGTAAGAAAAACCGTACTTAATCTAGAAAGATAAGATTCTTAATCTCTCTAGGCAGCTCATGCTTGGGACTAGGATTTCAGAAAGTCTTCTATTGCAGCCCAAGTTAGTTTACCTAGTCTGTCAGCAACCTTATTAGTCTTCCTGTAGATGTTACAAATTCTATCTTTTATCTGCCACGGTAAATTATCCAGCTCACCTTAATGATACCAAGTAGTCCATGGCTGCTCCTTTTTTGAGATTCGGTTGATCTACTAACCTTTTAGAATCAGATTCAACTTCAATTGTCTTGAAACCAGCATTGGTTTGTTGGAAACCCAAGAGACTTTACCCAAATCCAGACATAAATGCAAACCATCAATCAAGGCTCTAAGCTCAGCTATATGACACAGACTGAAACGTAAAATCAAAACAAGAGGAGATCACCGTCTCACTCTCAGAACTAACCTTGAATCCACAAGGAAAACAGAGAAAAATCTATGAAGGAATCAAAATTCTATATTCATCAAAACTCATAAACTTCTTAAAACAGTAACTTAAATACAACCCAAGTCGTAATTCGAGTAAAAGTCTCTACAAAGGAGAAGTTACCAATGATATCAAGTTTTCACAAGTAGTAAAAAACTAAAAATGAGCAAATCACGTACTCAACTCTTAATTAAATGTTTCCGGACCCAACTAGAATTTCGGTACCCAAAACGGACCTAAAATAGTAAGATAAAAATTTATTAAAAATAGTAAAAGAATGACTTCAAATTGCGTTTTGATCCTCTAAGCAATCTCGTTTTGTGAAGTCACGCCAGGGTGCGGTGGATTCCCATCGATCGGATGTTGATAGGCCTCGTTGATTGCTTTCCAAATTCCAATGATATATAATAATAGCAGTTCTGACACCCGAACGCAAAACTATACCAGTCCGAAGCTAGTCACGCAGAAATAGGTTACTTCTTTTGGCGGCCCGTTTTCTTTTTATCCAACTGCTCCAGAAATTCACCAGCCACCTGTTCTTCATTTCTTCATCACTATAGTATTCGTTGTAACTCTCTAGTTTGGATAGAAACAAATTATCGGATTTCCTCTAGAATATCTAATTGTTTCCCTCCTCCACTTCGCCTAAATTACCTCTACTTGCACCATCCACGTTTCGTTTGAAACACCCCGGTTTAGGATGATACCATTTTGAACAATTATTCTTTTATTCTTCATCATTTGAGTAGGATTTTTGATCAAATTCGGAATCAGATTCTCTATGGAATTTGGTTCCTTCCTAACCTGAAAATCTGCAGTGCATTCCTTTAACCAACTTATAAATTTCTTTTAGATGGATTTGAAGGTAGAGAATGTGCCTACCTATATTAAGTCTGTGGTTCCTCGCATTCCAAACTTCCCATAAATGAAGAGGGACCCCATGCTATCATCAGCCTACCGAGTTGTCATTTTATAATGAGAAGTTCATCCATTTTACTGTTGGTCTGGATTCCCAACTGCTACATCAATGGGTGGAATTCCTTTCTTTGAGACTGCGGAGTCCAAAACCATCCTCATCAAAAGGGAAGCATGCTGATTTCCTGGATAGCTAGTGTTACCTATGATGATTTTCAGAATCATTCCAAAGGAATCTAGAGAAATATTTTCAAGAGATTACAAGTCCCTTTGGGAATGGGGATGCCTGATAGAATATGCATAGGAATGGCCGAATGGGTATGTTTGAGTAGAGATAATTGTTTGTTTTTCCACTCTTCAATGCTTTTCTGCACTTTTTGTCAAATAGAGAGATATAAAGCTCCTTCATCTGCCCTTTATAAAGAGGAACTCCCAAGGTTATGCAAGAAGGTTATTAGGAAATACATTTCTGTTTTCAATTATTCATAGATTTGAAAATTTTGAGCGGCCATACACTAGATCTAGATTCTTTAGTAGTCTATTTATGTAACTCGGTATTATCGTACACCAAATACATGAATCAAATTGTAAATTTTAGGTGTGACATATTTCTTAAAATATAGAGATGTGTTCCCAGGCACAAAAAAGAGTTGGAGCATTATTATAGAAACAGATGATATGTGAATCACTTAGTTCCTGCAGTGTTTATATCTTCTAATATTCCTCTCACAGAGGAAGGTTTATCAAATCCTTCTTAGATTATGTCATACAACTGTAAAGTAAACAAATCTCTGAATCAGATGGGAGGAAGGATGAAGAAGAGAACATGGAAGAGACGGCCCAAAATCTATTTTATTTCTAAAGCAAGATCTTTGGGACAGAAACCTGGTTTTTTTGACAGAAAATTGTAGAAGGGATGTGAGTTGCTCCCTTCTTTCGGAGTAGCACTGAAGTAAGAAACTGTGAAAGTTAAGGCCTTTACAGAAAAGAAAGAAAACAGGGAAGCCACCAATTGGGATGCTTCCATTTTGAAACTCGCATTTGCAGAATTACTGGGTGGATGTGTAATTCATCAAAGTATGATTTAATATTTTCTGGGTGGTGCAACTTAAAACTTTAACACTGGTTCCACACGAAGTCTTTAAGTAAGCCCGGATGATAAGTATAAAACTAATTCAAGTGCTGCTAATCAACTTTGCAGGACTGGGAGATCACAGCAGCTTCAGAAAAGCTGGCAGAGTGCCAGGAAACCATATTAAGCCTGGGGAAACAGCTGAAAGCATTGGCTTCACCAAGGGAGGCAGCCCTCTTTGACAAGGTTATCTCTAGCACTCCTGACCACACACCTGCCACTACCACAGCCACCAGTACCACCACCAAGAACATGAACCAGCGTTCCTCCCTGCTTGATCAAATGCTAGCCGAGGATGATGCTGAAGCAGAGGATCTCAAGTACCCCAAGACAAAGGAGATTATATGCACTATAGCCCCACATAAACCTCCCACCATTTTCTCCTATAATTATAATTCCGTCCGTGGCTCTGATGGCTCAGTAAATTCCCAGGAAAGGTATCTCAGTGCAAATGAATCAAAATACAAGGATGATACTGCGGCGGTCGGGGCTCTAGCTATTGTGCCTAGTAAAAAACGTGGGGGAGGTGGGGGTTTGCTGAGAAAGCTACTTTTGAGAAGGAAGAGAGGGAGCTGCAAGAAGACGTCCCTCCCCATTTTTGCATCACACACGTAAAGAAGAGGCAAGCACGAGAGCAGTGTTGTGGTTTGGCTGTGATGACTCCAGTATGGCCGTATTTGTATGAGAGAGGTACATACTTGTATGTTGGTGTTATGTTGTATGTAGTGCTGGTGTGTATTCATACATATTGGGCCAGGAGGCCCAAAATATTTGAGAGCCATAGGGAATTTGCTAGCCCCACTATCCCCTTATTGCGCTTTTCTGTTTTTGAGGCAAAAAGATAAGCTCCTGATTATCTTTTTGCCCTGATGAAGGGAGAGTGCATTGGGTGTGGTGTGGGGAGGAGTGGGGTTAGCACTCCCCACAAATGAGATGAGAAAATTATCTTTTTGCCCTGATAAAGGGAGAGTGCATTGGATGTTTGGGGTGGGTGGGATTGGGGTTAGCACTGCCCATTAGTAGGGCAGAGGAGCCCACTCTTGGTACTAGGTATTGTCAGGATTGCCAAGTCTTACCACAACCGTGGCCCCAACGGAGGGCCTGAATTGGCAAGGCCCAAATCTTACCCTCAAGATCTAGGGCCTAAAAGAAGTATACATTGTGACTAGAATATAATAAATTTCCTAGGTAAAAAATAGTATATAGTTCGGGCAAAACATTTCAAAATAACAAACAAGAAATCTCAGTTGTTTCAAGCAAAGGCCCTAAAGAAAGAATTTTTCTGACAAGTTTATGAAAATTACTTCCGAGTTGCGTTAGTTTAGTTTGGGTGCTGATCAAGTTAGCCTCTAGCATTTTTAAGCCATTAGTAGAGACGGGGTTGGCAAACCCAAAAAAATCCATCCTTATAAGACCTTTGACCAGATTACGGACCTCCAAAAGAATTAAGTAAACCTGAACTTTGGGTCAAACGAGCATTATTACCAAACTAATCCGTAAATGAATTTGATTCCCTGTACATATGTGGAATGTTATAATTGAAATTAGGAAGCCGAGAATTTCCTCCAATAACAAGCTGACCAAGGAGTAGTAGAGAGATGCAAATGAATTTACAAACAGCACAGAATCAGATTCGATTTCTATATACCTGATGTTCATTGAAGGACAAACATTTAAAACATCATGTTAAGCTCTGAATTCAACTGAATGTAAGTAGCATGACAATACAACTTATAAATTCCAACAATAAACCTGTCCATATGATCTCTAATAATTCCTCCTCCTTATGATAAGCCCGAATCCCTTAGAAGCACCATTAATATTGAGTTTGAACCACCTTGGGCTAAATGTAGAGACCCCGAATCTTTTTCATGTTTTTACTTCATTGTATTAGGGGTATTATAGTCCTTGTGATGTTTTGATGTTTATTGTATTATATATTGAGTTTGGTGTGGTGTAAACTAGGCTTAATCAAACTTGTAACGGAGGGATGTCATATCACACCCTAAACTTTAGGAAGCTCTAGTTTTGGTACCGTTTACTGGAATTGAGTGATTCTTGAACCATTAGAAGGGTGTTGGAACCCTCTTCGAAGTTCATGTTTAATGTTTTTCCTTATTTTGAGTTTAAGCCAAGTCAATGGTGGGTTTTATCTAATGGAATTGCAGATCAGTCAACTTTGGGGACAATTTAGTCTATTAATTAAGTGGAATTTAGAAATTCTAAAATGCCAGAAATGTTCGTTTTCGATAGACGAATCCAACCCAAGTTGAATCGTCGAACTCCGATGAACGAGTCAAAAGTTATGGCCAAAACGGTACAATGAGTCAGAAATCTACAGAGTACCGATCGCTCGGTCAGAAGTAGCGATCGATCAGTCTAAAACCGATCGATCGGTATCTATCGACTGGTCCAAAATTTTGTATGGGGAAAATTTCCAGAGAGTGCTTTTTTGACCAATCGCCCGGTCAAGAGCACCGATCGCTCGGTTGAGAACCGATCGATCGGTCATAAGACCACCGATCGCTCGGTCTTTCGTGATTTTTACAGAATTTTAGTATGGGTGTTTTGGTCTTTTTGTTCTCAGACCTTGGGGCTATAAATAGGGGGTCCTACTCGAAATATTAAAGTACTCTACCTATTTCTAACCTAATTTGGCAAAAAGGGGGAGAAAACCTAGGGTTTGAGGGAGAGGGTTACTTGGAGAAGAAGAAGGTTGCTAGAAGATTGAGAGGAAAGCTTGGAGATCGACCTCAAAGCTTCTCCAAATCTCCTCGGAAGCGTTTTGAATCCAAGGGAAGGATTCCTAAGGTCGATATACTATCCTAATCAACTCTATTTTAATGTTTTGTGAATATTAATTTGATAGAAATGATATAATAGAGATTAAATGTATTTTTCCCAAATTTTCTATGAAGTAAGCTAATTATTGATGGAAATGTGGATGGAAATGTGGATTGGATGTAATATATGGAGGATGGGAAATGTATGGAGGATAGGATTAATATGTGGATGTGAATAGTGAATTGATTGTATGGATGAATTATGGTTTGATAAATGCTTGAAAATATAGAAGAGAAATGAATTCATATTATGCGTACACAAGGTGTTTGTGAAAATGCTTGAAAGGATAAATGCTATTATACTCTTATGAAATGGTGGTAAATTGATTATGAATTGCGATATGAATTATGATAAGATATGTATATGTGAATTGTTTGTTAAGTATGTCTAATTATTTGCATGGAAATTGATAGTCGGGAAGGTAAGAACTTAGAGGAACATCTCTCAAACCGGGAATTCTCTAACTATTTGGTATGAGACAGTATAGTGGAGTTTCCATGGTGGGAGATCGGAATCTAAGCAATTACCAACTCGAATGTTAATTTCGACACTTAAGCACATATGCACGTGTATGTTAAGATAAGAGTCTCACAAGTCACACATGTGGACCACAAGCATGAGCATGACATACGTATGACATTCTGAATAAGCATAAGCATGGCATGGTTCGTATCCACCAAGAACGGCATGTCAACCATTTGATTCTTAGACATGGTCCGTATCCGCCAAGAACAGCATGTCACATCATTGTATGATCTGAATAAGTGCATAAGCACAAGCATCTCACAAGCACGTGGTCTTATAAGCATAATCAACTCATAAGTATATTGTCTTCCAAGTCTAAGATTCTCACAAGTACACGAGTCAAGGTGATGATATGATGTATATGCGCACACGTTCTTCCACACTCTGATTATGTTATTATGTTATTGGATATGTTTCTAACTAAGTACAGGTATATTATTATTGTTGGTTGGATTTTATATATACTGAGTACCTTTGTACTCAGGCGGACTTTGTCTTGGCAGGTTTAGAGCAAGAGTATACGACGGAGCCGTGGATTGAGGAAACATACGCAGAGGAAGGAAGTGAAGGTGAGCCTTCTGAGGAGGGAGCCAGAGACTTGGGTGGCTACACCTCTTAGTTTTTATTTCATTTGATTGAGAGAGTTGTATTAGACTTGAGTAGATGTTGCTTAGTAGACTTTTTTAGTTATGTATCAGACTATTTGGTTTTAGTGGGTTGTATTTGTTGACTATAGACTCGTGCTATTTAGTGGGTTACAGTTGATATATCGGAAATTTTATTATCCTCATTTTTGGAGACTCGTGTTAGTGTGCCTTGCATGTCATGGATTTTAAGCAGGTTTAAGTAATGTGGCGATCCTAAAGTCCTATTTTAGCCTTGTAGGATTTTAGGGTCGTTACACTAAACCTAGTCCATTTACAGTTTTTACCTCTTTTTTATTGTATATCAAAGGAGGAATTTTCAAGAAATTAGTGATGTGCTCATCCGCTAAAGAATGATCTTTTTGAATTTTTAATAGAGGATAAGATCATACCAGCCAAACTCGCGTTATTTTTAATAATAATGTGTTTTGGAATAACATTATTATCATATAATCTAGAACATCTTTCCTTCCAAATACCTAAATTGATAAGAAAATGAAGAATAGATCTTAAATTTTCCATGGAAGATGAATTATTAGACAAGGCAAACCAACAATCAATCAACATTGAATTCTATCATTACTAAATATGGATATAGAGCACAATGGAGAAAAATAATCTCAAACCTTGATGGCAATCTAACTAGAGATAAGAAGGTGATTTAGAGATTCATATTGTCTCTCCGAACAACAACTTCTACTGGCAAGAGGAGTTCCAATTTTCAGAGAGTAACATCCACATGAATTGCATTGTGAATGGTTTCCAACCAAAAATACTTATTTTAGTTGGATGTATTTATTTCAGATAAATTTATTCGGAAAATGATCTCTAATGGTATCCCACCCATGGAAGATAGAAAAGTTTATATTAGATGAATGGCACCAAATGATTTTATTTTGATCATTAGAAATAAAATAACCTCAATCAAGAATAGTGGTAACCGCATCCGAAGAAAGATAATCTTGATTATCCAACAGTTCGTTCATATTTTACTCTCAAATCTATCTCGACGGTGAGAGGAACAACTAGGAATGTTTCTATAATCGAAGTTGTTTTCCCAAACCCTTCAAGAGCTTCTCATTATGAATGTTGCAACAAGGGTTCTTTTTTTTTTTTGTTGTTGAGATATGTTGCCCAAAACCTTTGTTTGAAAGAGAAGGATGCTCAAAACCCTTGTTTGATAGAAAAAAAAAATGGAAATAATCACGCACTCGCTCGTGGAGTGAAGGAAGGTGTCTTGCCCTCATTTTTTGCCATTTGTCCCCTTTTTAACTCCATTTAATTGTGATTAAGATTTATTAACCTTCAGAATAAAAGCATCTAAACTTCGTTTTAGGAAAAAAAAAGGGTTGGGACTTATCAACCATAGCTCAAAGCACTTAAAGGGGGGCTTTTTGAGGGGAGTAGTAGTCCGTCCTTGCCCGAAGAAAGGCCTTTGGCTTGTCTCTGGCGAAGAAAGAGCTTGTCTCGGGGTTCCATAGAATAGAGGACAAGTGGTGGAGAAGTCAAAATCATGGGGCCCACGATTTTGACTTCTCCACACATAAATGGACATGTGGCAATAAGTCGGTGAGAATAAGGGGGAGAGATATCAAATAGGGAGAAGTCAAAAATCATGGGGAGAAAATAAATGACTTCTCCCCATTTTTCTGCCAGCTGCCGCACAATGTATGGAACCTGACTGGCTTCGCCAGACAATCCGAGGCCCCGAAGAAAAGATCAGTTTTTTTTGCAAATACGGTCAACTCCAGTTATTTATGCTAGGGAAATGCTAGCCCTATTACTTGTTACAGTCGACAAGTAACAAAAGGTTGATTAGAGGATGAGAGTAGTAGAGATTTATTGAGAGTAGGGCTAGCACTCCTCACCTGTGTTATGTTAGTATCTGTTCATGGGTTACTGGATAGAGACTTTTTTTTGGTTAAGAACAATAGTTCGCTCCACGGGCAAATTCAACAACTATGAACTCTAGTTAATTTTTTAAACTCTTGTGATTAAAAAATGTTTCATTTTATTTTTCTAAAAACTAAGGGTAGATTGGTGAACCCTATGGGTGAGTGAATCTTAACCACAGTTAAATGAAGTTAAAAGAGAGAGATATGGCATTAAAAGGGACCCGAGACGCACCTCCTCATGATCACCGACCAAGGAGGTGGTTATTTTCCTTTGCTTAAAGAGGAAATTTAATTCCAGAGGGGTTACTGACAAGAAGAGCCCAACTGGGCCCTCACCTCATGGTTTGCAAGGCACGGCAGAAGCAGGAGCAATCGAAGGCCTTAAAGAGGCTTACATCAGGGAGGTCGGGATCGGATTTGGTCTTGCTCTTGCAAGACCAAAATGATCTTGCCTAGGTTCAGTGTTCAACAAGTGGCGATAAAGGGAGAAGTCACTTTATTTTCTCCCATGTTTTTATGACTTCTCTCCATTTAATATATTCTCCCTTTTTTATCACCACATGGTGGAAACTGAACTTAGGCAAGACCATTTTTGGTCTTGCAAGAGCTAGACCAAATCATTATCAAAAAAAATTTGATAGCCTGTTAATGCATGTCAGGCCTGTAGTGGTTAATGCAGGCCAGGCCTGTAGTGGTTAGAGAGTTGTAGAGTTTAATAGCCCATCCCCCCCCCCCCCCGTTTAATGCATGTCAGGCGATTAACTTTGGGCCATTGGATTCATAATCTGGACTGCCCAGCTATCCTGCTATCGAGCGTACCCTGACCAAATCATTATAAAAAAAAAACCAATAATAATAGGGAAATAGTTAACGTACCTGAGAAATAGATTTTAAAATCCAAGCCGGACCTCATTGGTCCATGACCCTCCTCTTAAATATCCACTAGTTAACTATTTCCTTATTTAAGAGGGGAGGCATGGACCAATGAGGTCCCGCCTTGGATTTTAAAATTCATTTCCGGTATGATAATCACCGCTCATAATAATAATAAACTTAACTGGACAATCATCTGAAACATAACATTATAAACGAGGAGAAATGAGTTGTAGCCCTCCTTTTAGGTATTTCCTACTCTCAACATGAACCAATAACCTATCCAAATTCTCTGTCAAAGTAACTTTAACAGTGATATTGGACAAGTGGTTAGTTCATGTTGCAAGTAGGAAAGACTTAAGAGTAGGCTAGCACTCCAATAAAAAGAACATAAAAATAAAAGTCAATTATTAAAAAAAAATATATGAAAGAAGATAAAAGAAAATTAAGCTATGGATTAGTCATTTCGTAAATGGCGTATATATACTTGAAGAAAAATCGATTTATTAAGAATAATCTTAATTGATTCACAAGAATTCTAAGAGGGTTTAAATAGATATTTCAAGATTTCATTACAATGGGATATTCCATAATATTACTATGGGTCAGTAAAATCGGAGAAGAATCTTGCTATAAATGGAGGGGGCTTTTTTTTATTTTTTGAGGACTCGAAAGGTCCCAACTCCCAAACCTTCAGGTTATGACTAATCTCCGAGAGTGTGGGTCCGATCCATCCATCGCCAACACCAAGAAGTCCGGAGGGCTACTACAATGTCTCAGTGTGTCATGAACTAATCCGCCACACCCACTAGGGGTGGAGCCACATGAGTCAGGGGCCCTTGAAATTTTGAAAAAAGAAATCCTATACAACTAATAGGAGTGTAGTTTGGGAGAGGGGCGGAGCCCCGTAAATATCTGAGAAAAAAAAATTTATTTACACACAGAAACGATGACCTATAAACTTGGCCTAAAAAAAAGCGGATAACCTCATAACCCCATTATTAGCCCCCCTACAAGAGATTCCTGGCTCCGCTCTGACACAAAGAACTATAACCTAATTTGTTGGACCTATACAGATTGAAATTTTCTATGGTTTTGCAAGTACACATCCCCTAAAAAAAAAACAAAGTAGCAATGTAAGCTCCGCTCTCTTTTAAATTCAATTTTTTCAAGGGAAGGACATGTGTTATCATCATTCATTAAGAGAAAGACAGGTGTTTTGCACTAACACTATGTCCAATAAAAAAGAAAGTGAGTCTAAGGTTATAAACAGAATTTGAGGAATCCAGTTATGCCCCGTGCCCCTTTTGACACCACTTAACTGTGGTTAAGATTCACCCACCCTTAGGGTTCACCCACTCATCCTAAAAACCAAGGATGAGTGGGTGAATCTTAACCACTATTAAGGGGTGTCAAAAGGGAATCCGTTTATAAACGTGGAGGATTTGGTTCTATAATATAAAGAGTCATATTCTTCTCCAGTCGTAACCGGTTTTGCCAAAACCGGTTACGCCTCTGAGGTGGCCACATGTCCATTTTGACACCTCTTAACTATGGTTAAGAATTAAGATTCACTCACCCCTAAGGTACACCCACCTATTCTTGGTTTTTAGAAAAAACAATCAAAAAATTATGTTAACCATGGTTAAAATTTACCAAATCCTAGGGTTAATTTTTAAAAAATATTTTTTAAAAAAAACCAAAGATAGGTGGGTGAACCCTAGGGGTAGGTGAATCTTAACCACGGTTAAGGGGTATAAAAAGAGACATGTGGTCACCACAGGGGTGTAACCAGTTTTGCCAAAAACCAGTTACAACTGGAGAAGATCACCAGTCTAATATAAAAACCGATTACACCAAGACCGTGCTCGCGATGCACGGATCTCAAAATTTCATTAAATCCATTTTTGAAAGATTAAGATCCGTGCATCATATGCCCGGTCTCGGTGTGGTCTCGGCCCTTTGCTATCTCACTAGAATTTTCCTAATATAAATTAGGACTTTGCTACTAAAACCCCTTAGGACCGAGACCACAGAGACCATGTTCTAAGAGTATGGGATTTCAGGTGGGACTAGTCGAGACCACCGAGACCATGCTCTAACAACATGAAATTTCAGGTGTGACCCATCTCACATGGTTGACCCCACTTCAAATCTCATGCTCTTAGAGCATGGTTTATGTGATCTCGGCGGCTTCGGATTCTCTCTAGCCCGTGCCAGAGAGATGCTCTCGGGCGACCACATTGAAGCGACAAGTGGAGGGAGAAGTCATTTCACTTCTCCCCTAATTTTTGACTTCTCCCAATTTGATATATCTCTCCCTTTATCTCACCATTTTATCACCAAGTGTCAAATACAGGGGAGAGAAGTCAAAATCATGGGCCCCATGAAATGACTTCTCCCTCCACATGTCCTTTCATCTGTGGTGGCCCGAGAGCATCTCTCTGACACGGGCTGAGAGAATCCAAAGCCAGTCTCGGCCCTAAGGAGTCTCAGAAGCTTTATATATAGAGACTTTGTGGTACGTATTGAGAGAGGAAAGAGCGCCGAGAGAGTGAGAATGGCAGAGGTTCGCTACATCTCGACGTGTACAATTGCACCGCCGGCGAGTCACGATGAGTCAACTCAGAGGATTGAGTTAACTCCATGGGATCTGCACATGCTTCCAGTTGATTACATCGAAAAGGGGCTCCTCTTCATGAAACCCACACCCCAACAAGGGAAAGAACAAAGGGATGTAATCAATCTCCTCAAGACCTCTCTCTCTCGCACACTCCACCACTTCTTCCCCTTCGCAGGCCGACTCGCCACCAGATTACACGACGACAACACCACCTCCTTCTTCATCGACTGCAACGGAGCAGGAGCAGAGTTCATCCATGCCTCCGCCGACATAACCATGGCCTCCATTCTCGATCCCATCTATGTCCCCCGTATTGTTCATTCCCTTTTCCCCCTCAACGGAGTTATCAACTTCCAAGGTAAATTCCAGCCGTTGCTTGCAGTTCAGGTGACTGAACTGATCGACGGCATCTTCATAGGGTGCAGTGTCAATCACACAGTCTCCGATGGAACTTCCTTCTGGCATTTCTTCAATTCATGGTCTGAGATCTGTAGAGGTGGTGCTGATCATATCTCACGTCCTCCTATTCTAAAACGTTGGTTTCTCGACGATACCCAATGCCCCATTCGCCTCCATGTTCCTAATGACGAACAGTTCACCAGAAGATATACTCCACCCCTATTAGAAGAGAGGGTCTTCCATTTTACACCGGAAAAAATCGCAGGACTCAAAGCAAAGGCCAAGGCCGAGAGTGGGAGAGACAGAATCTCCTCCCTACAAGCATTGTTGGGTCATATTTGGAGATCCGTGACTCGCGTTCGGTGTCTGCATGCTGATCAGGAGATAAGCTTTCCATTGCCGATCGGTACCCGATCGAAGTTGCACCCGCCTTTGCCAGAAGAATACTTTGGCAATGCGATTCAGATGGGGGTGGCGACGGCGAAAGCGGGAGAGTTGCTTGAAGGAGGGCTTGGGTGGGCGGCTGGGCTGTTGAACGAAGTGGTGGTGTCGCACACTGATGCAGTAGCGCGAGAATCTCTGGAGTCATGGGTGAAGAATCCTAAACTACTGACCGTGGATGGTGTGATCGGGGCATCTTATGGTTTGATCACCGGAAGCTCACCGAGGTTCAATGTGTACGGCAATGATTTCGGTTGGGGAAGGCCGGTCGCTGTGCGAAGCGGCGCCGCTAATAAATTCGACGGGAAGTTAACGGTTTTCCCCGGGCAGGAAGAAGGGAGCGTGGATGTTGAAGCTTGCCTTTTGCCTCCGACATTGAGATCTATGGCAGATGATGCAGAATTCATGCACGCTGTCACCAGCTGATGTCCTTACTTATTAAGAGAGGTGGGGGGTGGCTACTGAGACCGCATTAGGGCCAAGACCTCGAGCATGTGCGCGAGATTTCAGGTGGGGCCATCATCACATGGTGGGCCCCACTTGAAATCCCGCACATGCACGAGGTCTACGCCCTTAGCGGTCTCAGTAGCATTTCCCGAGACATGAATCTCGAAAGAAAAAATTTGACCTCCGCTCATCACATGTGCCATCTTTGCTGTGTCACTTGATTTCCATGTCTGAAAAGATTGTAGTAAATTAAGGAGAGTGCTACCGACAGGCTCAGGAGAGTCCAGTAGGCCATAGAGACTAAGTCTAGCAAAATCCTTGTAATAAAACCTCTTTGAGCGTGTTCCAATTCCGACCAACAACAATAAATTTGCTTCTATCACTTGATTTGTTCCATACTAAGGGGAGTGTTAAGTGCCGCCCTTCTAAAAAAATCCAAAAGTTGGGCCCCCCGGCCCCATGTGGCTCCGTCCCTGCCTAGGGCCCCTCATCGTCCCTCGTTTTTATTTTCCAAATTAATTTTTTTAATCTTAGGAGTCAATGAATTTTAAGTAGGGTTAATTTTTTTATAAATATTTTCTTCTAAAAACCAATAATAGGTGATTAAACCTAGGGGTGGTTGAATCTTAACCATAGTGTTATAATAATAGAACAATTTAAATATAAAAAGGAGTTCTGCATCACCATGTTGTGCGGAAATCCTCTTTTTACATTATCCGGTAGCAAATGTGTAATTATGGTGTGTTGAAAAATTACCCCACCCTCTATCAATAATTGCAAAAATGCCACATTTATAGTGTAAAAAAGGGAGAAACGAATATAAACGAGGAGAAGGAGAAACGAGTTGTAGCCCTACTCTTAGGTATTTTCTACTCTCAACATGAACTAATAACCTATCCAATTTCTCTGTCAAAGCAACTTTAACAGTGATATTGGACAAGTGGTCCGTTCATGTTGCGAGTAGGAAAGACTTAAGAGTAGGCTAGCACTCCAATAAAAAGAAGATAAAAAAAAAAGTCAATTATCAAAAAAAGAGATGAAAGAAAATTAAGCTACGGATTAGTCATTTCGTAAATGGCGTTTAAATACTTGAACAAAAATTGATTTATTAAGAATAATCTTAATTGATTTACAAGAATTCTAAGAGAGTTTAAAAAGATATTTCAAGACTCATAAGATAGAAGCATCTTTCAATGATAATCATAATCTAATCATACCTAATCAAATCGTAAATTCAAATTTAATGGATATTATCTAACTGTGCAGAGATACACTGACTTTATTACAATTGGATATTCCCTAATATTAATGTAGGTCCATAAAATCAGAGAAGAATCTTGCTATAAATGGAGGGGCTTTTCTTTTTTTTTGGGACTCGATTGTGTCCCAACTCCCAAACCTTCAGGTTAGAACTAATCTCTGACAGTGTGGCTCTAATCCATCCATCGCCAACACCAAGAAGTCTAGAGGGCTACTACAATGTCTGGATGAGTCATGAACTAACCCGCCACACCCACTAGGGGTTTGAAAAAAGAAATCCTATACAATTAATTGGAGTGTAGTTTGGGAGAGGGGTGGAGCCCTGTAAACTTCTCAGGAAAAAAAAAATTATTTACAAACAGACATGATGACCTATAAACTTGGCCCTAACAGATAACCTCATAACCCCACTATTAGCCCCCCTACCCCTGACACAAACAACTTTGACCTTATGTGTTGGACATATACTACTGGATTGAAATTTTTTATGGTTTTGCAAGTACACATCCCCTCCAAAAAAAACAAAGTAGTAATGTTAGCTCCGCTTTCTTTTAAATTCAATTTTTTCAAGGGAATGACATGTGTTATTGTCATTCATTAAGAGAAAGACAGGTGTACTAACACTACGTCCGATAAAAAAAAGAGTGAGTCTAAGCTTATAAACGGAATTTGAGGAATCCAATTATGCCCCATGCCCTTAATAACCCGAACTGTTAGAATGCCCCGTTGTTCCTGCTCTCAAACCGCGCTCTCACGATTTGAGAGCGGATTCACCAAAAGAACGCGGTTTCAGATTCATAGAGCACCAGTTTCAGGTTTGTAGAGCGGTTTCCGTGACGTATTTTGAATCTTTTGATTTGTTAAAGTTGTTTTCAACTATATTAAAAGGCCGACAAGTAATGAGTAAAGCAAGGAAAAGACCTCTCGTCTTTTCACCTTTTATCAATTTTTAATCAATTGTAATAGTTATGATTGTGTCAGCACTTTTGTTCAAATTTTCTTTTATTTATTTATTTTTATATTTCATTAAAACCTTTCTTACTCTATACAGAGATAGGATCACACAACTATGATTGAACTCTCCTTGAGTTCAATCACACCAGAGGTCATTGAAACGTTCTTAATTTTTCTTATTAAATATGATTAAAATTCAATAATTCTTGGAGTTTAAAAATATTAAAATATTACTTATATATAGAGGCACTCCAAAGGCACTCTCGACTCTATCCTAAATTGAAATTTGACTCTCTTGCACTCCTGCTCATGCTTTGGTTACTTAGCCCGTGCCCCTTTTGACACCACTTAACTGTGGTTAAGATTCACCCATCCCTACGGTTCACCCACTCATCCTAAAAACCAAGGATGAGTGGGTGAATCTTAACCACAGTTAAGGGTTGTCAAAAGGAAATCCGTTTATAAACGTGAAGGATTTGGTTCTATAATATAAAGGGTCGTATTCTTCTCTAGTTGTAACCGGTTTTGCCAAAACCGGTTGCACCTCTGAGGTGGCCACATGTCCATTTTGACACCTCTTAACTATGATTAAGAATTAAGATTCACTCACCCCTAAGGTACACCCACCTATTCTTAGATTTTAGAAAAAACAATAAACATTATGTTAATCATGGTTAAAATTTATCAAATCCTAGGGTTAATTTTTTAAAAATATTTTTTCTAAAAACCATAAATAGGTGGGTGAACCCTAGGGGCAAGTGAATCTTAATCACAGTTAAGGGGTGTAAAAAGGGACATGTGGTGAACACAGGGGCATAACCGGTTTTGCCAAAAACCGGTTACAACGGGAAAAGATCACCAGTGTAATATAAAAACTGGTCACACCGAGACCGTGCTTGTGATGCACGGATCTCAAAATTTCATTAAAATCATTTTTGAAATTTTGAGATTCGTGCATCATATGCACGGTCTCGGTATGGTCTCGGCCATTTGCGGTCTCAGTAGCATTTTCTTAATATAAATTGAGACTTTGTTACTGAGACCCATTAAGGCCGAGACCACCAAGCCACACCTGAAATCCTCTTAGATCATGGTCTCTATGGTAAAGCTTTATCCTATAAATTGGTGCTAAAGGCTTTGTGGTACGTATTGAGAGAGGAAAGAGCGCGGGGAGAGTGAGAATGGCAGAGGTTCGCTACATCTCGACGTGTACAGTGGCACCGCCGGCGAGTCACGATGAGTTAACTCAAAGAATTGAGTTAACTCCATGGGATCTGCACATGCTTCCAGTTGATTACATCGAAAAGGGGCTCCTCTTCGTGAAACCCACACCCCAACAAGGGAAAGAAAAAAAGGATGTAATCAATCTCCTCAAGACCTCTCTCTCTCACACACTCCACCACTTCTTCCCCTTCGCAGGCCGACTCGCCACCAGATTACACGACGACAACACCACCTCCTTCTTCATCGACTGCAACGGAGCAGGAGCAGAGTTCATCCATGCCTCCGCCGACATAACCATGGCCTCCATTCTCGACCCCATCTATGTCCCCCGCATTGTTCATTCCTTTTTCCCCCTCAACGGAGTTATCAACTTCCAAGGTAAATTCCAGCCGTTGCTTGCAGTTCAGGTGACTGAACTGATCGACGGCATCTTTATAGGGTGCAGTGTCAATCACACAGTCTCCGATGGAACTTCCTTCTGGCATTTCTTCAATTCATGGTCTGAGATCTGTAGAGGTGGTGCTGATCATATCTCACGTCCTCCTATTCTAAAACGTTGGTTTCTCGACGATACCCAATTCCCAATTCGACTCCATGTTTCTAATGACGAACAGTTCACCAGAAGATATACTCCACCCCTATTAGAAGAGAGGGTCTTCCATTTTACGCCGGAAAAAATCGCAGGACTCAAAGCAAAGGCCAAGGCCGAGAGTGGGAGAGACAGAATCTCCTCCCTACAAGCATTGTTGGGTCATATTTGGAGATCTGTGACGCGCGTTCGGTGTCTGGATCCTGATCTGGAGATAAGCTATCGGTTGCTGATCGGTACCCGATCGAAGTTGCACCCGCCTTTGCCAGAAGAGTATTTTGGCAATATGGTTCAGGTGGGGATGGCGACGGCGAAAGCGGGAGAGTTGCTTGAAGGAGGGCTTGGGTGGGCGGCTGGGCTGTTGAACGAAGTGGTGATGTCGCACACTGATGCAGTAGTGCGAGAATCTCTGGAGTCTTGGGTGAAGAATCCTAAACTACTGACCGTGGATGGTGTGATCGGGGCATCTTATGGTTTGATCACCGGAAGCTCGCCGAGGTTCAATGTGTACGGCAATGATTTCGGTTGGGGAAGGCCGGTGGCTGTGCGAAGCGGCGCCGCTAATAAATTCGACGGGAAGTTAACGGTTTTCCCCGGGCAGGAGGAAGGGAGCGTGGATATTGAAGCTTGCCTTTTGCCTCAAACATTGAGATCTATGGCGGATGATGCAGAATTCATGCACGCTGTCACCATCTGACGTCCTTATTAAGTGCGGGGAAAATAGTTCTGAAGGACTCTCTGCTACTGAAACCGCAAAAATCTCAAAATTTTCATAAATCTGATTTTATTTTGAGAGATCCGCTCATCACATGTCTCTTTGATTTCCTATGTCTGAAAGGTTGTGGAACTAGTAAATTCAGGAGAGTGCTACCGACAATCTCAGGGAGAGATAAGATGGGGGCCCTACTCGCCCCATAATGCTATCATAAGCCTACCCATGAATTCAATTTCAAAACCTAAGGCATCCACCCATTTGTGGGCCCGTTAACTATTTCCCTAATAGAAACAACCAATATGAAAGAGATAAGATGTACCTGGTTCGCCTCGTTGAATAGAAACAATCAATAAGAAAGAGATAAGATGTATGTGGTTCACCTTGATAGACTAAGCCCCGTTGAAGAGAAGGAATGTTGTTTTTTTTTTTTAACCACTCAGTGAGAGTGGGGGTTTGACAGATTCCTACCTGATTATTAAGAAAAAATAATAGGTAGACATAAAACCTTACCCCTACAAAAATACAAGATCACAAATACATAATACTTTACTAAGAACATTTTTTACATTACCAAAGAATAAAACTACTCCTTAAATCGAATTAATTTTCTAACCTCCCTCCTTGGTCTTCTTTGAAAAGAATCAATTGTTGATGTTTTTTTCTTCTTCTTCTTATTTCTCCTGGATGTCACTAATTGAAAATCGTCTTATTCTTCAACAAAAATATCATCACTAACTTGCTCTTGACTACCAAGTCCACTAGGAAGCTCAATCTTCAGAAATTTGACTCTTAGAGACAACTACATATGCTTCTGCCCCAATTTTCACCTCTAAATCAATGTTTGGTTTGGATTCAGAGAAACAATTTGACCCGTCTCAAAAAATCTCCTTAGGTTGGGCAAATTTTTTCTGTTTGAATACTTATTTAGGTTTTGTTATTAGAATGACATTGAGCAAGTTTTGATGTTCAGCCAAAAAAATGATATATGATCATCTCTCCTTCAAAACATAAAGTGTCCTCCACTTCGTCTAATAACGAATGATCCTCAGAAGAATTCTGATATGGGGATGGGAATTTACTCGAGGTAACAACACCATCTGTATTGGTGATTAAAATATTTGGGGCTTGATCCAAAAAAAGCCTGTTGATGCTGCCCACTATTAGAGACTTCTATCCTAGTGTTGGTACCGCTTTTCCTATTGTCCGAGAGAATGTCCAGCCTTGGTGTTTTGAAATTCTGTAGAAGGGACTCGCTCGATTTGTCACCATCTCCGTGTTAGCAATATCCCTTCCTTTTTCTAACAGTTCGAGGGGAGAGGAGTCCATGTGGTTGCCAATCATTGGTTGAATCTCTTTATCAGCATCTTGCTACCCCAATCAATTAGAGAACAACCTATCTCCTGAACCTGAGAAAGCTCACCCTTTGCTAAAAGAAATTTAACCCGGTTCTATTTGAAGAGTCCCTCCTACTGATCTATGAGAAGATGGAGGGGAAACCACATGCTCTACAAGATTTACATCTTCCAAGGATTCTAACACTACAACAACCATTATTAACATGGTTTTATTCTCCTTTGTAGGATGAAGGCTTCTTAACTTCGGATACATCTTCAAGGCTGAAATCATTCCTGGAAAACCCCTTTCATCAGAGATCTGGAGGAAGATCCAAGAGCTTTAGCATATGAGATCTTAGGATCAGGAGGATGGGATGTGGATCCCTCTCCCACATGGTCGGCGGCCATGGGTTTCGCCATTAAACCCTAGTTTTCCTTCTACCACCATAGAGGACGACGAATGGTGTTTCATTCATACGAATTTACATGAGGTGACCCCTCATCTATAGACTCCAAATTTAAATGATAAGCTTTACACGCAACTAAATCTCAATTAGCTTAAGTCTTAACTTAATTACTTTATCCACATATCTCGGGCACAATTAGTTGAGCATAAGATTCTCCTAATGGGATGTCAAAAGAGACATGTGGTGACCTAAGGGGCATAACCGGACTCCAAGTCCGATTATAATGGTAGAGGATTACGTGTGATTTAAATACGAGTGAGTTTTGCTTCGTCACCTTAGATGGAGCTCCCATTTAGATGCAAAACTCGTGGCCCCTTTAAACTCCCTTTAATTATTGTTAAAAATCTTAATTTTAGAGTTAAAGACTAGTCTAATCTTGGTTTTTCGAAGGAAAAAACAAATTACAGCAGGGCTTAAAACTTAACCAGAATTGAGGGACAATTATGCTTTTAACTGTGAGTGTGCGCTTTAATACGAGGCAATGGATTACCTCTCGTGGATGCCCCAAAATCACTCTTGCATCGCCTGTTTCAATTAGGTGTGGGAAGTATTTAACTAAAGAGCTGATACCGTATCGACCATTTGGTACATGCACACCTCCCAAATCACCACTATTATTTTACACCCATTAACTGTGATTGAAATTCACTCATCCTAGGGTTAAATAATATAACTTTTTTTTTATATAAAAATTAACATTCCTTATGATTTACTCACTCATGTGGTTAATTTTTTAAAATATTTTTTTATAAAAATCAAGGTAATCTTTTTTAGCCCCAGGAATAAGTGAATCTTAATCACAGTTAATGGGTGTAAAATAATACACTCTGGTGATCTAGGAGGTTTGCATGTACCATATGAGTGATGTATACGCATGCATGGTTCTCTTTAGTTAAGAGCTTCCCATGCGTCATTCAAAGAGATGCCGAGAGTAATTTTCAAGCATCCGCCAGATGTAATCAGTTGCCTTAATCTGATGCTTTTTGGAGCTTCGACATGTGGTTAGCAGAGTAGGAAAGGCTTGAGAGTATGGCTAGTACTCCTCTTCCACTTTCTGGAAACACTTCAACTGGACTCATATACTGACATACATTATGAATATGGCTCGTTAATCTTCTCTTTGTAACTGGTTTTTGGCAAAACCGATTACGCCCTTATGGTCTCCATGTGTCCCTTTTTACACCCCTTAACTATGGTTAAGATTCATCTACCTCTATGATTCACCCATCTATCTTTGGTTTTTAGAAAAAAATATTTTAAAAAAATTAACACTAAGAGTTGGTAAATTTTAACCACAGTTAACAAAAAATTTTTATTAATTTTTTCTAAAAACCAAGGATATGTGAGGGAACCTAGGAGTGAGTGAAACTTAACCACATTTAATATTTGTCAAAACGGACATGTGGCTACCTCGGGGCGTAACCGGTTTTGGCAAAACCGGAGAAGAACTTGAGTCTATGAATCTATACTACCATTATATAATTAAAAAAGGCTGTTCAAGTAAGACAAAGTGATTCACCAAAGACTTCTTTCCCAAAATACGGATGTATCGGTTTTGATATCGATTTCGATTGATATATATGATTTTTTCTTTTAAAATGAATTAAATTTTAAAAACTTTAAATGAGTTTTAGGAACCAATTTTATTAAATATAAAATCACAAAAACGACTCAATAACAAAGTTGCAAACACAATTATAATTTCACAATAAATTAAAACATAAAGAACAAATAAACAATGCAAATCTAATCTCTTCTTATCAGTATAAATATTGTTATAGGGGACTACCAAAACCTATACGTTTCGCTTGTTTTATATCAGTTTTGACGATTTTTATTTTTATTTTCTCGGGCCCTCCAGTGATGACGGATTTGATAATACCATCACCAGTTCCACCAATCCAAGCGCATGGTAGTAGAAATTTTAATTCTTAATTGTTGAAGCAGTAACTAATACTTCTCAATAGACGGATTTGGAGCTCTTCAAGGAATTTTGAATTTTCCTAGAAATCTCTCTATATTTGCCGGTAGGAAAAGCACGCGACTTTTACGGATGCGAAGACTTTCTAGTTTTTGCCTAGTAAAACATTTTGCATTGTGCTTAACGTGAGGGTTTCCATGAACTCTGGATCATCAGATAGAGCCCCTAAAGTTTGAGGCGAAAGACAGACTTCCACATCTACACTCCCTTCCAACAGTCCAGGATAAACCGTCATCTTCCCATCGACCTTGTTCGAAGCTCCACTACGCACAGCGACCGGCCTTCCCCACCCGAAATCGTTGCCATAAACGTTGAACCTAGGAGAACTCCCAGTGACCAAGTCGCAAGGTTTCATGCAATAGAGCTGAGACAGTACAGGCTTCTTCACCCCAAGACTCCAAATAACTACAAATTTCGCCCTCCGTGTGGAATGCTACAATCTGGTTCAGAAGCCTGGCTGCTCACCCAAGATCCCGTTCCACCAGCTCTCCTGCCGAAGCTGTTGCAGCATTTACCTGCATCAGATTTCCAAAGCAGTTTTGTGGCAATGGGGGCTGCAACCGAGTTCGAGTCCCGATGGCCAACCGATATCGAGTCTCTTGATCAGCAGGGAGCTTCCTCGCGCGGGTTACACACCGCCATAGATGAGCTAACAGGGCTTGGAGAGAGGAGATTTGGTTGGTACCAGTACCACAGTCAGAGGCATTGGCTTTCACTTTGAGCCTTGCTATGGTTACGGGTGAGAAATGGAAGATCCTCTCTCGGAGTGGATTAGGATTATATGTGTCCCCGAAACGGTCTTGGGAGAAAGGTAGGCGGATGGGTAATCCTAATCCATCACCGTGGTTAAGAAACCAACGGTGCAAGATAGGAGGCCTTGAGATGGACTCACCTCTAGATATCTCAGACCAGGAGTTGAAGAAATGCCAGAAGGACGTGCCATCTGCAACTGTGTGGTTGATGGAGCACCCGATAAATATACCATCGACCAGTTCCGTCACCTGAACCGCAAGCAGTGGGAGAGAGCAGCCATCGTAGTTCAGGGCTCCATTGAGAGGGAAAAATGAACGGACAATAGGAGGCACGTAGAGTGGGCTCGTGAGGATGTCGGAGAGAGTAACGTTAGCAGAAGCATGGATGAATTGGGCTCCTGAATTGTTAGAGTCGATGAAGTAAGATTTGGAGGAAGGCTCGTGATGGTCATCATCATGTATCGTTACAGCAAGGCGGCCTGCAAAGGGAAGGAAGTGCTCAAGCGTAGAAGCAAGAGAGGTTCTAAGGAGATCAATAACAGATTCTTCCAGTTGAGGTTTGTGGAAGAGAAGACCCTTTTGGATGTATTGAATTGGGAGCAGGGCTAGGTCCCATGGAGTCAATTCACACCTTTGCAGTGAATCCACAGAGCTCGGTTTTGATGGCCGAACTGTGCAAGTGGAAATGTGTTGAACCTCCATCAGAGGATTCATTCCTTCTCCTCCCCTAAACCAAGAGTTGTTCCCGTGGTTGCTATTCAAATTCAGGATGCTGTCTTATCCTTCTGGAGACGGTTCTCTGTATATAGAGGGGTGAGAGGAACATCTGAAAGATTTGATTCTGATTCTGATTCTGATTCGATGGGTAGAGTAGAAACATAAACATTGCTGCCACGCCATGTTCAGTAGGATAAACTAACAAATATAAAAACTTCGGCAAGAAATATGTGGAATAGCACTCAGTTATGCATACTATTATACTAAAAGAATCTGTTTCTGATGAAAGCATTTAATAATCACCAAATAATATATGTGTAGAAAATATAAAAGAAATCTTACCAACAATAATGCAGGCATGAATGAAGTTGAGATCTGTTCTTTTCGATGTGGTTTAGGAAGAATCTCTCTCTACAAAGCTACAACAGATAATTTGACACGATTAAATATGTAATGAGAGATAAAATGAATAAATCTGTGAATTTTTAGAATAGAACAAGGATCATCCTGCAGTGTGTAGGGATGTACCTTGGAACTAACTGGCTGTAGAGCCTGGGCATTTAGTCCTAGACATATTGGGATCCTACAAAAATATGTTGGGGCATATCCAAATATAGGGGAAGATGCCTCTCTAGCCATGGTTATAGATCTCAGGACAAATTACCCAGACAGGATAATTTTCGCCAGAATAAGCATTTTCAAAATCTTAGATAAGAATAAAAAAGAAAAACATGGCTATTTTGCCATGTGGCAGATGGATAATGGAAAAAAACTTACCACATCTGAAACTATGAAGTGGCAAACACCTCAGCTGCCACATGGAAAGAAAAGTCTACACACACTTCTTTTTGCAGCATTGTTTGTGCAGAAAACCTTTTCCAAATATAATAACTAATAAGTCTTGCATTTCTCCACTTTAACCAATCCACATACTCTTCGGCTATATTATTTGTGAAGGACTTCCGTACAAAAAAATGGGTGCTGAAGCTCAATTTAAGTTCAGATACAACGAATATGTGAATTCTGACAGGCTACAAGCAAATATGTACTGCACCTGTACCCAACTTCAAGTCTAAAAAAGATGTTGCAAAGGAATCAGAACTTAGAGATCTGTCTCACCAATCTATTTGTATATTCACCTCTGATACTCAATCTCTGTATAGTACAAATCTTGCAATATCATCAAGTCCAGCCTCCTTGTAACATTCAGCAATGCGCTCCAGAAAGTCAGCCCAGCTCCCTTCAATGGAAGCTAAATCCAATAAAAATGCAGCTTCATCCAACGCAATCTGGAAATGGAAATTAAATCAACTACCCAAGATAGAATATATTTTCCTCACAATTTCTTTGCATTCTGAGTCCATATGTTAACAATCATTTAAGAAAAATCTACTATTGATAAAACCTGAGTGGGCGCCTTTCCCTTCTTCAGATCTTCTTGCCTACCCTCTTCCGTCACCTTCTCCTTAATGTACTCAATTTGTTCATCCTCCCATTGTGCAATTTCAGCAACTTCCTGAACAGAACAAACAAAAACCTACTTTGTATCATTCATGAAAAACACAAATAGAAGATAATTTAAGTTGCAATACAAAATGAAACCATCGCTGAAGGGTGTCAACTCCCAGACCTCGTATTTGCAACCTAAGGTCCACCACGGAGATTTCAATGCGACCCTTGCAGCATCTTTAGCTTCTATGTTACGACCAACCCTAAGAAAAAAAATGCACAATAAGGCTCTCAAAAAAATAAAACCACATCAGTTGGCTGAATATATTAAACCACTTTCTTCAATGAACAAAGAATGACATTCTCTGAAACCACTCAGACAAGACTCTACGAACTTCAGCAAAACCTCTGCATTGAATACAAAAGGCCGTCCAAATCCTGGAAAGTACTCCTTCTTTGTATAAAACTCTCCAGTCACCAATGCTGAAACCTTTGACCCACAAGTAAAAATAATTAAAGGGAGTAACACCTCACTAACCCAGCATTGCCCAAATATACGAGAACCCAAAACATGGAAGTCTCACATGGTCTCCTTCCTCAAAATGGTGCATCACTTTACGTTCTAAGACATCAGGAAACAGACCAACCTGAAAAGGAACAATTACTGTGGCAATTTATCAAGTGGATTCATTATGTAAAGACAAATTTAAATTTCTCTTTCTGTACCTTTTTCAACAGATAGATGTCGAGATTCGTAATGTGAGATTCAGTGAAGTCGCCCCTCTTATAAAGTTTCTTACCAGCTTCAGACGAAGCATGAAATAGCTCACCATTACTTTCCTGACAGTCGGCATCTTCTTCAGCCAGCATTCTATGAATATATTGATCTACCTGTATTTGGAAGAGCTTGTGAAAAATGAAGTAGTGATACTAAGATGCCAGATGCTTCATATGAAATCTTGCCACCTATTTGTGCACAATAATGAGCATGTTTCAGTTTAATGTATTACATTCTTGGCTAAAAGCCACACCCCATTCTTACGGACTTCCACAACTGGCATTTCCATCCTGTGGGAATAGCAAAAGTTTATGAATAATCGAAGCAGGAGAAATTTCACAACAACATAAAACTAAACACTAAATCTCTTACCCTGGTGGAGCTGTTGGCCATCGCAGCAATGCAGTTACATCACCTTTAACAAGGGGAGAAAAATAGAAGAACAGTTTCAACTAATGCTCACTTATAGCTGATAATATAGATGGGAAGTGTTTTATATGAACCTGAGTGGTTTTCTGATAGAGGAATAGCAAGGGGGATCAACCCTTGCCTGGATCCAGGAGAAATGATGGTTTCACCTGTTAAAAAACAAATAAAGCATGATCAGTCTGAATTGAGCTCTTCAAGAGTTTTTTTTTTTTTTTGGGGGGGGGGGGAACTATGACAGAACCTAATAATAAGGGACATGCTTCATATCTTTGAGATCATGAGCAACTGTTATTCAAAGGGATTCTTGCTGATCCATAAATTTAAACTGACGTCACATTTAGAGTGTTGGTGACTCCCTGAATGCTAATTTCATACAGACCCACAGATGTAATTGAGGACATGAGGCTTTCAATTGACAAGACAACTGCGCAATGTTTACAACATCAAAGACATTCCAGGAAACATGTCTTCCTAACACTGCAGCGATCTTAGTATACTACTCGATTTTCCCTTGTTTATGGTCTGGTGGAATAGGGAATACTTGATTTTTACTAAAGTACAGAAGTTCCTGATTGTCACCAGTGTCCATGTCAGATTGATAATTTGTGATACAAATTGGAAATGATAGTCCTTACTCCGTAGATATCACCTAGTCAACAAGGTCCACCAAACAAAGGGGAAGTAGATCAGTTTTTCAGGAAATAGAAAGCAGTATACTAAGATCGAGTGACAAGTAAATACGGTACTGACTCTTTCAAAGCTCTAATCTAAGCAATAAATTGAGGGGTCTTAAATAAGAAATGTGAATCTACCTCTTGTTTGAAGCATCTTCAACAAATAATGCAGATGTTCAGGGGGTCGAGTTGCAGCTACATCTTTGATGAATGATATATGACCTGCATTTCACTTCACAAACTGTTAAAAGCATGCCTGCATCAATCTCACCTCATTCCCAAGGCCAGATATACGGGAAGGGAATTCAATTTCAAGTCTTCAACAGAGCAAGACTCGATTACCAAGAAAACAGAGCAAGACTCATAAGAGAATGCAACTTTTGCCCAGAATATACTTCGAGAGAGAGCAAAGCATATTGGCGGACAAATACAAGATTAAGCAAAGGTACAGCAAAATTGAAAGAGACACCAGTAGTGGAGCAGTAGCAACTAGCAAACAAGAATGATTTACATGATGATCAGGAAAATGAATGGTTACGACCTATAAGGCACCATAATCTTTCCATTGAGATCAATCCTTCAAGAAACAAATATGCACTCCATTTATTGCAGGTTTAGCTCTTGAGTATGGTCAAGACAGCCAGCTGAAATCTCAATAATAGCTTCGAAAAACTAGCCCAGTAGACCCAGTGTATCGAGGACACCACAGAATCACTGATCAAACACTCATACGCTTAAATGTTCCGAGATAGACCATTTTAGCTGGACACTTCCTCAGTTTTAAACAACTGCAGATAGATCAATCACGTGTTAACCGATCACTCTGCTACACTCACAATTGGGTTTATACGGGGTAAAAAAAGGCTAATTCACCTGAATCAAATTTGAGGTAATTAGGCATGAAATGCAGTGTACAAAAGCTATACCATAAACACTGTATGGAGGTTGATTACCCTACACCGTAGACTGAGCACATGTCCCCAATCCTTAAGCTTGGACCATCATCACAGCATCTAATTTTTGGCATACATTAAAAAAATGATGGGGCTAAAGTTACTAAATTGAATGATGGTGTGGACTACTGTGGATCTTAGAGAGTCGTCACTAGTACTTATGGTATGTCCATGGCCAACAGGCAAAGCATGTGTCCGGTCCGCATATTAACAATACCATTCTTGGTTTGCGATTGCGTGCATCCGAAGGGACTATTCCTTCCTTGTCAGGGTTGGAACACCCTCTGTTACAAAAAAAAAAAAATCTCGGGAAAGTTTTCAGCAAGGGAAAAATCTTGTGAGATTTTTCTCTTTGAGCAAAAAATAAGAAATTAAAAAGAAAGAAAAACTCTTTTTTCTAAGAAATTAGAAAAGCTCAATTAAATTTGGAAAAAAAATTGATTTACTCATCACATACTAAAAATTAAAAACATCAAACCCCAACCAATCCCCACCTCGTGAACTCATCAAGGTAGGTTTCTTTGTTACTGGCCGCAAAGTACTGTTCTCCCCTCGGGTCCTAAGCGGCGGGTTCCTGCTTTAGTATGGGGTCCGGCGATCAGGATGGCCTTAAGCTTCTCCCTGGTATCCAAGGGTAGTCTGATCCAGTGGATTCATCCAAAGATCAAGCTTAGGCTTAGGCAGCATACACATGATATCAAGTGCTATTACTACAAGAATTAAAAGAATAAAGAAGAAGAGGAGAGAGAACTAATTGTCAATAAAACCTAGACAATTCCAAGCCATAAGTTCTCCAAAAAGATTTAAGTTTTATCATTTTCTCCAAATGTCAATAAAATCTAGACAATTCTCAAATCTTCCCAATAGCTGGAGGCAGAGGAATCATAATTTTCCCAAAAGGACTGAAAAAATCAGGCTGGATAGATGTTGACTGAAAAAATCAGGCTGGATAGAAGTTGAACAAGTTCATTCCCAGAAATCCTAATCAAATCCCCAGCCCCCTCCCCCCATAGAGGTACTGTACCTAAAGCTACCTCCATTCTTTTCTTTTTATAATTTTATTTTCTTTAGTTATTGTTTTTATTTGAGTTGTGGCTTTTAATAGAATGGAACGCTGGAACATGACTTGTGTTGCTGACCCCAAGCATTTGGAATAAGGCATTAGTGATTTCTTTAGTTATTGTTCTAGGCTTATGTCCATGTTTAACTTACTAATTAATGTTGTTCATCTTTAATTATGTTATTTCATTTGGAATCCATTTTTGCTTGTTATAAGATTAGTCTATTGCTTGATCATAGAGTATTTTTCTATTTTATTTCTTTTTTATTTCTGTAAAAAATTTAGTGACCTACGAGTACAAAAAATGGGTTCAATGAGAAGTGAGTACGTAACCCATTCTAGGACAGGTGAGAAGGGGTGCCCAATAATGCCTTCCCTATTCTCATGAACAAATCTCGTCACCCTAGTCTCTGTTTAGACCATTTTCCTATGTGTTGGGAGTCATATTTTCATAAAACTTCTTTATGTTGTTTTCTAAGATGAGTGATCTTACCCTAAAGTTGATAAGTCACTCCTCTATTTTCACTAGGATTACCTAACCCTAAGAAATACCCCTTGCTCAAAGGTAATATGTTCTAGACCATTGTCTAATTAGACTCGTAGAGTCAAGGGTTTCCTATGATTATCCCATATTTTTACTTCGGTTGCCGTTTTGACTAAGTAAAACTCCAAAAGGACACACTTTCAAAAAGATTCTGAGGCAAGCTAGTTTTTTCATGAATCAGTAATTACCTAGTTGGACTTGCTTGTATTTTAGGCCCCCTAATCTAGTAATCTATGCCTCTATCTTCGTTAGAACTTATCCACTGCACCATCCCCATATTCTTCATATTCAGCAACAAGATCCCCAATACCAATTGTGGATTGTTTGAAATTCATCTAACTGAGGTGTCTTGAACGATAAAAATGAAGGCAATGATGGATGGTAATAAAAGCTCTAAAGATGCATGAAAGGCTTGGGCACATCACTAACGTGCAATGATGCAAAATTCAAATACATCACTGACGAAACTGGGAACGCATGGTTGAGAATTACCCAGGTTGCTATTTTGTTTCATCTTTTTCAAGTCCCTTCTTCTAGTTCGACTACTCATTCCCTCCAAGTCTGATGTAGAACAAGTGGTTGGTGAATTTATGAAACATTTGGATCAGAAGAGACCGGGTCGCCAAAGGAACAAGTGGCCTATCTCTACGTGACCTAGCTTCTAACGAGCACAACTTTGCACACGGTTATCCAAATTATGATTATTATATATCATTAGAAAGCTCTTGACGAGCCCTACGACTATCTGATTTGATCATAGATCCATCGTTTCGAGGGTCAAAACTCAATTTAAATCCAAAATTACTATTTTAATAAATTTCTATTTTGCTGTTTTTAGGCTCGTTTTGGATTCCGAAAGTCTAGTTGGATCCAAAAATCCTTAATTAAGAGTTAAGGAAGTGTTTGAGTTTGTTTCTAATTTTTGATCTTTTTGAATACTATCTTTGGTAAGTTCGCATTTTGGAGAATTAGGGTCGAAAAGTTTGGAACTTATGTAAGCTACAGTTGTAATGAGTTTTTCAGTTTTTGATCAATAGAATTTCATTTTCTTTAGAGAAATCTTCTCTGTTTTTCCTTGTGGATTCAAGAGTGGTTCTTAGAGAGAGAGACAATGATCTCATCTTTCATTTTTTACACTTCTGTTTACTTCTTCTTCTATTTGTAAGTTAATCTTTTGGCCAATTGGGATTGAATTACGAGTTTGGGATTTATTTAAGCTACATTTGTAATGAATCGATCAATAGAATTTTGTTTCCATTAGAAAATTCTTCTCTGTTTTCCCTTGTGGATTCAAGGATGATTCTTAGAGAGAGACATGATCTCTTCTTTTCTTTTCCATACTTCAGTTTAGCGTCAAAGTCCCAACTGAAAATAATATATTAACCAGAAGAACATAATGCGAACTGGGTAGGGCACTCCACTCCAACACTCAGCACCCATTTGCATTGCAGATTTGATGCAGATAACCTAACTATCTTACCAATCGAAAGAAATGCCTCCCACTAACTTGTATATAGCATCATTAACTTCACCTTATATAGATAAAATGCATCAATTAACCGTCTTCGCTGATTATTTTGTGATTACTATATCTGCAAACAAATAAACCAAGAGGAGTGCTGGGCCCAAACTCAGATTTCGAAAAAAAAGAAAAAAAATCCAAATTCTCACTGTAAGTGCAACACCTGTCTTTGCTACCCCTTAGAAAGAAGAAAGTTGTGGTCTGAACTGATTCTAAAGCAAACAGGGAAAAGTAGCCACACATGTTGCAACTGCGGTGAGAGTTTGGAAGTTTTGCGTGTGGGGCTAGCATTTCTCATGGAGGAATCCATATAGGTGCCTTAATTTAAGCATTGCTAGGTTAAATTCCCACCTGTTATTCGCAATAGCAAGAGCTTCAACAGTCCATAATCCTAAGTTCGATTCACTGTTCTTTTCCAGGAGCTTTTAGGCAAAAGCATTTCATAATTGTATCATATCAATGAGTGGAGGAGATGCAGGTAATGATGTACGATTAAAGGAGCATGTAGATGTGCTTGACGAGAATTTGAATGTAATAACGATTTGAAAAGAAAGCCGTAACGGCAACGGTAACGGTAGGAAAAGAGAGGGATTACCAGGAGATGAAGAGCATCTAACCCTAGCTCTGCCGCGGCGGAGAAACAATGTGGGAACTGCGGTCGCGCATGGACCTCCATTTACAATTCCCCTGCTCAGCTTCATTGCCACCACACCTTTCTAGCCTTCCCTCCTATTTCCTATGATAGCCCACAGCCCCCTTCGCCACACCTTGTTATCCGATTTATCATTTATCTAAGCGTCACTCTTACCTACAATTATTTTGTAGGTATCTCGTACAAACCTCCACTGGAATTATGGTTGAAGGTTAAATTTGCCCCTTTTCGGGGATTATTTTCCTTTTCCTTTCCCTTTCCCTTTCCCTTTCCCTTTTCCTTTTACGTGAAAGACAGGATTTTAGGTTATTTATTCAAAGGGAAGTGATTGAATGCTATCAGGAGCTGAGCCGTCCGATCAAAAATTCAACACGGCCAAGACACTAAGCCTGGCTCGCTATGCCATGGAGAGCATTCAAACATTTTCCCTATTCAAATGGCTGTGCCTAGCTTTTGTGGTGTTTGTAAATTTTTAGACGTTCCTTCATGTTCTCTTTTTGGGTGGGTGCAAGCCAAATTGTTTTTCACCGGCCTTGGAAGTCGTATTTTGATCCTTAAGATAGTAAACAGGAAGGAGAAAGATTAGAAATTGGTTACCCCATCTTGTCCCTGTCTGTCTTGCTTCTCTAGAGTCTAGATATTTGACAAAATCCTGCCCAGTACTACAAAAGGGTGAGTACAATAAGATCATAACTATGAGATTGGTGTTAGAAAAACCACATCCCTTTTCCAAATGTATATATACGATATTTAGGAGTACGCCATGGGATGAGTTCATTTCATCGGAACAGCAGCAATGGCTTTGGTCCAAGGCTGAAGAAACATTGAGTAGAAAAGCAACAAGGTTCAGAGCATCCTGATCCATATATTCGTGAGCAGTCAATCATATCAGGAAACATCAGTCACTTCCTCCCATCAACGATAGGGAGCCAGCTACAGTTAAATTTGTAAAGGATCAACAATGCAACGGTGGATAAGTTTCCAGACTTTTAAATCCCCAAATTTGAAACAAACAAAGATTTCCTGCCCCAAAATTTATTATAGAAGCTCAAATGGCAGAAACTTTATCTTAAATGTAAATTCCAAGCGCTTTACACATCCATTTGCAGTGGCTCCTCTTCTGTAAGGCAACTGCTGGTACTGCACTTTTTCCCAAAATAAAAGAGAGAACAAATAACCATATTCTGTACCTCCAAAATTCCAATTTTCTTGACAGACCCTTCCCCGATGAAGCTCTCTTCATCTTTACATCAAAACTGCATTCTCAGAGCCAGAGAAGCCATCATCTTATTTGCACAAGCATAGCTGATTCATCGTTTCTAACTCATTGTATCTTGAAGAGAGTCTTCAGCTTCACGACCAGTCTCCACTCCTCAATAGACAGATCTTCCTGTTGATTTTAGTTATTAGCAAGCAAACAAACACTTATGTCAACCATCGGTTGTTCATAATCCTTGCAAGAAAAGTAAATTGCCAATAAGAGTCTCAAACTTACCCGATAATTAACTTTTAGTATATCTATAGACTTCCTTGTAATGTGGCTGACAAGCTCATCGTCAATCTCAAAATGCCTACCGTACATCTTTTGTTGCTCCTCAGCATTGGTGCTCGCTATCTGTAGAAACACAAGAATGCAGTGAATTAGGCCACTCTAAATAACTCATAGGACCAAGCTTAAAAATTCTTCAAACAATTATTGCATCCAATGAGCTCTCTCTCTCTCTCTCTCTCTCTCACCTTTATGGCCACTTTCTGGCCTTTTTTGGCCGTGTCAACCTGTTTGTGGTTAATTTCAATGGATGCAATCCGTCCAATATCAATAAATTCCCTTGAAGGGATACAAATTGGAGTCCCAACCTGTGCAAAAAAAAAAGCCAAGAAAGTATCAGAGGCATGTTACACGAGCGCGAAAATTGTTACTAGAAATACTTGATGCACTCCGCCAATTGACTCTCGCCCTGTGTCCAAAGTCCAGAGACACCATAATGTTCTGTTTCTCTATCATTTTTCAACAATCAAATGTGCACACGTATTAAATGAGTACCTAATTCCAGTGTGTATATACCTATATTATACCAGATAAACATGTAATTTGTAAATTAATAAATTGATGTATATATTTTATGCAAAATAAAAAAAATTTATACATAAAAAGAAGGAATACAAATAACATAGACAAAAATATTTAACCTCGCCTGTAAGCTAATCCAAGCAAAGAGTAAAACGTACTTGGTGCTAATGGTTTACCTCGGGTTGGGTTGGGAAGCCCCAACCCATATTGAATTGTGAATACCAAGCTTCCAGAATCCTAAACAATGTCCTGGGTAGGATTGGGAGGATAGAAAACTAAAATTGAAATCTGTCCATTTGACCAAGAATTCCTTCTCTTGTTTGACCTTATACCTCTCAACTTAGTCTCTAGCCATCCTGGTGGGCACTACCCCAACCTCAAAAAATTTGCCACATTCAAACGGCAGTGATGAGTCACAACTGAAAGTTTCACCATTATACAACCTCAGTTTGGGACCCATATAACTGGGAGCAAAAGAATTGGCCTAGGTGCCTAGAGAATCGTCTAGGCGAGCTAGGTGATTATCTTTGATAACAAAGCACGAGTGTCTGAATATCACATTTTCTCGGGAATTCGTTTCAAGTATAGATTCAGCTTTGAAATCAAGGCTGTCTATGATCCAAGATCTAAACCAAAGATTTGTAGTAAGATAATAAAATCAGAAGACAATAGAACAAATGGGAAGTTGCCCACAAGAGTTGATGGTTTTACTGGCTTGTTCCACCGAATTATAAGACTCGGTCAAAATCTTCCTATCGAACACAGTAAACAAATGAGAAACTGAACCAAAAGGAATGAAAAACAAAAGATACCTTAGCAATGCCTTCAATAACATCAACCCCCAAGACAATTGGGTCCTTCTTGTTGAAAACACAGTTCGGCATGATCTGGAGAACACATGGGAAGACTGCTTCTTCTGCAGCTTCCTTCTTCTTTTCTTCTTTGAGATTGTCAATATAAGCCTTGAATTGATCGAATAAGTGATAAATGATATCGGCAATAAATATCTTCACACCAGTATCATCTGCCAGCTCACGAGCCTCTGGTGTAACTTTTACATCAAACGCCAAGATGGTGGCATATTCCTTCTTCCTCTCAAGCATGACACTGGCTCTCATGACATCCCTCTTATGCACTGGGCCTATGCTTATACCACTGACGGGTATGTTCACTGCTGGGCTCTTCAAGAACTCCAACAATGCTTCCAAGGACCCAAGAGTCGAGGCTTGCACACAAACACCCTCACCACTCTTGTCAATCCTGCTCATGACTGACTTCATGTCTTGCATTGCTGCTTCCTTGATGTCTTCCAAATCATCATCAGGCCCTACCACATGTAGACCAGTACCTGCTAAGGCATGTTCAAGGCCCTGCAAGAATATAACACAAGAAAAAAAGTTCAAAACAGCAGCTCAATATATAAATATATAGCATCATCTGTGTCTGAGAGAATATTTATTTTCCATGTATGTGTGCATTTATGCAAGGGCAAGTTAAAATTAATCTGAAAACTAACATCACCTGTGCAGAGATCTTAATACCCTGTGCGGCCTTGATTTCCTTATGATGCAGATAAGTTCCCTGAATGCAGACAACCACAAGATCATCATGTAATGCATAGTGTTAAAAGCATTTTAGAAACTATTGGACACACCTGAAGGCTATGCCTTCCAAAAAGAACAAGTCCGTAACTTCAGAATCTAATAGAAGCAGATAAATCAAAATTTGGTGAGAATCATTCATAAACCCAAATTTTAAAAAAAAAATGGCATTACAGGAGGTACCATCTTCACCAAATTTCTCTTGTTCCCTTTATCTTTACTTTCCTTATTCATTATATAATTGTTTTCACTAGCATCATAATTTTAAAAGTGGGACAGTATTCTTTTCTACCAATTCAACCAGGAAATCAGCACCCTCGTTATCATTGACATAGATATCTGCCCAATTTAAACATTTTCTTCTTTTTTTATGATGATGGATGTTGGCACTGCAAATTCAAGTCTCGACTCTCGAGTTGAACAGTTTTTACTTAGTTGCACTTGCATTAACTGCCAGTCTAGAACTTTCAGGCCAATTTCTCAAAGATACAAGAAAGGAGAACAAAAAGAGATGACCTTCTCATAAAGCTTTCTTTTCTCTAGAACTAACTGATTTAAGACTAGGGTAGAACTGAAGAAGTGGAAAGCATAAATAAGAAAATTGTTATCTCCTAGACCTTGCTTGGATGCAGAGATATGCTATCCAATTTGAATATAGCACGTCCAAATGTGCCTTTTCTGTTTGTCTTTCATGATGAAACAAGGATGAGGAAAGAGGGGTATTTGGGATTTGGCCATTAAGGTCCCTTATCTCTGGAAAGGGGCATCCCAGACCCACAGAACAATGCGGATACTACTTTCCAAAACAGGGAAATGCAGTAATCTTAGGAATGCCTTCTTTGTCCTTGTTTCCAAATACCCCCTTAGAAACCACCTCCAGCAACTTTTCTTCTTAATATAGATAGTTTTAGTCTGAAGTGGACACATTTCAAGAAAATTTAAGGAAATGATAAAACAAGAACTAGTACACAATCAAAACTCATTGAGTCATTGTATTGCAGAAAACAATTATTTGGAATATGAAAGTAAGATAAATGACATGACATATAAGTTTCCGTATGTCTTCAGCTTTAAAGGTCAAAGTCACACATAATAAATGGTCCATCGTCGTGGTCACAAAGTAATATATCCCAAGACGAATATTATATAAGCACATCACATGAAGCATAAGACCCAAATCTACGAAGTTATGACGATTAAAAGTATTATCTTTCGATTCAGAAAAAGTGTGTGATTAGGGGAGAGGTGGCGACCTAATTTGGATGGCCTCGACTTTGCTAGCATTTCCCATGATCAGAGGGAGATTCTTGAGAGCCCATTTGAGGAGGGGGAGGTGCTGGAAGCGCTTAGAAGTCTAGAGAGTGATAAAGCTCCCGGGCCAGACGGGTTTTCCATTGAGTTCTTTAGGGAATGTTGGGATATTGTGGGTAGAGATTTTATGGAGGTGATGGAGGAGTTCTTCCATTCAAGGAGTTTTGATAGAGTTTTGAATAGCACGTTCATCACGTTACTTCCCAAAAAATAAGGGGCGGTGGAGCTTTTAGACTTTAGGCCCATTAGTCTGGTCAGTAGTATATACAAAATCCTCTCTAAAATATTGTCAACTCGTCTAAAGAAGGTGATGACTTATGTTATTTCTCCCCACCAGAGCGCGTTTGTTGGAGGGCACCAAATTTTAGACGGGATACTCATTGCAAATGAGTGTATTGATTCCAAGGTAAGGGATAAAGAGCCGGACATTCTGTGCAAGGTTGATTTGGAGAAGGCCTATGACCATGTAAACTGGGCATTCTTGGATTACATTATGGGGAGAATGGGTTTTGGGGAGCAATGGAGGCATTGGATGAGGACATGTGCATCGACTGTATCTTTCTCCATTATGCTCAATGGTAGTTCCGTGGGCTATTTCCCTAGTACTCGGGGGTTGAGGCAAGGAGATCCTCTCTCTCCTTTCCTTTTTGTGCTTGTCTCTGAAGCGTTGAGTAGAATGTTGTCAAAAGCTGAAGGGAGATTTTTTGAAGGCTTCAAGGTGGGTCAGAATGGTTTGAGGATTTCTCATCTCCAGTTTGTAAATGATACCCTCATCTTTTGTCGGGCTTCGCGAAGGGACCTCCTAAATATCAGATGTCTTCTCAGGTGCTTTGAGGCGGTGTCAGGGTTGAGGGTTAACCTCTCAAAATCAGAGATTCTGAAGGTGGGGGAGGTCCCCATAATGGACCACCTAGCTATTTGCTTTGGTTGTGGGGTGGGTACCCCGTACCCTCCCTTCAGTGTACCTAGGAGCTCCTTTGGGAGCTAATTATAAGGCGAGATCAGTTTGGAATCCTCTTTTAGATCGTATTGCTCATCAGTTGTCTGGGTGGAGAGCATCCTACTTATCGAAATGAGGGAAATTAACTTTGATCCGGAGCACCATGCAAAGCTTTCCTACTTACCTCTTGTCGTCTTTCACTATTCCTCGTTCAGTGGCTCTAATCATTGAAAAGATGTAGAAGGATTTTTTATGAAATGACAGGGAGGGTGGAGCTAAGTATCATTTGGTGGAGTGGTCTCATTTGTGTCGGCCGAAGGAGAATGGTGGGTTGAGTCTCAATCCAATCATCCAAATGAACAAAGCGTTGTTAGGCAAATGGGTGTGAAGGTTTGGGAAAGATAGAGACAGTTTGTGGAGGAATGTGATTGTGGCAAAGTCTGGGGAGTCTTCATTCCTAGAGCGGTCAGGAATTCCCATGGGCTAAGTCTTTGGAAGGGAATTATGGCACATGCAAATCTGGTGGTGCCTTTCTTCCGGTTTCGGGCTGGGAGAGGATCGGAAATTAGGTTTTGGAAGGATATCTGGTTAGGATCTTCCCGTCTTAGGGATGACTTTGGTAACTTTTTTGCTCTTGCTATTGACAGGGACGCTCGGTGGAGAACTATTTCGAGAGAGGGCAAAGCGGCGTTGTTTGGTGTCCAAGGCTTCGGCAGGATCTCAATGATTGGGAGATCAGCGATTTTGCTAGGCTTTTGGAGCGGCTGTCTTCGTCTCCATTATGCCCTGAGGTTCGGGATTCAAGGTCATGGGCTAGGAGCAACAATGGGAGGTTCTCGGTCAGGAAGTTGTTCCAGTCTTTGCATTCCTTCCCGAGGGGCTCTTATCCTTGTAGAGTGGTGTGGAATCCTGGTATTCCATCCAAAGTGTCTTTCTTCCTTTGGACAACGTCATTGGATAAGATCCTAACTGGGGACCATCTACAGCATAGAGGATGGAGTTTGGCGAATAGGTGCTTTTTATGTCGTCAGGCTGAGGAAACGATGGCTCACCTTCTCTTGCACTATTCCATTGCGTCGAAGGTGTGGAGTTTCTTTATCTCTCATATGGGAGTGGCATGGGTTGTTACGTCATCTCTTAGTCATCTTCTACATTGTTGGCAGCGGGATAACGGTATGGGGGATTGGGAGGAGATTTGGGGGGTTCTTCCTGGGGCCATTACTTGGGAACTCTGGAAAGAGAGAAACCGTCGAGTCTTTGACGACATATCATCCACAGTGCCCAGTATGTGTGCTCAAATCAAGTGGTCAGTAATAGAGTGGATTGGGTTGTATAGGTCGAGGGAGGATATCCAGAAAATTTTGTATTAGTCATCTTTGTAGTAGGGGGGGTTAAGTATGTTGGTGTTGTAGCGGGCAGGGGTCGAGTTTACTAGCTTGTAAACTCGATGGCCCTTTATCTTTTTTTGTTTTCTTCCTTTTCTTCCTTTTTGCTTAACAAATTGAGGTATTGATCCAAAAAAAAAAAAAAATTTAATGAAAAAATGATGCATGCATATGTTGATCTGAAGGGTCACGGATTTATTTTAGTTGAAATTTTTGGTATTTTTTAATCAAAATGGACAATTTATAATATTTTTACTCAAATAATAATACAAAAAAGTTGACATTTTAATATCGAAAATAGTATAATAACGGTAACTAACCCGATGGAGTCCTTACTCACTAATTACTGGCAATTATATGTACTTAGTAGTTACCCATTACATTGTCTATTTATTAATAATTTATACATTATGCACATTTCAAATATTTATTAAAATATTTGTACTAAAAATCATGAAGGAGTTGCCGTATTGAAAGAAAATGGGCTCAAAGATGAAAATTTGGGGAGAATTAACAGTTCCATAACTTATGTATCAAAACATTATTGCCCGATAAACATTTCCATACATGTCGACCACAACATATATTTAACTATTAATATAACTTAAAAAGCAACATTCGGTGCAAATGAGAAAAAATAAAATACCAAAATATTAGAAAATTTGATGAGAAATATGGTAATTATTATGCTGCAGATAGGTTTCATGTTGGTATGCGTGGAAATAGACACATTTCATTGAAAACATTAGGAAATGTATCAATTTTTATGAACAATGCATCTAGAGAAATCATGATTCAGCTCAATACTTTCAAATTCTCACATCTCCCACTCCATACATGTCAACCACAACATGTATTTAACTATTTATATAACTTAAAAGCAACATTCGGTGCAAATGAGAAAAAATAAAATACCAAAATATTAGAAAATTTGATGAGAAATATGGTAATTATTATGCTACAGATAGGTTTCCTGTTGGTATGCGTGGAAATAGACCCATTTCATTGAAAACATTAGGAAATGTATCAATTTTTATAAACAATGCTTCTAGAGAAATCATGATTCAGCTCAATACTTTCAAATTCTCACATCTCCCACTTAATTGAACTATTTATATTAATTAACTCCATGTCAGATAGGAAATCTGGGAGCCAAATAAAGAAGTACCAGACGTTCTCAACCCTCAACTCCATCCTGAACGAACCTCCAGTAACATCAAGACTAGATTTCTAACACATAGAGAAGTAAAAGAGAAGAAAGGATCATATTCAGAAGAGGAAAAGAATAGTATGTACCATTCTAAACTAACTGAGTTGGTGCTTTCATACAGCCAGTCTCTGAAGAGGAAGGCTAAGAAATCCTCTCAAGCAGCAACTGTATTAGATGGAGAAATGGGACACTTTGAAGGGTTTTTACGTGATAGAGATGGGTTAATTGGCAAGCTATATCCGAGTGCAAGTTCTCCAAAGGGAAGATAAGGCCTGATTTCGAAGAAGCTGAAAGTTTGTAGGTAAAATTTAGATGATTGATCAATGCTCGCATGGAATTAGAGGGGCCGGCCTGGAATGTAGGTATCTCATAAGAAACAGGAGTGGCTGTTCTCTCAAGGTCCTTCGACTCTACCCAAGGCTTTAAATTTCGAGACTTCAGTAATTTGATTTCAATGACGAGCAATTTCAAAACACGTGTGTGTGTGTGTGCGCGCGCACTCTTAACTTTTGATCAATACAAGCCTTGTACAAATTTTACAATATTTGGTAAAAACAAAAGAAATTTCAGGACTTCATTCAAATGTCAATGAAGATTAAAATAGGAGTCAAAAGTGAATTTAGAATCTTGGCCCTATAAGTATAGAAATTCCAACAGAGTGGAGGCTAGGGCTCTTCTCCAACATATAAAAAATCTTCGTTCTTGTTTCTCTAGATCACTGGTTGTGGAGGGAGTCTCAAGACCAGCATCATGTTTTTATCATACTCATAGTAGCATAAATGAAGATGTCAATTAATTGGTTAAAGAAGATGTGTACACACACATATACAGGCACTATCATCTCATTGCTTGTATCATGCGCACGCACGCACAAACACCCAAAAAAAAACTCAAATTTTGGGAATTCATGTGTCTACGGATGCTATATATATACAATCTATAAGAGGAGTGCTTCAAGTTTTGAAAACATGGCATGTCAAATAACCATATTTTTGACATAGTTCTAAATTTTGAAATTTCATTTCAATCTCAACCAAGCCCGGAATTTATGCTGAAATCGAGATTTAAAACCTTGGGGAGCACCAGCCAGTGCATTAGTACAGGTTAAAGCATAGTTCGAAAACTCAGCGAGTCAACCGAGTAACTCGGCCGAGTTACCCGACTCGACTGAATTTCGAATCAAGTCGCCTCAAAACTCGAAGGAGACACTATTTGTCGAGTTACTTGGGTGACTCGGTCGAATCAAGCTGAGTTTTTCGACTTACTAGACTAGGTCGAGTCACAAAAGAGAATTGCTTTCATTTTTTAAACCTAAACTCGAACATTGCACTATTTTTTAATCAAATTTATTTTGGTCTACAAAAACAACCTACTATGGGTTCTGTTAAACCAAGTTTTTAGGTTTGAGGCTGTAAAACCAGCATACTTTGAGCAAAAACTTCTCACAGCCAGAACTATCCAGTGCTTCCCTCTCGACTAGAGCCCTTGATAGCATGAATATATTATTGGATTGAGGTTTCTCCCTACAGAAGTGCCAATCCATCGAGCCACCAGGTTTGAGAATAAGGTGGGATCCTGGATGTACTGGCTGGTGAATCACTTATCAAAGAGCAGATTTTGGAGAGATTCTTCATCTTTCAAGTTATTGCATATATATTCCGAGTTTGACCGAGTCAAGTTTTTTTCGAGTTTTCCGAATTACTCGACCCAGCTAACTTTCGAGTCGAGTCGAGTTTTCGAGTTTTTGAACCACAGGTTAAAGGGTTTAAAAAGAGGATAAGATGACTAAAAATGGCATGGATTGATGTCATGAGAAATAAACTTTTTATCGATAACAAGAGAATTATATCAGGATGGAAAAACAAGGCACAAGAACAAAAAAAAAGATACCAAATCAACAAACTGATGGGCTAAGAAAGGAACCAAAGAAAAAGGAGAAGGAAACAGAGTAGCAAAAGCAAAGGAACAGGGAATAGGGTTACATAACCACAGCTTCACTAAACCACTCGACACTCGCCCTTTGGCCAACAAATAAGCCAAGTCGTTTGCCGATCTAGGGATCTAGGAAAAAGGGATATTCTTCTGTCATGGGAAATAACTTGAAGGATATGATTTAGCAAGAATATAAACCTAGATTCAAAAAATAAAGAACCAAATCCTTGTAGCCGTAAAGGATGTTTTGGTTAATTTCAAGACATATCAGCAGTACCAACCAACCAAAACACTACTTTCTCCTTAACTAAAACACAGTCTCTCACTGCCATTATCTTAGGCCTTAACATAACATGCAAACCTCATCTCCTCCTCTTTCTCATCCAAAACCAACTATTTCTATCCACCTTCACCCTAAGGTATTTTGTATTGGGATCATAACACTATAAGCAAGAGCTTGAGGATATAAAAAAAGGGGGCGGGGTCAACTCAAAATTGAAGATTGAAGCTTGTTTTTGTAGTTTTTACCCGGTAGTCAATTCCAACTCATTTTTTGTTTTTTTTGTGTGTGAATATTCATGTTATTAGCTTAATTCCGTTGTAAATGCATAAGATCGTCAGAATGTGAGATCCATGACTATTTACATAAGTTCTAAAATTTAATCTTTTTCTTTTTTTGGAGAAAAATTGATTTTTTATTATTATTTTTTATTGGTGAATCAGAGAATATATATATTATGTAAGAGAATATTAGTACAAGTACAAACTAGTAGTTATTTTTTTATTTTAATCAAAAGATTAAGAACACATTTTAGTAATAATTACATATTACAGAAAGGCAATGGGAAACTCATTTTTAAAAAATTACAACTAAATTGTATTTACAATCAGAATTCTAGAATTAAATATACAAATGGAATTATACTTCTTTTTTCCTGTAGACAAGCAGTTCAGTGGTTAGTGCGTTAGCGGGTACCTTTAAAAGCACAGAAAATTTTTATTTAAGAAAATTAAAATTTAGAAAACCTATCAAGGCAACATATTAGTTCATATGTAATCCATTTTAATGGTATTATCAAATCCCGCAGTAGAGAGACAACTTCATACACCCCGTAACTCCATTTCAATATGACCTTTGGTAAACTTGGTAGTTGTAACTGTAGTTGTCTTTTGCGTTTCTTTACAGGCCAAAAGATTGATTATTGTTGTAAAGTGAGTAACGAATGTGTGCTTATGCTACTTTTTTTTCATTTCCTGATATATTAATTTGTGTTTTCTCTGGGTCCCATACTTCTATTTTTCACAAGAAATCAACACTTTTCGTACATGTTTCCAGTCCCCAACTGAAAGAAAAAGCCCGATACCAATATTCTGAACCAAAGTCACATATCTAAGGAATTTACAGAGTTAGCCACTCAAGAAAAAACATGAATGGATGTCAACAAGGTGGCAGCCATAAATTCCAACTAAATCATTCAAACAACACAAATTTGTGCCGGTACATATTGTGTACAAAATTAGATCTATAAAATGTAAGATATAACGACTAGCATTGATCTCAAAAAAAAAATTAAATCAAACACAAAGCTGCGAAAAACAACAAGCTTAATAAATACTAAACATTAAATTTCATGAAAAAGAAAAATAGATCAGAATATATAGTACTCTGGAAAAATGTTGTGGGCTGCAAAAAGGAGCAAAAGCAGAGTGCACTGCTTAAACTGTAAAAAGTTATGGCATTCAAATTCACTTTATTCACACATCCATTTTAATACCAGAATATGTTTCTCAGGTCCAAAGGGTTTTTAAAAAAAATTAAATCTAAGCACTAACTATGAAGACAAGATGAAACACAAAACAAACAAAAAACTGTCAAAAGAAATCTCACCTTTACTCGGAGTTCCTTCATTGGGTGAGGAGTCAGTAAAGCTCGAATAGTGGTAACGATAGGCTCCTAACATGGAAAAGGAATATGTAAGAAACTTTAAAAGCTAATATTCTATAAAATCTTAGATATACACAAGGTTTTGTGTGCTCACCTAACATGGAAAGTGAATACATTAGAACCTTTAAAAACTAATTCCATAAAATATTAGGTATACACAAGGTTTTATGCGCTCACCTGCATCCCACAAACAACTATTTGATCTCCCTCATGAAGCACACCATTAACTAATACAACATCAATGGTTGTCCCATGGCCTTCAACAACCTTGACCTCCAACACTGTACACTGGTGAAAAGTCCCAAGCCAAAATTAGAAAATCAAAAATTCACATTATCTGGATGCATACAAGTAACTGATTGGTGACCAGATAGAGTGCACACCTGCATTTCATTGCTAAACATAAGCTTTTCCACCATAGTTTTCTGAGTCCACTGTACCAATAACAACAGAAGATCCGGGATGCCTTCACCACTGTTACATTTCCCAAAAAATCAGAACATCAGCCAGCATAAGAGATGGTTTCTTGGATTTTGTAATTAACAAACCTGAGCGTAGCTCACACAATGCGAGACATACCTGATCGCACTTGTAGGAACAATACTGAAAGTTTCCCCCATTTCTTTATTTTTGTAGTACAATTCGGTATTCAGGCCCTGCTCCATGAACTGCGTGATAATCTGAGCAAAACCAAGGAATTTGTAGTCAGGTTAGCTAAACTGACAACACCCCCACCCCACAATAGAGAAAAATGATGGGATAGATCTTGACCTGAGTAAGCCTCATATTGAACTCATTTTGTACATCTTTGGACTGTTGCTTCATTGCCTTTACAATAGGTGCATTGGGGCAAGACTTCCACCCATATAGTCTGTCGACCTTCAAGAATGAGAAATAAAAAAATAAATAAACATAATAAAGAATTAGACTTGCAGAAAATTAAAAAGAAAATGATACAGTCCCATGAGAAGCCATAATAAGCTGTCAATCAACAAGCAGACCACACCTTATTCAACGCAACAATGAATTCTGTATTCCTCATTTTCAAAAGATTGAGTGATTCAATTGTCTGTGGTTCTAAACCATGCATTATGTCAACCACTAAAATGGCAATATCACATAACCCTGAACCCCGTGAGCGTAAATTCGTGAATGATTCGTGCCCTGGTGTATCAATGACCAGAAGACCTGGGACCTTCAACTTTGCATCAGCTTTTAGCTCCTTGGTCCGCTCCCTAATGTTCTCCGCTGGAAAATATGTTGCACCGATCTGCTGTGTAATGCCTCCAGCCTCACCCTCCTGAACGTTAGTGCCCCGGATGCAATCTAGCAGCTTGGTTTTACCGGTATCCACATGACCCATAATGCAGCAGATTGGGGAACGAAGGTCTTCTGCACTTCGTTTTGAGAGAGCATCTGCTGTCCGTGCTTCCTTTTTCATTGCAGCTTCTCTTTTCCTACTCTTATCTGTAAATTCAACCTCATGATGGTCCTCTTTACTTTCAATGTCTTGCATTTTCATTGGTGGGGGACTGATAAGATTCTTGGCAGCAACTGTGGATAAGGATGATGGGGCTCCAGCATCACGAGAAGTGAGTGGCATGGCACGTTTGGTCTCTTTCTTCACCACAGGTTCAGGCTCAGAACCATCCTCTTCCTCATCAAATGCACTCTTAACAGGTAAGGTGACTACAGCATCATCCCAGCTTTTTGCATCCCATTCATCTTCATCGTCATCTTCTTCAGTTCTGTTCTCTTCAATCCCATGATCAACTTCAAATGGCTCTTCCACATTTGTTGAATCCACTTCTTCTGCCCTCTCTACTTCCAAAGACTCTACCTCCGCTACAGTCTCCTGCTGGCTTTGCTTTGCTTCTATGTTTTCCACAGCCTGCAGGTCCCCACCATTTGCTTGCAGGGGAGGCATCTTTGCCTTCTTTGTTTGGTACTTGGGCCGTTTTGCTGTCACACCACCAGGGTCTGCAGTGGGAAGAGGTAAACCTCCTGCATTAGCAAGAATCTGATTCCTCATAGCCTCCAGTCGACGGGCTTCTTCCTTCTGCTTACCCGTCAAGAGCTTGCCTTCCTGTTTTTTCTTCAGAAGCTTCTCCTTTTCTCTCTCCTTTTTCTTGCGTCTGGCCTCCTCTGCCTGCCTCTCTATTTCCTCTAGCCGAAGACGCTCCTCTTCTTCCTTCCTCAACCTCTCCTCTTCTTCTCTTTTCTTCCTCTCCTCGGCTTCTTTACGCCTTGTCAACGCTTCCTGCATTTCTCTAACATGCTTTGGGATCTTTTTGTCAGAAACTTTATTCTTTGTTTCCTCCTGTTTTTCTTCCTTTACCTCCACTGCAGTTGCAACGGCAGCTGCCGCCTTCTTCTCTTTTTCCTTTTCCTTCTTCTTTTTTTTCTTTTTTGAAGCTGCAGACTCTCCGGCTTCTGCGTCGGCTTCCTTCTCACCTGTAGCGTCAACTGATCCAACTGATTCAAGCTGAACCTGAACTTTCTCCTCTTGAGGAGCAGGGCCAGTGGGTTTCAGAAGAGGAGGGCCTTCACCAAGCTCGGCCAGAATTTTGTCCAGGTCATCTTCTTCTTGTGCAGTCCTTCCACCCTTCTTCTTCTTCTTTTTGGCCTTTGATGTCCCTGCCACATCCTCGCTTACCTGCTTATTAACTTTGGCATCATTGCCATTGTTTCCATCATCTTCAATACTCATGCTTCTCAAAGAAGGTTGTTCGGGTTCAGTAACTTCATCTCCAAGACCAATATCGAAACTGGATGCAGGAATAATACTATTAATTTTCTTTGATTTTGAAGGCTTCTTCTTACCAGAAAAGAAAGCCATTGAAGCATCATCTTCATTCTGCAGTCCGCTTCCATCAACTGTGTCATCAGCAGACCCAGTGGTAGATTTTTGTTCGGATACAGAAGCATCATCTTCGTTTTCTTCATCAAGGAGTGCAGCACTAAACAAACTACTGCTCTTCTTGGAAGATTTTGAAGACTTCTTCTTACCAGAGAACATAATCACGGGAGGTTCTTCATCCTCTTCTTTATTTTCATCGTTGGTGTCACCCCCTTCATCAAGACCATCAAAAGTAGAGGCAGTAAACAAGCTACTACTTTTCTTAGAAGATTTGGAGGACTTCTTCTTCCCAGAAAAAGCAATTACAGGAGCATCATCGTTCTCAATTTTATATTCATTTTCTGATACAGTAGTGTCAACTTCATCCCCATCGTCCGGAATGGCATCAAAAGCAGACGCAGTAAACAAGCTGTTACTCTTCTTGGAAGATTTCGATGACTTCTTCTTACCAGAAAAAGTTACCACAGGGTCCTCTTCCTCCTCCCCATCATCGTTCTCTTTGTACTCATCTGCCTCCTTACCAAGAATAGGATGGGATTCATCATCTTTATCCTCTTCAAGTACATCAAAACTAGAAGTGCTGAACAGACTGTTACCACTTTTCTTTGATTTAGGCTTCTTCTTACCACTGAAAACAACTTCTGGAGCATCGTCTTCCTCCTCTTCTTCTTGGTCTTCACCTTTAGATTGTGCAGCCTTAGAGTTTCCCTTCTTTCCTTTCTTCTTCCCAGAAACAGGCGCAACTTCGTCTTCATTATTCTGTTTCTCAAACCCCAGATTTTGTTGGTCCTCGGACAACTCTGTCCCGATAGAATATTCATCGTCGTCAATGACGCGCCCTTTCTTCTTCGATTTGTCCCCACCCTGAGACGCCGCAGGGTTTTCGTCTTCCCGTACAGTGGTCTTTTTACGACCCATGGAGATTAAATTCAATTATCCTCTATAAATATGGGGTTTTGTAATTGAGGAACAAAAATAAACCTGCAATCACCAAATCCCAAACCCCATCACCAAGATAAACCCTAAAATATGGAAATCAACAACAAGGTAATGTAACTGAATGGCTAGATCTATATTTTTTGAGTTGATAAAACAAATAAACAGAATAGATTAACATTGAGATTTATCATTGCCCCTGGAAACCAATCAAATATCTAAGGAGAAACCCTAATTTTCTGAAAAAAGAACCAGAGACAGAACAGAAACCTAATCAAAAACAGTAAATGGAGAAAGACGCAAAAGTTAAAGAGAGATAAAGCAGTCACCTGGATTGATTTGGATAATCCAAAGATCGAGAGACGACGAAACTGCTACGTTTATGAAGAGATGATTTGAATTCGATCGATGGTTGAAGACGATATGCTGCGACGATTGTATTTACGATGATGAACTGCTCTGTATCCTGGAGATGCCCAGAAAACGGCTTAGAGCAAAGCAGAAAGAAGAGACATGAGAGAGAGTGCAGACAGCGGAGAGAATTCCCTAAATAGGTATGTAAATGGGCTGGGCCAGGATAAGCCCAACCTAGCTTGGTAAGTACAGTAGTAGTTCTTAAAGGTCTTGGATCTTGGGTCTTTCACTAGAGTTCATTTAGTAATGGGCTTTGATTTCTCAGCCCAAAGCAATCGACCTTGTCCTTTCATTTTCTTTATTTTTTCATGGAGTAACCAAATTAGCAGCTTTGCAAGTTTGGTGGCTATATCATAAGAGCAATAGTCCCTTCCCCAGGGCGAGGAGGGGAATATTCTTCTTCGCCATCACAAAGCCCCTTTGAATTATGGTTACCAAGTTTTGACCCTTGAGGTTGAAAAAAAAATTCTAAAAATTAAGGTTTGATGTTTTAACCTTAAGTATTAGTGAATCTTAACCACAGTTAAAGGGATTTAAAAAAAAAAGTGAACATGTGGCACAAAAAAGGGTGGGATAGTAAATCCCTTCCTTGCCTGATGAGGGAATGACTTTCCATATCATAAATCGGGTCTCCAATTAGATGATTTGTTGAAGCCCATGATTCGTTGAAGTCCATGTAATACGAGATCACAGTCAATTGCAATTGCATTCTAGCCAATGCAATTGCATATGTGGCTGATGTTGATTGGATGAGAAAAAAGAGTGGGAAATTCAAATTTTGAACTTTTTTTTATCTTCCAATCAACATTAGCCATATATGCAATTGCATTGGCTTGAATGCAATAACAATTGGTTGTGATCCTATCTCATGCAATACACGAATATATCAGCATTTGTCTACTACATGTCCCTCTAGCTCAGACTCTGAGATGTATCACTCTCATGTGGCTATTCTCGAATTAAGTTTGTCAACAACAAATTTTGCAATGCAAATTTCGAATGGAGTGTTTTTTGTTGTCCGGAAATTTTTGTAACTCTTTTCTACTTGGAAAAGATCGGGCTTTGGCTTGGTTTCCTTTGGAAGTTGTGATAGTTTTCTTTTTCGTTACATGTTTGGTATTTTATTGGCCTTAATGGTGCTTGTGTACCTAAGAAAATTAGTTCTGACTTTTCTTTTCTTTTGAGAGATTTGGGTCTCTTCTATGCTTGCTTTGATCTCTTCTTATATACTCATCTATTATTGTTTTGAGAAGTTGTATTTAGTGATGGCTCTTGTGTTGATTACAATATAACGATGATCCCTTCTTTGACTCGAGTTTTATTTATAGACTATTTGAAATAAAGATAATGTGAATTCACTTTATTAACTGATTTGAAAAACTTAGCAGACTTTAGTGTTGGTAGGATGACCCATTTAGTTGGCGTATATCCTTTTTATAGACCATCATGGCAAAAAATGACATTATTTATATAATATTTTTTCTTATAACCTTACTTATCTATCTATACTATATATAATAGCAATAAGATGCCACTTAGCACCCATCTTTGATCCCCAATCTTTAATCCGAGACTTCTCAAGAGTTTTGACGTGGCATAACAATCGTGATGATCCCAACCAATACGCCTCTTCTCTCTCTCCCTTATCCTCTAGCTAGAAAATCATGCTTCGTTGCTCTCACACCCAATGGTAAAAGGACACACCCAATCTCAAGACTTCTCTTTATATTGCTCATTCCCCTTCACCTCCCCACCCATTCCACATCTCTCTACCTTTCACAACTCTTCATCTCCTCTCTATTGACCAGCCATTGCAAGATATAGATTTGATTCCAAGTTGCTGCGCTTTGTTCGCTTGCATTTTGTGTTCTCTCTCTTGCCAAAATATGTAGAGAATTAAAATAAATTTATCGATAGTTTCCATTAGGATTTTCCTCCCTATATATTTTCTCTCCACCTCGAGTATCACCCAGATGCTGTCGTGTGTCAAATTTCATACTAGGTCATCTCCATCTCTCTATTGAGCTCCCCATAAGTCTCTCTCACTCTAATTGTATTGATCCATCTACTAGATTAATAATATGGGCTTTATACACAAGTCTTTATGTAGGTATATCTTAAATCAAATATTCTCTATATTGTTATTGGTTTTTTATAAAATGTATTTCATTCCTTATATAATGTTATTAGTTAGGGCTAGCAAATTTCACCAAAAAAATTAAAAAAAAGTTAGGGGTAGCAAATGGTTTTTTTTTGTTGAACAACATACAATTAGGCCTCAATCCCGATTAATAATGTTAGTATCTATTTAAGGTTAGGAAACAAATAGATATTTCAACCATTACACACTCTCGAGATTTGATCCCTAATCATACGAGTGGTGAAATACACACAACCAATGAGGCAACCATACTAACACGGCCATCAAAGAAAAAAAATGGCATTTATTCTGCTAATATAATCTAAGAATCTTTAGATAATTAATATAAATACTTTCCTTCGTTTTACTTTTCCTTTGTTTGGGTGAAGGTAGATAGGAATCCCAATTCTTATGCTTTAGGAACATTTACTTGATCAATATTTTCTTGGAATATTAGAGAGAACGTGGGAAGTAAGTACGAAATAGAAATAAAAATAAAAAATAAAAATTTTGGAAAACATTCCGCTTAGCGGAAGCACCTAACCCGACCCCACCGTGCTAAAAAGCACTGACAAAAATTAATAAAATGTAAGAAAAAAAGGACAAAAATTATATTAAAAAGAAAAAGGAATAAAGCCCGCCTCTAGTACGCAAATCTCACCCTCTTCTTAAAAACACCGCTCTTTTGCTTTCTACTCCCAGAGTCTCTCTCCTCTTGGCTTCTCGAGCTCTGCATCTTCTGTTCCCATGTTGCCGTGTTTCGAAGATCCCGGGAAGAAATGCAGAGCTCCCGCAGATGGGTTTCTCTTTCTGTTACTGATCTCGACGTTCCTCGTCTGTTCTAGTGCTTGTTCAAATGGGAATTGCCAGGTTTATTACTCCCTTCAAATCCCACCACTTTCAATCTTCTGTTCTTCTTTCTTCTTCTTTTCCATATATTTGAAATTATATCTTGAAATTCTCAGCTTCTGGACTCATGTTCCATGGCCACCGACTGTGGGACTGGTCTGTACTGTGGCAACTGCCCTTCAATGGGGAAGAATCAACCCATCTGCACCAGAGGCCAAGCAACCATACCCACTTCAATTGTAAGTTTCTATTATTCTCTTTTTTTAGCTTTCTGTTTCACATTCAAAATTCTCTCTCTGCGTTTCAATTTGGTGTGGGATGTGAGCTATTGTGCAATGGGTGCGTGCAGATTAATGGGTTGCCTTTTAACAAGTACTCATGGCTGGTGACCCATAACTCATTTTCTATTGTCGATGCCCCATCTCTGACCGGTGTCCAGAGAGTGACATTTTATAACCAGGAAGATTCTGTTACTAATCAATTGAGGGTATGTAGTAGCTGTTCTTCTCTCTGAATTTCGAATTTTGTTGAGGGGAATTTTATTTTCTGTTAATTATGTGTGTTTTTTATTTTGTGGGTGTTGTTTAGAATGGCGTGAGAGGGTTGATGTTGGACATGTATGACTTCGACAATGATATCTGGCTATGCCATTCAATGCGGGGGCAGTGCTATAACATTACTGCCTTCGTAAGCCACACTGCAATTTTTTCAATTTGTTATTCTTGTATGATTGTTTAATGTTAGATTTTTGTAGAACAGTCTTATAATGCATCCGGAGTGTTTTCAGGAACCTGCAATAAACACTTTAAAGGAAGTTGAGTCTTTCTTGACTGAAAACCCATCGGAGATTGTGACCATTATAATTGAGGACTATGTTCATACCCCCAAAGGGTTGACAAAACTATTCACTGATGCCGGGTTAACCAAGTACTGGTTTCCCGTTTCAAAGATGCCAACAAAAGGTGAAGACTGGCCAACTGTGAATGATATGGTCCTAGAGAATTATCGGCTCCTGGTTTTCACTTCTGTTGCTTCAAAGGAAGCAGAGGAGGGAATTGCCTATCAGTGGAGATACATGGTGGAAAACGAGTGTAAGTATTGAATTACTTTGATGTTCTCATGATATTGATTTGTAAATTTCATCTGCACTGTCTAGTGAAATCTTGTAACATTACTGGTTTCAGCTGGAGATGGTGGGGTGGTACAAGGCTCTTGTCCCAACAGAAAGGAATCACAGTCGCTAAATTCTGGAAGTGCGTCCCTCTTTCTACAAAACTACTTCCCTACAATTCCTATTGAAACCGAAACTTGCAAAGAGCATTCAGCTTCTCTCGCTGAGATGGTCGGTACCTGTTATAAAGCAGCTGGGAATTCGATGCCTAATTTCCTGGCCGTGAACTTTTACATGGTATCGAAACTTTCACTTATAGAAGGGAAATATATGCAAATATATGTACAAAGTAAGCATCCTAACAGGAAAATATATCGTGCAGAGAAGTGATGGAGGAGGTGTTTTTGATGCCGTGGACAGGATGAATGGCCAGACGCTATGTGGGTGTAGTACTGTCACTGCCTGCCAGGTTTGTTAAAATTACTCATCTGAAGGGTCTTCACTTCAGCACCATTTCTAGGATCTTGCATCCCACTTTAGTTATTTATGAACTACTGCATTGGGAACTTTCTCCTTTTTCCCTGAGGAACTCATATCTCGACATGAGAGAATGGAAATAGGATAGAAACTAGAAAGCTTCTAGGTCAAATTCAGAACTGATTTGATGATCATGGACATCCAACATATAAGATCTTTAATGAATTTTCAGCAACATTTTTAAAGATTGCAATACATATGCTGATTGGGATCGTCGGATTGGATTAATTAGGAACTATAAGATCTCTCTGGTAGAGGAGAGCTTCTTCCCATCCTTTGATAATAACTTAAGTATTCCACTATGTATAAGGTTCTTTGTAACATCACTCCCTTGATGGGATTTTACAGGCTGGGGCACCAATGGGATTTTGCAAGAACACTCCTGCATCTAATAGTAATCCTACAGTCAGTACTGGGGGCAGCTTTTCTGGATCTGTCCAGTTATCAGGATCTGCTTCAACAGCCCATTTCCCGAATCTCAGAGTTTTCTACCTGTTTCACCTTCTATTAATGGTGGTGTTTTCATTGTAACTAAAGTCTGTAATACACCAAGAGGCAAAATTTTAATGAGATTATCCTCTACAATAGGCTTTTATTATGTCACTACCCCACCACAATTTCAGAGTTCAGAACATGTTGACTGCTTTTTCTGCCTTTGCTAGTGGAAGGTAACTGGAGTTATAGATTCTTAGACCAAGAAAAAAATTGTGGTGTGCATTAAGAGAGGCTTTGGAAATATCAAGAAGCCCAAATGGTGGTTCAGGTATGCTTTATTACACGAAATTTAGGATTCGTTGTGCTGCCAAAATGAATTACCAGCAATCTTTATCTTCTTGTTATTTATGAGAAACATCACACTTTTAATGCACTAAATTCATTTTTCTTACAGTTCCTCTGTTTAATATACTGAGGCCTTCCCAACCCAATGTTTGGTTTCTTGTTTCTACTTAAGCTAAGATGAATGTTGTGTAACTTTTTGGTTGCATATCATGGCCGGATTCAAGTTGGTTGGGATCCTTGATTTTCTGTGTTCAATTTCTACACTGATTTTTTCATCTACTATTTTATTTTTATTTTTTTGATTTTCTATATGATTACATTTCTCTCTATATATATATATTGTGTGTGTGTGTGTGTGTGCATGTAAGTTTAGTAAGGTGGAAAGAAAGGGCTTATCTAGAGGGAACTAGACTCATGGTAGGCAGGGGGAGAGGGGACAAGTTTGAAAAAATCCAAGGTTAGTAAGGTGAAAAGAAAGGGCTTATCTAGAGGGAACTAGACTCATGGTAGGGAGGGGGAGAGGGGACAAGTTTGAAAGAATCCAATCGTGAGATATTGCTACTAATCATCTATCCACGGATGATCTGTAATTCATTTCAATCCAATGAATGTCAACTCTTTGGAAAAATTGAAAGTCAGTCGGTGATTGTTCTTTGGCTTGGATTTATATATGGAATTCTTTCCGGTTTACTTACTAGACGGGCTAAGTTTTAATTTCAACTAACATCTAATAGGCTTGCATTGAAGGTTAGCATGCACCTGTGGGTCTAGTTACATGTTTATATTCGAAAGTAGATGCGGAAGATCACATTACATATACTTTCTCTTCTATGTTACCTATATGTTTTCTGCATACATCTTGGACCCTTGACACATGTTCTGGGTGAAAATGCATGGCACTTGCAGATAAAACTTAAATGATTCAACTCATCCTAGTTAGAATTTAGATTCTATATTCAAGATACACTAGTAGAGAAAATTTGAATCTTGGTGAAATGTGGATGGAGCTGAAGTCCAACCAATTCATAAATGATGAGTTAGAAGATTATGATGGGTGATGTGACATCTCACCAAATAAGCAATTTTGGTTCCTTTCTAGATATAACCGTTATGAACAAAAATTTTGAAGTATTTCCCGTCATTGCATGTGGATGATGCTACTCTAAACTTTGAACACATTCATTTTTTTTTATCAGTACTTTGATCATATTCATGCCTCATTATAACTTATTATCAATGCAAATATTGATGATACTCTGAGTTTATTGGGTAACAGGTTCATCTTATTTCTTATCCACATAATATTCTTGTTCATAGTTTACATTGACTAGTTTAAAGGGTAAAACATTTCATGTATCTAAAATGTGGTGTATATAGTTAATGTCAACTAAGTTTCAATCATCACCTGGTGCTATTTTGTACAGATGTCCTTGATACTATATGAAAAAAGAAATTGTATTATGATAGAAATACTCAGTATCTCTTGGGAGTGTTCTTTGCTGAATGCTGGTGTAATGTGTATTCTATTTACATATTTGTCAACCCACTCACTTTGTATATAGTTGATTGCAGTGCAAATGAGAAAAACTCGGGTTACTGAATCTTCTTACTTCATTATGAAAAGTTTCATCACCCCTTTAGACGTAAAGTGTTGCCATACAATTTGGTATGCTTGAATCGGAAGCCATGAAGAAATTGTTGTAGCGTACGCTATGAATTAATTGGTGTAGCTTGATGGGACCATTGTGGTTGATGTTTGCATTGTCAAAAGCTTCTACATTGGGGAAAAAATAGAATTTCTTCATGAACATTGTAGGGTTCAAGCATGTAATTATCAACCACAGTTTTTTTCATATCAATGTAAATCTGCAAGCCATACTAGTGCTAGACACTAGTAGCAAAGCAAAAAGTATATCCTCCATCTAAACAAGACAAACTTAATATGAATGAAGTCCTATTGCAACTATCCAATTTATTGTTGTGTGGCTTTTGTTTACATACTCATCCTAAAATTTATATGCTGTATACTGGCCACATATCTTTTCTTCATTTTGACTGTTCCTTTTCTTCTGTATTATCAGGTTATGTATCAGAGCAGTTGAGGTGTGCTTGTAGGTGGGAACATAGTACAGCATAGTTAGGTGTAGGTTTTGCATTCAAACTTTTTCTATCATTCCAGGTGTGCTTAAATCAAATTCATCTCTCTCTCTCTCTATATATATATATATTTTCTTAAGGGGCCGAAAATGAATTGAGCATGCAGGCGCTAGGATCTTATTAACTTGTCTCTATTTTGCCTCTGCAATTTGATCTTTTCTAAAGCTCTATTCAACAACAATGCCTATTGTGAGAGCTTGCATATCCCCAATCTATGGCCTGTGGCATCCTGGTTTCCCAAGATGTGAGCTTATCATGGTCCCTTCTTTCAGCTCAGGGATATCCTTTGGTCTTTTCTAAAGCTCTATTAGTCTCAAGCTATTCCCAATTCATATATTATAATAGTCAATTAAACGGATCAAAAGTTATGGTCAAAATAAATAGTTGGACGGCATCACTTACCACAGGACCAAACACTTAGACCTGACATGGTTTGAGAATACCCATAGAATTTTAGGAGTTTTAATCTGGCTTTGTCCCTAAATAGCTCAATGTTAGTACCAGCTGTTAAAATGAGGTCTGCTTGCCTAGGACCTGCCATCGCATTGTATCTAACCACACTCTGGTAAATCCGTTTGACGAATGGGAGGATTGTTCCCCCCCCCCAAAAAAAAAAGGAAGAGAAAAGGCTCAAAGCCCATAACTTTTCCCACCTGTGAAAGTTCATCAAAAAAACCAATACAAATTTCAGAAATTAGGAAGGAAGTTATGCGCCAAGGAGAAGACTTGGCAAAAAAAGGCCAATTGTACATTTCTAAACCATCCTATTGAACGTCAAGGATTTCAATAGCCTGATTTTTTAGTCTCTTATGAAACTTACCTTGACATCCAACATCCGGAATCCTAAAGGATTTGCCACGAATTGAGATTCCAGAGAGGCTGCTCCCTAAAAACCTATAGGAGACAAAGACATGCGGGCAAAAATTAGGCTAATTGTACATTTCTAAACCATCTGCTTCACGTCAGAAGATCAAGGATTTCTATAGCCTGGTTATTTGGTGTCTCCTATGAGACTTACCTTACATCCAACGGTGGGATTCCTAAAGGATATGCCAAGTATCGAGATTCTAGAGAGGCTACTCCCTAAAACCAATAATGAGCGGCCTCCTAAAACCTCTCACACATGGCAAGTTATTGCAGCTACAGAACCAAGTACAAGATGCCATGTCAACATTTAGGCTTCTAATGTGATATTATTTCGTTGTTTTTGTAACTGCTATGATGCAATAGCCTTCAAATGCTGTGCTGATTGTGCATCTCTGTTTTTTCTCTCCTTTGCTTCTCCATTTCAATCCCTTTTTTTTCTTTTTTACTTTGAGTACAAAATCTTCATTTTGTTTTTTTTCCATTTTTTCACCAAGCTGGGATTTGGTGTTGCTTTTGGTATAACTTGCCGAAAGAGTGAATTGAGTAGTCCACTTATTGTTCTTATCCAAGCTTCAAAATATTGAAGCTAGGAACTTTAGTGATTCCTTCTTCTTCCTGGTGATAGGAAAGATCAATGGTTAGTCAAAATCAGAACAAATCAAACTAGAACATGGAAAGAAAAAGAGAAACTCCTCACTCACATTGGTAAATCGCTTTTCCGATTTGCATGGTCATCAACAATGTCTTTGAGAGAGTATATGCAACAGAATCCAGCACAAAATGGGAGAAAAAAGGAAAAAGAACAGTACATCTTAGTACAAAATTTGTCTACAAGTCATGAGACTCAATGTGGGGCAATTTATAGAGAGGCTTAAACCAAAAGCATGATCCAGTAATGAATTTATTACAAGGTGTAATATTTCATTTTTAGAAATAAAATTATGAGTTATTAGTCGCTCTTAGATATCCTTCCAAATATGGTGTACAAATGCAGGCATGACAGCAAATGCCAGAATTACAAGTATAATTCTCTAGAAGAGAGCCATGCTTATTGGACAGCTAAAATAACCCCCATCAAGTTGATCCATCTCTCTTCAGAATGATTCTAAAATTCACTAAACTGATTTTACTTTCTTAAAAATTTTGGAATTTATTATCAAAATGCTAGTCCAGTGTAACTTTCCAAATTCTCATTGTGGTTAGGAATGGGTTGTTACTTTTCCATGTTACTTGTTGACGTCATAACTTCCTCTTTGAAAAAAATAGGTTTTAGCCTATCAAATGAGTAATAATATCAAGCATCTTATCTAATCTACAGTGAAAGTTTGGAAAATTTTCAACAACGCCCATTAGAGCTAGCACACCTCATTTAGTTATTGGAGTGATACATTGACACATTCCTAAAGGCTCAAAAGCCATAACTGAAGAGAGCTCGCCTAAAAACTAACCACAAATTTTGAGAAATGAATAATGAAAGAAGCTTTGGACATGGTTTAAGTAGGAATAGGAATCTAAGTATACTCCCGGAGTGGGAGTGCTGGCCCAATTGCATATTTCAAAAAAAAAATTTCAATGGATGGTCTAGAATTGGTCTTTTTTCTTTTTTTGCCAATGAGATTCACCTTAACATCTACCAAGATCTCAAAGAACATGCCACATGGGGAGATTCTAGAGGTACTCACTATAACTTTTGTAGGCAGTGATTACTGATTACCACCATACATTTGATTATGTAGGCAAATGCCATGTCCACATGTTCTTTTAATACCCTTTTAACTATGATTAAGTTTAAGAAAATTAAGATTAATATATTTTTTTTTTCTTCTTCCAAAAACCAAAGTTAGATTGCTTAGTCCTAAGGGTGATTGAATCTTAACTATAATTGATGGATGTTAAAAGGGGGTAATGGACCAATGCGGACCGCACATTCCATAACATATTGGAATGCAGCACTAAGTTAAAACATTTCCCCTAGCTTTATAGAATGTTTTGGTCTCATGGGTTATGGCAGATTCGGGTTGAATTAGTAGGATGGTTAGGCATCTCCAAGTAGGTGTGGGCGGGGCTTGGACCTAGATTTCTATATTTTCTAATAGGTCCGGCCCAATCATGGCATGGTTGCAAGAAGGTTTTGGGGGCGGAATTCTGCTAGTTGACACCCGTATCTTCGAGCATATAATGGGGGTAATTATCTGATCTAAGTCAGTATGTACGTTAAGGATTGTCTTAAGGAAAATGGAAAACGGACCTGAAGGTCCTCTTCCAAACTGACTACCCAATTGTAAATTGACACGTGTTAGTGACAGTGACAGTGAAACAATTGATTTTTTAAACTTTTATTTTTGTAGTCCAATGTGTTGAAATTTGATTGGCGTGGTCAACTTGGAAAAGGACCTTGGATCCTCAAATCAGAACTCTTGTCTTAACTTACAGAAGGTTGACCATTTAATTTCATAGCTCGTACTACACCATGTGTTTACCCCTCAATTATTATTACTACTAGCGGGTGGCACGTGCAATGCATGTGAGAGCAAGGGGAAGGAGTTAACCACAATTAATAGGAATTAAAGGGACACGTGTTAACCCACGAGTACGATTGAACTCTCCCCAGGTGAGTTCAATTGCAATTGGCTGTGATTCTATTCTTTAAATAGATAGATCAGCAAGGGCTAGTTTGAGAATTAAAGAAAAATATTAAATTAAAGTTTTGTTTTATATAAAGGTAGTTTGGAAATTTCGGAAAAATCAGGCACACCTCTCACAATATAATAGTAAAGATTATTATTATTATTATTACAAAAAAAATATGACTATTAGATTATTAATGTGCGCTACTAAACGCTTTTACAAATCTATTTCTTATAAATATTTTTGTCACATCTATTTTGATTAGATCAGCTTAAAAAATAGGTAAGATCAAACAAAATCTATCAAACGAGCCCTAAGGAGATGGAGGAGGGATATTTGATTATGTGATTCGAAAGGCCAATATGGGTTGTCATTTTGCGATGTTGGCAAAGTGAGATAAGATTCAAGTTGACGAGATGCTGGGTTTGATCATTATATTTAACAGTTTAAATATGAACAGGAGCTCTGCTTCACCGTGTTGGGCGGAGCTCCCCTTTTTACACTGTCACAATGGCACTCTTGTAATTACGTGTAGTGTAAAATTACCCGTCACTTTTGGTAATTACAAACCTGCCATGGCCTTAGTGTAAAAATGGGAGCTCCGCTTCCTCACTGTGAAGCAGAGCTCCCGCTGAAAATTAATCTCTATATTTTTAAATCCACAAGTACTCTTTTATGTCTCTACGTCCATGTTTTAAAATTCCTCTCGATGCACCTCAGGTTGGACAAACTCCTAGGTTGAATCACTTTCTGATTTTCCCCCTTTTTACTCATTTTTTGAATCGAAGCTCAGCGGACTAGCTAAGTAGGGTTCCACTCATCCACTTGATTCATTCTTTTACCTAGAAGAGATCAAACTATTGCACTAACAATGATTGTAGTGGGGGTATTGTCATTCGAACTAATTTGTTTTTTCTTTTTGATTTTGTATCGACCTCTAAGACAACTCGTCGGAATAATTCCCCATCGGCTTGAGTCCACCATGATTCCAGAGGACTACAATGTTTCTAGTTTCGACTAGCTGCTTTTCCTACTATGTTTGGTTGCCGAGAACATAGGTGAAAATATGGAAAAGAAGAGAAAATTTTATATTTTTAATACAATTCTTAACTGTGTTTTGTCTAACTTTAATTTCTTTTTCATGTTTTCACTAATTTTCTCACCAACCAAACATAAAACATAGGGTCAATGTCAGTGCAACAGGAATGGACTAAAAATGCAAGTGGAGTTGTGTTAATAAGGAAGTTCGATCACATGGACTGAAAGGTGCAGGCTCAAATCATTCCCCAGCCTTAGAAACCTAGCTGACCTTGAGCAGGGAAAATCTAAATAGCAGAAAAATCAAATGTTTCAGGGGAACTGATCCCAGTGACCATTTGCATTGTACTTGTATAATATAAATCCACATTCCGAGAGTAAACCAAACATAATATTCAAATTACTCCACATTCCAAGAGTAAATTAACCATAATATTCAAATTTAAGATTCTTGCCTTCTTGATATTGCTAAGGAAATTCAAAACACTTGTTAGGAACCAGAAAACACAACTTAATTCTATTACCACTGGGGCTGTGATAAGAGTTAATGGAACAACTTATATCCACAGAAGAAATTAATCATCCTTTCGTCTGATTCACCTTAACTGAGTAGTCCACATCTTCAGTATATCACCTCGATCGTCTATTCTGCAAATCAAGGCTTCACTCCAAGCCAATGCCTGATTCCCTCTCCATACCTCTCCTTTTGGAATGAATCCCTCGGGATCGACCCTGCCCTCTGATCCAAGAGCCTGTATTCTGGACATGACTGGTTCAGCATGTCTATTCTGACACAAAATCCTAATTTTCAAGTTGACCTTCCACCAGTTCTACCAATTTATAGGAGACAAGAATTGTACAAGGAGCTTCTGTAAGAGTTGAAGCAAGATGTAAACCAAGAGGAGGTTTTGTTCCTCAACACTTGGACACATGATGGCCTCCAAATATACTTTAAAATCACAATTTAAAAACATGGAATTACAAGACTTGTGCACCAAAATGTCTTTGACGCTTTCAAATAGCCTTGATAATCAATTACTTTCTTTGGAAGATCGTATGATATGATATCCTGCCACAACTTAGAGAGAGAGTCTTACAAACAGGTTGATCACTCTCCAGAGGAACAGTCTATGACCCAGAGAGAGAGAGATTTTCTATTTGTCACACATACAGAGACTTCCACGGTTCCACCCTTGTATGACTACAGCATTCTCAAACTCAAAACCAGACTCAAAAAACTAGAAAGGAATATTCATATCCAGTCCTTCAAAAGAAGAGTATTAAATATTTCAATACATTCTAAATTGTAGACCTTCTTGTCCCTAATACTACTAAACACACAATCTGCTCTAACTTACCAACTTCTTGTCCCTGATGCTACTAAACACTCATTCTGCTCACAATTAGCAAACAAAAAAATGGACTCTGTAAATTTCTCCAAAATACTATATAGAATGGACTATGTAGCCAATTGCTCTTTCCAATCATGCATTTAATAGGGGGCACTTAAAATAGGGACTGATCTATAGATTCTATACAATCTAGAGATAATGCAACACATCTTTTCATTTGTACACCAAATATCTTGCTACCCAAAAGGGGAATAAAGAAAAGAAAATCCCATAACACTTTTAACACCTACACAAATATCTCCAAAAATCCTATCCTAAAAAAGGGAGGAAAGGGGGAAAATAGAAAATAGAAAATTTGATTATCTCATCTAAACCCCATGAAGAAACTAAAATACACTTCTGTCCCTCCATTCCCACTACTATCAAACTGATTAAACATAACCACTATTACCAAGTACCAACACCAAAAAACAAATAACTTACTAATATAATTGTTGTAACATTATAATAATTTACTAACCATAAGTAATTCCATATGCTATCACCAGATAACATTATACAGAAAAGAGCTACAAGAAAAACAAATATAAAAAAAGAAAAGGCATGATGAAGCCAAACGAATACACCAGACACCAACAGATTCTATCATCACAGACCCAAATCTTTTAGGTGTCTACAGTATGCAATATCAGCAAGGCATTCTAATTTTTGGAAATGTATACTGATGTTAAGGGCCAAACTGTTGTAACCAATAAATAGCCAAAGGAGCTGGAAATTCTGCACCTTGAACAACCAAGAAACCAGGCACCTAAGACCTAATCGCTTTAGGCAAAATCCGGAAAGCTAAAACCCTTAAAACCATAACCATCGCGAAACCCCAAATCGCCCAAAAACACAAGATCCAAAGATCAAACAATATAGACAACCTATGATCAGAACCAAGTGTGCAAGCACATATATACACGACTGGTGTATAAGTAACAAGAACTAATTGCCCCGTGAATACTAAAAATGACAATCCATTTGAAAAACCAAAGCAATTTCTATTTAATTCTGATCCCTAACTTAGTAATTTCCATCGAAAATGGCATACTTACCATCCAACCTATTGAGTTCTCTTCAAATCTATGAAAATGGCAAAAACAATAAACATTTATCATCCTGGTTTTCAATAACAAAAAAGATAAAGCCAAATAAAGCGGGAAAACCTCTCCGTATCTTTTCCCTTCCATCTCCTCCTCTTCTTCTTCTAACGATAGGACTTCTGAAAACGAGCACGAGCTCCACGACCACCGAACTTCTTGGGCTCGCAGCGCCTCGGATCAGCGACAAGAAGAGTTCGGTCGTACCTGACGAGGATGTCCTTGATTTCCTTCTTCGACTGCTCGTCGACATACTTCTGGTAGTAAGCGACGAGGGCCTTTGCGATGCTCTGGCGGATCGCGTAGATCTGGGAAGTGTGACCACCACCTCGAACCCTAATCCTCATGTCGACGCCGGCGAAGCGTTGACGACCGAGGAGGAGGATTGGCTCATAGGCCTTGTAACGGAGAATCTCCGGCTCAACCAGCTCGATGGGGCAGCCATTGATCTTGATGAGCCCACGCCCTCGCTTGCAGTAGGTTACTGCAACTGCAGTTTTCTTGCGCCCAAAGCACTGTACCGAATCCACGGCCGCCATGGTTTGGTTCGATCTGTTCTCCTGCTCTCAAAACTCAAAACCGTAACCCTAATATGGTCGATTTGAGTGAAGTTTGCAGCGAGCCAGAGAAATGAGATTGAGGCTCTTTATGCTTTAGGGTTTTCTGGGAAATACAGAAATAATTACTAATCTTAACCACAGTTAAGGTTAGCGACTTTTAATGAATAGTGATAGGCGTAAACATGAATTCCATTTCATAACCTTAATTTGTTATGATCGGTTGTTGAGAAAATAGGTGAAAACAAGGAAAAGAAAATAAAATTTTGGATTTCAAATACAAGTTTTAATTGTGTTTTGCCCAAATTTCTTTTCATTTCCATATTTTCACTATTTTTTCGGCAAAACATGAAAAAGAAATGAAAAGAAAATTTTAGATTTTTATTACAATTGTTAATTATATTTATCCAATTTTCTTTTCTTTTCCATGTTTTTACTTATTTCCTCAACAACTAAACATAGGGTTAAGGTTTTGAAATGGAATTCATGGATATGTTAACTATTTCCCAATTTTAATTACAGTGAAGGAGTGTTAAAGGGGACACGTGTTGACATTCAAAACGGGGCAGACTAAATCCCTTTAACTAGGCGTTATATCATGCACTTACCCGGCCCTTATTTACCAATGTGAGGTCCTAGCCCTTGAGGGTAGGGCTTGGGCCTACAGTCAAGCCTATGTGATGGCAGGGCGATGAATGATGGGTAGGGGTGTTAATGGACTGCCTACCTTTGGATCGACCCTGTCCTATTAAAGCCCAGTCCGTGTTTGGTATGAGATCCATTTAGTAATCAGACCGGGTCGGTTGAATAGTTGGACCGGACTTGGGCCTGGGGCTAATATCAATGGCCCTTTTGATGAGCTTTTAATCAGGCAGCACAGCCCGGTTCGGTTAATAATATTTTAATTTTATCTAAATAATATTATTAATTATATCATTAAATTACCAATATACCCTTTGTTTAGTGTTGGGAGACTTAGTTAGAAGCTTAGAGCTTACTTAGAGGGTATATTAGTAAATAGACTTTACCTTTCCCCAAATCCCTCTATGAGAATCCCTTCTATTCATCTACCTTCTTCTACCTACGAAAAACCTCTCTACTAAGCAGCTATGTAAGAGTTACTTCCCCTGGATTCCTTTGCATACCATGGGACATCGGGAGGTTCCAATCCCGGAACCCACTTTGCAAGCACTCGAGCCAAAAAAAAAAGTACTACTATGTTAAGGTGCAGACCAAATTAAGAACGGGCTGTGCCATAGTTTCAGTGACATGGGCCGGTTTAGGGCTCAATTTTGGGCCCAAGGTTGAGCTTGAATCAAGCCTAGCCCACACAGAGCTCATCTCATACAGAAATGATCAGTTCAGAGTCCGGGGCGACCTGTCCTTAGTATCACTCCAATGGATGCTGTGATCATTTCAATTGAAGTTTTAACTTGAATAACTCATTTTATCATTTCAGTTCATTCCTTTCACAAATTGAAACAAAAGTTCCGTCTTGTTCTAATAATATACACTGTGTTTGAAGGATTAAAGCAAAACAAACAAACAAAAAACACACAAATTGTCTACAGGTAAAATCATATATATTATTTTCCAACAGTGGTTTGGATCAAATAATGATCTCGTAACGACGAATATACAAGAGAAACAATATATACGCAAAGCACTTCGAAAAGCAATCAAAAGAATGGAACCCTATAGTATAGGTCAAATAGAAACCCTTTCAACATTTAGTTGCACTCCTCTGGGCTTTATCTGAAGAGCAGCAGTTCAGGTCTGATTTTAAGCAAGCCAATGAAGCAGTCCACTGAAATTCTCATGCCCCAAACATTGATTGACTCGAGTTTACGGCATTTACTTACGAGCACAATGAGTCCTTTTTCAGTTACATGACGACAGCTCCACAGGACAACAGTCTGGAAAAGAAATGTCTCAAAACTATGACATCCATCATCATTATAAGTATTGGGACTTCATGCCACGATGACTCACTAATATAAACACACATGTTACCACTTAACAGACCATTGTGCATTTTATTCATCTCATAAAGCAAGAAATCTCATTTGTGATCAGTAAAATAAAACCCAAACAACTTTTCCAGATTACTCACCTTCAAATGTGGACAGCTATTTGCAATTGCAAATAAAGATTCATCCGTAATAAATGTACCACCGATATTCAGATGTTGCAAGGATATAGCACTAGAAAACTGTCAAAAACAATTCAAAGAAATAAAAAAAGTGAGTAATAAACACACACTGAACATGTGTTTGTAAATAAGGAAAGACCGATGCCTCAAATGATAAAAAGGAAAACAGAAGCTGATTTGTCAAATGAAGTGTATAATTTTTTAGAAGCAAGAAACAGAACTAATACCCCAAAAAAAGAAATGTGTAAGCATTCAGAGACACTAGAGTACTGATTATAACAAACTATATAGATGGTCACTACTACAAATTCATAGAATAACGAAACAAGGATGCACATGCAGTGGGTCAAAACCCACAAATTGATGGAACCCAGCTAGATCTCCTCCGTCAAGAAATTAACTCAACTGGATGGTCATAACCACAAACCATCATATCCACAAACAAGAATTCATGCTACTCCAATATCATCCTTGCCTCCAAAATCAAGCCACAAACATGCAAGTGTGTTTGGTGATAGGTTTGAAGATCAAATGCATAGTTATCAAACCAAGAAGTGAAAAATCCTTGGGAAACAAAAAACGATAAATGAGATATAGGTGCCTCACTCCCATCATATTAGTTTGGGCAGTCATTACTTAGATTTTATCTTATATGAGAAATGTATGGAGAGGCACCTTAGGTTCCAATCTAACGAAATTGGACGTGATGGAAGAGCAACCATCACGTCTCACTACTAAATTGGACGTGATGGAAGAGCAAACTTCCTAAGAAGCGAGTCTGGGAAACGAGCAACCTTCCCACCCTATACATAGCTTCCCTGCAACCATGATCAAATGTTCTCAAGCACAAAAATGATCCAACTAGAAGAAAACACTAGATTCCCTTGGTCCAGACTGAATATTAAAAATATAACAATTGATGAAAACATGCTCCAATTTAATAGGTTACATAATCCTAAACGGGCTTCTAACAGCATTTTTGGATCCATACCATAGTATTCAAGGTATTTGCATGTGGTATCTTTGTATTCTGATGCTCTATGTCTACACTTGAAAACAGCTGGAATGTGCTTTATTGGACAAATGGTGAAGTCAAAACAAAGTTCTCAACTGTTGGAATTTCAACTAGAGTTATGGATCTTCAGTAGCTTCAATTAGCCAAACCTGACACCTAAAAATCCGTTCTCATGCTTGCCTTAAAAGGATATACAACTTCACCTGCGATTATGTTCGTGAAATTCTCCACCACTGCTTGTTTAAAAAGGTAGAAGTGATCTCCCTAAGGGTTGTGATGCCCAAATCCCATAAATAAAGGTTCTTCAATCAATCAACACATTCTTTTCAGTTGGCATCACTATATAAGTTCCATTGGACCTTTTAAAAGAAGTCACGGCCAGTGTTAATAGTTATATTATGTGAATGTAATATTTTAACAGCTAGGACAAATATTTGTTGATGAGATATACTTCCTTGGAGCAGAGGAACGGACCCTTCCAAACTTACAAGGGAAACTTGATGATGGAGAGATCCTTGTCTTGCTCACAAGATAACAAATCTGAAGGGAAATCAAAGATACTTTGATGCCAAGTTGCCAACACTATACACAGAGCCCAAATCACAGTATTCACGTGAGCTTGTCTGCACACCTAGATTTGGGTGAACATTATAATAAAAATCATATTTCTATCAGCCTGGCCTTAATTGCAGACAAGGAAGTAATCGACATTCTCGTACAAAATAAGTCAGAATAAATGCCATAAACATCGTGGCTCATAGTAACTTATCACTTTAATACAAATTTGTATAGTTTAATTGGGAAACAATTATGTTATAGTTTGGTCTTAATTTTTTTTTTTGGCCCAACATCAATTATTAGCTAATATATTAAGATTCACTTTGAACTCTGCCATATTCGCCCGTGTTCATGCAAATTAGCACGAGCTTGACGAATCCTTATGTGAGTGAAAACATATAAAGTCGAGTAATGAGACAAATCCAGATGTGGGCGGTATATTACTGGATGGTAAAATATGAAGAAAACATTGATCAAGTTCTTGACTTAGAAGGCTCCCCAAACTAAACTCTAATTATTAGTTGTAGATAGTGTGAACATGTTTTCCCAACCAATATTTCATCGTCTCTCTACTAATTTCCTACATATCTCCACACCCAGTGCTAAAAGATTGACCTTCTGTTGCCAATTTACACAGGTACACAAGCAATTTACCAGTGATAATAGTTTTTAACTTTTAACTTATTTTTTAGCATTTAATTTTTGAAATTCGAAATATAGGGAGAAAAAGTGTAGGCCAGCAAGAGTTTCCTTTCTTTCTTGGACTGCCAGTGTTTCATTAAGTTTAAAGCCAAATATAAATATTGAATATTAGAATGGCATATATCTATCTGAAACTTGAGATGAGATTCAGACTTGAAAATAAGATCCATACGACAATCTCACATAAGTATTCTACTTAATGTTCAAGAAAATACCAACATACAAGGACCAGTTTGCAACTGTAAAGCTTTGTGCTTTGTCTCTCCAAGGATTCATGATAATTTAATATGGTATATGGTAAAGGAATTAAAATTAGCTCATCCGTTCAGAGAAATGAGCTCTAAAGTAATGCACCAGTTTAAGAGCACATTTCTGAAATGTTCTTAGCAAATGGTAAATGTTCTACCATGGACATACCAGCTGAACTACGCCAGTATCCGTTATCCCTGTCATACCCCATAGAGATATTGACGTCAGGTTTCTTACACACTTTGCCAAAGATATTTTGTACAGTCCATCATCTGTTATTTGGCAGCCCCAACAGCTCCTTGAACTGACAATAAAATAAAGCAAATCAGGAAGAACCAAAGTAATTTAGGCATCACACTAATACAAAATCTAGTTATCGATACATGAAATCAAATGATTCCACTTTCTTGTCATATGCAGAAGAATAAAGAACAGGCTAGAGACAATTCCAAACTTCCAATGAGGGAAAAAAAAATACTGTTCATTGCAAGTACAAGAAGGGCCACACATTCTTTACAGAAAGAAGAAACACCTATTCTTTCATTTACTTGTTCTAGCCTTCATCAGAAATTAAAAAAAAATGCTGCTAAGTCATAATCACCCTTACAACAGCAATGAGAAGTAAAACATGCCATTAACCAGGTCTGAAGCTAAATCACAAAATCATTGTCCGAAGGGTATGACCAACGACAACGGACTGAGTCTACTCTGGAAATACTTTCTCGGGAGACCTCAACTGCTATGGGGGAGGACCTAGTCTACAGGCGGTCACAAAATTGTATAAAGAGATGAAGTGGCAAACTTTTTCATGTGGACTCTATCACTATGTGCAAGAACTCTCTATCAGCATCTCTAGTGGCATCCCGAGAATCAATTTCACAAGAAGGATTAATAGCTGCATCAACTAGTTTAACCTGCTGAGAATGGTCTACCCTAATTGCAGTGCAACAGAGGTTTGTCCAATACTTAGAAAATGTCCAAATAAGCACTACGACCACCCGATGGTAGGGTGTCCTCCAATGTACTTCATGCTAACTCTTGAATGAATGGACATCATCTTTTAACCAAAAAAAAAAAAACAAATAAACACTAGAAACATGGAAGGTTTAAATGAGTTTCAGCCAAATCCAGCCATATATTGAATACCAGTTCATAGCCTAAGCTTAAGCAACTTGAGTGAACAGATATCACATATTATTGGATGCAGAGTCAGCTATTGTTAACCTTCATCTGGCTGACATCCAGCCATATATTGAATACCAGTTCATAGCCTAAGCCTAAGCAACTTGAGTGAACAGATATCACATATCATTGGATGCAGAGTCAGCTATTGTTAACCTTCATCTGGCTGACATCTTACAGATGCTCACCTAACCAGGCATTGTAAAGGACCCAATAAAGAATTAATTTGTAAGATCTTGTGTGAAACAAACTTTTAGTACCAATCTGATAACAAGCATAACGACATTTATTGTACATGTTGAATCAATCTAAATTTAGCAATAGGCAGCTTGCTATGTTGGTGATTTCTATGCATGTTCATACCACAGACCTGGATTTGAACCCTGCCCCTTCTACCAACCAACCCACTAACTGGGTAGTATGCGGAATCAAATAAATCTACTACTTCATACGCATGATGATGAACCTTTATGCAAATGAAAAGCATGTGATAAATCATTTGGCAGGTGTGTCCATAATCTAATCATGTGAATCAGCACACACTTCATGTGAATTAATACCCCTTTATTACTTATTAGTCAAATTGACATGTGCCTTCGTGGTAACTTATTAAGGCACAGTTAATGCAATGAGATTAACCATGGATACCTTATAAATAAGACTTCTCCTAACAAACTTAGGAGTGAGTCTAATAACACACTTAGTCAATCTTTATGGCCCAAATACCACAACTTTTCTATTTAGTCTACTAGCAAATACTCGCTAAGGGAGTTGTCAATTAACTCAAACAATATGATCCAGCTTCTAAAAACATATGCACAAAGCACAAAACAATATAAAATTTGGAGAGAGAGAGAAATTTTAGTCTATTGACTACAAATCTGTGATGATACTCTAAATACCTGCCTAGCGGAAGGATAAAAAACATAATTAACATTATCATATTTAAAAAAAATGTAATTTAGAGTAAGAATCTTAAAATATCTTTCCATGTAAATTCCCGAAAATCTGAGTTTTCACTCAAAATCACAAACACATCAATGTAAACATGACAACTAACCATACAAACCCGGCTCCTCCTTTAGAAATCCCAATCTCCATCCCTCTTCAACTCTCATATTTGGGAATAAATCTCGCACTCAAGGTGTACTCACCCTTGCAAGACGATAAGGCCACAGAGCCTCTTTGAAAGAATTGAAAATTGCGCATTTGTATTCTTCATGAATCCTGAACATATTAGTAGAGTCCCTCGATCTCTTCCATACCCTACTTTCTACCATTGAATTGTTGGGTTTCAGGTCAAAGACACAAAGGCTTTGAGAGATGGGATGATTTTGTAATATCAAATCACCATTGACGGGTAGTCTTCTATGGAAATGTTTTAGGTAATGTTTGTTTGGCTTAAAATTTTCAAAACCCTCTCGGTGATCCAAAACATAGCTAAAGTTTCTATCGCTAATTTCAATATAAAAAACAAATAAAAAATTAACAGGAAGTAGAGAGAGAGATGAAGGGAATTACATATCGAGCTCCTTGAGGCTGTAGGCGTAGCGAACCAGTCGGGCGGTGGAGTTATCGTCCATCTTCCAACCAGCAAAGCTCAAGCGCTCTCTCCGAGCTAGAGATTGCTTAACCCCTTGTCTCCATTTCCTGCAAACGCTGCTCGCCCTGATTTTGTATACCAACAAAAAGTAAAAGCAAAAATCGATCAGAAACATCAAAAGGGTAATTTTTTTTATTTTTTGTTTATATGAAATTATACTCACTGGGCCAAATCAGTGAAGGAAGATGTGAAAATGAAGATATGAGCAAGGAGGTCTACGGGAAGGCGTTCGATTTCGGGCTCTTTGTTCTGACCCATGGATTCTCTCTGTTTTTCTGTCAAACAAGAAGAGTAGGTGGAGAAGGACAAGGAAGAGGTGGCTCTCACCTCTCACCTCGCCTGGAGGTCGGAGGGGTTAATTTATTTCTCTGTGTGCAAGAAAGAAAGGGACGACCCTTTTCTCTCTCTTGGTCTCGGGAGCGACAAGCAATCCAAGCAAAAAGGAGGGATACGGTCGTCTCGTCATCTTTTCCGGAATGGAATCCCCGGTTACATTTTGATTGTCAACATCAGAATCCCCAGTGCCCTTTTCTCTACCATTTACGTAAAGGATTTTGCCAGTGTTAGACGCTGCCCAATGCTTAATCGCCCTTAATTAGATAAAACAAAATACTGTGCAGCTTTGCTGTGGATTTCTGTTTTCGTTTTACTGGGACGACAAGGGAAGACGCGACTGGACTAGCACCCTCCCCCACCAAGAATTTGTCTCACAGTTGGCATTTTTGTTATTTTTATATGGTTACTTTATTATCTTTTCTTTTTCTTTACATTTAAAAAAAGAATAATGGTCAATTGTTACGAACCGTAAGTACTTGTGGCAATGGGTTCAGCTTCGATTGGACCAATTATTTAGGGCTGGTGTTCTTAACGTCAGAAAAATTAAAACACTATGCTTTAATTTTCTTTTTTTTAGGGGGTAATCCCCCTGACAATGACGTGTAATGTTACATCTTTTCTTTTCTTTAATATTAGGATGGAGAGGCAGGAATAGTCTGAATTTTCCAAAATTTCTAAACTATCCTTATATAAAACAAAATTTTAATTTAATATTTTACTTTAATTTCTAAACTACCCTCATCTTTATATTTAAATAATAGAATCACAGTCAAGACTCAGGAAGAGTTCAATCGCACCCGCGGGTTAACACGTGTCCTTTTTAACTCTTATTAACTGTGGTTAATTCTTTCTCCTCGCTCTCACGTGCATCTCACACATGTCACCCACTAGTTTAAAATAAAAAACTTATCTGTCCAATTGTGACAATCAAGATAGAATTGTAGACAATTGCGATTGGATATGGAGGAGTTCAATCGCACCCACAAGCCATCACATGTCTTTGTTAAGAGCATTCCTAACCGTCTCACCAAAATAACCAAAAGGTTATTTTGGTGAATCAAATGGTTAAAAAGTGTTCAGATCTCTCTCCAACCTCATCAAAACTTAGCAAAATAAAGATTTGGGTTTGGTGAGTGTACAGTAACTCACCAAAGCTAAAATTTCTCTTTCCCTCCTTTTTTGTGGGCCCACACAAATAATAAAATAAAGGTTTCTCTCTCCCTTCCTTTATTGTAGTCCCACACAAACAATAATATAATGTTTCTCTCTTTTCCTTTTTCGTTTTCCCACACAAATAATAAAATATTGTTTCTCTATCTTTTTTTTGTTAAAATTGTGAGGCTGCTGAGAGTGTTTTAAAAATGTTGCTCACCAAAATAACTTTTTGTGAGTTTTGGCTATTTTGGTGAGTAAAATTTGGTGACCTCAACCCCTAGGGTTTAACCATCTAACCTTGATTTTGAAAAAAATAAAAATAAAATATTAACCATGGTTAATAAGGGTTAATAGAGACACGTGGTGACTTGTGGGTGCTGATCGTCAATCAATCTTAAATTATTCATTTTTAGTAATAATTCTGTAGAATAGTACTAGCAATGGTATCGTTCCTCTGAGGACTGCACTGGTTTTGTTGCCTTTTATTCAGATTAATTTTAAACTAATAAAATGGGTAATTGAATTTTGCTTAATTAAATTAAAACAATTAATTAAATTAATTAAAAAAGATTTCTAAACTAAACTATCAACTAATGGTTTTAAATCCTTTGGAAGAGAAAATCTAGGGTTTTTAAATCCACCACTAACCTAATAACCAGTCTCTATTTTGAATTTATCCTAACCTCTTAAATTGTAAACATTCTAGTTAGAGTGACAGCACGTATCCTCTCAACTAATCTAGAAAAGTTCAAGGGATCAAGTCCTAAGCATATCGTATCTTCGGTTAGCACGAATGATATACACTAATCTGTGGTTGTGTAATCACTCGTTTTCCCTTAGTATAAAATATCTTAGGAATTGGTCTCTCGATATGTTAAAACCATTGCATAAAACCTATGTTTAAATTCTAACGAAAATTAACACAAAGTGATTTCAATTTCATAAAATCTAAGACAATGTTGAGAATTCCATTGAAATCGAATATAAATCAAATAAATCCGGTTGTTTGAAAACAACTCTCTCGTTATGCAATCAATGTCTTACAACTAAGAAATCAAAAATAAAACGACACGGTTACAGGGCTAAGGTTTCATTGAAACCCTAGAGTGGAAATTAGTTCATCTCGAGGGAAGAATGCAACATCTTCATAGACAAAGCTACAGCACTTCTCTTCATGACTTCCTTGATCTCCAGAGCTTCTCTTCTTCAAATCCAAAAATCTCTACAAAATTCTCCAATAATGATCATGATAATGGTTAGAAATTCTATTTTTTATAGAGAAAGAGAGAAAGATAGAGTTCTTGTAGAATAAGGAGTTATAATTGAGGTTTAACTCTTCTTTTTCTCTCTCTATACTTTTTTTGGGTTGAATGAGGATCAAACCCTCATTAGGAAGACAATAATAGAGTTGGAAAGTGTTTAGAAGTACTAAAACACTATTCACAAAACACTATTCACATAACTATTTCACCCTATTTATAGTTTTGCCACTGAACTTCAAATAATTCTAGAGAGCTCAATTCTAATCGGATTGACCCAAAATTTGAAACATAGCTCCTTTAGGTCATCTAGAATCTACCCAAAAAGTTTCATATATTTTGGATGAAGAAAAATGACCAAACTACCCCTCTATTGATAGAAATGCGATTTTGGCAAATCGATCCATCAGGGTAGATTTCTGCGATTTCGTTATCTTTTCTTCTTCTTTCTTTTGCTCTTTTATTTTCTGAGATTTTTGGAGTCTTTGAAACTTGTAAATCTTCTATTTTATCTTATTTTTCTTGCATGAACTTGAAACAAGAATAAACAATCAAGTAGCATAAAATAATACAAATATTTACTTTAAATGATTAGCAAGTTAAGTTTGAGGTGCTTTTATGTATAACATTTAGCACCGATCAGGTGCGATTGAACTCTCCCCAAATTCAATCACAATTGGCTATGATTCAATCTTGCGACTAGGGTGTATTCGAGCCGGGCTTGGCCTTGCTCGGCTCGGCCCGAAATAAAGCTTGAAAAGTTGGCCCGAATTCATAAAGTCTAGCTCGAAGCTCGGCTCGGCCCGAATTGATAGCTCAAGTCGGGCTTGGCTTGGCTCGAGCTCGGCTTGAATACTTTCTATTTTTTTAATAAAATAAAATAATAATATTTCATATTATTTATATATATAAATAATATTTTTATTTTTTTAATAATACTTGAGTCGAGTCGATCAAGCCTCAATTATACAGGGGCCTCAATTATACAGGGGTTAGCCCGAGCTTGGCTTGATTGACTTTTCAAGCTTTTTTTCAAGCTCGGCTCGTCTCGATTGAGCCTAAAAATCAAGCTCAAGCCTGTCTTGATCGGGTCGAGCCGAGCCAAACATTCGGGCTAGCTTGACTTGTGTGCAGCCCTACTTGCAACAATTGCCCAATACGTGCCCTTGTTAACCAATTCGCTAGCCCATAAAGGTTCAATAATTTACCATTGGTTTTAGAAAAAATATTTAACTCTGGTTAAGAACTATTAACCTTTAGGGTTAATATTTTTTTCCTAAAAAACCAAGATTAGATTGTTGACCCTTAAGGGTTAGTGAATCTTAACCACATTTAATAGAGGTTAGTAGCAACACGTGTTGACATGGGGTATGATTGCACTCTTTGATTTGTATCACTTGATTCCTACATAGTCTACATCTATGATGATATATTAATTTCGTTACATCTATGATGATATGGACATGCAATCCCCCAACAAACTAATAATAATTTCTAGAATGTTTATCACTGATCCACGAGCACTTGGGAAACTAGAGAACAAAACTTATAGATAGCAGTCATGACCTATTAAAGAAGATGTTCTGTAGCTTATTAAAGAAAGTGGAACATCTGCATCCAAAAGAAAAAAGAAAAAAAATAGGTGGAAGATCTAGATGACCCACAATCCAATGGTGACTAAGCCGAGGTCCCCTATATTAGCAGCACCAACACAACTCAATTTGAAACCAGACATTTTTAGAATCACCAAAGTTTATCTCAACCTCTTATTTTTCGATTTCAATTGACCTAATTCAACATAGGATAGGGTGACCACCAAATTGTGAATCAAACAACATAAATTTATTAGAACATAGGATAGGCAACAGTGGATGCAACCAACACATTTATCATATATAAGTCAAGGCACTCAAGAAAAGAATTACATAAATTTATTAAAACATGAGCACCATCCAAATGAAAAGCACTTTTGCACCTGTAACCCTGTTGAATTGATGCTTCACTTCAAGCAATAATAATCGATATCAAAAATCTATATTATTTCATCAATTTATATCACAAGCTAATTAACAAAAGTCTCAATTTCCCTCATAAATTCAAAAACGGTCAAGACAAAATTATACTCATTACTAGTACGTGTGACAAATGCTTAAACATTTATAGGGAGTTCAAGCAACTCCGCAGAGCCATTCAAGGTTACATTAGAGCTTTGCCCCAAAAAAAAAACAATTGCATTAGAGCTCTCAACTTCAAGGGATGTACTCTTTGTAGTGAGGGTCTTGACAAAAATATTCTACATCTACAGAAAATACAAAATTATAATTTGATGGATATTCTTACATATTTCATACTTTATGAAAAGTTTTTAAGAAAATAATACATATTTCATACCATGTTGCCCTTCATCGTGATGCTCCTCTTGGAAACTATTGCCTAAAAATAAATGTCTGTGCATTCCCATGATGGATGAGTTTTATATAAAAACATAGGAATAACATAAGTTTCATCTTGTATAACTCATAATTATGATAATTCATTAAAAAATATTGAGCTCAACAAAAATTACCAAAAGTAATTAAGTCATGCTACTAGGTTGTTGATACAATCTATGAAATGTGGGTTGACATGCACTTGAAATATATGGTTGTTGTAAGTAATGAACAAACTGTTCGGATAGCATAGGAATGTTTGAGGAAATTGCTCCATCATTCAACCCCTATGTGATGGTTTAGGAAACAATTAAAAAATTCGACAAATATTAGATAAAATATCAAATTACAATCTCATTAAAAGATGTTAAAGTGTCACCTGTGTCATTTGAGTATTTGGTGTCATATTTGTTTTATTCGGAGCACACTTCTTTCAAGAGCACTTTGAATCCTGCAACCACCATTTTTGTCTTTCCTCCTTTAATTCATTTCACTTTTGGGGATGATGCACTATCACCCAATTCTACTGTGGCCATATCATGAGAGCAACTCTCTACATGTACATTTTTTGAAATACTTGCATTAGTATTGTGAGAGGCTCCATTTTCAAGTTGTTTGCAAGCTGAGTTTTTTATACTTTGTTCAACCTCTTGTAATAATCTATTCCCATTGTCAAGAGCAATTGCACGTCCTTCATCTGTTTCTGCAGCCCTTGCAGCTATTTGAACGAAAAAGTGACATAACTTGTTATATCGTTTTCCTAACAATGCCTTAAAATCACTTTGAATGATAGACCCAAGATTAGCTCTTACTATTCCACTCTTTGCATCCTTCGTCTACGTTTTCATAATGTATCGGGGTGTGATCTCCTTTATATTTTTATTGTCGAGTACTTTTAACACATGTGTACATAGGATTCCAACAAACTCAAACATTTTGCAATTACACATAAATGTGTTTTTTGATAGATCGAAAGTTACTGTATGTTTTTTAGGCTTATAAAATGAAGCAACTATATATTTAGTCATTGCACCATCCTCACTGCAGCTCTGAATAGAAGAATCTAGAATTTAGACATACTCTAATTGGAACGTGTCAAATACCGCTTGTGTATATACACTTGATGCATACTTCAACATGTGCACATGTATAGACAAATTTGGATGAGTTTGTCAAGATTGGAAATCAGCTTCTAATTCATAATAGCATCAATTTTGCAACACCCTTTCAAAATGGTGGAAAAATTGTAACAAGTCATAACTGTGCTTTAAGTAATGTCTTAACACATTGTTGATACTTTCACTCTGTTGTATGCTTTTCATATCAGCAGAAAATGTATCTCGTCCATAAACCAATGCCCATTTTTCTCTTTCTTCGAACAACTTCTCTAACCATTTATTTTTTTCAAGACCATATTTTTCAAGCATACTTCCCCATGCTATGATGCAATCCTCTTCCTCTTCATGATCATATATACATCTTCTGAAATCTTTGGAGAAAGGTTTTAATCCATCAATAACTTGATTAAACACATGGCCTAGGTGTTTGGCTGCATTTTGGTACATATGTCATATACAAATACGCTGATGTGTTCTTGGCAATACTTAAGTTATTGCATTTGTCATTGTCTTACACTGGTCAATAAATATTGTCTGGGGTTCTTTTCCAGACATTGCTTTAAGAAATGTCTTGAACAATCACACAAAACGTTCAGTAGTTTCATTATAGAGCAATGCAACACCAAATATGACAGTTTGCTTGTGATGATTTACCCCAACAAACGAACAAATGGTCGGCCATATTTATTTGTTCTATAAGTTGTATCAAAGAAAACCACATCACCAAAATAACCATAATCTGCAATTGACTTTACATATGCCCAAAAAATATTCAAGATTTTCTCATCGTCATCCAACTATATGGCGTGAAAGAAAGAATGATTTTCTTGAAGTTTATTTTCAAAATATTCTAAAACGCCTGCAGCATCTCCCTTTTTCATGGCATTCATTCTTTTTGAACGCAAATAATTTATATAATCTAAAGGAAGAAAGCCAAGGTTCTAGCAACCTCCGGCTTGCTTACCCATAAACTCAATTGTTGTTTTAGGACGAATCCCTGAGCCATCTGCAATGTTAGCTTGTGCAGCTTGAACATGAGTTATTCTCCTTTGTGGTTTTAGCATGTGAGCGTGAGGTGTGCTAACTAACTTATGATTGTGGCTTCCTTCGAAAAAACAAACATGATATTTTCCATCTTTAAGAGTAATTGTCATGCGTGCCCGACATGCTAGTTCTTGTTTGTGGACGATGATACTGAGCATTTAAACGTCGCTTATCTTCCTGTCGTTGACCTTCACATGCACAAGTAAAAGTTCTGGTTCACAATACACTGTCTTTGTTTCTTGTCACCCAACTTCTTCGAACACTAAAACCCATCCCTCGACCATATGTGTTGTAAAAGTTGTATGCATGTTCTTCAAATTCAAACTCCGTGCTAATTTTTGGGACATTATATCTCCTCGATCCATATTGAATAGGAACACTAGACTCGGCTAAGACATTCTCCTCTAATGCACTGTTTGACTCAGATAAGTCATTACAAATATTTTGAGGATTTTTGCACTCGTCATCTAAGTTAAATTCCAACCTTCGTGCTGACTGAGGTCTTACTTCCATATCTAATTCATGTGGACTACCTGGTACATTAAAGGTGTTATCTTGCATTGACGAAATCCTATTGACAAATACAAATGTAATACAAAATAAGGCAATGATAAGCTTTGAATTAAATGATCAAAGGATGAAAAAAATTTACTTTAAAAAATTTAAAATTTGTCAGAGAGTGTTGAGATATTACTTATTAAATGAACAAAACATCTTTGGCAAGAGAGAGATGACGTCTGAAAAATCTTAAAATGAAGACAAATGATAGAACATACAAGAGAGAGATGTAGGTGGCTAATGTGTTTCTTTCTGCGTCTATTAAAAAAAAAAGATCGATAAATTTAAGTACTAAATTATCAAAAAAATATTACACTTGAGACAAAAATTAGTCAAATTATTGTTGAGTTTGTGCAACAATATGTACATTTGGAAGTGTGATAAATTGATTTGGAGCACTCAATGTCTCCCCTATGATAAAAGGTTTTGGACCCCATTCAGTCTACAATTGCAATGGAACATTTGATTAATAGGAAAAGTTAAATGTTGTAAGTAGTCACCACTACCACTATTAAGATCACCTAATTTTATATAAATAAGGGGAATATAAGTTAGCTTACTTAAAAAAACGAGGAATAAAAAATACCTGAACCCACATAAATCATCCAAGTAATATCACTAAGATTTTGCTTAAACAAATATACTATAGAGCCATATTCTCAAGATCCGTATGATTCCCAAGATCCTCAATCAGGATCTGTAGCAAAAACGATAGCATTAGAGAAGGATCTTATTGTTTCTAAACCAATTGCACCAATGAAGAAAGTCAAGGTAGTGACTTACCCTATTCAGTTAAACAGAGATCCCTGCATATCAAAGATTTCCAATCAATGAGAAATATTTTAGAAACTCTTGCTGTAAACCGTGTGCACTCCACACTTTAGTATTTCACACTTTTGGAAAGTCTTGCTGTAAACCGTGTGTACTCACACTTGCTGGAAATCTGTGGAAATCTGTTTTAGTCTCTCTTATAAATATCAATGAATAAGATCTCTTCTCTCACGGTTGTGAGAGAGACATTAACTCTGTAGGTGTTAGAATTCTTTATGGTATCAGAGCACACACACGTTCTAGTGTGATCAACTTCTTGCTTCTACAGATTAGTCCTCTCTCAATGGCGTCTTTAACAATATCCACTATTGCGCAGATTAGTTCTATGGTGACAGCTAAGCTCACTGAGAAAAACTATCTCGCTTGGAAGGACCAGATTCTTCCCATGATTGAGAACATTGATTTACTCAATCATATAGCTGACGAAGTGAAAGAACCAAAGCAGCTAATTATCTCGGATGGCACGGAGGAAACAAACCCCGCCTATGCTAGTTGGAGAAGAGATGATCAACTTCTCAAAAGTCTGATTTCTGGAACCTTAACAGAAGAGGTCCATACGTTCGTAATCGGACTTAAGACGGCAAGAGAAATATGGATGTGCCTTGTCGAAACCTTTGCCGGAGCTTCTCAAGAAAGGGAACTTGGATTGATTCGCCAACTACAAACCATCCGTAAAGGTGAGCAAAGTGTTACTGAATATCTAAAGACTGTTAAAGTTATTTGCGATGAACTATATGCTATGCAAAAACCAGTATCTGATAGAGATAAAGTGTTCTGGACGGTTAATGGGTTGGGACCACGCTTTGATAGCTTTGCTGATGCTATCATGGCTCGCCCTCCACCCCCCACGTTTTCCCAACTCTCGGCATCTCTTCTTGCATTGGAACAACGAGATGCAATGAACAACAGAGCAAAAAATACTACATCTGAATCTCATGCATATGTTGGGCAGCGACAAAACAAATCAAATAAGGGGAGTAGAAATTGGAATGCTCAAAAGCGCCAATCATTTGATTCTAAAGGGCATGGATTTACCCAAGCTAGCCAAAAACAGACTGTCACACCCGAATCAAAGAAAGATGGTTCTCTCGGGCCTAGTCATCTATGTCAGATTTGCAAGAAACCTGGACATGATGCTTTGAGATGCTGGCATCGATTTAATCATTCCTACCAGGCTAAGGAGATACCTCAAGCACTGGCGGCCATGTCTATTAATGATCCATATGATCCAGAGTGGATTCCTGATACTGGTGCGACCTCTCATATGACGAACAATCCAGGTATACTTTCATCTATATCTCCTTATATTGGATCAGACAAGATTATTGTTGGGAATGGTAATGAACTATCTATATCTCATACGGGTCATACTAGTCTCCCCACTCCACATGGGAATTTGAAAATAGACAATATTTTGGTTGTACCCAGCATTACTAAAAATCTCTTATCTGTTGGTCAATTAACTGATGATTATTCGTGCTTATTTGAGTTCACATCTGATGGGTTTTGTATCAAGGACCAACAGTCGGGACGAATCCTCACTAAGGGAACTAGAGATGGGGGACTATATACTCTGCGAAGTGATGCAACTACTAAGGCATTCTATTCATCAAGACAACAGAAGACTTCAGAAGATATCTGGCATCAGCGCCTCGGACATCCACAACCAAAAGTTGTTTCCTACTTAAATTCTAAGCACTTTATTTCTGTAACTCAATGGAATGAAAGTGGTTCAGTTTGTTCTAGTTGTCAACTTGGAAAAAGTAGCAAACTTCCATTCGTTACTACCCCTACTCGTTCCACATCTTTGTTTGATAAAATACATTGTGATCTGTGGGGTAATGCACCTGTTGCTTCAATTCAAGGCTTCCGCTATTATGCCTCATTTGTGGATGACTATTCTCGCTATACATGGATGTTCCCTTTAAAATCTAAGTCAGATTTCTTTGCATGTTTTGTTCAATTTAAGTTGATGATTGAAAATCAATTTAATGCAAAAATCAAAATATTTCAATGTGATGGGGGTGGTGAATTTGAGAAATCTGAGTTCCTCCAAACACTCAGTGATAATGGTACTGTGAGACAAGTTTCATGTCCCAAAACTCCCGAGCAGAATGGGGTTGCTGAACGGAAACACATAAATATTGTTGAACTAGGTCTGTCAATGCTCTTTCATAGTGGTCTCCCTACAAAGTATTGGGTAGAAGCTTTTCGCACCGCTGTCTTCCTCATCAACCGTTTTCCATCTCGCAAGTTGACAATGACCTCACCCTTCAAGCTACTCCTCGGCAAAGAGCCTGATTACACATCTCTTCGTGTGTTTGGATGTCGGTGTTATCCCTACCTACGAGATTATGGGAAAAACAAATTCTCTCCTAAATCACTACCATGTGTGTTTATTGGGTACAGCCTCCTTCACAAAGGATATCGATGTCTCTTTCCCTCAATTGGACGGGTGTACATCTCAAGGCATGTAATCTTTGATGAAACCTATCTCCCTTATTCTAACACTTCTATATCTTCTAGTGGTGTTCATTTACAGGGGGATCAAGCAATTCTCTCAACATTTTCTGAATTTATGCACGACATACTTTCTCCCAATGAATCGGTATCTACCATGTTTCCTGCTGTTGGATCCGCTAAACAACTCCATCTGAATGGACTTGGTGGTGATGATATTGGGTCACAAGTAATTACTACTGTTCCAGAAGCATTATCATCTGCCCCTGTTGCTGCACATGATGTTGCCCCTGTTGCAGCCACTGTTGCTGCCCCTCCATCACCGAATGGACATCTCCCTTTATGTCCCATTGAACCAGTAGCTCCCTTAGATCGTGTTGCTCATGCCTCTACAGATTGCACTCATCTCCCAACAGTTGATTATCCTGTCCCAACTACTGAACCAGCAGTACCAATGCTCTCGTCACCTTCTTCTTCAGCTTGGGCTACTCCTATTGGATCACCAATGGGTTCTCCAAATCAGGCCACTCATGATGAGCCACTTGCCTCATCTATTGCTGCTCCACTTTCTCCGACTGCATCTGCTACTGCTAATTATCAAGTTGTTCACGATCACATATCAAGTCCACTACCCCTGTCTCGGGTCGAGGAACCCTCTGTTTCAACCACATCCGTGGTTCCTATTTCTGGTTCCAGCAATTGCGGGCACCTCATCATCGATCTTGGGCCCTTGATATCCCTGTCGTCTTCACCACCATCATCCCATGGTGTGTCTTCGAGCCATAATCATCGCCCGACACCAAGGATCACGACTGCTAATCCAGGTCGTCACTTGGGTACTAATACCCACCGTATGAATACCAGAGGGAAAACTCGAGCTGCTGCAGCCCTCATTCACTCTTCTTCGAGCACCTCAATCCCTATGGAACCCAACACTATTGAAGCTGCAATTACTCACCCTGATTGGTTCTTAGCTATGAAAGAAGAAATTCAAGCATTACGTGACAATTCAACTTGGGTTCTAGTTCCACGCCAAGCTGACATGAACGTTGTAGGCTGTCGATGGGTTTTCAAAACAAAGCTAAAATCAGATGGCAGCCTAGAGAGGCTAAAGGCCCGTCTTGTGGCTAAGGGATTTGATCAAGTCTCTGGTGTTGATTTTGAAGAAACCTTCAGTCCGGTTGTCAAGCCACAAACTATTCGACTCGTTCTCACCATTGCACTTACCAAGCATTGGTCAATTAAGCAACTTGATGTGAAGAATGCCTTTCTTCACGGCTTTCTCAAGGAACCTGTTTTTATGGAACAACCACCTGGTCTCATCGATCCTGCCAAGCCTCATCATATTTGTCAACTCAAGCACGCCCTATATGGACTCAAACAGGCCCCTAGAGCATGGTTTGATCGCTTTAGCCAATACCTTCTTCAACTTGGCTTCCACTGTAGAATTCATGATTCCTCCCTCTTCACGCTACATAGCCATCAAGGTGTCATCCTATTGCTTCTATATGTCGATGATATAATACTTACTGGAAGCAATATCTCCCTCCTTGACTCATTCATCCAATGCCTTGGGCGGGAATTTGCTATGAAAGATCTAGGACGACTACACTACTTCCTAGGGATCGAAGTTCACTCCACACCTACTGGACTCCTTCTCTCTCAAGGGAAGTATGCCCGTGACATCCTTACACGAGCTCAGATGGTTGAATGCAAAGCTATCTCCACTCCTCTGGCCACTAAAGTTGATCGTGCACAAGAGTCTCCTCTTATTTCGGACTCTAAGCTCTATCGGAGTCTGGTAGGTGCCCTACAATACCTTACCATCACTCGGCCAGATCTGTCTTATGCAGTAAATCTTGTTAGTCAATATATGCATGCCCCCACCCTTGTCCACATGCAACTAGTGAAACGCATTTTGCGCTATGTCTGCGGTACATTGGATCATGGTACTCATATTCATCGTCACAACTCTTTTGATCTGTATGCCTTCTCTGATGCCGATTGGGCCGGTTGTCCTATTACTCGACGATCAACTACCGGATATTGTGTTTTTCTTGGATCGACCTTAATCTCATGGGGCGCCAAGAAACAGCCTACCGTTGCTAGATCTAGTGCCGAAGCTGAATATAGGTCTATGGCTATTGCTACAGCAGAGCTGACATGGCTGTCTTTCCTTCTCAAAGCCATCGGGATCCCTCTCCTTCAACCACCTACATTATTTTGTGATAATATCAGTGCTCTCTACATGTCTATCAATCCCGTGTTTCATGCTCGCACAAAACACATTGAGTTGGATTATCATTTTGTTCGTGAAAAGGTAGCACTCGGCTCCCTGGTCACTCGATTTGTTCGTTCTCATCATCAACTTGCTGATATTAAGACTAAGCCCCTTTCGCGTGATCCGTTTGTCCATCTACGACACAAGCTTAGCGTTCATTCTTCTCGCCTTAGCTTGAGGGGGAGTATAGAGCCATATTCTCAAGATCCGTATGATTCCCAAGATCCTCAATCAGGATCTGTAGCAAAAACGATAGCATTAGAGAAGGATCTTATTGTTTCTAAACCAATTGCACCAATGAAGAAAGTCAAGGCAGTGACTTACCCTATTCAGTTAAACAGAGATCCCTGCATATCAAAGATTTCCAATCAATGAGAAATATTTTAGAAACTCTTGCTGTAAACCGTGTGCACTCCATACTTTAGTATTTCACACTTTTGGAAAGTCTTGCTGTAAACCGTGTGTACTCACACTTGCTGGAAATCTGTGGAAATCTGTTTTAGTCTCTCTTATAAATATCAATGAATAAGATCTCTTCTCTCACGGCTGTGAGAGAGACATTAACTCTGTAGGTGTTAGAATTCTTTATATACTTGGTGATCAATCTCCTTTTGAAAGCGTGTTCCTTCTTGGGTGAGTACAACAAGATGGGTGTCTTCTTCCTTGGTTATGTATAATAAACTTGTCTGTATCTTTTTTTTGACAAGCAACTCGGGATGAAGAGAAGCTAGTTTTCTTTGAAATTAAAGTCCAAAACAGCCCTCAAGTGGTGAACACTCCCGCCATCTTCCTTTTCCTAAGGAGAATTGATCGCATGCTTGCCATGACACCATCTTATCTTGCTTCCTTGTTCTCTACTTTAGATGTAACCAAATATAAATTTATTTTAAAAAAACATTTCACATCATTGTAAGGCGGGAGTACAAGCTCACTGCCCCACCATTAATTAAAGAATAATTTTTATTTTTTATAAAGTCTTCTTTCCGTTAACGTTAAGAACGCCAACTCTAAACCTATTTTCCAACATGGGCTATGAGGGCCCTTTCGCAGCTGCTGGTTGCAAAAGGGCTCTTGCAGCTGATAATTGTTCCTTGGGTTGTGGATTTACTCGACACTACCCGAATGGGCCTAACCATACCCCAATTCGTAGTAACAACGACAAGAAAGGGTTGTGGCCCAAAACAGGCCCAAGCCAGCCAAAATGGGGTGCGAATTGAGCCAGCCTAACCAAAAGACAAATAGGGGAATTGAGAGAAAACTAAATAATATTGGGCATTGAAAATATACACCATCTTCAGCCTAACTTTAGCTTGTGCAAGTGCTTTTGTTTTGCCTTTAAACTGAGGTTATGTGGAAGGTGGAACACGGATGAGAAGGTTTGCCATTAAATTGAGCTGATGTGAAAGGTGGAAACACAGATGGGGTTTTGTATTTGGTGGCAGGGACGGAGCCACATGAGGCCCATGGGCAGAGCGCCCCCCCCCCCCCTCTGAAATTTTGGGGACGGAGCCACATGAGGCCCATGGGCAGAGCCCCCCCCCCCCCCCGAAATTTTGGATATTTTTTTTACTATAATATTAACAGCCTGGGAGAGGGGCGGAGCCGGGGGACGGGGGCTCTAACCCTTATGCTTTTCAGAAAATATATATTCTTTACATGCAGACACAAGATTGCCCATGAACGTGGCCCTCAAAAAAAAATTTGGGGACTATGCCCCCATAACCCCCATTGTTAGCCCCCTCCCCGCAAGAGAATCCTAGCCCCACCTCTGTTTTTATTTTTATCTACGGTTCAGTGTTAGTTCCCAGATTTCAAAAAACTTCTAAACTCTAACTGCAGCAATGCCACCCCTAAAACTCTCATTGTTAGAGTAAAGTGTGGCATTGTTATCCCTTCAACATATTAAATAAATATTTTTTCAAATTGACAAAATTATAGGTTTACCTGGTTGATGAGTGCTAGCCGGAGCAATACCCCTTCAGCATTAAAGAAAAAAAAATTCTAAGAGGAAATAAGTTTAATAGGTTGTACTTGTAGAGTAACCAAAGGGGTTGACCAGCAGTTATTGGGCCTTCCGTCAAGCGGGAGGTCTTGGGTACCATGTCTCACTTCCCTTTTGGGGCCACTCTTGTCCAAATTTTTCGGACTTCCCTAGTGGGGCAAGTTGCGGGATCTCATCACACCTCAGGACTTAGTCCTAACCCAAAGGGTTGAGGACACCCCGGGTTACCCAAAAAAAAAAAAACCTAAACGAGTTTAATACAGTTTTCGTTGAAATGGCGTAGTGCAACGCTAACCTCGTTACCAAACATTTCTCGAAAACTGCTAAACGTCCTGGTGGGGATATTTGGTATCTTCCATTTTTGGGAATTCTTTCGTAATGGGAACAGTTTTTAAGGAACAACACTGGGGCATGATAAATAAAAAATAAAAAAAATCAAGCGTTCAAAAGAGAATTTTATTCGTTTTTAAAAATAGTTTCTAATTTGGAACGATGTCAAATACCGACTACAAAAAACGGGCAAAGTCACATAAATTTATATGATTATGATATGCCATTTAAATGAAATTGAAAAATAAAATCAGTAACGGTAAATAAGGGATCGCTTCTTAATCAACAAACGGAAATCATTCCCAATCCCCTCTGTTTTCCTCCAGCCACCCCTTTAGCTGATGCGGCGGCAGATAGTGATTCCATCACCAACAGGAAGCTGGCAAATCTCAATCCTCGGATCCGCAGCGAGAGCCTGATTGAGCTCCAATACAAAGTCTCTGTAATACCTTACATACTTGCGGAGCGGAGCGTCTGGCGGAGCCACCACCGATCCGTTCCAAAGGGTGTTGTCGTACCCAATCACTCCTCCTACCTTCACCAGCTCTATCAGTCTCTTATGGTAGTTCAGATAGTTGTCTTTGTCTGCGTCCACAAATATGAAATCGAACGATCCATGATACTTCCCCTGTAATTTAAACAAATTACATTACAGTTCATATCGATCCTCAATGATGGGTTGATGGGGTTGTTTTACTTACTTCCTCGATCATTTGGTCAAGAACAGGCAAAGCAGGGCCTTCCCTGAAATCAATCTTGTGGGCAACTCCGGCCTTCTGAATTACCGGCAGACCCAGTTCGTAATTGTCCCGGTTGATGTCCATCGCCAATATCTGAAACAATCATGAACATATATTTTGTTTTATTTCTTTTATCTCGATGATTGTAATAATTATTATTATTTTGGATTACCTTTCCGTCACGGGGAAGAGCAAGGGCGGTGGCGAGGAGAGAGTAACCAGTGTAAACGCCGATTTCCATGGTGTTCTTGGCGTTGATGAGCTTGAGGAGCATGTTCAAAAACTGCCCTTCATCGGCAGACGTAGTCATGATGTTCCTGTTTTATTATTAAAACCAACCCCAAAATAAATTTAGGGAAAATAACTACATAACCGAAAAATACATATATACATGAGATGGGTATATGAGAAGTTTTGAATCTGGATCATGAAATTCACCATGGGTGCTTCGCTGTGACCTCTCGAAGCTCTTTCATGGCTTCTGGCTCTCTTGGGTACACGCTGGTTTCAAGTATATACTGCAGAGCAGAACAGAACACGTATAAACCAGATATTAAGATAAAATTTATACATAAGAAGATTTTCAATGATAGGGGAAAATGGGTATTAGGGTAAAAGTGTAACCTGGTAGAGAGCATCGCTTTGTAAGAGACTCTTGTGGCCAACCTCTTGGTGTCTCCCTGCCTGGTTTTGCTGTTCTTCCTGGTTGCTCGCCATTGCTCCGATACTCTGCTTCTTCTCTTACCTGGGGTTACTTTAACCTTAGCTTGGGAAGAGAGAAAAGAGAGTAGGCATTTATGGTAGAGGAGCGGCCGCGGCAGGTGGACTCCTTACCAGAATGATTCGACCGGACGCCAGCAAGACGGGCGGGAGTTGGTGAGGTCTCATCGACATCGAATCACAGGCAATCACGATTGAATTCAGGGAGAATTCAATCGCTCCCACAGCTCAACACCGGTCCCCTTTAACCCCTATTAACCATGGCTAAGATTCTCTAACCGGAAACTTTTTATTTTGGCTCAGGATCCTCTCGAGTTGGAACCCCTAGAGGTCGCCACGTGTCTCCTTTGACACCCCTTAACCATGGGTAAGGTTCACCCACCCCTAGGGTTCACTCACCCATCCTTGGTTTTTTTTAAAAAAATTAATTATTATTTTTTAAATTAAAAAAATATTTTTAATATTAAAAAACTCTAAAAACAGTTTTTTTAATTTAAAAAATAATAATTAATAAAAAAAAAACCAAGGATGGGTTAGTGAACCCTAGGGGTGGGTGAACCTTACCCATGGTTAAGGGGTGTCAAAGGAGACACGTGGCGACCTCTGGGAGTTCCAACTCGATTCTCTCCGGTTGAACTCGAGAGAATGCTGTGCCTTTTATTTTTTATGAACTCTAACCCTTAATGTTTAATAATCTAACATTAGTTTTTTGAAAAAAATATAAACTCTAAAGTTAAAAAAAATTAATACTTTTTTCAAAAAAATAAGGTAGATTATTGAACACCAAGTGTTAAAGAATCTTAATCATGGTTAGTAAAGATTAAAGGGAACACGTGTTGAGCTGTGGGAGTGATTGAACTCTCCCTGTATCCAATCAAGAATGGCTGTGATTCAATGTCGCTCTCCTCCAGTACTCCTAAGTCCTAACTTTGGTCGCGAGGGGCCAACATGAGCCATATTAACCAACTCCCAAATTATTTATTTATTTATTTATTTAATTTTTTTTGGTGTGTAACTCCCACTTGACCCTCCAGAGTCAATTAACCATCTCATTTAACCATTTTCTTAGCATCAGTGTTGGATTCCATGGATGAACCTTTTTTTAGTCCTAGATTCAATTCATAAATAGGTTAGGGGTCGTTTTCCATTCTTTCGGAATGATTTTTCTTATCTCAGGTCAAATTGTATAGAGTGGGCTTGGCATTTTTACTCAACGTGTTTAAGAATTATTCTATTTTTGAAAAATAGACATTTTCAAAATTAAATCTAAAAAATGTGCTTAAAACTAAATTGATAAATAGAACACAATAAAATTGTAAGTATTTTATGGCAATTATAAATGTATAAATGAATATAATCATATTTAATGCCTATAAAAATCTGAAAATTTCCCAATCAAACTATGTAATGTTATTATTTTTTTTCTTCATAATTGATTCTCACTAATAATTATCAAATGTGTTTATCATACATAATTGATTATAAGAAACAAAATTTATGAAAATTAAATTTTTCATAATGAGAGAATCATCAAAATTAATGGCATGCCCCTTACCATACTTGAATCATCTATAGTTCTGTATCATCTCATTGTGTCAGTTGTTTGTTGACACATATCATATTTAACTATAATTAGCGATGAAAAATATTGTTTAGCTTGTATTAAACATACGTCGTATATTATAATTGGACTTAGCTGGTAGAGAATCTTACTATAGTACTTCATTAAAAATATATATATAAATTATTGGGGGTGGGGGTGGGGGAGAAGAATAGTGCTAGCCCCGCATAAGTCAATTTTTTTCCAAACTCTTACTATGGATATAACACCTTACATTGTTGAAGACCCTTCAACGGGTTATAAAAACAAAAATCTAATAGGAGAAAATTATAATTTGTATATGTTCTCAAGGTAACAAGGTAATGTAACGATACTTATCATACCCATGATGAAACGACACTTATCATACCCATGATGAAAATTTGCATGGGAGATACTATACTCTAGCATTTAGCAAGTCTACAAAACAAAACTTATGTCATTTTGTTTTGAAAAATAAGAATTAGATTTGAAATAAGGTTGTTTATTCTATTTTGGACCTCTACCTCCTAAACATTAGATATACTGAATGTTTTTACTAGGTAAGGGAGAAATAATTTTTAATATAGAGATTGTTTTATTAAAGTAGGTATTGTAAAAATTTTATAAGTGTCATTCACATAAATCTTTATACAGTATTCTTCATTAAAAACTCAGTATTTCTTTGTACATCCCCAATTTCTAGATTTAATTTGTGTGTTAGTTGTGTTAATTTTTAAAATACATATAGGTGTGTTTGACTTTGATTATTTTGGCCATAAATGTTTGTAATATAACCATTGGACATACAACCAATGAAAAAAAAAATTTGATTTAACATAAACATGTTTGAATTGCTTAAGATAATACTAGTTAAAATGATAGTGATTTTATAAAATTGATTAAATCACTTGTTAATCAAATAAATTTATTGAAAAACTAAATATTTTAGTCACTTTTCAAGATTAAATTAGGAAAAAAATCAAGCACAAATGTACATATATGTCCTCCGAATAAGTGTTTATTTGTATCTGACATGCTATTAAAAATAAGAATTTTTTTTATTAATTATTATTTTTATATGAAAAGACTAAAAAATAATATCTAATAAAGTATCTTTTATTAAAATAGATCTCATAAGAATTGCAAATGCTCACTTAATTCATATTTTTCCTTAATCAATGTGCGTTATAAAACATGGAGTAGATGGAAAAACTATTTTAAGCTAATATATATCCTGGAGTTGATCTAATCAGACCGTGCTAACACTTTCCAAGTTCCAACCGCATTGAGTCGGTAAAGGTAGGTGCGATGCCCCACTTTAAGTTAGGATTGAGGAAATTAAATCTACCCTCACAAAATACAATATTGACATTTCCTTGGTCAATAATATAATACAATGGTAACATTTTTTTGGTTTGCTCTAATCAATTATCTATTTAGGTTATGGGTTAGTACTCATGGTAGGTGTTCAACGGCCACACTAAGACTCGAACTCGAGTTACACCTCCCTAAAGGGAGACACAGGCTGTCATGAATTTTTCATTGGGGGGACCAAAATACATGATAAATTTTTTTTTGATTTGAGGGTATGGAATTTGGGCGCCCCCGAAAAAAAAAATTTGGGATAGTTTTTTTATTTTGAGATTTTTTTTCCGGTAATGCCTATGAGGTCGCCACGTGTCCCTATTAATACCCCTTAATTGTGGTTAAGATTCACCCACCTATCCTTGGTTTAAAAAAAATATATCAAATTTCTTTTAGAACCCTAATTTAAAATTCACTAACTCCTAAGGTTAAAATTATTTAAATATTTTTTTCTAAAACCCAAGGCTAAGTAGGTGAACCCTGAGATTGGATGAATTTTAACCATAGTTAAGAGGTGTCAATAGGGACATGTGACAACCTCAAGGGCATAAAGTAACTCCATTGGGGGCCCACTAAAAAATTGGGGGCCAAGTATACTAAAAAAAAATTGAATTGAGGAGCCCATTATTCATACTAAAGCACTAAGGATTTACAAAAAAATTGGGGGGCCATGCTGGCTCCGCACCTAGGGAGACACGTAACCATTTGGACATGCCCATGGTGTGTGGCAACATTGGCATTTAAAAATGATAGGAAAGGAGTTTAAATTTGAATAAAGGCTTTGGTTCAAGAGAATTAATTGGAGCTCTCAACTGTCAACAAGGTGTGTGTTGGCCTATGTGAGTGTGTGTTTAACAATTCAACAAAAGAAAGTGTCAACATGTGGCAATTTTGTAATTATTTGGAATGTCTTGCAAAATTGTCACCCTAATCTCAATTACTATGATTATTTAAAAAAAACTTTAATGCAAACCAAAAATGGGGGGAAGCATTGACTATCTCTTGGTCTTATTTAAACTATTTTTTAACAGAATTTTCTTTTGGGTAAACAGGCAAATCAATTTGAAATAATGCTAACCCTTCTCTAAAAAAAATAATTAATGTTCTAACCGGCAAAGATAGCTATTTTTCTTGATTACTTTCACAATCCATTAAAGTAATAATTTTTTATATTTTTATAAAAGTGTGACGCTAGCATTCCTCGTTAAAAATTTATATTAAATAAAGATGCTTGGTGAGATAAAAGTGGAGGTGGTTATTTTCTCACTTGCTCATGGTAAAAGTCTTAGAGGGAACAGTCACCAAGAACTCCAAACCAAGAGAGGAAGGCTCCTTGCTGCCTCGAACAAGTCTTCGTTACGTTCGTACCTTACAAGTGACATTTATTTGGCGATGGATCCATGACACCAGGACTTAGAATCGGAGGCCCATTTAAAGATTTTTTCTAATGGAGCTTGGTCCGGCTTGACAATACCCCTTTTTTTTTTTAATGAATAAGTGAATAACAAATTTTTACCTCTTGATTGCTTAGCCGAGCTGGCCCAAAGCCCATTTATTAATTGGGCATTCGGCCGATGACACTCCTAATTCCAAGCTTATGTTGGAGTTATATCAAGGGTAGAGGTATCAATGAGTCGGGCAGTTCCAGCTCGATTGTTAATCGGCCTTTAGAAGTATGGCCAAGCCCTAATACTGTTAGCAATCTGGTCGGCCTAGTCAGGCTTAGCATAGCTAGGACTGCACAAAGCCCAATCGGCCCGGTCCGAAAGCTAATTCAAGCCAAGCTAAGCCTTAAAAAAACCCCGAAAGCTAATTCAAGCCGAGCTCGGGCCAACCCCTGTGCGGCTTGGCCCGACTTGAAGCCTGGCTCGATTGAGGTTCGGTTCGGCCCGAACTCGGTTCGAATATTATTTAAAAAATAAAAAAATATAATATTTATATATATCATTATTATATATATAAATATTACTATTAAAAAAAAGGATTCAAGTCGAGCTCGAGCCAAGCCAAGCCAAGCCCGGCTCAAGCTTGAATCGATTCGGGCCAAGCCGAGCTTCAAGCCAAGATTTTGAATTCGGGCTGAGTTTTTATTTTTTATTTATGTAGGTCATAAATCATTTATCTAGCTAAGTTAGGGGTTAGGGGGGTTAGCACTCATGGTAGGTGTCAATAGCCACACCAAGACTCGAACTCGAGTCACACCTCCCAAAAGGGAGACACACAACCACTGGGAGAGGCCTATGGTGTGTGAAAAGGGGAATTGATGGAATACTTATGAAGCAAAATTCAATGTCTTACCATCACTATATGGATGCCAAACAATCAAAAAAGCCCGCCACCATATCTATGTGAAAACGAAAATTAAGGCCTTTTAGAAATACCTTAAGGCTACGCTTGGATTTGTGAAATTTGGAACCCACTCAAATAATTAAATTGTATGAAATTAAAATTCATTGAATTGATTTTTACATAATTTGTAATTATATATGTCATTTGGATGCATTATTGATTAGGTAAAATTAAACTGCAAAAAAATTAATTTCATTATTTGGATGAATAAAAATTATGTAAGAATAATTTGAATATAGTAATAAGGTATATAATTATGTGAGTAACATATTTATTAAAATTAAGTATTACTATAACTTATTATTATTAGCATTTTATGTATTAATTTATATTTATAATTATTTTATATATTAGTTAATAATTATTATTATTTGATGTATTAAATTTTAATTTACATAAGATAATAATGATAAATTATAATAATATTTGATTTTATTAAATATAAATATTTAATAATTTATTATTTAATGTATTAATTTATAATAATATTTATTATTTAATGTATTTAAATTATTATTTTATAATAATTATTATATACCCTATTAAATTGTTATTTTATATACTAATTTATCAATAATTAAATTTAAATATGATTATTATTTTATGTATTTAATTATTATTTACTTAATTTATTTATTAAATACTAGATATAAGTTTAAATTTATAATTCAAATATAATAATAAATGCCTATAATTATGTAAGTAATATTTATTAAATTTAAATTTTATTATAATTTACAATTTTTATTATTTTATGTATTAAATAATTATTCATTTAAATCACACGCATATTGGAACAATGTGGAATTGTCAACTAACACCTCTCAGACTCTTTAAGTATTTAAATTCTACTTATTTAGCCTATGAAATCACAACTTCAATTGGAGGAATTAACAATTTCAATTACAACCTCTTTATAGTATGTGCCAAATGCCAAAAATGAAATTCAATAACAGAAATGACAATTTCATCTACAAATTCAAATGCACCCTAAAAGAAAATCATCTCCTAAAATGCAGATGATAAAAATAAATTTGGTCAAAAATGGCATATTGTATCATGGAGGTTAACCTAAAGGTTATCTATCAATGGGTGGTGATTTCTAAAAATAGTATGTTAGAAATGATTGGGAATTTTTTTTTACTTACATGGTTAGCAAATTGAGATTGTTAAATAAAAACGTGAGTCAGATTAGGTCATCCTGATGCAAAAATGTGGTGTTCACAACTCTATCTTATAGTGAAACCATACAGCTTATGCAACTTAATCACGATTCCTCATCGACCAGTTTTGCACTATACGAGCATGCCATAGATTAATGTGTTCAAAAGTTGTTGAACTAATATAATCCATGAGTGCTAATGAGAGAGATACACAATAGCTTGCGTAGTAGAGTAAATAATAATAATAATAATAATATTTTATAAAATAATTAGAGTAAAAATATATATAAAATAATAGCAAAGTAATAAATGTTAAATAATGCAAGCATGAAATGGCAAAATTATTGTTATTTCGTATCTGCTATTAAGAAATGGCATCAAGCTTTTGAGAATAAGAAATGGCATCAACATTCTTTAAGGTAGCTTTTGAGAATGTTTTAACTGTTAAGTTGAGATAGTTAAGTTGAGATACGTAGCTGAAAGGTTTGTAGGCTTGTAGCTATTGTCTAGTTAAGACCATTTGGATTTGGTAACATACACCTGAATCTAATGTACATATACGAAAGCTTATTTGGGCAGTGGTCGGAGAATATGTGACTTTTAAACTAAAATGTATCGTTAAAATTTTGAATTATACATGAGGCTAAAGTTGTGAAATTTATAGGTAAAATTTTAATGTATGTGATAGTGAAGTAGCTTAGCACACAAGTTTATTCAACTATCTTAGTCAGCATAGGCTTGTGAGCTTTAAGGAGACAGTTGTATTAAGCATACTAGTTGTTTTCATTCAAACGTGCAAATAACATATTCCAAAACAAATTTAACATTAAGCTGTATTCATGCATGAAGTCAAGTGTTTCTAATCACTAAACTTTTTGTTTATACAATTTATAGATGAAGTATTTTATTCGGCATATAAGATGTTTCTAGGTTTTTCTTTGCCTGAACCAAAATCAATTGACTTTGAACGGTTGGTGTTATCCAACTTAATCTCACATCGGCTAGCAATTCATAGTCTTGTGACTACTTAAGACTCCTTCATCTCACCAAAAGTCGGTCCATTTTGATGGGATATGTTGAGTTCAGCCTTCTGTTATGGTTGGCACACATGTGTGTTGTTTATCCTTACTAAAAAAGGGATGTTATAGACCACACTCCCGCGAGGGTGTTGCCAAGAGATCAAATTTTGACAAGACCTAAAATAATTTATCGGTTAGCTTAATCATTTCTTGTGAAGATCGGTGCCTGGCCTTCCAGCGCTCGATAACTTTATTTCTATAATTGTTTAATCCCTTTGCCAACATTATCCTTTTCAATTGTTGGATTTGAATGACAATGCAGATATGCTTGTTTAGGAATTTCTATTTCATCACATAAATTTGATTTTTTGAACTTTCGAACGAAGTAACAACATATGTGCCGAATCTAACATATTTTAATGTCGCCAAGGGGATCCCTTATCCCCTTCATTATTCCTCTTATGTGCTGAAGTTCTGTCTAGTAAGCTTCATCCCAATCAAGGCATTAGTGGTATCAGACTTGTGAGATCAGCCCCCCCTCTATCCCACTTGTTTTTCGCGGATGATTGCCTAATATTCCTGAAAGCGGATCTAGAAGAACCATTTGTTCTGAGGAATCTGTTAGAGGAATTTGGTAATGCATCGGGTTTGAAGGTTAACTGCAATAAGTCGGGGCTGAATTTTAGTTCCAATACACCCAGGCGTTTTCAACATATGATCCGAAATATCCTCCATATTCAGTCGGTTTGCTTCCCCGAGAAGTACCTTGGATTACCATCTGTGTTGGGGCGATCCAAGACACAAGCCTTTAAAAACATTAAAGAGAGAATCCAAAATAGAATTCTGGGATGGACAGCCACGACCCTCACACAAGCTGGTAGAGGTGTCTTGATTAGAGCAGTAGCCCAAGCTATTCCTTCATATGTGATGAGTTGTTTCAAACTCCCTATAAGCTTGATTAAAGAAATGAGCTCCATGATAGCGCGGTACTGGTGGACCCAATCAGGAGAGAAAAAGATTCATTGGATCTCTTGGTCTAAGATGTGTTATCCGAAAAGTCAGGGGGGCATGGGTATGAGAGATCTGAAGGCGTTTAATGGGGCTCTATTAGCAAAGCAGGGGTGAAGACTACTAAATCAACCTCAGACGCTGTGGGCTCAAACCATGAAAGCTTTATACTTTCCCAACTCAGATTTATAAAAGCCAGAATGGGAGGGCGAGCCTCCTGGGGGTGGCGCAGCTTGATGGAAGGTCGGGACATCTTATTGCAAGGTCTGAGATGACAGATTGGAAATGGAGAGTCAGTGAAGGTTTGGAGGGATCCTTGGGTACCTCATCACTCCAAGTTCCGGACCATTCCATTACCTGGGGTTGACTATAGTGATATGAGAGTCGCTGAGTTGATAGACTCAGAGAGGGGAGAGTGGAATACTCAAAGGCTGGGTGGTTTATTCCATATGGACTCCATCAAGGAAATCAAGAAAATCCCTATTAGCCAAACTGGTAATGTGGATAAGCTGGTATGGAATTTCTCAAAAAATGGGGCATTCAAGGTAAACTCGGCATCCCATGTAGCTCACCAGTTTTTCGCGACAAATCAGCCTTCATCGAGCAATGGTCAGCAAGGAAGTGAAGATACAAGATGGAAGAACATCTGGAAAATCTCAATCCCATTAAAAATTCAGTTGCTTATTTGGCGTCTATGCCATAATGCAATAGCGGTGTCCACTAATTTAAAAAGAAAGCATCTACAGGTTGAAGATATTTGCCCTTTATGTAAGGCAGATTCCGAGTCCGTGGTCCACTTGTTCGTGATGTGCCCATGCTCTAGAACAATTTGGTTTGGCTCCCCACTCTCCATCCGATCTCCTATGGTAGCCCCTGAATCTTTTAAATCTTGGTGGAATGGCTGGGCAAATCAAAAGAAGTTCCTTAGTGGTAGTGGTGAGATTGCCATACGGATGTGTACAGTTTTGTGGAGTATTTGGAAGTTACGGAACGATACTTTATTTAAGGGCTCTAATCCGAATCCGTTAGAGGCGATTGACGGGGCGAATCGGCTCGCGGGAGAGATTCTATCAGCATTGGAAGTGAGGAGAGCTTTGCAATCTTCTTCTCCATCCAGTGGCTTAGTGGGATTCGCAACAGATTGGCAACCTCCGGAATACCCTTGGATACAGGTTAATGTGGACGGGGCCGCGTTGCCCTCAGGAATAGCAGCAGGGGCAGGTGTGGTGGCTCACGCCCATGACGGCAGCTGTTTGGGGAAGGCTAGGCTCCCTCTCCCCGGGGGTTTAGCTCTTGGAGCAGAAGCAGCAGCTGTAAGGATGGGGATAAATTTTGCCATTTGTAATCAATGACATCATGTTATATTGGAAGCTGACTCAAAAGAAATGATTGAAGTGCTAAACTCTCAACAGCCTCAAAGTCCATGGGAAATACATGCTGTGGTTGAGGATATTACAAGGCTGAGATCTAGAATCAACAACTTGGTGTTCCAACATGTACGGCGAGAGGTCAATCTTGAGGCACATAAGCAAGCACAATTGGCTTTAAATAGTAGCATTCTCCTTTCTTCCTCTGAGAATGAGAGGAATTCTAGTAATTCCGGCTCAGGGATTGTATTTGATCTTTCTTGAGTTATCAAATATCTAGTTACCCAAAAATAAAAAAATAAAAAAACATATATTAATGCTATTAGCAAACGCATACACAGTAATTGTGAAATTTCCTTATTTGCAAAGAAGACGCGTACGTGTTTCTTGCAGCAACATTATAAGACGCGTACGTGTTTCTTGCAGCAACATTATTCCCTTAGAGGTCATTCCCCTTTTCGATTTCGAATCTTTCTGGGTAGGTGGTGTTCGCTAGATATTATGCAAGGTGTCATCTATATCAAAACATATTCCCACTGGAATCAAGCAGCTTTTATTAGCCGCATCCATGCAAGATATCTTGCGTGGTGCCCACGGCGTAGCAAGGCCGTAAAAGGTAACAAACTCATGTAAAAATCCAATTATGCCCATTCATACCGAGTTTACATGGCTCCATCATGTTGCTTTATAGAAAATTGCTGAATTTTCATCTATAAGTTTAGTAAGACTTGGGCCCTGTCACTCAATGGTCGAGCAAGGCCCAATCCATACTTCAAACTTCAAGATGAACTTAGGCTACTCAATAAGAGCCCAACTCCCACTATCAAAACACCACATTGTCTTTCTATCACGAAAAACACACTCACTTGCTCCATCATTCTTAGCATACTAGATTTTCCTCTCTTTTATTATTGAAAATTAAGGGAGAAAAGAGCTAGGAAGCAAGCAAGCATCCCAATTGTTATCCATGACCATGGGCCCATGGCCCAATGGCCCAATTAAAGCCCAAGCACTCTGATTTTGTCAATATTCCTCTTAACACCTGCCCAATCACAGATTGCCAACGCAACATTGTGTGTGCAAAGTCCACGTACCAAAACCATCAACCCCAATAAAAACCCAAGAACCTTCACGAGCAAGCTCGTGCCTCTCTCTCTCTCTGTGTTTCAGTTACGAGAGACCTCAGTATTCGATCCATGGGAGAATCGAAGACTCTGAAAGCGGCTCTGGCCTCACTCCCAGCTGGTCTTCGTATTCGATTCCACCCTTCCGAAGAACAGCTCTTCTCTTATTATCTCAGCAACAAGAACAATACCACCCCTGTTCCTTGTTCTTCAGTTACTGATAACTCCCTTTTTGGATTCGATTTGATCGAAGAGATTGATATGAGCAATTACCATCCCTGCGATCTACCGGAGATTACGTGTTTTCCGTTCGCTCAATCCGGAAGTAAGAAGAGTTCGTATTTTTTTACGGCGAAGGTGCCGAGTTGGCGAGGAAAGCGGGAAGCTCAAGGTGGGTACTGGAAGAGCGAGGGACTGGCTCGGGCAGTTGTGGGTGGAGAAGAAGCGTCGCTGTTGGGAACGAGGGAGACCTTTGCGTTCTACGAAGGAGATTTATCGTGCGCCATGAAGACTGATTGGTTCATGTACGAGTATGCCCCTGTTTGTCTTCAACAGGTATGCGGAGAATTCTCATTTGCTTCTTATTGAGAATCTTGAATTGTTATTATTTCTAGCACATATTGGCGATTCTCCATTTTCTGAGTAGGTTTTTGAATGATTTCTAGCACATATTATAGTGTCAGTTAAACATATGTTTACCCCAATTCCAGTTTGAATTCCCAGGGTCACTAGTTTTGGAAAATCCCCCTCCACATTAAGAAATTGACAAAATTAAGCGGCTGAATTAGGGTGTTGTTTGTATTCCAACTCAAAAAGTGTGGTGAATTTTGAACTGCATTGACCGGATTGACACATCTGAAATTGGTTGGATAAATTACTTGTATCTTATTTTGGACCATAGTTACCAGAGCGAGAAGCGAAATCGAGAAGCGAAGCAAAAACGAGAAGCAAGGCTCCTAAAATATTTGGGAAACGAGAAGTAAGAAACGATTAAGAAGCAATCGAGAAAGTGTAAAAGAAACGATTGGAGAAACAAGCAAGAAGTGTTTGGGGAAACGAGTAAAAATATGTTTGAAAAAATGAGTAAGAAGCAATCGAAAAACTAAGAAGCAATTTAAAAGTGATATCCAAGTTATTGGAAAAAAGATTATGACTTAGAAAAAATGAGAATTATATGTTAATAAATGATTATCAATATGAAGCACATAACTATAAGGTTACACCCTATAGGGACAACTACAATATAACAAATTAACCTAAAAAATAATACCATGCAAGTAACTAAGAATTATGTAATACAAATTGCTTCCCAAACGTTTTTGATCGTTTCCTAGTGCTTCTCAATAGTTTCTCAAGCGTTTCTCAATTGTTTCTCAAGTGTTTCCCAATCGTTTCCCAAGCGCTTCCTAATCGATTCTCAAGCACTTCTTAAACGTTTTTCAGTCGCTTCCCGAACACGCTTCTTAGGGCTTCTCACCTTGGACATGGTTTCCCTGCAACTATGTTTTGGACACAACAGAGCTGGTTGTTAACGTGCTAAGTAAATAGAAAACTGGATCTCATTGGCTTAATCCTAAGTAGTTGTAAAGCTAGTGTATATAAACTTCTGAATACTGATAGCAAGCAGTATTACAAATCTCGTTCTCGGGTTTTTATCGGCCGAAGTTTTTCACGGGAGATTTTCAAATTTTGGAATTTTTCCGAGTATTTCACGGTTAAATCTCGGCAATGATTAAAAAAATATTTAAATTACAAAAATAATAATAATACCACCAATTTATAAATTCATCAACCAAACTTCATAGCATTCAACCATAAACCATAATATCGCGATAACCCAACTCTCTCAAAGCATATAAATTGATTCAGAAAATATTGATATTTTGAAAGAGAAAAAGAGGAAATAGGTATTGGTTTAAATCGCGATATTTTATAAATCTCGGGATATTTACGCGATAAAAAGAGAAAATCATATTTATCGAGAGATTTTTAAATACAGCGATAAAATTGGAGTTCTAAACTTCATACATTTTTCTCGGGAGAATTGTAACAATGATAGCAAGGTATGGAATACTTTCATTGCAATGCCAATGTGCTAATTGTATATGTGGCCTATACTTAGGGATGAACAAATCTATTTTATCTATTATCAATAACTATAATTACCATACGATATTTATAACTTTTCTATGTGCAACTTTGAGATGCTCTTGTTCCTCTTTCCAGGGGCGGAGCCAAGAATTTTTCATTGGGGGGGCCAAAATACATGTATAAAAAAAAAAATAATTTGATTTGAGGGTATGGAATTTGGGGGGTTCGGGGGCGTAGGCCCCGAGAAATATTTTTTTTTGGGTATTTTTTTATTTTGAGATTTTTTTTCCCGGTAATGCCTTTGAGGTCGCCACGTGTCCCTATTAATACCCCTTATTGTGGTTAAGATTCACCCACCTATCCTTGGTTTTAAAAAAAGTATCAAATTTCTTTTTGAACCCTAGTTTAAAATTAACTAACACCTAAGGTTAAAATTATTTAAATATTTTTTTCTAAAAACCAAGGATAAATAGGTGAACCCTGAGATTGGGTGAATTTTAACCATAGTTAAGGGGTGTCAATAGGGACATGTGGCAATCTCAAGGGCATAAGGGGACTCCATTGGGGGGCCCACTATATATATGACAAAAAAAATTGGGGGGACCACTATATTATATAGGACAAAAAAAATTGGGGGGGGGGGGGGCAAGTATACTAATTATTATTTTTTAATTGAGGGGCCCACTATTCATACTAGTGCATTAAAGAATTAACAAAAATTTGGGGGGGCCATGGCCACCCCCTGCCCCCCTGGCTCCGCCCTTGCCTCTTTGTCTCTCATAGTAGTGTGGAATCCTGGAATTCCATCCAAAATTGTTTTCTTCCTATAGACTGCCTTCCTATATAAAATTCTTACTTTAGACCACTTAAAGAGTAGGGGTGGAGTTCGGCCAATAGACGCTTCTTCTACATAGCAAAGGAGGAATCTGTGTATCATCCGCTTAAGCATTTCGGTTTGCACACAAGTTAAAAGGATTTGGGCTCATTTCCTTTGCTGCTTTAGGCTGTTTTGATTTTCTCCCAGTAGCCTTAAGGACTTAATCCCTAGTTGGTTTATGAGGGAAGTGGATGACATCCACAAAGTGATCTAGAGATTTCTTATTGGAAAGTCTGGGAGGCAAGAAATAGGAGGGTGTTAAATCCTCTTCCTCGAGAGTGTTAGTCTGGGGATATCGAATTTATGGTTTCATGGTTCTTGATTAGGAAAGATTAGGAGGAGAATGGGTTGCATTCCTTTTTGACCGTGAGTCGTATTTATCTCCTATTGAGTTTATTTTGTTACTTTCTTTCTAGATTCTTTTCTCCTTAGTTCGTTCACCAATTGGTGAACCTCATGGTGTAATTCTCTTTCTTCATATATATATATATATATATTTTAATAATAATAATAATAATAATAATAATAATAATAATAATGCCCAACTTTAGCTGCCCCTTCGAACCCATAAAGAACTTGTCAATGATCTATTTGAACAACTGCAACTGGATCGAGAATCTATTGCCCACAGCGAGAACCACTTTGTCCAGACACCAGAGCATAGTGACAAAGTCGGCGTTCGGGAATAATTCGGTAGGGATCAAGTTCGGAAAATTCAGGAAAAAAATAAAAAGTAATTTAATAATTATAAAAATATACGAAACAATTTGATTAAAATATATACAAAATAAGTAATTTTTTTAAATAGTTCGTAAAAAACGCGAATAATTCGTAAAAATGGCGGTTTTTTTTTTAAAAAAAAAACGCGATTTAAACGCCGAATACTTTGGCAACCCAAAAATTCGCGAATAAAACGCGAATTTTTGAAAAAAACGGCATTTTTTTTTACTTGGGTCCAGAGGTGTATGCAGTTTCACCACTTTTGTAGGTTGAACTGGTAAAATCTCATAGTCATCCACTTTGTGGTTGGAAACCACAAACCCAATCATGTGAAAATTTTAATGTTGTATTTTCCATACTAAAGGGATTGAACATAGCTAGGTGGAACCTATAAAGGCGGATTGAAACAAAGCACATATTATGCCCTAAAAGTCATTGAAGAAAATACAACATATCCATCCTTCTAGGAATCATCTCATTATAAAAGCTACATTCAATATGTTCCATATTGAAGGGCTTGGATGTAACTGGGTGGAACCTATAGAGGAGGCTTGAAACAAAGCAAGTTTTGTGCTCTAAAAGCCATTGAAGAAAAGCACAACATATCCATCTTGCTTGTGAGTCATCTCATTACAAAAGGTTGGAGTTGTTATCTGATCCTCCTTCATTACAAATGTCCCTTGATACAAAGTTACTATATATAGGAAGGGAGAGAGCCTTTTACATACAAAAATATGGTCTTCACATAATCCAGTTAGTAGAGATACTAAAGAAAATTCTCCAGCTGGGTATTCATCTTCTACCCATGTGAAAAATCCTCTTTTCAAATCCTTATGTTTGTTTTGTGGACATGATCTTGTCACAGTGCGTGTGTATTCTTATATATATAGGCTTAGAATATGGAACGGTCATCTAATCACATGGAGAGATCATTTCAACCCTCATTATGCAGGCATTTACTTCGAATTCTGCTTTCTTTGCCATTTGGTGAGAGAGAAAATAGAATCGGAAGTGTCATTCAATTGAAGGGAGACTTTTGCCAGGGGCGGAGCCAAGGGGGGGCTTTGGGGCCGGGGGGGGGGGGCACGTTGCCCCCCCTAAACTTTTGAAAAAAAAGTTTTTTTTTTTTATATGTATTGTATATTGCCTGGCATAGGCATGAAGGTGGATGAACAGCCAATTGCAATTGAACTTGGGGAGAGTTCAATCGCACCCACATGCCAACAAATGTCCATTTTAACCCCTATTAATTGTGGTTAAGATTCACTAACCTTTGGGGTTCAATAATATAACTTTAGTTTTTTTTTTAAAAAAAATTTACCCCTAAAAATCCTTAACTAGAGTTTAATATTTTTTCTATAAACTAAGATTATATTGTTGAACCTGAAGGATTAGTAAATCTTAACCATAGTTAATAGGGTTAAAAGGGACACGTGCCTTGAGTTCATCGTGATTGGTTGTGATTCGATCTCAGGTGGTGCCCCTCAGCTATTGAATTTTTTAAAATAAAAAATATAGTTTACTAAGGATTTAGAATCCTCTACTGTTATAATCAGACTTCTTGGAGTCGATTACAACCCATAAGTCAACACATGTCTCTTCTAGTACCTCTTGATTGTGATTAAGATTCACTAACCCTTAGGGTTCAACCACCTAACTTTGGTTTCCAGAAGAAAATAATTAACTTTGAATGTTAAAGTTGTTAAATAGAGTTAAAAGAGTTTTGTGTTGTAATCGGACTCCAAGGACTTTGGTTATAACCTTAGAGGATTGGTCATGGAGTAGCTGTCCCATTGGATTAAAAAAAAAAAATTAAACTATTTTGTGTAATTATTTAATAGGGAATAGTCATTTGACAAGTGGATGCTCCTTAACTTTTCAAAAAAAATATATTATATTATTTGATAGGGCATCGACATAGGGCAAGAGGTCAACTGCTCCCGTAAACAAGGAGAAACAATATGTGTAGGATAGGATAATTGTTCCCGTAAACAAGGAGAAACAATACGTGTAAGATATGTACAAAATGTATGAATGAAATGACCCACAAACTTAGTTGTTAATTTTTTTTTCGGGCCCTCTGCCCCTAAACCCCTATCACTTAAAGCAAATGTGCTCCCTGCAGTTAATTCCTGGCTCGCCCCTAGCTTTTGCTAATTAAAAGTCAATGATGCGACTGCCTATTCCCTTTAAAATGACATCTGTATAGGCATGCAATTCTAGAGCCAAAAAACGTGGACACTAGGGGGGTCAAAGGGTTGATGTGCTAATCCTGCACTTGCCTTTTTTTTCTTTCTCATTCTCCTTTTATTGCTTGTCTGATGTTGCACCACAATGTCTATATCTTGTAGTTTTTTAAAATAAATTCTATATTTGTTTCATTATCAAATGTTTTAAACATTTCATCTCATTTACTTGCCGTAATTGAAGCACCTTTGAAATGTACAATCATATATTCTTCTTGTGATATTGGTTTCAAGATTGAGTCTTTCACTTAAATCTTCATGTGATTGACGACCTCTGTGCCCAACTATTATAAATCCTCCTTAAATTGGGTCCTTTTGCAAAGTAGTGGAGGTTCAAAAATTGGTTAATGTGATGATGTATAAATCTTAAACTTGGTTATGAAAACCCTTTGGGTTAAAAAAATGGATGCTTTATATTGCCATTATCTTCTAGAACTAGTTGTTTTGTGGTATTAGTATGATCACCCCCTGGAAAGAACGATGATATATTTGTCCCAGTTGGAAGCCAAAGTCTATTCATTCCACTTTGTGAATTTTCACCCTCATCGAGCACCTAAAAGCTCTTCTTTGAATTTTATGTGAAACATGTGTAGCTATGAGTTTCTGAATTTGACATATGTAAAATAATATTATTCATTGGACTTGTATTGAAAAAAAAATATACTCATTGAACTCTACAAACATACGTTTCTTTGGTACTATGCTTAAACAAAATAACAACTTAATATAATAACTTATCCAGGTTATAATAAGTTATATGGTCGAATATATTATAAGCGAATCCGTGCACCATACTTTTTGCCACATGGACAATAGGCTACCAACCAATTCCAGCTAAACCTCCTAAATATGGAGACATTCACAGGAACTGTGAATCTTCTAACAATGGTCTATCCCTCATGGGTTTCTTGGAGACTCTGAAATCCTTATCCTATCTCTTACAGCTTAAGTAGGACGTAAAACATAATTAATGACTTCATTTCTGCATCAAATGCATATCAAAGCTAACACTTATTAAAGGGGACCATCCTCCCAAATTTTTTTTGCCAGTTGAGCCCATCACGTTCCACCTAAACTCAAAATAGGGATTCCTTGGCATAAACATTTCGATAACTGGGTGACCCCCATGCTCTGTTCAATACAAGCTCGAGTTTGAAAATGTGTGGCCTTGTGCTGTTATCAACTCTCAGTCAAATGAACAGTTTCACCAAGGGGATTGATACCTATACAAGCTCGAGTTTGGTATATAGTTTCCTCACTCAAATGGGCAGTTTTAACTAAAGCAATCACTTAGCAATTCCTAGGGCGAGGCCAGGGGTTGGTGCAGCTGGCTAGCATCTTGGATTTGTTCCTTGTGGCCGTGTGTTCAACTCCCACTCCTTGACTTACCCCGGCATCTGTAGGGAAAATTCCGAGTGGGTCGGTGCGGATACCTGAAGGGTACTAGTCCTTGGCTCGAAGGCTTTGGGATACCCTCCGTTACAAAAATAAAATAAAATCCATCGCTTCATGTTTCCTCAAGGAAAGGGAAAGAAACCTGATAGTTTATTTTGTTGATTGAGTGACCTAGGTCACTTATCAGATTTATTGCTTTTGTTGTCCAATACAGTGGCCCTGAAATTACTGGTTTATGTTATTCTAACCCTTGGATTGGGGCATTTTCATCATTTTATCACTCAAGTGAGTGGAAGATGTATGCATGAAGCTTGCAAACTCTCATTAAATTACTTTGGGAAAGCTTTGTGTGTTGAAGACTATTATGGTAGCATTTGGGAACACTTTATTATAAGGTCTTAATATAGCTTAATTTCAGTAGTTATTCTTGTTTGGGAATATATTTTTGCAGGTTTTAATTCTTAATTTAAGGTCTTAATAGGGTATGGCTCATTAAGCTCTCATATCCATTCTTAATTAAGTAGCTTAAGTAGCTTTTGCGTCAAGCTCTTTCTATTTCTCACGTGCATAAACTTAAAGTTTGATAATTTTATCACTACAAACATTTTAAAATCTTAAAAATACGCTCTTGGCTCTAAATTGCTTATTCTCCAGTTAAGGGTGACAATGGGTCTGATTGAATTGTGTTCGGGTCGGGTTAGTTTTGTGTAGGGTATATATATATATATATATATATATATTGACAGATGAGTAGGTGTGAATTTATGTAATCTAGTGTGTGGAGTAGTCGAGTCTCCAAATCCCACCCTTCTACGAGGTAGCAAATCAAAATTTGTCCTCCTCATCTACATACAATAAATACACTAGTGAGATGTCATGTGGACTAAGAGGAAGTCCAGTTGCAGACTTCCAAAGTCTCATTGTGGAAGTGACAAGTGTCGCTACATATCCCTGTTACTTGGAGAACTGGTACAAGCCATAACTTTTTCCTTTTGAATTTTTTTTAACCTGTTGAAGGGGTACCAATGCCAGGTGTTGCACCTACAGTGAGACTTTGGAAAAATTTTGAGTGTTGCGGCTGCCGCCTGCCGACTGGGGCAAGCACTCCTCATATATATATATATATATATATATATAATTAAACTTCTATTATAAAATTATGTTTTATATTAAGCTAATTATGTTTTATCGTAATCCAAAATAAAATATCCTTGGTGGACCCATTGTATGATATACTTGGACTTCCTCTTTTTTAGTCCATATGACATCTCACTAATGTATATATTATATGTAGACAAGGAGGACAAAGTTTGATTTTTTGCTACCTCTAGGAGGCTGGGATTTCGAGACTCACCTACTTGTTAGACCACACGCTAGATTACATAGACTCACAAGTCACATCTACTCATTTGTCAAGAATCAAGAATCAAGATATATATAAACATATACCTTCTCTAAGTAGATCAATGGCCTGGCCAAAGCCCGAGCCAGTCCGAGTATATATAGGCAGGTCTCGGGCCTTAATATAGAAGGCCTGAATATAACCGGGCCTACCGGGTGCCGGCCAATTGATAGCCCTAGTAACGAGCTGAGCGATTTTGGGTGAGTTGGCTGGTAGGGTTGGAAATTGTCACCCCCATCTCCAATCATTAACCAAACGAACTTTTGATCTTAATTCAAATTCTGGTATGTGTTAGTGTGTTACCAAACTGGCTTAACTGGACAATTAGCAGTTCACACTCCACAGACCTTTCAACTACAGATCTCAACTTATCCATTTAGCATTCCAAAACGCTACCTCAGTTGTTTGTTTCTTTTTGTTTGTACGAGATTTGTTTCTCTAAACTTTCCGAATTTGTTTGGGAAGAAACCAAATTTCTTGAACAAAATTGCATTCATGGAGTTATGAAATCTCAATTGAATTGTGAAATGATAATTGGATGATTTTTTCTCAGGTTCTGATAATTGTGAGTCATCACAGAATTGAATTGGGTAACAACTAACAACCAAGTAAAATCGATTTCTCTAAATAACAAAGTCTCAGGTTGCTGTTTGGAGTTTGAATCAGAAGCTTCTAATAAAGCCAAACAAAGATCTCTCTATTTCTTGGTATATTGAGCATTATATTGGTTAACTCTCTGTAGTTTTTTATTGTTGTTGTAAAGCTTTGTTCCCTTCATTAGCACAGTGAAATTACATGGGGTTGATTTAAGCAAAATTCAGCACTTATTAATAAAATAGATAATTTAGTTCTCTCTAGCTAATTATAAATAGAAATGCACATTAAAGTATAATGTTATCCAGATGCTTCCTTATCTTCCTCGCTTCTGTACATTTCGATAACCACTGCTTTCCTGCCCTTGTTCCTGCTTCATGCTATTCACATATAGTTAATTGTTTTCCAGTAATATATTTTTGTATGTCCATTCCTACAACGTTTTCTATCTTCCCAATATTTTAATGTTTCCAACCATGGTGAGATTGAAGTTGATCTCCTTTATTAATTGTCTCAAGTACCATACTTGCCCCAATATCTTGTTTCAAACTACATTGAGCAGGTGATTGGAGAGGATAAAGGAAACAAAGGATGTTCTATTGGATAGGATTGTCCTCGTCCCAGTATGCACATTCATAACTGATCAAATTTCATATCTCTATTTTTATCCCCATTCCATTTTATTCTTCAGTATATAATTATTGTTCATTATGCCAATTAGGAAAGAGTTCTAATCTTAATTTTAAAAGCTATGGAAGGTCTAAATTATAATTTCATATCTGTTTATTGACAGTCTTGTTCCATAACCTTGTCCCCAAATTATTCTGGAGGAAAATTATTGGGGGCAAGGGAAGTGATTTTTTTTCCTCTTCCTGTTCATAACTTAACATATGCTGTTACCATCCAACCCCAATTTTCCACCATCTGCAGGGTTCCTTTGTCTTATGTCGAGTATTCCTCAAAAATCACCAGGGGAATAAAAAGTCAGTGCATGTTTTAAGTTCTTATGCTGTAGAAACCGATGCAGCAATGCATGATGTTGGTATTCAGCATGATGGAGCCACTATATTTGGCACTGGTGGAGCCATAATGCATGATGGAAAACCTGTTGACGCGGACAATAAGATTGCAAGGTCTCCGATGAAATTGATCATTGATCCAAATGACCCTTATGTGGCGGGGCCAGTTTCTGCTGATGGCTTGCAGTTGCCTGTGGACATTCCACAACCTGGTGAGCTGGTATGACCTCTTAAACATTTTATTTTGTCTCTTTGAAAGTGATGCTACCTTTTCTAGTCCTTAGTGTTATATGTTTCTTTTCTCTTCAGCATATTGCTCGATTCCACAGATATATGAAATCTCTCAGCTTTACCCATATTTTTCATTGAATTTCCGATTCGGATATTTGAATTGACCTCATATCCCCCCCTTTCCTCCCTTTCCCATGTAGTATTCTCTATGTTAAAAATCTAATTCCTAGGAAAACTTTCTCATTGTTTTTGATTCATCTCATGTGTGGAAATGCTGGGTTTGGGTGTGAGATTTGGGAACTCCAAGCCCTGTGGTGCTTTGATTTGTTCATTTGACATGCAATTTTCTGGGAGGTCTCATCCTGAGAGTTTCACAAAAGCAAATAAAGACATCTTAGTAGAGTAGTCTACAGACTCTACACAAAAGAGGCTAATGGATTCTTTTTTAAAAATATTATCGGCTCATATTTGCTCCTTTTTATGCTGACAGATATCTCCAACTAGCAGATATATACTTTTCTCAAAAGTAATGTGAGCATAATTCAGTATCTTGCATAGCATGAAACCCATCCAGTTTCTTTCTTCATTTTTTTTATTTCTTTTTAAATCTGTGTAATGCTCTTCTTTTTCTAAGATTGGCTAGATATTATGAACGTCTTACTATAGCCTGATGGATGATGTGCAGGTGAGACAATTCAATGGGATTATCAGTGGTAGCACCATATCTGATGATGCTGTGGCAGATGAGCTAATGATCAATTTCTCCATGTTAAAGGAAGCTTTCATAGAGTTGGATGATCTGGTCTGCCCACTTTCAGGATTTGATTTCTCAGGATAAACTAAAAGCAACTTCTTTTCAGGACATGTGGAGATTTCTTTTTTGATACATTGACTAATTATTGCTCAAAATTTATATGCTGCGGAAGGGGTTTAAAAATAAATGGAAAATTTATTTAAAATAAAAAATGAAGAAACAGATCGCCAGCTTTGCACGTCATGACAGGTGACTTCATCTGTTAAGGTAATATAACTTGATAGTAGTTTGTTACGTTATGTGCTTTTCAATCTTATCGAAGGAAAGACTTGATGGTGTGTTTGATTTTTGCATGCCTCTTTGGGTTTGGGCATGCGGGGATGCTCGTTTGTGCAATTTCACAGGAACTTTGCTCCAGTGGAAAAGAGAGGGAGAGAGATTGTTATGATGTATGACGGAAAATCCTGGACGAAATGATGCAAATCACGCCACTTCGCCTTGCTTGGATCAATTTCTTCGGCCATTTCCCTAGATGGTTGAGGTTTTTTCCCACTTGCATCTACGGGAGAATCCTATACTTTACGTGTTTTCTCTCCTCTATTTTGTTTGCTTGATTGGGGAGATCTCCTGTCCATTAGCTTGCTATTTTCCTGTTTATGAATCTTATTATGGTTTATGTTAGATAACACTACAATAAGTTAAAAACTAAATATAGTGTTAATATACCAAGTGCATGCTTAAATATAAGAACCAGACTTTCACAAAACCAAGTGTTCTTTGCTGCTGCAGGACTTGGTGAAAGTTATATGATGAGAAATATTAATATAGCGAATGCACGTTTAAATATAAGAACCGGACTTTCACAAAACCAAGTGTTCTTTGCTGCTGCAGGACTTGGTGAAGGTTATATGATGAGAATTGAGTTGATGACACACCACCCCACTCTAAATAAGTCGGTTCTCTTGCTGTGCCCTTATTGGTGTTGATTCACTGGTGGCGCAGCTGAGTTCTGACACACTGTACACCAGTAGGTATTTATTTAGTTAAGTCTATATAAATTGTAGGTCTGGAAAGGATTGCGTGTCGATTGGTTCTCATTAATTATGGAGTGTGCTAATGAACAGAGAATCACACTGAACCACTTTTATCACTGTATAATAAATGAGGTAAAGTTTTCACACTCAACCAACGCAACCTGTAACTTCTACAGTCTTACAGGTAGTGGATCGGTTTTAGTGCCAGTAATAGTTAGTTGTTTATATGTGCTAACTGAGACCTTCTATTTTCCCCTAATCATTTCCAGGTATCAAATGGAAATAACTTCAGTTTTATTAAAGAAACATCTTACATCAATTATTCCCTTTTTATATTTGAATGACCATTTTGCCCTTGATTTGTTGTGATCTCGAATGTTATAATTTTTTAGGTGTTCATTTCAGATTCTTTGCTTGCTTTCATGAGGTTTTGTTTCGTCAAGTATCATTATATCTAGAATATGTAGGATTGTAGTGTGTCAGTTTCAAATGCATGCATTGTGATTTGGAAGTTGAAGTGTTTTTGATACACATGCAACACATTTAAATTTTAAGTACCTAAATAATTTTATTGTAGGCACAAATCTTGCCATATTGAGACATGCCTAGTTTGATGCTATTATTCTAAAAGCTCATGTTCTGAAGAATGGGATTTTTTTTGATAGGTTAGTGTGAGTGTTAGTAGAAAAAGAAATGAAGGGGCGAACTCTGTATTCAAAAAGAAAAGCTGGTAAAAAAAATGACAGCCCAAAACTGTACTTGAAAATCAAAACTGAAAACAAGAGGCCCAGTCAGAACGAAAGTTGATTATCCTTGGATCTTTGGACTCCTTAATTACACAGGACCAAATATAAAGAGAGATTACGAACCTGATCCTCACCTCATCAACAAATTCTGACTTGTCTTAAAAAAATATATATATATGTACCTATCCTTCCAAATGTCAACTGACTTTGGAAAGAAGATCCAAAGTCGATTTTGGGTTACCCATGTGACTCCTATAGTTCAACGAAAGTGGTGCAATAGCTTTAAAGCAAACTCACAATACAAGAGCCAATTGTTAACTGATTTTGACTTTGTCACTAAAGTATATGTTAGGCAAGATCCATTTACAACTGATAAGATGATCCACAGTTAGTACTCTATCCAAAGAAGCGGTCAACATTAAGAAGGCCATTATCGATGGGACCCGCGGGGGGGGAGGTCCACATGATTTTAGTAGGATATTTCTTCGAATCCTAGATCACCAACTTTCTCAGTAAAGATTTCACTAAAAAAGACTCATTTCACGTTCCATCTCCAAACACGTGAGTCTGGGGTCTCTATATCGATCTTCACGTGCTCTAGCCTTCCAAAAAGATTGGCAAGAGCTTCAACCTCCTAGTCATTCACATTATGTCAAAACCTTGGACCCATAGATGATGGAACCCTTTCCTAATCCCTTAACATGATGGTCTCTGCTATATATCACCCTTAGTTGGTACGGAATAAAGATCCAGAAATGCCATTGCAAGGGATAACACCAACACCAAGTATCCTCCCATAACCAGATTCGTTCACCTCTTGCCACTTTAAAACCGATGCCTTTAGAAACTCCCTTCAACACATTGAGTATGCCCCTGCACATGCTCACCCCCTTGAGTATTTGTAACCCCACATGTTGATCTGAAGGCTTTACATTATACTCTTTCGAATGTTGATTAGAAGCCTTTCACCACTTCAAAACAACAAAGGATACATCTTAGTAAGCTGCTTATGGATAGCCCTACAGAAGAATATGGTATCAAATGCAAACTGTAAGTGAGATATGGGCATACAGGTGTAACCACCCAAAACTGGGGTGAAGTCTCCCCTCGAACTATGGAAGAAACCTACAGGTGATCCATTCATTAGTATTGAAATAGAAGTTGTAGAAACACATATCCTCATTCACTTCCTCCAGTGATCCCCAAAGTCCATCCTTCTCAATATATAGCCCAAAAAATCCCTTGACATGGTCACCCTTCTCCATGTCAATATTACACATTCTCTGGAACACTACTTCTCATGGCGAGTCAATACATTTGTCAGCCATCAACACACTATTAAAAATTTGTTGACCCTGAATCAAAGCTCCTTGGTAAGGAGAGATCACCTTATCCATAACCATCTTCATCCTCACACCATACTTCTTTGCTATAATTTTGTATATACTCCATACTAGACTAATGGACAAAAATCCTAAAATTCTTTAGCATCACTTCTCTTTGATACTAGTGGAATATATGTAGCATTGGCACTTATGTATAAAGTCGCCTCTCTGTGGAACTCTGAAATGAAAAGCATCACATCATTTCTAATATATGCCGAGATCTCTTATAGAATGCCATTTAGAAACCATCTGGTCTAGGGGTTTATCTATGCCGAGATCTCGTAACACCTTGGCCAATTCCTCCCCCTCAAAAGGTCTCTCTAGCCAATCACTCAATATCATTTTGGATGTGATTGGACTCCAGGCCACCTGGCATGCTTGTCCATTTTTCCTTGTACAACTACAAATGAAACGACACCACCACATTTCTTATGGGTTCGTCCTCTTCCATTTTAAGCTATTTATCTAAAATCTTAACTCTAGAAATGGCGTTGACTCTTCTTGGAATGGCTATATGATCAAAGAACTTGGTGTACTTATTACCCTTTTAAAGATAGTGAACTCTTTTTTTTTTAATCTCCAATTCAATTCCTCTAATGGAGCTGTCCATACAAGTTTATCTCTTCCTTTGTTCTTGGCTAGTTTTTCTTCTTCAAGAACATGTTCCACTTCCTCTTTTTGGTTCATGCATGCAATTTATTTGAGAAGTTTCATCTTTTTTCATTTCACTCTGTCAAACACAGTTACCAAATCTGTATATTATACTCGTATAATACTATTAGAGGGGGTCACCATTTAAAACGGAGTGCTTTTGCCGTATTACGTATTATACAAGTATTGCTATATAATATGCGTTTAATACGTGAATTTCGTATTAAACGTGTATAATACACATATTTTTGCCTTGTTAAACGCATATTCTGTATTAAATTATTGTTATTAGGTAGTATCATGATTCTTATTTATTGATAATTATTAATTTTTCCATACTTTTGCCATTTTTTTGTGTATAATACCCAAACTTCCTGAACGAATCATTATCGTATTATACTCGTACCCGTACTTTGTAACTATGGTCAAACACCGCCTTTTCCCCAAACTTCAAGCTTTTCTTTTAGGGATTTCAGTTTTTCCATTAAAACAAAGCTTGCATTACCTTCATTATCCTTCCACCAACTCTAAAAAAGATGGGTCCTCTACACATTCTCGAATATGTATGGAGATTTCTTTCTCTTGATACCCCCACACTTTAATAAAATTTGACAATGATCAGAGAGTGGTCTCGTGTGGCTCTTGGATAACACCTGAAAAATGTTCTTCCCTTTGAAGCAATAATCATGTCTAATTTACTGGGAGTGGGAGAGTCCCGATTTGTTCGTCCAAGTATATCTATTCAGCTGCAAATCCATGAGCAATTTCTTCTCCGTGAAATTTGCCAATCTCCTATTGCTGATGTAAATTTGCTTCCACCTTTTTCTGGTAAAAGAAACTAATTACATTGAAATCACCACCTATCCACTATGACACAACTCCTTTGTCTTTCATCATCTCCAATTCCTCTCGTTCAGTTGCAAATCCATGAGCAAGTTCTTCTCCATGAAATTTGCTAACCTTTTCATTGCCAATATAATTTTCTTCCACCTTTTTTCTCATAAGAGAAATTGATTACATTGAAATCACCACGTATTCAACATGGCACATCTCTTCCTTCTTTCACCTTCTCCAACTCCTCTCACATTGCTGGTAGTGGTTTCTTCTCGCAAGGGCCATATAATGCCTGATCGAAATAACCTTCAGTAGTACCAAACCACACAAACACTAAATATGAACCTACAGATGTGTCCACCTTCACCACCACCATTTTATCCTACAAAATTAGATCTCCAACTGAGCCTACCATCGACAAGTGAAGCTAGGCTGGATTTCTCCTGTCTCATGACTCAAGAATCAGTAAATTATCAATTGCTCAATAGTCTCTTGGAAGACTACAATATCTCCGGATAATTTACTCAACATAATCTCTTGGAGGACTACAATATTCCCTTCCAACTTTGTTACTATTGACTTTACCATGGTACCACCTCTCCACTGCATACAAACGCCTATCGTTGAATAATCAAATTTGAAAATTCATACTATAACTTGTCTCCCCCCCTCCCCTTCTGATCCTCACCCTACTTCTTGCTTCCCGATTTGCCGTTACCGATTTTGCCGTTACAATGTATACCGAATGATAAACTTTGAACCTCTCTACTTAACCTCGGTTGTGGCTTTTTGTTTGTAGTAGTCTTTTTATTAGCCCCCTCCCATATTTTTCCATCTTCGTGAACAACTCGATCCTCTATTTTTTGTATCCTTCGTGAGACACCCCCAAGAACTTGCTAAAATCTTCGATCTTCTAAGGAACTTAAACCAACACACCAGGTTGTACCAACAGTAAAGGAGCTATGCCCTCTCTCTCATTCAATTCCAAAACTCTATGAATTGGTGCTACAAGGATTAACTAGCCTATGTTCCACCTAATTCCTCCTCAGTGGGGCTAGAGACCACCCATTGTGATTTCATAACTTTTTTCCACACATGGATACCGTATTTAATTTCTCCACATTTATATCGCCCATTCCTGACAGCCTAGATTCTCGATGATGATAAGGGGGCAGTTTCCTTTTCCTAACCATTTCTGATTGGAATTTGGCTCCTCAGGAGGCACATAATTCGAAACAGTGATAGGAGATTGAATAAATCCTCTGTTACACGTTGGTTTTTATCTTAATCTCTTGCATCTACATGACTTGGTTCCTTTGTGTTGTTACTTCACTTGAGATCAAGGTTTTGAATGTCGATCGCAGGATATGTTGCACCTTGAAAAGAAGATATATCGTGGGATATATCATTTTGTGGAGAATTTATCGCATTCCTAGGAATAAATTGTGGAAAATAGAAAAAAATATAGAATTTTTCAATGAAATTTTAGAATACACATTTGAGAATAAAAAAATAACAACGTACATAAGTGATGCAATCAGAAGAGAGACAAAAATGTACAATGACGACAATGTATGATTAACTAATATTGCTATAACCAGGGGTGTATTCAAGCCGAGCTGAGCTAAGCTCGAGCTCGGCTCGAGATCGATTCAATGTCGAACATTGATTCGAACTTGAGCCGAGCTCAACTTAGCTTGAACTCGGCTTGTACAAGAGGAACGTTGCCGTAATTGCTAGAAAGAGGATTAGACTCTTCAAAATTTACTTCTTGTTGACCCTTTCAGTTTCTCTAGTTTTGTGGCTTCCCTTCTTCGCTTTTTGCTTAGAGTTTTCCCATCTTCCTCTACAACTGTAGTAAATTCTGCACCTTTGTTGTTCTTCAAAAGAGGTATTGGGAGGCTTTCGGATTCTCATGCCATTTGAATGCTTGAAACCTAGATAGTTTTCTTTGAATTTGGGAAAGACTTCAAGAACCCAAACCCAACCTATCTAATTATTGATTTCAACAAGATTAAAAAAAAAATTGTTTCCTACCTTCCCCTTTCAAATCGTCCCTTTCCCTTTCTCTACCTTCCCTCTTTCCCAAGCACCACCATCCTTTTTCATTGAGGCAACTGTAGTTTCGTTTACAAAATCACATCCTCATCCACAATAGTGGGTGGGGGCATTTGAGCTCATATGTGCTCCGACGAGGTGATCTTGCAGACCTGACAGTGGAGAGGTAAGCTGTTGAGTTTTGGAATGGTCTTTTCTCTCCGCCGAGGTTTGTTGATTGTTCATTGTTCTATGCAAAAGGGGGCAACAGTTTGCACAAAGGATTAGGGTTTCGTTTAAAGACGGTAGGGGGAGAAGATTGTAAGAGAAAAGAAATTGATTCAAAGTAACCTGCAGACTTAAGAGTCTTCCCACATATATAATAGAATATTTATTAATATATATTATGAGTTCAAGCCAAACCAAACTCAAGCCGAATCAAGCTTACTCAAGCCGCTTCGAGCTGAGCTTAATCAAATAGGGCTTAGCTTGAGCTCAACTCATTTTAGCTTTTAAGCTCAAAGAAAAGCTCGGCTCGAATGAGCCTAAAAACTGAGCTCAAACTCGGCTTGAACGAGCCGAACCGAGCCGAGCCAGCTCGCCTCGAACACACCCCCAGCTATAACTTACAAAAAATGTTTCATTCATCCCTCAATCTATCATAACAATAAAAATAAACAATTAGAGTTCCATACATAATACATAAATGATCCAACCCACCTCAAGAACTACAATTGGAGCCATCTAAGCTAAAGAATTGAACCTTTTAAGTTTTCACTTCCTAAATTAAGAAATTTGAATTTTGAACTTAGAATTATAATTTAAATGCATCAAATTGATGCATTTGCATTAGTGTAGGACTAGTGACACACTAATTATGCAAAATTTCATTCTAATTTAAAGAAAATTCTTATATTTTTGGAAAATTTTGCCAAAGGTTGTGTAAATGGGGTGCACTTCGATTCCGAATGACAAATGTAGGTAAATGTGGGTACCAAAGTGGGTGATTTCTCTAGAAAACGAAAAAAATCTATCAAATCCCTTAAACTCCTTCAAAATCTTATAAATCCTACTTATTGCTCGATATTTCCACCTTTTATAGACTAAGGGGCGAAATGTCCCCAACTTTCAAAAGATATTTGAAAATATTGTGCAATATATCGGAAATATTGGGGATATTTTGTAAAAAAAATACTACATGCGAGGGACATTTCGCACTCCTGCGATATGGAAAGATATTTGGGATATATCGGTGATATTTCAAACCATGTTGGAGATCATCCATTGAGCCAACATCTTATGTCTCTTCCTTATCATTGTTGCTCTCACCGCTATCTTCATGACATGATGAACTAAACTTTGTGACTTCACCTTAGCGCTTGAATTGTGGAATTCCTCTTCTTAACATGAGGATTATATGACTTCCCCCCAACCCTTGAGTTTATTGATCAGTAAACTCGTTACTCTTTGCTCTTGCTTTGTTTCATGAATTGTTTTTGGACTTTTTATCCTCTTTAATATATGCTTCATATTTACCAATAAAAAAATTGTGCTCTTTGATGACATCAGGGACTATGTTTGAATAGGTACCCCTGAGATGCCTTTTGGGTTGTCTGTCACTCCATAATCATGGCTACTAAGAAATGAGGGGTAAGAGGCCTTACCTTCTCTTTGTTTTTGGATTGATGATTTTTCTTCTCTGACCTGGAGTTCACCTATTTTGAGTTCCATTTGTCTAGAAAGTTAGTTACAATATAGGGTGGTCGACTGAACTTCCGGTCCATCACCACGAGAAACTGGTAGACCATTCCTTAATGAGTCTGCGTGTATCAACGGGCCCTCTACCTTGACCACATGTCGTTAACAAATGGGATTTCTCTGCTGCCTTTGACTTGGTGTTCCTTCTTCCTACCACTTGTCGATTGTTAGCTTGCATTCTCCCACTTAACCTTTCTTGTAGGTTGGTGTACTGGCAGCTTTTCCTCTTCCTGGACACTTATTGATATGTGGTGGCATGAGATGGTATTAAATGTCAGAGATATAGCATTAGTGTCAAACATGCCTTCTTTGGTCTAATCTTATAATCTTGTCCGTTTATTTACATAATCCCTTAAGGCATTCCCAGAGGAACTTTCGATGTTTCCCCTTTTGACCTGCCGAACATACATACATCTCTATCCTTTTTCTTTTGGCGCAAAGGTGGCATTTTTAGGTTTGGAAGATACTTGCCTATGTTTGAGAGGATTTTGGTTCACCAAACCAATCTCGAACTGACACCACCTTGGTTGGATCTGCCAGCGTCAAACCCCAACCTGTCATTGAGAATCAAGAGGAAGAAAATACTACTAAGGATGGAGTGCCATGCTTGGTGCCTTTTACTTATTAAAGTGACTTGTTAATGAAGTACAAGGGCTTGATGTCAATTTTGAAATGCATTTATGGAATGTAAAGTTGATTTTTTAAGACTAGTTTCTTTAAATGGAAAACTATGAGTTTTAATAAATTAAAGAGATCGTATAATGAATGAGGGGAAATTTTCAGATTTAGCCAAGCAACGATAGGATCCTATCCTAATTTCTTAGTAAGATAGTTTTTAATTTTTTTTTAAAATCTCTCGAGTTAGTTACCATCTTTAGTTTTTAGAACAAGGTTGTCTAGAAAAGGAAGGGGGTTGGTTATTTTATCAAGTGGATAACCAAGTGTCCCGTTTTGGGTAGTTGTGAATAGTGTTAAATAGATGTGTACTCTCTTTGGAAAAGGTAATTAAAATTTGGTTTTCTAGTGCTTTGCACTTTGGATGTTGATCTCCTCTCGAAGTAGATTATTTTTAGAACAACATCCCATACTTTTGGATCACAGCCTTGACCTTGAGAACAAGGGATGGAAGCAGCTGTAGCGCAAACAAAACTCAAGGGTGTTGACGGTGAGCTTGAATCAGTTAAGAAAAGCCATGCTATTGTTGACAAGGGTGTGGAGTCAATCTTGACATCCTTGAGAAAGAAACTAGATGCTACTAGAACATCCATCAACCGAGAGCAGGAGGATACAAGAACATTTAGGCAATAGATAAATCCAAGTCATTCGTCCTCTCCTTCTCATTCAATCTTGATTGAATGGTCCGGTCCAAACAGGTGAAAGAATTTGGAAACTTCCAGTCCGGAGCCAATGGAACGATCCATACTTGAAAAATCCGAGTAGATATTTCCCATTTTGATGGAGAAGCTCCCATTGGATGGATCTCGGGCTGAATGTTTCTTTCGCTACTGTCATTTGGAAGGTCCAAAGGTTGGCCTCATTTCATTTAGAAGGTGATGTGACCCCTTAGTTTGATTGGGTTTAATGAAACAAAGGAGCAGTGTCTTGGAATAATTTTGTAGATGCCTTGCAAGTATATTTCGGGCCAACTGCGTACAAGTACATCAAATGGAAAATATTGAAGCTTCGACGCATAAAAACTGAGAGTACTAGGCATAGTTTAAGAAGTTTTCCTGTAGAGCCACATGATGAATGGACAACAGTTGATGGGCTGCTTTATAGGCGATCTAAAGGTGGATATACATGCTGATGTTCAATCTTTTTGGTTGCGAAATCTGATAGAAGTCATTGTAATGACCCGTTTGGAAGAAGAAAAACATGGTCTGCAATATGTAATACATAAGAGTCCAGGTGAACTCTAACTTGAATTGAGTTTGGGCGGATGGTCTTTGTCAAATCCATAGTTGCAAGGAAGCTATGTACAAGGTAGGCTGCTCGCTTCGCAGGAAGCTCGTTTTCCAGACTCGCTTCCTAATAAGCTCACTTTCATCATGTCCCATTGAGTGGTCAAATGGGGCTATCCCATTGAGTGATGGGATAGACCCAAGTCTACAACCTAGTTTACTGACGCTGAGAAAGTATTGTTAGATTGTAACTTATTGCACCTACTCCTCCACAAATATCTCATGTAAGATAAACCCGAAGGTATGAGCAGTTATACTAATATAATGAGAATGAGGTACCTATATCTTATTTCTCTCTTCTTATTTCCCAATAATTTTTTGAGTTTTGCTTTCCGCTTCTCGCTTTGTTTCTTGTTTTCGCTTCTCGCTCAGGCTCTTGTTGACAGAAATAGAACCGAGGGACAAATGCCTATGTTTTAACTGTGATGAAAAGTTTAGCATTGACCATCTTTCCAAAACACAATTTTTTTTTAGAAGGAGATTTTCCAGGTGAATCGGATGTTTGAAACAATTATTATAAAAATGATAGCTTGCGATATTAATTCATAAATATAACCTTGAGGACTTGGTTGATTTTTTAGGGCTACTTATTTCATAGTAAAATAAATATTTTATTTTCTTCTTTAATATCTCTTGAGTTTGTAACCATATGTAGTTATTAGCATTAAGGCTGGTTACTCTAGATAGGGAAAGTGGGTTGCCACATGCCAGTTTTGGATAGTTGTGAATATGGTTAAATAGACCTGTAATCCCTTTTTAAAAAAAAGGGTAATCAAAATTTGGTTTTCTAGTTCTTGGGCTTAGCACCTTGGAAGTTGATCTGCCCTCGAAGTGGATTATTTTAGAAAAATATCTTGTCATGTGACTTGCAAATTGTCCAATTGAATAGGTATTGGAGTGTCCCACCCCAAAATCCTACCTAGTTTAATGTAAGACTTTGGCACGTGACTTAACCATTAAACCATCATAACTTCCTGTCATAAGCATTTAAAGCAATCTAAAACATGAACCTGAAAATTTTTCTTTAAATAAATCCTGATCAAGTCTAATGTCTGGAATAAATACTAAAACATTATAATTAATTCGAATCATCCTCCATGATTCCCAATCATCAATTCAATCTAATCATAAATCTAGAATTAAGTCTATTACAATGTCTTAACTCCATATATAACTACTAATAATCTAATTTCCAGGAAATGGCCAATGGTCCAAATTCCATTCACCATCGGGGTAATCACCTGCTAGCTCTTTCTCTTCTTCCTCGTATTCTTCCTCTTCCCAAGGTCTTGGGGCACAGATATGAAAAACCTAGAACCTGCCGACAACAACAGTCATCAGCTGAGTAACAAGTTACCCCCCGTATATATAAACTCCTAGCTAACAATATAACAATATTTAATATAAAACATAATTTAGAATTCAACATGACATGTAAACATATAAACAATTCAGAATGCGGAGGCATACTTCAAATTAAATTCTTATACGTGCTCACTTGTACTTATTTCTCTTGTTTATCTTATTTGTTTTTCTTGTTCGTGAATGCATCCAACAACATGCAAAGTGCAATAACTTAAAATAACTCTACCACATATATTGGGTAGAGATTAACATATACCCTACTTTCCGAGGTACCACACGGTTTACACATTATTTGGTGCATACGGCTTGTCTACACATTATCCGGTGTATACGGCTTGTCTACATATTATCCAGTGTATACGGCTTGTCTACACATTATCCGGTGTATACGGCTTGTCTACATATTATCCGGTGTATACGACTTGTCTACACATTATCCGGTGTATACGGCTTGTCTTGCCTTGATCTTAGGATTATGGGTACTCGGTCAGTGTAAAACTCAATTATACAATCATGCTTGTGTTCTTGTATACTTACATAATACTTGTTATCTTGCTTATTATCATGCTTGTACACATTTAATTTCGTGAATGAGTGTGAGTGAAATAATGATAATTGTCAATCATACACCAGTTTAAACATGCAGAATTTCTCATGGTTGATCTATATAAAAATATGTCTATCATGTTTTCGACAATAAAATAAGGAACAATTTTATTTATCATGCCTCAATTTTCAATACATAATTTTAATAAAATTAATCTCACAGAACCCAAGTTTCATAACACATCGTAATTTCAAGGCAAACTCATAATCATTCCATCAAATCCAATTATCATCCCTTCTTCTATTCTCCATCATACATACAAATTTATTCCCTTTCCCCTTGTTAACATGAATAATAGAATCATAAGAACATCCTTAACATCATCAATATCTTTTACAATAGAAATCCTAACGAAACATCCCTAACATCATAACCATCTTTTATAATAAAATTATAATGAAACATTCTCTAAATAATCTATCTTTCATAAGAACATCATAATGAAGCATTCTCTAAACATCATATCTATCTTTCATAAGAAATCATAATGAAACCTTCTCTAAACTTCATATCTATCTTTAATAAGGGATTGACATATCATAATCTTATTTTTCTTGCTTCGAATCTACTCTTTCATATATTTATATTAAAATCACCATATTGATAGGAAATAATTTATATTTACCTCTCCTGATCGCTTCCCTATGATCAAGCGCTTGCGAATGAGATTGATCTAAGCCTTTTCACTCTCTTTCCCTGCAAAACCTTTGATCTCTCCTCTTGAATCTCTCAAAATCTAATTTTCTCTCTCTCTTTTAGGTTTAAAAAGCCTTAGAAACCCTCAACTCACGAACATAAGGAGTATTTATAGTGTTGGGGGCCCTAGGGACACAAAAAATCGAAAAATCGCGCAACTAAGGCTAAAACGGCGTTGTTGGCGATCGATCGGCCGCAGCGCCAATCCCTTTTTTTTAAAAAAGTCTTTTGCTACTTTTTGCCTACCTTTCCTTTTATGCCATTTAACTCTAAAAACGTCTTAAATTACGTAATTTATTTGGGTTTCAAAATCAATGCGTTTTACATAACATTTATAAACTTGATTACATTAAATTTTTAAACGCTGGTTTCCATAAAATTTAATAATCACGAATAATAAATTCGGGGTTCTACATGGAGCAACTAAATTGGCAACAAGTAGGTTTATGCCAGTCCAGGTGGTTCCAAGTGCGAGCTGAAACCCTTTCCCCCCCCAAAGTTGTAAGTAGGTATGAAATGATACAGAATTTCTATTATATTTACCAAATATTTAATCAATCATTCCTATTTACATTGGAATGACCATTCAACCCTAAATCTCGAATGCTATAATTCTTTTCGGTGGTTGTTTCATAATCTTTGTTCCTTGATTCATCATGGTAAGTATCACTGTACCTAGAATGTGTAGGATTGTAATGTGTTGGTTTCAATGCATGATTGTGGTTTGGAAGTCCAAGTGTTTTTTGATACTTAGGCAATTCTTTCAAGTACCTAACTGATTATATGGTAAGCACAAATCTTGACATAATGAGACATGCCTAGTTTGGATGCAATTATTCTAAAATCTCGGGATCTGATATAATGAGAATCAAGAACTACAAAAAAAAATGACAAGAATGAAGCTCCACGTTTGGTGCCTTTTTCTTTTTTAAGTTTTCTTGTTAACCAAACAGGTGCTATCATTTTTGAATGCATTGTTTGAACTTAAAATTGATTTTTGAAGACAAACTTCTTCACACATAAAACAAGTTCTGAAAAGATTGAAGAGCCATTGTGTAATGAAAAAATGAGAAATTTCAGATATAACCAATGCAACCTGCAACTGATACAATTTTACGGGTATTGGAGCAACTCAATTGGCAACAGTTAGGTGGTTCCAAGTGCTACCTACTTTTGTTTCCTTTTTCTGTTCAGTCATAGTCAAAGAATTTAATGATGTGGACTTCTTATTTTTTAAAAATAATTTTATATCTCTTAATCTCCTTTTACATTGGAATTGATCATTTTTTATTTTACCCTTTCTTTTGTCCTGAGGTGCACTGGATCTATAATGCTATAATTCTTTTTGGTGTTCGTTCAGAATCTCCGTTCATTGTCACGAGGTTTTGTTTCATCAAGGTAAGTACTATTGTATCTAGAATGTATATATTTTAATGTGTTGGTTTCAAATGCATGCATTATGATTTGGAAGTCCAGGTGATTTATGATATTTTATTGTGTTGTTTTCAAACACATGCATTGTGATTTGGAAGTCCAAGTGATTTTTGATAGTAACAGGCAACACTTTTAAGTTCCTAAATGCTTTTATGGTAGGAACAAAACTTGACATAATGAGACTTACCTAGTCTGCATGCAATTATTTCTCAAACCTGTGATCCGAATAATGAGAATCTAGAGGATACTAAGGTTGAAGCACCAGCTCAGTGCGATTTTTCTTATTCCCATTGACTTGGTAATCAAAGTAGGTGCTAGGTGTTTCTTTTTCCATTTTTGAGATACATTGTTTGAAATTAAAGTCAAATTTCTTTTAATGGAAAAAAAAGGTCGAGAAAATTGAAGAGGCATTCTATGAAGAATGAGAAATTTTCAGATGTAGCGAACACAACCAGTATATTCTACAATTTTATAAGCATTGGAGCAATTCTATTGGCAACCAGTACTGTCAGCTAGGTGGTCCTAGTGCTTGCTGAAACCTTCCTTTTGCTTGTAGTCCTTGCCTGGAATTGAGTAGTATGGAATTATCTCTTCATCTATGAAGTTTATTTTTCTATCAATTATACCATTTTAAATTGTAATGCATTCTTCCCTTTATTTTGTCGTGAGGTGCACTAGATCTATATTGTTATAATTCTTTGATGTGCATGTTTCAGAATCTTTTTTGCGGTCGTGAGGTTTTATTCCATCACAGTAAGTATCATAGTATCTAACTCTGTAGGATTGTTATGCGTTGGTTTCAAATGCATGCATTGTGATTTGGAAGTCCAAGTGGTTTTTGATACTTACAAGCGACTCTTTTAAGTACCTAAAGGATGTTATGGTAGGCACAAGTCTTGACATGGTTAAACATGCCTAGTTTGGATGGAACTATTTTGGTAGCCTGTGATCCAAAATAGAGAGAATCAAGAGGAATAAAAACAATACCAAGGATGGAATTATCTCTTCATCCATGAAATTTATTTTTCCTTCAATTATACCATTTTAAATTGTAATGCATTCTGCCCTTTATTTTGTCGTGAGGTGCACTAGATCTATATTGTTATAATTCTTTGAAGTGCATGTTTCAGAATCTTTTTTGCGGTCCTGAGGTTTTATTCCATCACAGTAAGTATCATAGTATCTAACTCTGTAGGATTGTTATGCGTTGGTTTCAAATGCATGATTCGTGATTTGGAAGTCCAAGTGGTTTTTGATACTTACAAGTGACTCTTTTAAGTACCTAAAGGATGTTATGGTAGGCACAAGTCATGACATAGTTAAACATGCCTAGTTTGGATGGAACTATTTTGGAAGCCTGTGATCCAAAATAGTGAGAATCAAGAGGAATAAAAACAATACCAAGGATGACGTGCCATGCTCGGTGTCTTTTTCGTTTTGATGTTTACTTATTATTTATTAATCAAAACAGGTTCTCATTGTTTTATTTCTTTCTTAACCCCCCACCACCACAATTTTATGTATCAAAAGTTTTGTAATAGATTGCTGAACGAATAGTTGATTTTTTAAGATAAAATTCTTCAAACAGATAAATAATGGTTTGAGAATATTGAAATGGGATAATGAATGAGGGAAGTTTTCCTCTTTCCTCTTGTATATTGAATGAATGAAGGTTTTTAGATTTAACCAGTGCAGCGTGTAACTTCAACTCAATTAGAAAGAAGTGTTAATGCCAGCAAGGCGCGCGGTTCCAACTTCCAAGTGCTAGCTGAAACTTTATTATTATTCATAGTCATATCCATGAATCAAATGATATGGACTTCTGTTTTTATTTAAATTATTTTACATCAGTTATTCTTTTTTTTTTTTTATATACATCAGAATACTATTTAACACTTGAATTTTGTGTGAGTGCATTTTATCTAGAAGGCTATAATTAGTTTACCTGCACATTCTGAATCGAGGTTTTATTTCATCAATGTAAGTATCATTATTCCTATAATGCATTGGATTGAAAACTGTTGGTTTCGAATCCTTGCATTGTAATTTGGACGTCGAAGTGGTTTTTGATACTCGGGCAACTGTTGTAAGTACCGGAATGATTTTTTGGTAGGCACAAATCCTGATATTGAGATATGCCCAGTTTGGATGCGATTATTTCGGAAAGCATTTTCCTGAAATATTGAGAATTAAGAGAAATAAATACGACACCAATGATGAAGCGCCACACTTGGTCCTCTTCTTATTGAAGTGCACTTGTTTAATTAAAGCAGGCACTCGGTATTAATACTATTGTATTTTTTCATTTCCTGCATTTTTTTGAACTTATATTTTATTTTATTCTTTGAAGCAAAATTTATCCCATCATGAAAAATACAGGTTTGAGAAAATTGAGGACCTAAATTACTAGCTTAGTGAGAGTTCAGAAAGGAGCTACACATTCTAAGAATCTTACAAAAATAAAAATAAAAAATAGCATGTGGAATCCCATTAAACGGGGAAATATGCCAATTTAGGTAGCTTCCCCAATATAAGTTCATCAAAATCTGGATTTTAAAGAGAAAGAAGATGAGCATAATGTCCCTTTGGTGCTGCCAGAATATGAATTGAATTTGTTATCTATAAGGCAATCTTGACCCCTCCATGTTTTAATCCTCCTTTCTGTAATTGCACTCCATGACACATACCATCCCCTCATCCTTCAATTATGCATTCAAAATTCAAATACAAAGAACACTAGCATTCCACGCGCATAATCATTATGCTAATGGAGTGGGTCATCACAATCCTTGTGTGCACTAGTTCATTAAGAATGGCGGGTCAGGAAATTTACTCAGAACAAAGTGCATCACACTGGCCCTCGAAGCTCTAGTTCATTAAGAATGGGGTGTCAAGAAATTTACTCAGAACAAATTGCCCTACGGCGCGAAATTGGTAAAGTAGGTGCTATGGTCCATGGAGAGTAAATGCCTGTTTTTGTGGCCTATAATAAAAACATTGAGAGAAAAGGATAAAAAAGCAAAACCAACCCCTCTTTCAAAGGGGGAGAATAGAAAGCAAAAACAAAGAAGACCAAAGACTCGGAAAGAGAGATGAGCCACGAATGTGATAAATGAAAGGTAGGCGAGTAAAAGGAAGGTGGGGGTGGTGGTGATGCCTCATTGTCCTTGGCCCTTGATGGGATATTTACTGTGCACAAAATTAAAAATCTAGAGAGAGAGAGAGAGAGACGTGTGAATTGTGATGCGCTAAGGGGAAGGACGGAAGGAGGGAGCTTGGCGTGAGAAAGGAAACGAGGGATACGGCGCGCATCGGGAGACGGGGCGTTATAGCTCATTGGTCAGCGACCAAAGAGGACACCATACCCCAGTTGTTTCCTTTTTTTTCTTTGTTTATGATTTTTTTATAAATATTATATTACTGTTTACACCTTGTGGTCATTCTGAGAGATTACTAACCTCTAATCTCTCTTGATTCTCTTCTCAATCTCTTTCTTTTATTCTCTCTCTCTCTCACCGTCTAGCCTCTCTCCTCCTTCCATTCATCACCGGATTTTGTCGTGTCTCAGAGAGAAGGAGAAAGAAAGGTCCCTTTTCAGCTCCTTCAAGGGTTGTATGCTATATTTTTAACCTAGCGGACAGATCGATCGGTTTCATCGATCCTCATCTGTGTTTGTTTTCTGGGTACGATTTCTGATTCATGTATTTTTTTTTTTTTTTTGTTTATTTGTTTGATCAGTTACGATGATTCTGGGTTTGCTTTTTTCTTCTCATTTTTAGAATTTTGGGTTGTGTTTTCTTTGACATTTAATGCAATTGTGGAGTGGAAATACGGATGATGCCGAGTCATTTAGGGTTTCGTTGACGGATTTTTTTTCTTCTTTCTTCAACCCCTTTGTTTGGGGTTTTGTTGTGTTTTGGTGTTCATCTTTTGCTTTCTGGAATTTTTTGTATCTCTTCATCATCAATATGAGGTCAATTCCGGGCTCCTGACTTTGCTAGTTTCATCAAAGGAGAGGCTTTGATGATCATGAGAAAAATGTCATTTTTTTTTGCTTGTAATTTTCTATGTCTATCAATTTATTTTGTGGATGTATCGACGTAATGCATGTTTAGTCATGCATGCATGGATGGGTTAGTTGTATTGCTTGTTGTGAAGCATTTACCTTTTAATTGCCTTGCCTGATTGTAGTTTGTAAGGTTAAATCCTTGACATTGATGGATTCTATGCTCCTTGTGCTAAGGATGGCCTTACTGCCGTTTTTTTAAAAAAAAGGATTTAAGCATCTGGCACTTGCATATCTTTTTCCTTCATCCGGGGTGATGCTGATAATTTTTCTGTATTTGTGAGTTGAAGCTGAAGGCTAGAACTCTATGCTTCTCAGATGATGGATCTTTATTTTTTAATAGTTAGATGGTCATGAGCCAGTCTTTGTTTTCTTTTCACTGGATATGTTACTGTAAACAACTATGGGCAGATTGATATGGTATGTGGGTTAATTTTTAGACTGAGTGGTGTTTTCTCTACTTTTTTTTTTTTTGCTGTTCTGGAGCATGTTGTCTGAGATTTGTAGCCTGTTTTTACTTTTTTTTGGAGCCAAATAGTTCTGAAGTATCAATTTTAAGTATCAATTATCAGTATTCCTTTTGCTTATGAGAATTTTTGGTGCATTGAAAGTTGGTTGGATTGGGCAATTCGTTAAGCTTTCTACATTCATATTAGGAATTATGGATGTTCTAATCAATTGAAATTGATTGTAGGAAGCTAAGTACCTTTGTTAGTTTTTTTGGATAGGATTGTCCTCGAATCATCAACTTATTGCCAATTCCTTATAAGGAAATGAACGGAAGGGATTGATTATATTTTGCAAGTTGTAAAAAAGCAAAGTTGTACTGATCATAATTGCACGCTTTGTTATCCAGGTTGTTGATTTTCCAAAAATGAGCGAAAGTGGGATATATATTGCAAGTTCGTCAAAAAGCAAAGTCGTACTTTTCATAATTGTATGATTTATTATCCAAGTCATGGATTTTCCATTTTGAAGTATCAGTATACCTAGATGGCATGCCATGTTTTTTTTATCAGTAACTCATCATTTCATGTATTAAGCCCACTCATAATTAATATTTATAACTTAGCAACTCCTAATATTTAATAGTTTAATGAGGAACCAACTTGGTTCGACGATTTAAAATTAATATTCTCCTATATTTATTAATTAATAATCTTTATAATATTTCTGTTATTATTAAATATAAGAATGTATTTTTACACTATATAATGTATTTTTACACGATATACTGTTCATATTTAGTTTTGCAACACTATACGTCTCACACTTGCAAATAAAGTTTGGAGAATACCAAGAGCATTTTGGCCCAATGCAGGAGAATCTCAACGGTATTTGGCCCAATGTAGGATATAGAGTACAAACCCCCATCTTTATCAAATTGAGGAATTTTTCATCTTCTCCCATTTATTATTTATTGCTTCCTTCCTTGAGTTCTCAATCACCGAAAGGAGGACTATTGATGCAGCATTTATAGTGAAGAGGCTCTTTAAGAGCATGGGAAAGCAGATTGGATTGCTGGAACAACATTTCTGATCATAGTTATTCCTCTTATCATCGAGATTAGAATATGAGCAAGCTGGAGATATAACAGGCCACCTTGCTTGACACCCAACCTATGTGCTCAGAAGTGGTTTTCATCAACATAGGTCAAAGAAATTCATTCTCTCTAGGGTTTTTATGGAGGGCTAACCTAATACATTTATACCGAAGAAGTTTGTATAGGAAGATGTGATGTTTTTACTAGAAAGTTATGAAATGAAATATTTTTGATGATGATTAATTATATATATATATTTATATATACATAATATTCTCTAATAATTAATAAAATCTCTTTCCTCCATGATTATTAAATATAAGGGAGCCAACTGTACTTCGAATTAGACATCTATCCAAATGTCAGTACTTACTGCTTCTAAAAAAAATTCTTCTGAAGTATTTTATTAAATGTTTAAGGTAATGAGTTCTAATTTAGTAAAACCACAAATGTTTCATGCAACTTGTCCTTTCTAACTTCAATTGTTAAAGTTGGTAGAATTGTGAGCTTTCGAATCTTATAGGCTTGTAGTATTAGCCTTACATTCATTGGTAATGTGTTCTGTACTTCTGTTTATAAACATGTTTTCAATATTTCTGTTCTCCCTTTGTCTCTGCCCTCTGGGTGTATGTAGGTTTGTTTGTGTTTTACTAAGTTTTTTTACAAATATCTCAAATTACACAACATTATTTTTATTTGAACATGGCTTTACAATTAAAGACTACCAAAATTAAATGAGTCATTATCCTTTTATGCAGGTTGAATGATTTCAGATCTGCCAAAGAAGTATTGTACGTGATCCACCGTTTGTGGAATATTTTTTGGCACCTTACACAGTTTTTACGGGGAAAATATATTGGCCCGTAATGCAAGGGCAAAGGAGTACCATTGATTCCTTCCCCGAAACCTTTGATGTTGACCATGGATCTAGTTCAAGTAGTACTGGTGTGGATCAACAGATTCTTTGGAACAATATGCGAACTCCAGTAGACAACCGGTTGCCAGACTGTGCATTTTCATCGTTTGAAACAAATACAACATATGAGAACGCCGTTAGTCTTGATGGACAGAGCTTGAGTGGGTGGAATTTAGCTGGACCTAGCTTCAGTGAAAACACACAAAACCTAGTCACAGGTGATGAATTAAAAATGGTACATGGATGGTCGTCTTCTTTGAATGCTCAGACTGGAGCTGGTCCAAGGTTAGAAGAAAAGCACCATGAACCAACTAATATTCTCTCTCTGGAGAGTGTTAATATAAGCCTTAGTAGTGATCAGGTTGCAAATGGGCCCTTACTTCTACAAAGTTCCAGCACTGATGCTATCCTTCAGAACACAAACCTCAGTGCAGGGTATGCAGGCAACAGTGGCACTGGTGGTCTAGTCATGGAATTAGGTGTATGCCCTCATCCATATAAGTCCGGTGGATCAGAAACTGAGAAGATTTCATGTGCTAGCGGTTCTTCTGGAAATGCTGAGTATTTGGCGGAAGAGAATGATGGCAGATCAAGCCATTCATCGAATGGACGGCGTTTATCATGCAAAAGAAAGGCCCTTGAAGGAACTTCTGGACAGTCTTCTTCAGGTGGAAGTTCTAGCTGCTTTCAACGTGGTGAAAACAGTGTATGGCAAGCTGTTCCTGCCCGTTATAATGCAGCTAGCAGCTTAAGTTTATCTACTCCCACAGAGAATCCTCCTGGTGTTAGTCCTCCAGAACAGTTTAATCCAGGACTTGGGCTTGGTATAGGAGGAGCTTCTGAAAACCTTCCTGCTTTAAGCGTAGCAGGAAACACAGAAAGCTCCCAGAGAAATTTTCGTATGAGAATGAATCCTGGACATCAACATGATTCTGTACCACCTAATTTAGTGTCAACAAGAAGCACCATAAGACGTTCTCATGTTAGTTTGCCCCGTCAATCATCTAGACTTCTCCCATACTCTTTAGACTCGGGTTCAACATCAGCGGCAACGAATACAAGTCCTCAACAGCAGTCACATGTAATGCATATTCATGGTTTGCCACGAGTGCAGCCTTTACCATGGAATAGGGTTTCTAATTTAGTAGTTGGCAGTTCATCAAATTCTCCAACTATTTTTGGGGAGAGAGGTGCTGCATTACGAGAGGAAGCAAACTCAAGAAGCTTGCCAAGAAGCATTTCAGAACATCCAATATTTGTACCGACAACTGAGATGGGGAATTTGGCACAAAATCCAACAAATTGGAATTTAGCCAATGGAAATTCAAGCATTCCTGGAAATGTTGCTTCGACTTCAAGGATTGGCTCGAGTTCAAGTGTTCATCAATCGTCTGCTCCTACTTGGGTTCCTCACCCCAATCCTTCTACACAATATCCGCGAAGATTATCAGAATTTGTCCGTCGGTCCTTGTTTCCTTCTACTGGTTCTGCGTCTGGAGGTCAGAGTAGTAATTTTCCTTTAATGCGATCGGGTCCTTCTGCTTCCGCATTAGACACGGTGCTTTCATCTGCCGCTGGTCGCCAGGGACATCATCAGCCATATCCAAGGTCAGCATTGTGGATGGAGAGGCAAGGTGATGGTGCTCCTGGAGTTCCCTACTCGTTGCGGGCTTTGGCTGCTGCAAGTGAAGGAAGAAGCAGGCTAGTCTCTGAGGTTTGTTCTTGACAAATGCCTTTTCCAGTTTTTTACTGTTTCTATGCATCTTCATATTTAAGGCTATATTACTTGGCTATGGAATTTTTCACTTGAAGTGAAAAATGGTTACTGCTTTAGTAGTTTCATTTATTAGAATATCTCGAACACGGATCAATATCATGTTTATCGTTACTGCTTTAGCTATTTAGATAACAGGCTCAAGAATCAGTATCATTTTTATAGTTACTGCTTTAGCTATTTAGATAACAGTCTCAAGAATCAGTATCATTTTTATAGTTAGTACTTACTGCTGCAATAGTTTATTCATTAGAATATCTTGGAACATGGTACTGCTTTTAACCGGTAAAAAAAACATGGTACTGCTTTTTAAAAAACATGTTCCCCCCTCCCCTCTCTTTGACATTGATTCCCTGGTTTTATTTCTAATCGTTTTATAGTATTCATCAACTTTACATCTTCATGCGTTCTGCAGTTGTACATTCAAAAGCTGCCTAATGGTAGGAATTTTGGAGGAACTCATGGATGATTTCTATAGTGCTCATGTACCATAATTTTGAATTCCACTTTTTTTCACTTATGGATGATTTCTTTAGTGCTTGTGTACCATGATTTCAAATTCGACTTTTTTCTACTTCCCTTTTTATGATATTTCAGTTTTTTTTTTTTTTCAAAATTTACTTCCATCATAACTTGAGTCAATTTTTTCTTATGCATACTTCAACATTATTACATCATTGTGGTTTGGAAGATGTTCTTGTACATGTCTCTCCCTTCATTTTATTAAATATTTTAAGATGTTCTAAAGTCCTCTTAAGTCTTAACTATCCATTCCTGAAGTTCTTGTACATGTCTAAAATTGTGAAAATTGACTGAATTGTTCCAAGGGACCAGGTTATTTGATTGCGTATTTGTTATTTACTTGGCTGTAACAGTTTTACTTGTATGGTAAATTGAAGATGGTTATTACCTGAGTTCACATTGATGTTTAAAACTTGTGATATTATGCTCAATTTTGGGATAACACCAATGCAAAGCAGAAAAATGTGGTTTTTCTCTCTGTTCCCAGTCTCAAGAAAGGCCACCAAACTTCCAGTTTCTTTGAGAACTCCTAACAGCTACAGTTAGAATGTTTGGGAAATTCCCTAGATCCCTCACACTTGAGCAAATTGAATAATATTCACCACACGTTCTGAAGCTATTTTTAGTATCTTATCCCTCTCATTTCTATCAAATATGATATATCCTCTCTGAGACAACATTTTTAAATCTAATTTCATCATCTCACATTATAGCATGTGTGACTTATTTGGTGGAACCCTCTCTATATCAAATTCTAAGCAAGAAATAAGGCACCTTCTATCTACATCTGTGTTGTTTGCCCTTGAAAACAAAGCATGGTAGGTGCACTGTCCTCGTACCTTAACATATGTGCTTCTGTAGAGGCTTAATTTGTTGGATCCACCGTAGGAGATTTTCAGTGCCAAGATCAACTTGATTTATGATTGCCTTTTATTTGAACAGTAAGATCGATAGATTCTCAGTACAACTTTTCCATCTATTGTATGGTCAAAGTCATCCAATCAGCTTATTGTTTTTGGCATAGAAGCTCTTCTAGTAATCCTACTGAGTTGTAAGTGTTAACTCTGATATGTAGAGATAATAATGGAATTCGGTGGCCTGATATTCTTATTTCTTGCAATTCAAACGGGTTGGCATCTTCCAATGTGAACGGGATCAAATTGAACTTATATGGTTGCTCCCTTGGAAGTCTTGGTCCATCTAGAAGTGGTGATGTTTTTTGAGACTATATTGTTTGAGTCATCTACGTCTTTTGGGTGTACTAGGAAGATGCAACTCCAATATGGCCTTGGAATTAGTTCTCCTTCAAGGTATTTGGATTGATGAAGTTCTTAACTTAGCTAATGTGGTTGTGGAAGACAATCCTAGAAGAAGAAGAGAAGTCAATTCTAGTAATAATGGCTCACAAAGTTTGGTCCATTTGGTTTCAGTGTTGAGAGCGACGCCTCTTCCACCATTTTTTCTATTCTGGAAGCAAAGACTTGTTGCTTCAAATCCCATCCTCTGCGATCTCATTAGGTTTTCGCTTTGTATTAATGACTGTCTTCTAGATATCATTGTAGAAGCACAGAGCCCTTTACAGAAAAAGTGGTGGTTTATGGGCTAACTCCTGGGCAGGTGTCTTTCTTGCTTGGAGTTGCCCCAGTATTTATTGCTTGGATATATTATGTGGTATTACTTATTAGAATATAAGAAGTCTTCATCTCCTTCCGAAATTTGAAAAGATGGACACATTTTGGGGGGTTTAATCAAATTTCGTCAGTAGCATCTGGGATAAGTGCCAAGCTCTGATGTGGTTTGCTGGCTTCCCAAAATGCTGAAAGGAAAGAGTTTGTAGTAGAATAAAAAACTTTTTGAATTTAGTCAATTTACAGAAGATGGTTTGAAGAGAACAGTGATTCGGTTTATTGGAAGAGGGAATGATTTCTCAGCTGAGTTCTGGCATGAAGAATCAGCATTCTGGTGGTTTGTCAAATTTACTGTAGTTTGCATAAATAGTGTAAAAGACCGAATACGGATCGGAGAAGCTGCACTGTAAGGCGAGCTCACTCTCAGTGGAACGGATTCGTAATAGGAAGGGTTCTTTAATCTCTTTAACTGTATTCCCAAAGTTGGGAAGCTGGAGAAGATGGGTCAATTTCCTGGAATGAATGCAGAACATATGGAAGCTGGTAGAAGAAGCTTTGAGATATTTCATCCCCTGGAAACTGCTACCGCCACAAAATGTGGCGTTTAACTCCTGGTGGATCGGGCGAATCCTAAGTTTAAGGACTCTATCCCACCTCCAACATTGGGCAAAGTGCAAGACAACATAATTTGTGAGGACATATTGCCAAATGCTGTTGAGGACTGGAAGAGGAAACTGGTATGTGTATTTGTCAACACCTTGGTAGATTGGGGGCAGCTTGAAGGTGAGGTAAATTCTCTGTTAGCCTTAGATGAATAGACCCCGTGTACCCTTGATCCTAGTAGAGGATTAATAATAGTTCAAAAACATCTACAGTTTATTCATTAAGCTGAAGTGATCCCTTCCCATTGAAATTTGGAGGGTTTGTATTGGCGAATCAATGGTGGACAAGAATAAACGCTATCTACTCAGGGGTGTTGTCGTCTCGTTTTTGGATGGGTCTAAGAGGGCTGCCCTTTCATCTCTGGAATCAAGAGTTGTTATTGAGTATTAGGGATTTATATCGGAGCTTGCTTGATATAGATCCTTATACTCGTGCCCTCTCGGATTTGTGAGAAGTGCGGATCAAAGTTAAAAAATCAAGTCTTTCTATTTTTTTGAGGGTGATTGTTATCCCGTACAATGGCTAGAATTATTCTGTGATAATCTCCGTGATTACTTGTGGGGGACAGGTTTTTGGGCAACCTCCATGACTTCTGAGCTTCGGAGGTGGAAAACGATGTGGTTGAGCGTAGTAGTATACGTGGCATTGTCCAACATGATATTGAATTCCAACGAATGGTTGGGGATAATGTGTGTAAGAGAATGGAAATTTTGGAGGTCTCTCAATTTTTTTGATCGATTGGAGGTATCTCAATTAGGTGAACCTAGTATGGGGTAGGGCCATTACATGAGCTTTCTTCAACAGTTCAAACAAATCGAATCCCTAATCAACAGGTCTCCAATCATGTTCTAAAAAGAAACATCAAAAAGAGAAATGATAGGAACTGGAAAAACCTGGAGAGAGAGTTGCACAGTCAGATGGCTAAGCTCTATCTTATGAAACTGGTGGCTTAGAGGGCCGGAATATGCTTGACATTCGACAACAATATGGGAATTTACCACCCGATTGGGGCTGCATTCCCAAACAACCTGACTCGCTGACAGTGCCTCGTGATGCAATAGGGTTCGGGCACGACAGGGCTCTCATCCTCTCTGGCAGTGTTTTAAAACCCGAAAACTCGACTCGACTCGGAAACTTGCCGAGTAGAGTCAACTCGGAAACTCGGGCAAAACTCGTCCGAGTAATGACACCTAAAACTCGGACATATATAATATTTTTCTAATAATATATATGGTATAGATTCAAAATTAATGATAAACCATTCCTAAAATAAGATATATAATTCAATATATATTAAACATCCCCCTTTTGTTTTGTATTTATACTTAAAAATGAGTGGGGTGTGTCAAAAAAAAGAAAAAAAACATAATTTAGTTAATCGGATAGGCAGTTTATTCAATTTTTAGTTAAAAAAAAAAAATGCAAAAACTCGGGCGAGTCGGGGCGAGTCAAAGCGAGTCGGGGCGAGTTTTCGACAAAACCGAGTTTTCCTCGAAACTCTACTCGAAACCTGGCCGAGCCGAGTCGACTCGGCGAGTTTTAAAACTATGTTCTCTGGCACCCCCTTCCAGGGGACTTGGGCCCAGTCCGTCGCTAAGGACGCTTCTACAGACTAGAATTCGACCGACAAAGCCATCTGATTCTCAAGCAGCCCATTGCCATTACTAAGGGAATCCTTGTAAGTTTCTTTTCCTCTTATTGATATGCTTAAATTCCCCGCTTGACCTGGGGTTGCAATGGTAGTGTCATCTCAAACAACACATTATGGTCACATGAGCTGTGAGGACGACAACATACAAGACATCCAAATCTCAGGAAAAGGGGTTTATCAACCACCATTTGTCATGATGCTCTTCGCCAAGGCTTCAATTTTAGGTCGACCGCACATAAAGAGCACATGAGGCCAATTTCTGCTCCCGAACACAGCGGTAGGGGGCGACGCAATGGCAGTTGTGCCCTCAGCCTACTACCTATCAAATGAAGCAATCTAATGGTAGGAGTTTGATTATTCTATCGCCTTGTAAATCCTCAGTTGTAAAGCATCCTACTCCTTAAACAGTATGCACAGATTGTGGATCCTGGCCACTCCTCTTTGGCCATTGGATATGTAGACTGGGCTCAAGTGGCCGAGATGGATAAATCGTATCTTAGAGTTTCTCACCCTTTGAGTCTAATCCTTGGCACCCAATGTGGATAAACTAGCAATTGTGGACCATGACAATCCATTTGGGCTCATGCTCATTCACCAAACTAAACTGAATCCAAGCCACCTTTGTAAACAAGAAAACTCAGAAACATAACGTTTCCCCTCATGTCTCAATAGGTTTTTAAGTCTCAGTTAGCATCCTTTGAGAGCCATGGGTTAAGGTGGAAAGTGTCTCGATAGAGGGTTCTTCAGAACCAGGAGGGCCAAGGAGACTGGAATATTCGAAATGGTTTGAGGGGTAGATCAGAAACATTGGTGTAGAATAGTAGGGGTGGTTTAGAGGAATTGGACTTGGTTGGGTTATCTCCGGCGATGCAAAGCTCGTCAACTTCTCTGCAGTTAAGGGACTCTCTAGGTGAATGTCCTTTTGTGGAAATGGACGACAAAGGTAATAAAGTGCTTGTTAAGTACACCTTCTCTTCCTCTATTGCGGAGTCCTCTCCTTCAACTTGCGGCAATGAAGGTTAGAATCAGATGGGAGTGTTAGGGTTCTCTAATCTCTCCGTGATAGTAGTGGAAGATGTCCAAGATTGGAAGGCGTTGTGAATGTCTTAACAAACGGAATTTCTAGACCAGACAAAGAAAGGTTTGGCAGTTCATGGCTCTTCTCCATCTAATCTGGATTGGTCATCTCCACCTAGTCATGGGTAAAGTTCCTCAGAATCAATAGAAGACTCAGAGATAGTAGTGAATGCACACACAGGTACATTTGGTAGCCAACCTCCTAGGGAGATTCAACCACAAGATTTGGATTCAATTAGGGTGAGGAAGTACAAGTGGTTTTGGCAAGAAAAACACAAATATCTTTCATGTCCGGCGACTCAATGAGAGATCTCCTAATAAGTGTGTTGCGAGATTGATGGGTTTGGGTAACCAGGATGGAAGGTGTTGTCTGCCAGTTGCTGGAGTAGGTGGCTCTCTTAGGGGGCCAATTTGAAGCAAATTTTGGAGCCTTGGTTATATTAACCATGAGGTTCGCTCAATAGATAGAAGGGTCCCCAAATACCCAAGTTAAAAAAACCTTTCTCTTAATGCCCTCACGCACATGTGAAGGTGTTTGCACATGTGAACTTTTCCTTTATGGACCATTTTATCCAAACTATTTGACGAATAGACATTTGTATCCCCACCCCATTTCCAACGAGAGAGCTTCGTTCTAGGTGTGTTCTTTTGTGTAGAATTTTAACACATGCTGGGTTGAAGACGATATGTCGATACATGTATGGACAATAGTATCGACCAAGTGTATTGACCGGTATCGACCTGACCGATACAACAGTATCAACCGGTATCAATCTTGCACGCAAAAACTCCACTAAAACCCGGAATTTTGCGATTTTTTCATCCTTGTTCAAGAACAATCCAATGAAATGTGTCCTAAAACACCCATTAACCATTGTTTTGTATCGTGAAAAGGTGTAGGAATAATGGAGGTGAAGAAAAATCAAACATCTTTTTTAGGTCAGGGTAATGTAAATCCTGAACAATAAAAAATGTATTTTGACACAAAAAAAGGGGTGATGAGCTTTGTGAGAGGGGAAGAGGAGGGTAGCTTCTCTCATCTCATGCATGTATGTTAACCCCTCTTTTCCTCTTCTTTTTTTAAAATTAAAAGAAATTCTTCTAAGTGTTGGTGGTAGTGGAGAGGTATTTAAGACTTTTCATAAATACTGAATTATGAAAAATGCTTGTAAGCTGTAAGCCTCTTGAGACAATTTCAAACTTGAGGGGTAATCAGCAAAAAACCACTAGATACAACTTTAATTTCTCAACCTTCTCTTATTGAGGAGCTATCTCATTTAGCGGAAGCTGAGATGAGAGCTTGTGATAACTGATAAGGTACACTCACCTACTCAAGGAGTAGGATTGAAGCTCTAAATCTTCAAGAACCTTTCAAATTGGTGAGGAACGTTCCAACACAAAGGGATCCATCGGCTACTCATAAATTATGTACGCCTCACCCCTCTCCTTGCTGTTTCCGCTATTCCCTATATAAGGTGGGCAGAAACCGGTATGAGAGTCAATTGTTCCGATGGTGATGTCAATTGTTCTTGATGTGGTGTTTGAAGATCGGTAAACAAAGGCGGTGAAGAAGGGGGTTTGGATGTATGTCCGACTTGTGACAAAATCTTGTAGGAGATCTACTATAAACTTGTAGACCTAAGTCAACATCTGTCGACTTTTCTCAACCAGTCCTAGTTGGATTGTGGGAGTTGTTTCAGGCATGTCTAGGTCAAAGGTCTAGGATGAGATTTCTTAGATTGGTTCTGGGGAAAATAGAGGACTTTCAGAAAAATCTCGGGCTACCTTTTGAGGGCCACGACGAAAGAACCCAGAATCCTTTTCCAAAGTCTAGAGAGGACCAATCCACTGGGAGACTTAGGGTTTTTTCAAGAGAGTTAGGCTCCTAGTAAACTCGATAGATTACTCTTTTGTGACCAATGGGAAGAATGTTTCACTGATTTCATTTTGGCAGCTCTTTTGAGACCAACGTCTGACCATATCCCAATTATTCTAAGGTCCAACACCCTTTAAATTTGAGGAATGTGACTGGAAGTTGAAACACCCTTGGGTTAATGGAGGTGGTTGAGGAGGTGTGGCAAGGTTCCAAGTTTTAGTGTTCAACTAGTACCATCTTTGGACTCAAGTTGAAAGCCCTGAAGCTGAAGCTCAAATTTTGGAATAAAGAGGTATTTGGTATCAAGTCAGATAAGATAGTTTTGGAAGAGATTGGGTTGATTGATGCCATGGTGGAGTCTAGGTTGATATCTGATGAAAACTCCAGGAAGAGGGAAGAGCTGAATTTGAAATTTTGAAATCTGTTGAAATTAGAAGAGATCAACTCTAAACAAAAGGCAAGAGTCAAATGGCCAAAGGAAGGAGACTGTAACACTCGTTGTTTCCTCAAGGTCGCTAACTTTCACATGAGAATTTACTTCATCTCCAACTTGAAAGTTAATGGCGAATAGAAGGAAAGTGGGGAGTATATAAGGGAGGCTTTGGTTTCTTTTTATAAAGATTTGTATAATGAGAGCCAAAGTTACAGGCCAAAATTGGATGGGAGCAAGTTTGATTGGATAGATGATGAGCAGCGGGATAATCTAGAGACACCCTATGGAGAAGAGGAAATCTTAAGTGAACCGGGTCCAGATGGTTTCTCAATTGAGTTCTACAAAACCTGTTGGAACATTGTAGGCCTAGACTTGTCAATTGAGTACTGGACATTATGTTTATCATTTTGATTCCCATGGGAAGGAGCCCAAGAGCTAAAACATTATTCCAATCAGCCTATGGGAAGTGTATAAAATACTAGCAAAGGTATTGGATCCAAACTGAATTTAGTTATGAGCTCCACCATTTCCCCTTCATAGGGTGCTTTTGTGGGAGATAGATAGGTCTTAGATTGGATTAAGACAGTCAATGAATGTGTGTACGAGAGAACTAGGAGATGGATCCGTGGTATCCAATGCAACCTGGAGCGCATTTGTTAGAGGATCCACCACCACTTGTATTATGGTGCTCTATTAGGAGGGAATTTGAGGATTTGGGCTTTCATTATTTTATATGATTGATGCTTTTGATTGAGTTCTCATTGTGGGCTCTGCTTTTTTCTGTGTCTTCCTTTTTCTTTTTCCGGTTCACTTTTGTAAGCCCTTATTATTGTTATCTTCTATTTTGCTGTATTTTTTTATATATTATCCAGCTGATTACCAATATTTAAAAAAAAACTGAATTCCACTATTATGGGTTGGGTTACCTTTGACTTTCTCTTGAATACTAGCAGGTGAACATCCTCCATAGAGTAGTTGCTCTGATTGGAAAAATGGTGAATCTAGACAAGCATACAAAAGAGCACCGTGGTTTGATATGCAAAAATTTACGTAGAAATTTATTTGAACCAACCTCTTGAACCGGTGGTTCTTCTTAAAAGAGGATACGAAGGATTAAAGGGATGGAGAAAAGCCATTGGAGGTTATTCTATGTAATAAAATCAAGTTTTGGCTCTTTTTTTGTGTCTCATTCCAGGTTTAAAAACGCGGTTTCAGACACTGTATCGGACACGGCCGAAACCGATACGTTATACATCAGTTTTGGTCGTTATTTATTTATTTTTTCTTTTTTTCTTAAAAAAAATCCCAATAAATAGAAAAAAAATTAAAAACATGCAATAAATGAGTAACAAGATACATCTAAAGCCAATATAAAGTTCAAAATGAAGAAATAATGAAATTTGATGGGTCAAGGCTGAGAGTTGAAACATACACTGCGAAGTGCTAAAGCCACATAGAATTACAGGCTAACTTATCATTTTCATCATCATCATTTCTATTTGGTTGAATATAAGGCTAGTGGTAGAGACTTTCATAGTGCTAGGCTTGGGCTTGGGCATAATCGTATGGGAATCCGTTGAAAAAATCCTGTGGTTGATAGTACTGCTGGCCCTGCTTGGGATATGTGGGAGGGTATCCATAACCATAAGCTCCATACTGATACTGAGGAAACAAAGAATATCCTTCCATGTAGTTCGAAGAAGTTGAATATTGTTTAGCCTCAGGTTCCTGAACCTCTCTCTCCCTACTTGCATTAGGACTCTTGAATCTCAGCTCCACCCCTGACTAGCATTTACATCATAAATAACTACTGTAGCACCTGCATCAGGACCTCCACCTTTATCACCATTAGGTCCACTACTAGTACTACTAGTAGATGAGAGCTCATGCCCTTCTCCTGCTGACCCTTCACTAACCTCCTCAATGGTTATTGGTAATTGAGTCGGAGCCTTGCCTTTTCCTCTTCCTTTTCTGACTTTGCTCGTACTTGTAGTCTCTGAAGTATGGGTAACAATAGGTGGCTGTATGTCTGTGCCTGTGGTGGCACCTGCTGCGGTCCTCAACTCTTCATTGGTTGCATCTACATGTCCTTGAAGGAAAGACGTTTCGGTTAGAACTGACTCTTCTATTTCATGCAATCATGACTTTAGGGGATCATCATCGGCAAAAATATAATCCAAATTGAATTGGTCATAAAAATCATTGTCTTGCTCTCAGCTCATTAGATGACGTGCACGCAATCTCATATTGTAGTCAAGGTTGTTAAATCATAATCGAATCGTAAAATCGTTTTAGGACTGATTCGATTTAAATCGGGATTCAAATCGTAAATCATAAGATTCAATCTATTTTTTAAAAAAATTGTTTAAAAAATACAAAAAATAACTTAATAAATCAGAAAAATAGAATAATCTATTAGCCAAAAGATTTCATTCATATCTATTGATAAAAGAAAGTAATGAATATTTCATTGCATACACTATAAAAAAACGCAAATGATCTCCCTAAAATGAAAAAAAAAAACAATATCATTAACGATAAATCAATAAAAGTAAACTCATATAATCATGTTGTATGAGATCAAATATAAAAAGACTTGTACAATTAAAAAGACTAATGAAATAAATTATCAAGTTTTCTCAAAATCTAACTCCATCATCTTTCTCCTTCTTTCATCTTTTTTTTTTCTCGTTTCATAACAACAGAGAGACAACCCAAATAGGGATTTTGGCATGTCCGTAATAGGAGTTTTCCTGTTTCTTCTCTTTTCTTAAAAACCATAAAGTACCTTTAGAAAATCAAAATAAGAAAAAATATTTTTTAAGTATTGGTCTGTAAAAAAGGTTTCGTGCTCAAATCGTATGAATCGAATGAATCTTACGATTTGAATCGCAAATCGTAATATGAATCGCAAATCAAATAAGATTTACTCAATTAAAATTTCCACCTCCGATTTGAATCGTTTTGCTTGGGATTTGAATCGAATCGTAAGATTTGAATCGTAAATCGCAAGGATTTAACAACCATGATTGTAGTGGGCAAATATTAATTTGTCCAACTTCTCGGAAGTTGGCCTATTCCGCAGCTTTGTGTGAATCAATGAGAATGTGCTCTAGTTTCTTTCACACCCAGATGAGGAGCAAGTCTGACTTAAATTCTTCTAAGATCTAGAGCATCCTCACCATATGTACCCCACTATTCGCCTGAAAAATGAAAATATCATGAACTTTAGTTCATTAATAACTTTATAACTAATAAGTCATAATCTAAATTATATGGTTATACTTGGTTCAGTCATCTTTCTTGCCAGTCGTGTTGCATCACTTCCAAAAGAGCCTAATTGTTGCTTATATAGCTTAAGCTAAACAAAATTGTTACATATCGGGCGTATTGCCTGATACGTAACGGTTTCGGGTGATCCATATTTTTTCCGCTAAAATATGGTAAAGGTATGGTATTGGGAAACGGGGGAAAATGAAACCGTTACGTATCGCCTGATATGTAATGTTTTCGCCGAGTTTTTACACCATGGTCTCATTCTCATGTTTGCCTAGATCGGGTGACAACATGGTGGATTCCCATGCTAATGATGGGATTGCTAGAGAATTTTGTTATGGCTGCGTGAGCTTAACTTTGTATGGGCTTGGGATCTTTCTTTTCACTTCACCCTTTTCTGTCTCTTCTCTTTATTCCTAATAAAATCTTTTGTCGATAAAGAAACCCCTTCTTCACCTTTTCTTTTTGATTGGTGGCTCCTTCCACTCCTCATGTACATGTATATTTATTGTAACAGTCTCATGTGGTAAAAGAATAGAATAAAACTTGGTTCCTAGTAAAAAGTAAACTTGCTAGAACCTATAAACCACATATTCTATATGAAAACCATAATTATGGGAGTCAAATTAATAAAAATAACATTTAAATAAACTTGATTTGCCACTATCTTGTCAACAATCTTGCCACGAATCTTTGAGTAATTTTTTCAGCCCAAAATGTCAAAATCTTGCAAATAGTAGAAATAGGTACTTGGGATCACAGAGGTTATGAAATAAATTTTGGATTATTAAGAGCGGACATTTTAGGTGAAGTTATGCTTTTAATCATAGGGACAAAGTCGTGGTTCAGGAATAATTCGGCTAGGGTCAAATTCGGAAAAATCCGGGAACAATTCGGGAAAAAAATATTAATTATAAAAAAATCCAACAATTTGATTAGATAATATACAAAATAATAATTTTACTTTGTTGAACTATATGAATTATTGCAAAATTTCGGAATAATTCGTGAAATTTGAGAATAATTTGTACAATCCGTGAATAATTCGGCAAACCTAAAATTCGCGAATAATTTGGCACATGTAAAATCCGCGAGTAATTTGTAAACTTTTCAAAAATTCGGAGAATTTTTGTAATATAATTTTAATAGTGCACGACGCCCAAGGTTCTAAATGTCGATATCGCTCGACATGTTGAGCTGCGGAAAAAAGATATATCGAAAGATATATCGTTTATCAGTGATTTTTAGAAAAATGGGAAAAAATGGAATTTTGCAGTGAAACTTTAGGAAATGTTAAAATAGATGTTAATGCATCTTTTAAAATAAAAACATTTTTAAAAACAATAATATACATAGGAGATGCAATGAGAAGAAAGTAAAGATGTGTGCTGACGAGTGACGATAATAAATGATTGATTCATGTTTCATTCATTTCTCAATCAATCATAAATTAATAATTTATATGATTCATAATAATACATACATTAAATTGGGTGTATAATAAATCAATATTAGTTCTAACATATTAATTTTTGTCATATAATATAATTTCTTATAATGCACACTATTTTTAGAAATATATATATATATATATATATATATATAAATTATTGGCTAAAAATAGTATGTTAACTTATAAATTTATAAGTTAACACTTTAACTTATAAATTTTGTACTAAAAATCGTATGTTAATTTATAAATTATAGCTATGTGATTACTGATTAGTCAAAGTGGTAGTATATTTTGTTTATTTTTAAAAAGCCCTTATGGGCATAATCTTATAACCTATAAATAATTTTGAATTTATAAAATATTAATAAGAAATTATTAATTTTTTAATATGACTAAAAAGCCCTTATTGGCATAATCTTATTACCTATAAATAATTTTGAATTTATAAAATATTATTAAGAAATTATTAATTTTTTAATATGACTAAAAAGCCCTTATTGGCATAATCTTATTACCTATAAATAATTTTGAATTTATAAAATATTATTAAGAAATTATTAATTTTTTAATATTACTAAAAAATGCTTAATTTTTAATTTATAAAATATTATTAATAAATTATTTATTTTTTAATATTACTAAAAATAATTAAAAGAAAATATTATTAACAAAGAGTAAAGTTAGCATTACCCTTGACCTTGTTAGGGTTTAAAACACTTAAAGGTTTTAACAGAGAGTGAAGTTAGCAATACCTTGACCTTGTTAGGTTTAAACCAGAGTGAAGTTAACATAACCCTTATAAGGGTTCTTTTAAGTCTTCGTATACTTAAGAAGAACTTCAGAACAGAACCCAACCAAAAAAAAAAAAAAAACGACATGCAGAGCTCGAAAAAGGGAAGAGGGGAGAGGGATAAGCCCGACCTTGGCATCTAGGGATCTAGAGCTTTTGCAATCAGCGAAGGCAGCAGCTCAGTCCTCATGGCAATGGCGATGATGCTTCACAGGTATGTACCCTCTACTTCGGTTCTTCCTTCTTCTTTCTTCTCCTCTCTCAAGTCAACATTTTTTCCTTTTTTTTCTTCTTTTAAATCAAGGACTGAGGACTGATTTTAGTTCGTGAGTTTTTATTTTTTGGATGGCTACTGTTGCACCTTTGAAAAATTTGGGTGTCAAGTATTTCGGTCAATATCGATGAGATATCGACGAGATATCGCCGATAACTCACGAAATCAGGTAAAAAATACCTTACACCATATAGATATGTCGGCAAGTGCTGATACCGATAAATATCGCCGATATTTAGAACCTTGACGCCACCTATGAAGATGACCATCCTTTGGGGTCGACACCTTTTATGTGTATCTCCTTCCACAATCCCATAGTAAGCTACACCTCCCTATTTATAAATTGACATTGGGTACCCAAAAAGGATGGTCATCTTCATAGGCGTCGTGCACTATAAAAATCATAGTAACAAAATTCCTTATTATTTTTCTTAACGCACATGGGATACCCAAAAAGGATGGTCATCTTCACCCCTTGCAAGGTTCTTCTCTTTGCATCGAATTAAACCACATGCTCCAACGCTTGTGTGGGCTCCCGTCAATTCCTTTGAGTTTCATTCTTACGAACGTACTCCCCAGGTGGATACTTAATGCATTAGCTGCAACATTGCACAGGTCGATACGCACAACGCCTAGTATGCATCGTTTATGGCTAGGACTCTTGGGGTATCTAATCTCATTCGCTCTGCTGGCTTTCTTCTTCAGTGTTAGTGTCGGCCCAACAGAGTGCTTTCATCATTTGTGTTCTTTCCGATCTCTACGCATTTCTCCGCTCCACACAATAATCATTTGATGCGTGCCTTACATACGAATGGAATGGTGGAACATATTTCATGTAGCCAATCCCAAACACTTGGGATAAGGTTTTGATGATGATGATTGAGTTGATAGGTTACTGCCCCCAAACAAAATATTAGAACTATTTTGAAGAGAAGGAATGGAATATTGATTACAGGTCTATAGGAAAAATATGAACTTTTTGTTTGTATGAAATTTTGCATGGATTCTCTAAGACCATAGGCATATCCCATGTCGAAACATGTGGACATGGATGCGGACAAGCCTGTTGACTAATATCAGAAGAATATGTGCATTTTGGAATAAAATGGGCACATACATGGCTAATACCTATAAATTGTGTTTGTTATACAAAAAGGGCATACAACTGCATATAATTAGCTAAAGTTTCAGTAAATTCTTTCAAACTCATCATTAGAAAAGAGAAACCAACAGGGAAAGAGGGGAAGAAGTATGATCCATTTGTTTTCAACCAAAAAGAAAAGAAAGAATTATTGATCCCTATAATAGAAAAGAAAGTGAGGGGAGAGAGAGAGGTAGAGGAATAGGGGTGTTAACGGGTTGAATAGGAGTGTTAACAGGTTGAATTCGGGACATAAATACCTCTTTTAAATTAATCATCTTTGATATTAACATTAACATTTAGAATTATTCTATATTCATTATTTGGAATTGCAGCGGAGGAAACGGTTGATCATTTGCTCTTGCATTGCCCTTTTGCAATTAACCTCTGGAATTATTTTCTTTCTCAACTTGGAATTGTATGGGTTTTTTCCTGTTCCTTCCAGGGCTTCTTATCTTGCTGGCAGTCGAGCTCATTGGGTTCTAGTTTGGATCTCTTTGGGGCTCTTCTTCCAGGGACCATCTCTTGATCCGTCTGGAGAGAAAAAAAACAGGCACATTTTTTTGTGACATCTCATTGCCTGTTGAGCAAGTCACTTAGCGGGTCCGTAAGCTTCTTTCGGACTGGGTTTCGACCAGGGCCGACTCCAAGGAGTTGGAGGTTTTAGATTTCCTTGTCTAATTGGGATTCTTTTTAGGAATTTGGTGCCTTTCTTGTAGTTATTTTTGTCTAGTTCATGCTTTGTTTTTCCTTTCGTTTTTGGATCACTTTTTGTGAATCTTTGTTTCCTTCTCTATTTTAAGGAATCCCTTGATTACTTATAAAATAAAAATATCTTATTCTCCCATTAACTCATCTTGAGTTTTAATGGGGAAAACTTACTACTCTTTTGTGATTAATTTTTTTAAGTTCAATTTTTAGTTATTTGAAATTTTACGTAATGTTTTAATTTTTAATGATTAAAAAATGTAATGGTTAAATAAATTACTTATAAATAGTGACTAGGGACTCCAAGGAGTTGGTTACTATTCTTATTATTAAATTATCAAAGTTTTGTATTTATGAGTCTGGGTCTCGTGGAAAGTTCCAAAATGAGTTCTTGTGGAACCCACAAGACTTATCCGCACACTCACATTCAAGAAATGTACATAACTTTCTTTATTGATTTTATTAACGTCAATGTTCCTGAACATGGGGTACGTGACTGGATCGCGTGGTTTCCACAAGAGACCCAAACTCAATTATTATAGACTATTATTATATGAAGCAAATATTTAAAAAAATGTTATTTTGATTAAAAAGTAATGAATACAACTTTTATTTTGTTCGAAAGATCGTTTTATTACAAAATATATGGAAGATTTTTAAAAACTAAATCCCATTAGAGAACCTTAAAACCAGCATATGTGTGTATATTTTATGTATTTTTATAATACTTCTGTTTTAAAAAACTATTTTTAAATAGAAAAATAATATTTGTAGCCATGTTTGTTCATGAATATTAGTTTTATGATTAATATGATGTGCTCATATTATATTCTTTTGGGCATGTATTACTTTGTGTCCATGACTAGAATATTTATAATGTGTAACTTTGACATTTAAAGCTTTAGGCACAAAATAACTTATGTCACATGTTATTTCTATCACTTTTCCGATTTCAAATGGCTGTTTTGAGTATTATACAATGAGTTTTAGGTCTGTTGATATTTATTTTATCATTTCCCAAGTCCTAACTACTTAGTTAATTTTAAATTTTAATACTCTTTAAATTACAAAATGGAAAATATATATAATCATTAAAAAGTAACTAGGTATTATGCCCTGTGAGGTCCAAGGAAGGCAACCCGATTCAATCTTATTATAAGTCGGTTAAGAAGACTCAATCCGGACCTAATCCACAGGTTAAAAACATCAGCTCTAACTCGTGAAAAAAATGATCAGTTACCTGCGGGTTAGTGTGTTGGGTGGGTGAAATATTCCCGCCAGCCCCTCCAGGACTAATGATGTCATCCATAATCTTGGTTTTGTATTGCCCACTCATCTTCTTCTTGAGGAGGAATATATACTGTTACCACAGTGTACCAAGTGTTGTTGCACCCATAGTTACCAAGTACGGGTACGGGTATAATACGGCAATGATCCGTTCGGGAATTACAGGTGTTATACGGCAAAAACACGGCAGAAGTACGGAAAAATTAAAAAATAATTAATAATTATATATAAATAAAAATCATGATATTAACTAATAACAATCATTTAATGTGGAATAAGCATTTAACACGGTAAAAGAATGGCAAAAATATGCGTATTGTACGCGTTTAATATGTAATTCGCGTATTAAATGGGTATTAAACGGCGATACAGGTATAATATGTAACACGACAAAAGTACGGAGTTTTAAACGGCGACCCCCCCCTAAAAGTATTATACGAGTACTAAACGGGTATAATACGGGTGTTTGGTAACTATGGTTGCACCCCAAAAAAAAGAGCATCAGATTAGGACACATGGAAAGAACCTTCCTGTCATTCAATTTTTAATCTTAGTCCACATCTTTTTTGGTTGTAAAATGCATATATGGATTCTTCCATGATAGATCCAGATGCCGAATTGTTTTTTGAGAGGATATTTTGTTTTGAAGTCATTGGTCTCAGGAATATAGTTTATTAGAGGGCAGAATGAATGAAACATGGATATCACAACAACATGAAATTTAATTATTTCTTACTGTCCTGGCAAGTAACTGATGGAATCATCTTGCAATTGTTTCTATTTGGTTGGACACACTTTTTGTTGATCAAAAGTTCATATACTGATCCTTAAGTGGGATTCATGACTAGTGAATTTGCTACTAAAGTTGCAATGTATTGTTAGTAAAATAAGAAAGTCTAGGCAAGCATGTAAAAACATATTGAAATCTAGTTATGAATAACCTTAGACATGTTCAGCCTTCCAAAAAAAAAACATTAGGCATGTTCATGTTATTAACAATTTAACACTATGTATGCTTGTATATATGTGTATTGACAAGAATCTGAAGATGCATGCACTACTATATCGTGGGCTAGATGATACTACATAAGATACAGTGTGAATTTGCTACTTAAGTTGCAATTTAGTGTTGTAACATGAGAAAGTCTAAGAGCTATCGATAAATGTAGACTTAGTTCATGTTATTATATTGACAAGCATCTGAAGATGCATGCATTACAAAATCATGGGGTAGATGATGCTGCATAGGATACACAGTTGGATGAAATCAAGGTGATGGAAGGAAGTGTGATATATAATTTCTCATATATGCAATGTTTTTTCAATAAGGAAATTTTTTTATATTAATGAAGAGAACTGAAGAGGCTAGGGAAATTTTTTTATCTATTTACCTTGCTTTTTGTCAAGGAGTTTGTAATATGTTGCTCGGAACATGGAGTAAAAAATGAGAGACCATCGTCTGCCCAACTTCCAGATGTGGTTGACCATGTTGCAAGCTTCTAAGGAGGATCAGCAGTACCCCTGTGCCTCCTTTCCCTTTTAATCGTATTCAAGGAATAGGAAAAAATGAGAGACCATCGTCTGCCCAACTTCCAGATGTGGTTGACAATGTTGCAAGCTTCTAAGGAGGATCAGCACTACCCCTGTGCCTCCTTTCCCTTTTAATTGTATTCAAGGAATTCTCTTTCCGTTAAAGCATCCCCCAAAATTCATCCTGGAAATATTCTATCTTTATTGCAGACGTTTAACCTTTCTTTTCATCTGTATTTGATAAACTAATGAGAGCCGAAAACACTCCTAATTTTTCACCCTCTTATGTACACAAGATTAAGGAGTTTGAAAAAAAGTATGACCAAATTATTCTAGAATAAGGAGTTGGCAGCTGGTTAAGTTATGCAAATTTTGATTCAGATTGTCCCTAAGTGCACATTTTTGTTCTCTATCTGCATTTTGCATGCTTGTCCATAATTTTACAATCGGGATACTTATGTCTTAATACTTCCAATTTATCACATTTACTCCTTTGCTATTACAAATAGATCGGTTGTCTTAACAAGCGTTCAACTGAAAGCTAACAGTTACGTTTGTCTATTCTTTAACAGATTCGCAATGTCTTGGACCTCATGCGTAGGGGTGAGAACTTGCGGTTTGAGGTTAGATTTTAACTTCTGTGATGTGTATAATATCCTATTCAGTTTTTTAAACTTAGTATTTACAAGAACACCATTCTTGCTGTTTCGGAGAGGTTCATCTGTAATTACATTATAACTTTTTTAGGTTGATAAGAGACTTTTTTTTTTGTTTAAATTCTTTTGTTCCTATTTAAACTCAGTGCTGGTGGCAGATCAATAAACTTTATGCAGAATTTGTGACATTTTAACTGTCCTTTAAATTATGTAATAACCGTTATTTCCCCCAATTACAATTGAGCAACTATGAACTACGAGTTCAATAAATGATCTTTGAAGGTTTGTATTGGGAGTACGAGTGAATGTTTCTCCACGTGCTCTCATGTCATTAAATGATCTGTGAAAGTTTGCTATTGGAAGTACTAGTGAATGTTTCTCCATTTGTTCTCATGTCATCAAGGTCTGACACTTGACTTACATATGCCAGGATGTTATGATCCTTGATCAGTCAGTATTTTATGGGGTGGCCGACATGCATGATAGGCATAGAGATATGCGTCTTGATGTTGATAACATGTCTTACGAGGTAAAAAAAACATTTGTTGGCATTCAGTTCCCGGTCACTTACCATTAAGATTGTTCTCTTAAACACAACAATTGGGATCTCAGGAATTATTGGCATTGGAAGAGCGCATAGGAAACGTAAGCACTGGATTAAGTGAGGAAACTATTTTGAAGTGTCTGAAGCAGCGAAAGTACTCATCCATCACAATAGGTTCTCATTCAGAAGTGGAACCATGCTGTGTTTGTCAGGTAAGAGCCACTTGAATCTTTGAACACTAACTAGAGGGTAGGAATAAACTCTTAATTTAGTTATCTGCATTTTATTTCAGTTGACGACGTGGTTAATTTTACCTTGCTTGAACCCCTATTATCTCAGGAGGAGTACGCCGATGGAGAAGATCTTGGGACACTCGATTGCGGGCATGACTTCCACACCAGCTGCATTAAAAAATGGCTAGTGCAAAAGAATTTGTGCCCCGTTTGTAAGACAACAGCTTTGGTTACATGAGAAAGATGACTAATGATCTCTCACATGTCACTGTCCAGATAAAGAGGGTGAGCCCTGAAAATATGTGTTTCTTGCCAATGATTCATTGGATCCAACACCTTGGTGGATATTTATCTTATTAATTTTTTTTTTTTCTTATCCTCTTCTTTCATTTGAAGGCAGTGTCAACTGTTATGGCATAATGAGGAGTCCCAAATCCTCATGCTATTGCTTGTTTTCGCAAAGATTTTTGGGCTGGGTGACATGATAGCTTGATCTCCTGTTTGGGAAGGCCAAGGATAGGTTAAAGAGTGGTGAAAGCAAATCTAGTTCTAAATTAATTTTTTTATACATGACCTGTGGGGGTTCACGGAACTTCTCTATCCTAAAATTCCAGTTCTTAGGCGGGGATAGATGGTTGGCCCATATTGCATTGAGTGAAGATGGAAACGCATGAAAAGGATTTGAGTATACCTTAGCAGTTAGAATTGGATGACTTTTTAATTAATTGAGAGGATATAATAAGGTTTCAATTTTAAATGAAGTGGCCCTCGCATGGAATGATTTTTTTTTTGTTTTGATATTTGGAACAGTTACAGAACACCAAACTGAACAGTAGATCCCGAGTTGGAAACACTAGTAATATCCTTGCGCGCTCACAATCAACCTCCGCCCAAGATGGGCCAGCAAAGCTCCAACCATGAGGAAGTCATCCAATGAGCTAAATGGTATAATTCCCTGGAAGGAAACAGAGTTCCAGGCATGAGAAATCGGCCTGAAAATCAAGCAAGCAAGTCTGAATGAGGGAAGTATATGGATTTGATAAATTGAGCCGATGAGGAGTGGGGTTCAATAATTAGCTGCCAACATCTCTTGGCCAAAAAGGCTAAGTTGAAATAAGAGAAGTTTCGGAACCCCAAACCTCCAAATTGCTTCCCTTTACATAACGACTCCCAAGAGCACCAGTCGGAAATTTAAAACACGCTATTGCAAATGTAGGGATAACAGACGCCACTGACTGGATAAGAGTGGCCCTCCTGGCAAAGGATAGAAGTTTGGTTTTCCATGATTGAACTTTTGAGACCACTCTATCGAAACACATCAGATAGAATGACATGACAACTTAGTGAAGAGTAGCTTTAAAGAAGAAAATACTATCATATACGAACAGTATGTGCGTAATCGTAGGGCTGGTTCTAGAAATTTGATTTAAGTCATGTATTATATCTTTTTATTTCTAAGAAAGATGTTTATCTGTTTCTTCATAGGGAAGGTGTTACCAGGAGGCTCAATGTAAGAGAAAGCTAGCTAGTGTGAAGTTGAATAGCCAGCAGGTTTCAAGGTCATCACAGCCACTGATAAGACATTTTTTCCCAGTTATTTCGGGTGTTGAAGTGTCTGGATCGCCTGAGCTTCAGCTAGACTGTCAATTGGATGGTAATAACATGGATCACTTAATCTATTTTTGCACTCTTTGAAAGATAAGGTAAGAAAAATTTAATTAAAAAAATACTGTATAATAGCTGAGGCACAATTAAGGTTCATGGGGCCTACACTAGGGCTGTATTCGGGCTGGGCTTGGCCAAGCCTGACTCGGCTTGAAAGGGTTTGTTCTAAGCCAGAAGCCTGACTCGGCTAGAAATCAAGCTTGAAAGCTTGGCCCGAAGCTTAGCCCGAATTGATTCAAGCTCGAGCCAGGCTTGGCTTGGCTCGAGCTCGGCTTGAATACTTTTTTTATAAAAATAATAATAATAATATTTCATAGTATTTATATATATAATAATGATATATATAAATAATTTTTTTATATTTTATTTTTTTAATAATATTCGAGCCAAGCCAAACTCGGGCCGAACCGAGCCTTAATTGAGCTGGGCCGAATCAAACAAGGATTGACCCAAGCTCGGCGTGATTGAATTTTCAAGTTTTTTTTAGGCTTGGCTCGACTCGGTCCGATCGAACCTAAAATTCGAGCCGATCTCGGACCAAGCCGCACAAACGAGCCGATCAGGCTTTGTGCAGCCCTAGTCTACACCCAAAGCGAGCAGGCTACTACTTTCATTGATATGGGTCTTGAGTAGTGCACCTTCAAGGTACGAATCTTTGAGGCCACAATGTATAGACACGAATGGTGGGCCTCGGATTGTCTCTGCCGAAGCCAGAAACCCTTCTCGAGCAACCATGGAATAGGAGACATGTGGTGATAAAAGGGAAGAAGTCATTTCATTTTCTCCGCATGATTTTGACTTCTCCCCACTTGATATCTCTCCCCCTTTATCTCAACACCTTATCGTCATGTGTCATGCATTGTGTGAAGAAGTCAAAATCATGGGACCCATGATTTTGACTTCTCTACCACTTGTCCCCTATTCTATGGCAAAAGGTTTACTCTGGTGCTGACCAGAGTATCCCTCTAGTGAGCAACAGATCAATGGACGAAAAAATGCCAAAAAAAATTTAAATGAAAAGAAGTCGAAAATGGGCGGGAAAAAAAAGACTTATGGTGAGTTTACATTTTTTCGTCCATTGATCTGTCGCTCACCAGAGGGATACTCTGGTGAGCACTAGAGTAAACCTTTTGCCCTATTCTATGGTTTCCCGAGAGAAGGGATTTCTGGCTTCGCCAGACAATCCGAGGCCCAAATGGTGTCATATAGTTGTTATCTAAGTGCCCATAACAGGTCAAATCAGGGTTCGGGAGCTGGAGCTGGAGCTGGAGCGGGAGCGGGAGCGGGAGCCTACATAGGAGGTTCCACACTATGGGCTATGGTTACCAAGAAGAAGAAACTCTGTTTCTTGCATGTAAATCAGTAGACAGAGGCCGTTTGCAATGGAGCCAAGCCACGTTGTTGGGGCCGAACCAGAAACCGCGTTTCGTCGGTCATGATTACTATAACGTCAGCCCCAGCATCACCTGAGAGAGTCGAGAGTCCGGAAAGCAAGTATAAAGACACGTCGTGACAAATTAAACCAATGATATTTCATAACTGAAAAAGCCAAAAAAACGGCTCCAATGAAGAATCATTGCTCTCTCTCCCTTTTACACAAGTCGAAGAGATGGTATCCAGAGGTGCGTACAACCAGGGCTCTCCCTAATCCCTACGACTGTATATTGTCTCTACATGTTACATTACTTTCTTTAAATCAAAAAAGTGAACACCCTTTTAATTTATTAAGAGAATGGGCCCATTGGAATGAACCCACCATGCATGTTGGATCACAATTTATACTCTGATTGAATGAAACTGTGCACTGGATTTGAATTTGTTCTCTGCACATCTTATTGAAATTTGAATCAAACATAGTTGGAGCGGTGAGGTACTCAGGTTGTTCGTTTACGAATGATGATGTCATGAGATAGCTACAACTAAAGCTCAAGTTTAACAATCACACGCCATTCTTTAGGGAATCTTCAAAATGTCTGAAGAACTGCAGAGAACAGTGATCCTTGGAGAAAAAAGATTATTGAAACTGAATTGAGAGAGAGAGAGAGAGAGAGAGAGGTTTGTAATTGGGTTTTGGTGTTTGAAACCAATGAATATGGATTTTGCTAGCCCCACTCTCGAGGGCAATAAGACAAAGGATAATGTGATGGCCTACAACTGGAAAATCGGTGTCCGTAAAAGGGAAGAGTGCAATATGGGGAGTGGATTAGCACTCTCCCATGCATGAAAAAATTCATTCAGAGGAGGGACTGAGCCAGATTTCTCGATAAATAACGCCATAACCTTGCCTTGTGATGCTCTACTCCATGACGCGTCTACGTCTCCATAGTCGGCAAATTTGTTACCTTAACCCCTTACTTCACTCTGAATTTACTCAAATGCCACTCTTTTTCTTGCTTAATAATTAATGAGGCGTGCTAGACTTAATCTTAGCCAAAAACTAACGGTTGCCTTTGCTTTCATTTAAAAACCAACACCCATCTTTATTTTGAAGGCCTTCGAGCTTAGAGTAGGAAATGCTGAGAGTAGGGCTAGCTAGCACGCTGAAATCTGAATGATGGTGTATAAATGGCATGGATATGAATGTAGTACATAGTTAGCAGCAAAGGAAAGTTTTGAGCCATTAGTCAACCCTATGAATTAGCTCGCTAGCATCGGTGCTAATCAAAAGCTCCTTGAGAATAGTTATCCCAAAATATTTAATTGATCAAGGTTCTGACTTCCAAGTGAGGATGGATGCAATTGCGGTTGAGATTCAGTGGCCATTTTGAGTTGGAAAGAAGAGAAGCATTAAGGTCAGTGGGCTCAAGTTTAGCTAATGAGAGAAACACTAATGGAGAACGACCCCCCCCCCCCCCCCCCCCCCTCGCTTTTGCAATAAATTTTATACCTTTTCTTGACCGTGAAAACACAAGTTTAAGGCCAATTTTTGATGCTCTCATATAACTACTGTGTTTCAATCTCAAATTACAAACACAAGGAACTCCTTTTAGAGTGTAATACAAGATGATTGAATCATCGTCCACCCATCGGTTAGAAATTAAAATTGGAAGGGTGCCAACCTAACACTTGCAGATATGACGTGAATGTGGTACACGACATTACCGTCTACCTGACTGATACCATATAGATTCTCGGATGAAAATCTTGAAGAAGATAGCAGAATTGAATGTTGTATTAACTACACATAAAAGGCATCTTTGCCTTGCAAAGGTTAGGAAGTTCAGTTCGAGGGGGTTTATGGGTACTCCCAAACATACTCCCCAATTCTAACCTCTATAACTAACCACTAGGGGTCTACACTTTGGGAGTACGCGCGGTAGAATATAATTCAGTTCAAAATCCTACAAAATGCATCCAAACAAGGTAAATATGGTGGAGGGCAGTGTTGTTCTCGTAATTTCTGGAATAAACGAGCGTCATTTAGGCAAGGTGTTCTATCCAGGGGACCCGCCTTGAGAAATCTATGTATCACGCGCGTCGCTATCCGTTTTTTGTTTGAACGCCAATAACGGCCATTGTCTTATGATTGTATTTTGGGCTCTTTCTTGCAGGCGAATCATCTCTACACCTACACATTGCCACCTTTTAAACGTCCCCTCCGCCTCCACCCCCTTCCCTCCATTTAAACCCTTATTCATCTCTCTCTCTCTCTCTCTCTCTCTCTCTCTCTCTCTCCATGTCTGAAGGAGGCCATGGCAGCTTATTATGGGAAAACTGTTCATGGGCTTTCTCAAATTCGGATAATTCAGGTGGTAGCGAAGAAAAGCTCCGCAACAAACCACCGGGTTCAAGCTCCAATAGCCCGACGGCGACAGAAACGGCAACCACAACTGTAGGAAAGAAGCGAGGTCGAAAAGGGGTTCCAAAAAATGGAAAGGGTGGTCGTGAGTGGAGCGAATTTAAAGGTGATGGTGGTGGTGGTGGTGAATCAGATCATGAGATACACATATGGACAGAAAGAGAGAGAAGGAAGAAGATGAGGAACATGTTTTCAAATCTCCATGCCTTGCTTCCTCAACTTCCTGCTAAGGTAATAACAGATACGTCAATGTTGAAGTTATAAGTATTGTGTGTGTGTGTAAGGGGGATTCTTTCTTTCCCCACTTTCTCTTGTTGGAATTCAAGAGCTCTCTCTCTCTCTCTCTCTCTTTATTTCATTCCGAAAGGCAAGTTGATCAGTAGTCCCTTCTTAAAATAATTATCTTATCCTTTAGTCGCCAAATGAAATTTCTTGATTTGTTCCATCTTTTTCCTTCATGGACAAGCTGTTGAGAAAGACTACTTTTTATTATTATTATTTTTTAATAGGGAAATCTATCCTTCCCCATTACAGTATCTACAAGGAGAATCTTTTGATATTGATCGTTGTTATTATAGAATAACAGAAAGCAAGAAAAACTTCATGCTTTATTTAATCCAATCTGGATATGGTAAGATTTCTTGTGGTGCAGTATGTGGGCCTAGCGTTATTATTTTTCTCTTCTTTTATAGGGTAGGTACTGAGTAGGAGAGATTCGATGCCAGAAATCCTAAGTAGGCATGCTGCATGCAGTAACCTTTCTGAGGAACTAATTTTCTTTCTCTATGTTCATGGAACCCACAACCCACAGTAGCTTCCTCTTGTATTAATTGTGGCATTTGGGTTGAACCATAGCTCACCGCACTTGTGCGGAAAAACTGTTTAATTGTAGCCGAAAATCGATACTAAGGGAATTAAGACTTCTGGGATGATTTATAGAAACAACTAAATAAGAGGCTTTGAGTTATTTTGCTTTTCAGCTATTATTTTTACTTGTGCGTTAATGGAATTTCATATCCAATAAATACAGCTTCTGAACATATGATTGTTATGTTCTATTTCTTCTTTGTTTCAATTTTATACAGGCTGACAAGTCCACCATAGTCGACGAAGCAGTGAATTACATCAAAACCCTTCAACACACTCTCCAGAAGCTACAAAAACAAAAGGTAGAAATGCTCCGAGGTGCGGCGACCATTGACCATGAACCATCAATAATAACGCCACCAACACTAGCATTCGGCTCGAGGGAGGCATTCTTAGCTGATCAGGGATCTTCCAACAACTTGTCCATAACCACAAACTCGCCCCATTCGCTATTGGTCCCTCGCTTTTCTGCTTGCTTTCAGACATGGTCTTCGCCTAATGTCATCTTGAGCGTATGTGGTGACGATGCGCAAATTAGTGTATGCTCACAAAGGAAGCCGGGGCTTTTGGCCACTGTCTTCTACGTACTAGAGAAGCATAAACTGGAAGTGATATCTGCTCACATTTCCTCTGATTACTACAGGAGCATGTACATGATTCATGCCCGTGTAAGTCATAAGCTTTGCTCGAACTTTCCTTTTTAATTTTTACTATTAATACCATTCTCTTCTTTTGGGCTAATTTGCTGGACGTTCAACCCTCTATATATGTTTGAGAAACAGATCTCTAGAAAGTTATTTAATACTACATTAATGATCCTAAAGAATTGCATACCTTTGGTTAGGATTCTATTACTGATTCATTGTATCATTATAACAGTTGGTTAGGTAAAGATTATTAAACTACTTGGTTTTTCAATTCATTGTGTGTGTGGGTGTGTAAGAAATCATCAATTTCAATCCTTCATTCAGTCCCTTCTATTAATTTTTGTGCTAGCAGTCGGAGAGATGATCTAAGCAATCATTGTTAAAACCATGTCTGTAGGATAAGAAACCATTGCGATATCACCGCAATTAACTGACTTGAATGAAAATACTGATAGCAGAATATGAGACTTTGGTCTAAGTAACAGTTAACACCTGAATTTCATTCATTAAAGTAGGTACATGCATGTTTGTGTGACTGTGTCTTGAGTGTCTTCTTATTCAGGTAAGTATATATGTTTCTTAATTATACTATTGGTGTATTGAACAGGCAAGTGGGGCTTCTGATCAATTCCTAGAGGCATTGCCAGTGGAAGAAATATACAAGCTAGCAGTTGGAGAGATGATCTTTTGGCTCTCTTCCTAATGAAACCAGAAAATCAACAAAAGAATGGGTTTTCAGCAGTAGTCAAGACATTTCTTCTATTAGAGAGCTGTACATGCACTTTTTGTAGGATGATCAGGATCTCCTGATGATCGACGGAATGGGTATGTATGCGTTCTAGTTATAGTTCGAGGCTTCTTGTCCGATGGGGGTGCTATGGACATATTAGGTATCTGTGACACGGTGTATCCATAGCTGCATAGACCTAAAATATGTTCTCAAGAGATAAAGTTCAGTAATCAATTTCTATGATAATTGAGACCTTACAAATGTTAATTTTATGTATGCATACATAATTGTAATGAAAAATTTGCAGGTTAACGGTACCTATCGCGGGTTGCATGGTTCAGGTCATGTACGTTTGTCTGCAGGCATACGTCATCCATACTCTTGTTGTTTGGCACGTTTTCAAAAGGAGTTGACATTTTGCACGTAATCGTCCAAGGTTCATCACGGGTTTGTCCTCGGTTCAGCACACGTTCGTCCTCGATTCGTCACGTGTTCGTCCTCCGCAAAGTGGGCGGTCGTCCAACCTGTCATAGACATTCCGACAGACAAGTCAGTATAGGGCATAGGCATGAGCATTAGAGTCTAAAGATACTTCCCATGCGGTCGTTGATCGTTCGGTAGAGTATAGAAGGATGCCGGAGGTCTATACAGGCCGGGAGCATTGTGCATGGTCATCAGGGGACGTAGCCTCTGAGGACGTGTTCATTTCAAGGAAGGAGTTGTGGTCATTTCAAGGACGGGCTCTAGAGTCATGCTCTGGGGACGAGCTTAGGAATCGTGTTCTGGGGACGAGCTCAGGAATCGTGCTCTGGGACAAGCTCAGCATGACGAGTCGAATATACTCTCAGGGTGAATACATGCAGGGCAAGACGATTACGTATTCAACAAAAGTATACTCGGGCAAGTTAGGGGTGAGATACGTGACGTGCAAGTGGCCATGACATTGACATATCACCAAGTAGATAAACATGAAGCATCAGGTATTGACAGAGTGTAGGGGTACCTATCATGGAGAACATCAGACGGATATGGCAGATTCGAAAGAGCATCAGGTGGCCGTGATCGATCGTGAGGCCGTGGAGAGCATCAAGCAGTGTGAGAACATCAGGTGATGTGGAGAGTATCAAGTGGGTGGTTGTGCCTAGGGCTGTATTCGGGCTAGGCTTGACTGGGCATGGCCAAGCCCGGCTCGGCCCGAAATGGAGCTTAAAAGTGCGGCCCGAAGCTCGGCCCGAATTCAAAATCGTGGCTCGAAGCTCAGCTCGGCCCGAATTGATTCAAGCTCGAGCCGGGCTTGGCTTGGCTCGAGCTTGGCTTGAATCCTTTTTTTTAAAAAATAATAATATTTTATATTATCTATATATATAATAATGATATATATATATATATATATATATATATATATATATATAAAAAAAAATAATATTTTTATTTTTTTAATAATATTCGAGCCGAGCCGAGTTCGGGCTGAACCGAACCTCAATCGAGCCGGGCCGAGCCGCACAGGGGTTGGCCCGAGCTCGGCTTGATTGAGTTTTCGGGCTTTTTTTTAGGCTTGGCTTGGCCCGTTCGAGCCTAAAATTCGGGCCGATCTCGGATCAAATCGGGCCGAGCAGAGCCGCACCAATGGGCCGATTGGGCTTTGTGCAGCCCTAGTTGTGACCTCCGGGGATGGGGTTCATCAGTGAACGGCCCAAGCCCCCCAATCGCCCTTCCTCTTCTCCTTCTTCTGGTTTCCTTTTCTTTCTCCCTTGCCTTATGCATCATCCCCTTATCCTCTGGTAATCGTTGCTTATTTATAGGCAACTGGAGTCATCATGACTTGTGTGGTCATGATGATGTCACCTGTTAGATAATACTCATAAGAGCCAGCACATAGCCTAAGTGGGCTATGTCGGTTTGTTTTGAATTAGTGGGGGTTTCCCACTTTGCCCCTTGCTTAATCGAAATTTACCCATTACAATAATTACGAAATCAAACAGTACCAGCTTCGGTTACCACTGCATAAATACTCTTTGTGTGCGTGTGTAAATGTACGCACGTATGCAATCATTCTGCAGCTGATCAATCTCATTGTGTTTTTGTTCAATATCTAGGCAATGGCTTATAAGAGGAAGCAAACAGTATCATACCTCTTTCTTTGAAGGTTAGAGATGTCTCTTTTGCTATGTGTGGAAGGAACATGTATCTTTTGATATACATAGTTGAAAATACAAGGATGCAAGCATAAACTGCTTTATCTGAGTTATTTTATGTTGTCATTGAGGTGAAATTGGAAAAGACAATGACTTGCTATTGTGAGAGTTCAATGATAACCTCTCTTCACCAGTGAATCGAGTAATTTCTTAATCTAGAGGGCGATGGACATGAACCAGTGATCCCTTCATGTAGAAGTATCCAACGCCTATGCTACTCCATGTACAAGGTAAGCTTTTCCTCGAAGGGCGTGTTACGCTCAATCTCAAAGGGCAAGTGATTAAACCAAGATAGTGAGAGCAGAATAGATACCCAGGGGATGTTTGGCAGCAATAATTTCATTGCTTGTGGAAATTAAGTATGCCGCGCGAAAGTAATGACCTAGCCTTCTTCGAAGTTCACTAATACTGAGTTTCTTTCTAAACAGCAAAATGTGTCTACTGAAAGTGCTACTTTTCTGCACTCCCTCACATTAGATCTAAAACAAATGCAATATGATATTGTGCCTAAAATGCTGATGGGCAATGTTAGCTTTGTATTCAAACACTGCCCTAGATAGGGATCACATTGACCCTATAAATCTTTAGTAACATTAAGATGAGTTACAAACAATCAATAGTTTGGATATCAACATTTCACCTTAACATTGAACTTCTTCAAATACCATCTTCACGGGATGGCGGAGCCAAGGCATACGCTGGGCCTCATGACATGCGACATGGAAGCTAACCATCTCTCTATTCTCCTTCCAGTTGATAATATCCATGATGCATGTCATGTTGTGCGACTATTGTATGACACTTAAAATCTTAATCAGTAGGTTCTTAAAGTATACTAACCAGGAGTTTCGAATGGAATGGAATGAATGCCTTTACGGCAATATTAAACCAAAGCTTAAGCCCCAACTACCAGAGTTTCACTTTCCATCTATGCAAGATTGTGAACAACATCACGTACCCCTCACGATCCCTATAGTTCCTCTCACATCATCATGACCAGGTTTCCCTTGATTAAGCTTATTGAACAATATTACTCCATCAAAGGAAGAGGAATCATGGATAAGTTGCATTTTGATTAATAGTTTGTATTAATTGAGTCTGCTATTGAAATAATGTTCAGGCAATTGATATATAGCTTCAATGGAAGATAGGTAATGGGAAGATCCAATCCCATCCTATATCCAATTCAATCCATCAGATAAGATCAACGAGCAACATTCTATCAAGTCATCAGTCTGATGCTTAAGATGGTCCAGGTTGATGCTTGAGAGTGTATTTAACTAATTATACCATAATGCATAGGAATCCTTTCCTCTACATATCTGGCATACCAACTAACGGAAGCAAATCGTCAGTGTTATTTTCTGGATCTTCCTTGTGGCATTGAGTGTTTAACGGCCAGGATCTCTCGTCTTTTATGGATTTAACAGTTTTATATAGCTGCACAAGAAATCCTGACCTTCAAACACTCAGACCACAGGGAAGAACCCTAGGAATAATAACACAGACGATTTGTGTGTGTGTGTGTGTATGGGGGGGGGGGGATACATGATCCAACACTTCTGAGAGTACATGTTTGATCCCGGCTGGCTGCAATAATTCCTCTTCAAAGTGTTACGGTCCCTGACCTGCAAAGATGCTTCGACGGTCGAGTCAGTATGGGTTTGGGAATGAAAAATGGTTAAAGAACGGAACAATGAGTTCTCCCTTTCAAAGAGAGGCAGGAATTCTAAGTGGGGTTGAGTTCGGGGGAGGGAGAGATCGAGCCCCTCTTTGTGCTCTCCCTTGCTCTATTTATAGAGAGGTCATTAGGGTTGTCTAGTTGTCCTTCCATTTTAATTCTTCATCGGAATAGGAATCTTCCCATTTGAACTCTCCAACGGTCAAGAATCTTCTCATACTTGTTTGCCTACATGGCCAAGATCGTGGGGTGGATTTCCTATTCAGTAGGAGAGTCACGATTTTGTGCAAGATCTTCAAGATCTGATTGTTCTGGGTCTTTCGCATGGTGGCTCAGAGATTTAAAGGGTCTCACTGCAGTCCTCCCGAGCTGGTGATAAAGTCGAGATTCTTAAGGTCCCTTTCTAAGCTTCACCTCGGGTTAGAAGCATGGTATCCAGCTCGGATACGTCTATCAGGTCGAGACACTCTTGTCTTGCTCGTGTTGTTGATATTATCAACTGTTAATGTGCTCAATTACCGATTTTTAGCCTTACAATTTGGTTCCCCAAACCCCATGAATTAGTAGGCCACTTAGTGAATCTCTACCATAAAGGGGTCCACATATTTCACGTTAAAAAGGGGTTTAAATTCAGAAGTTATGAAATTGATTTGAGTAGTGCTAGGCTGCAAGCCCATACGCAAACTTGATATTTTTTAAAACTCTTATTGAGAGCAACACGTGTTGTTGCTACCTGGGAACATTGTTGTTCTTTAAAAGAGAATGTAATAGGTTTATACGCAGGGAAAAGTAGCGACATCACTACCTCAATGAGAGTTTGGAAGTCAGCATCCAGGCTAGCTGTAACGACCCCAAAACCCAACCTTGGTCATAATGGGACTTTGGGTCCGCCACATTACTTATCACTGTTTAACCTCTACAGCAATAACGCAAAATTGAAAGATAATTCTCTCAAAATAGTAACTATAAAATTTATTTTCATAAATGACTCATCCGATATATAATGAACCGATAATAATCCAAATCCACAAAAATAAACTAAAACAACATCTACAAAAAGGTCTTAAGTCTATTACAAGTATTCTCTTGATAAAACTGGAACTGAAAACAAATTAATAATATGGGAACCGTTCCAAATCCCGGGCTCCATCAACCAGAAGATCACCTTCTTCCACTTCCTCAAAATACTCCTCTTTCACCCAATGAGTAGCTGTCTGATTTTGCGCTAGACCTGAACGACAATAACAAGTCGACTGAGCATTGAATACTCAGCGGATATCCAAACTAACCAATAATGGCACATGCATATATCCAATATCCAAATCATACAACAATTGTAAAGTTAATAACAGTTTAATATAACATGAACATAATCAAAGTGTGGAAACATGTGAACATCATGACTTAGCTTGACTCGTGTACTTGTGAGACTCTTGAACTTGTAACTCTTGAACTTGTACCATGAATGTCATGCATGCTTGTTTTCCCATAAAAATAGTCACGAGGTCTTTGTATTTAAATTCATGGAGATGCATCGACAGAAGCGTAAGCCCCTAGAGCTTTTAGATACTAAATGTCCATGATAATTATCCAGGACTTGAAATCTTATCCATGGAGAGCATCAACGAATACCGGAGCTACTTGAATTTCAGGGTCCTTGTAAAATCATGCAGTGTTCTTATCCTTGTATTTCAGTATCTAGTGTCCGTGTTCATGCTTGTGCACCCGTATGACTTGTAAACTCCCACACATGTGAACTTGTGCTTGATTGTCGTGATTTCTGAATTCGGTCATCACCTAGATTCCATCTTCCGTTAAGAAACTCTGCTAGATTACATCTCCCTAGTTAGAGAATTCTCAACATGGATAACTTCCTCTAGGTTTTTGGCCTATCCGAATATCAATCACCATGCAACATGAATAAGCATAATTTATCATAACATACTTCATATCTTATCATGCTCATGCTAACATTTCTAACATCATTATTAGGCATAATTCATCATAACATATCATATTGTACTCATACAAACCTTCCAATATCATCATTTTTCATACTTAGTATTCTTAGACATTTCAACAAGTACCTACCATGCTTTAGTTATGTATACAATGCCCTTCCCATTTTCACATTCCATAAATCACATTTATCCCTTCCAAACTCAACACTAATCCATGCATTCATAATTCATCCGTTTTTTATTTTAACTCATCCACCATCATTTCCATTCATCCATAATCCATAACATAATCCATAATTTCATTTAAGCAACTAACATAAAAATCCACCCATATCCTTATTTAAACATGCAAATTCCTTACTAATTCATCATTTGTCATACTTAATCAATAAACATAATAGTACAAGAGTTAGATTATATATGATATTCACCTCAATTCACATTTCAATTTATTAGTTCATGTATATTCATGTAAATCTCAAGATAATCCATACATATTCTTAGTTAAACATACAAAACATCTTAATAGGGTTGATTAGAAGAGATATCGACCTTAGAGATTCTTCCCTTGAATCCAACTCGCTAGATGAAACCCCCTCAAGCTTTAGGGTTGACCTCTAAGCTAATCTTCTTCTTCTCCAAGCAAATTTCCTCTCCTCCAAGCCAATTCTCTTGAAACCCTAAGGTTTTCTCCCATCCCTTGTCAAATTAGGTTGAAAATAGTTTACAACCCTAAACCCTTGAAATAGAACCTCTATTTATAGTTTAAGGGTTAAAAACCCCAAATTCCGTAACTCTTTAAAAAACCTGATTCGTGAGTGGCGATCGATCGTCATATTTGGCGATCGATCGTCATATTGGGCGATCGATCATCGTTCGCTCAGCGATTGATCATCGAAGAAACAGAACCTTATCCAAATTTTTTGTTCAGGACGATCGATCATGCACAAAACAGAAGCTTACCCAGATTTCAGGTTCTGGGCGATCGATCGTCGATCCACCTGCGATCGATCGTCAGCTCTGATTTTTCACCCTATTAACACTTAAACCATTTAGACTACACCACACCTTTAGATATAATGAAATACACATTAAAACATAACAAAAGATTATTATACCCATATTGATTGCATTAAAGACATGAATGAAGGTTCGGGTTGAGGAGGAGGAAAAGTGTGCAGCTATTCAGATGATCTATGATTTATTTATTATGAGAGTATGCTTAACATTCTTCTTAGCTTGATACATATATATTTTTTTAAATAGAGGAATGTTAACGCATTCCATACGCATAAAACATAAAGGAAAATAGTCACCTCCTCAAGCCGAGGAGGTGAGTTACCATCTCGTCCCCCCTTTTTGGGGCCACGTGTCCCCTTTTTACTTCCATTAACTGTGGTGTGGTTAAGATTTAGTCACCCCTAGGGTTCACACATCTACCCTTGGTTTTTAGAAAAAATATTAAAAATAAAATTAACCACAGGAAGTGGTTAATTTTTTAACCATAGTTCAAAGGGTTTTTGAGAGTGAGGAGGAATAGTCCCCTCCTCGGCACGAGGAGGTGACTATTGCTCAAACATAAATCACTATGGGAAAGGGGAAAGTCTTTGAGTTCAAAGTTTTAAAAATAAAAATGGCCAACCCTAGCAGCTCCTTCGTATGGAAACCAAAAAGTTAGGAGAGGGGACAAAATTGGGTGCCATGTGAGCAACAAGAGCCAGCCTCATTCCTCAAAGAAAACACGAGCCATATATGGTTTAATTCCATAATCATGTGACTAACACTCTGAGGAGTGTTAGTTTCAGTCGCCTCTTGATGTACTCTCCCCTTTGTCTTTCTGCCCCCGAAAAGGGGAGAGAGTCCAAGAGAGGAGAGTGGGCTAGCAAAATCCTTCACCCTTCATCACATTCTCAACGTGCTATTTATTCAAACAAAGTGGAGCCATTCATTCAACCGACATGATTCCTCCTCCACCGATCACCCCCCATTCTCTCTCTGGCATACACACGACCATACAATGGCTTGCTTACTCGTTTTCAATCTGTTCTACGGTTCGACCATAGATTTCAAACAATATTCGTACATATAAAATAAACTTTCATTCAAATTTTTTATACACCAATCTAGACCCTCAAATTTTCATTTTTATTTTACTTTTTCCTTTCCCTCTTCTTTGGGTTGAACCTGCAACCAAACAGTAGGGAATAGAGATCAGAATTGAAGAATCAAAATGGAACAACATCACAGCAAGCAAAATCGTCAGAATTTGAAATGGAATCATCCGGCCACGAGGCTCGAAGAAGCTTAAGCAGTAGCAGCGCCTTGCGCTTCGCTCTCTCTGTGCAACCACTCTGTACAAGCAGCAACAGCTGCGTAACTACACCCGCCGCCACCGCATCTCTCTGTAACTGCTCCGACGCAGAGCAGAGCGTGAGCATTGCCCCAGCTGCGTACTCAGTCGCACGGTCCGATATCTTCAGTATAATCTTAACCAGTAAAGGCACCGTAAGCGCATGCCCAGCAATTGCCGCGCACCCAGCAGGTACCCGGCAGAGCAATTCGATAGTAGCCAGACCTCTCTCCGCGTCGCTTTTCTCCAAATCTGCCAATCGATCGATAAGCGCCTCCGCTGCTCCAGCCGACAACGCTTTGTGCCTGTTTTGCTTTACTAAGCACAACGCAAATAAGACTTTAATTCCCATCTTAATGGCCTTTGGATAGGCTAATGGATTGCTTAGAATTACTATAATTCCTTCGAATATTCCGTCTGCATTCCCAATTAGAGCCCGAATTTCTAACGGGGTTCCGGCGACGACGTTCTCGACGAGTGTGACGGCGTTAACTCGGACTTCGGATGAGGGGTGGGAGAGGAGGGAAGCAAGGAAGGCCATTTGGTCCGGTTGAGAAGATACAGCCGCGCACTCGGACTCGGTGAGTGGGAACATTACTAATAGGGCAAGCGACTCATGAGTCAACCCGTTTGAACAGGAATCCATGTTGGAGAAGAATATGGAGAGGAGGGTATCGCGGTTGTTATGAGCGGAAACGAGAGAGCGATTCTTGTCTGAATCTCTAGCGAGTCCTCTGAGTCGGCGGAGGGCGGAGAGTCGTGACTCGGGAGAGACTGAGTCGGAGGAGGCTTGGGTGAGCAAGGTGCGGACCAAGGCCGAGTCGGCAGGTTGTTTCGGAGTGGGGATGCGTTCGACCCCGAGAGAACGGTTAGCGACGCACCAGTCCTGGATGAGGCGGCGAAGGGTGTGGTTGGGTATGAGAGTGAAGTCGGAGAGGGGGGTGCGGGTGACGGGGCAAGTGGTGTTGCCGGTTGCGACCCAAGAGTCGATGTTGGCTCGGTCGTAGGTATGGCCCGTGTTCACCGTAACGGGGTCTCGCATCAAGTCAAGCGAGATTGGGCACCTGAAGTGGTATGGGATCTGGACTGCTATCTCCAATGGCTCTAAGCTCCCCAGCATTCTACTCTCCACTATTTCTCTCAGATCTGTTGTTGTTTAATTTGTTCTCTCGCTGTCTAGTATTGAGACATTCTAAAGGACTACTTTTACAGTATCTCTTCCTCGCCTGCCCTCCTTCTCTGAATTGCTCTGCAAATTCTCTCTTTGTTTCCCTCGAATTGCTCTTATCTGACTATCCACGCCTGTCCTTTCCATTTCCTGGCCCTTTAATAATACAAACTTCTAAATTTTAGACCATCGCACGCACTTTCAGAGGAGTAAAAGTGTGTTCACGCGGGCGAAAAGCACTTGTGTTTGGATTGGATTTTTCTTTTGAGTTAAAATTCATTTCCGGTAAAATTGGTTGTATAGAAATTAATTGTTAAATAATCATTTTTTCAAATAATAGTGTTTGAGAATACGAAATTGAGAGAATACGAAGGTGAGCCTTTCATTTCGTATTTTCCAAACACTATTATTTTAAAAAATGATTATTTGATCATGAATTTTTACACAATTAATTTTATCAAAATTGATTTTTGGTCAAAAAATTCAATCCAAATGTCACCTTGAGTTTGAGTCATGGAATGAATGGGGGTAGGAGTTCACTCCGCATTTAACTACATCATCCATTCATTCCCTTTAACTATGGTTAAGCTTAAACAACTTAAAGTTAATATTTTTAAAAACAAATTAAGGGTAAATGGATGAATCCTAAGGGTAAGTGAATCTTAACCATTAACCAAAAAAAAATTAACCATAGTTAATAGGTATTAAAAAGAAGGGCGAGGACTAATGAAGACAAACATTTCGTTACATGGATAATGCTAGCATCACTTTCTTTAAAGACTCAAGTCTTTTTTTTATCTTTTTTATTGTAGAGTGTGTTAGTGGAAAACAGTGTCATTTTCTTAATATAAGACAACAACAACTCATGGATGAACCATAAAGAAAGTGAGTTTAAAAGGAAGTGATGTTAGCATTGCCCTTCGTTACGTAGTAGAAATGCGCCATAAGTTAAGCATTTTCCTATTGATAAGGTCAATTATTTAGAATAATAGATACTAACCAAACTAATCCGCGTTGTAGCCTAGACATAAAGACTTTAGTTATGCACATTGTACTAAACGTGGTATATTTGGTGTCAGCTAGGAAGCACGGATACTTCAAATAGGGGTTCGTACCCGTATCCGATACGTATCGGATACGGATATGCCTCCGATACGGCGAGATACGTACGGGATACAGCTGAAACGTATCCTGTTAATTAAAAATAAATTTTTTATTTCGGATACGGCTCCGATATGGCATAGATACGCCAGGATAAGTCCGGGATACGGCCGTTTATATTTTTTTAAAAAATTTTAAATTTTTTTTATTTTTATTTAATTTTGTTTTGGAGACCTGTGGGTGTGACCCTATCTCTTTTGTTTTTGCATTGACATGGTCTTCTTTATATTTTGCTTAGTGGATGATAGGATGACTATCTTTTTTGCTTAGTGGATGATAAGATGACCCTATTTCTTTTGCTTTTGCATGGACATGGTCTTTTTTATACATAAACAGAACTGAACCAATGGTTATTTTGTAATTATAATACAAAATATAGTATTATTATTATTTATAAAAGAAATTACAGACGTATCCTAGCCATACCTGTATCCTATTTTTTTAGGTTTTGCCGTATCACCATATCCGTATCGTATCGTACCCATATCCCGTATCCGTGCTTCTTAGGGTGTCAGTAACTTCTAAGAATATTATTTTTTTGGGTTAATCATAATAACACACTATACTTAACCCACACACCCTTTCAAAAAAGGCGTTAGGCCCTTAAAGGCTCACTAGCACAGGTGAAGCCAGCCAATGTGGGACTAATTCGCTTGGTTTTTAAGAACATTAAAATGGATGCTCCTGAATCTTCTAGACACAAGACCTTAAACTCTATATTAGAATATTGCAATTTGTTGAAAACTATCTTTAATTATTATTTTAGAAGAAAAAAAAATACATGGTGGGAATCAATCATTGATGGAACCAACTAGCTCCCCATTTAGAAAGGAGTATTTATCTCATCCAAGACCAAAGAATAGATTTATATTTTGAGTCTTTTAATGAAAATCGAATAAAAGTGATCAGACAACATTGTCAATGGTTATGATCTATGAACTACAGTTCGGTCAAGATGTCAAGTCAAAATGCATAAGGAGCATCAAATTTGATTTCCTACATTTACTCTAACCCTATGTTTGGTTGACAAGAAAATAAGTGAAAACATGGAAAAGAAAAGAAAATTCGACAAAACACAACTAAAAATTGTATAAGAAATCCAATTTTCTTTTCTCTTCCATGTTCACCTATTTCCTCAACAACCAAACTTAGCATTGGGTCCCTTCTATTGCTGTGACTTACAAAGTATCAAGATGTGCAAAGTGCCAAGACTTCGAGTGTCGGGCTTTGCAAGTCTCGTCATTTGGCAATATCAATATTATTTTGTGTTGAGCAAATTATAAGTAAATTTGCAAGAATTTACTTTAAGTGTCAGGCTTTGCAAGCTACTATGAATGGCTTCAATGAAACTAAAACTCTCATATTAATGATGTATGAGAGAGAAAGACAACTTCAAAAAAAAAAGACAACATTAACTCATGGAAAAGATGACTCAAATGGTTGCTAAAATGATGTATGAGAGAGAAAGACAACTTCAAAAAAAAAGACAACATTAACTCATGAAAAAGATGACTCAAATGGTTGCTAAAGTATTCTTGCCAATAGATGAAATAGGGTACTCTCTAAAAGTTTGAACCATGTTTGTGTGATGTACGAGGTTTCCAAACTGGATAGGAGTAGAGTAGCGAAGAGATGAGAAGAGGAGAGATAGAGAGAGACGAGAGGAAAAAAATAAGTTGGGAGGAGTCCTGAGTTTTTTTTTATCAAGGTCTCGTCCTAAAATAATTTCACATTTTTTAGGACTGAAGACATTTTTTTTGTTAGGAATTGAAAACTCATATTTCATGGGTTTTTAAATGATAAAATAATTGAGACAAAAAACAGTCACTTTTTATTGATTCCCATCTCCAATTCATAGAAAAATGTCAGGGCCTAAAAGGTCATTAGTTTATTATAAAAGGACAATATAAGCATTTCAAAAAGATATTGGTTTATTACTAAAGTGTGAACAAAATAGAATTGGCATATGTTAGTGTCAAAATTAGGGCTGTCATTGAGTCAGGCTTGGGGTGGGCTAGTGTCTACGTAGCCCTTTTAAACTGACTAGGCCAAGCCCTACCATTAGGGCCAAGCTTGTATTTTTATTTTATTTTTTGTGCGGTTATCATTTACTTACCTACGTTAGTCAGTTATTAAAAGTCTCTATTATGATAAAGTATTTAAATTATCATATTTAGAGTAATATGATACTAAAGTTTAAGTATTAAATGGATAAAATTCGTAAAATAAGCAAGTGTGGCAAGGGTGATGGAATATTCGTGCGCTGGAGGACGATGTCAAAATTCGTCATTATCGAGATGATGTCAGAATTCGTCGTCATCTGGACGATGCCTCGAATCGTCGTCATCAGGACGATGTCGTAGCTCGTAGTCAATACATGATATCAGTATTCGTGGTCGAATGACGATATCAATGTAGAGGACAGTATCAACATAAAGTACGAGACTAACGTAGAGGACGGTATCAACATAAAAGACGAGACTAACATAGAGGATGAAACCGACTTTCAGGACAAAATAATCAGGAGGTGATCTATTTACTTTGTTGTTAGGTGAAAAATATTGTCTTAGCATTTAATTCCTTAAATGCTGGTCATCTCAGCCTACATTCAACCCAAGACCAACCTTAGTGAAAAATCCGATGAACCTCAAATCTAATGTTTGAGTTGAGAACTCACGAATTCAAGGGGATGGTTAGATCTTCCTACAAGTCTATCTACCATTTTTAAGATTATACAACCACATTATTAATTAAGGGATGGTGAACTTAAAGTGCAGAATAAGGGAAACAAGGAAATCATAACACAAGCAATTTTTACGTGGAAACTCTTCCGAGAAAAATCACGGGACCTAGTCCAGCAAAGCAAATCCAATAAGACAAAATATCAGATACTTACAGACTCGAAGCTCACCCAAACAGGACTCGACTTTCTCGATACACGACTAGTCCTACACGCCTCAATAAGTAATCATGATCTTGCAAGACTCGTAATCTACCACAGTAATCTGTTCTTCTTTTTTGTCTTCACCACAACCACGATCTCCACGATCGATCTCCGTCAACAACGGCTTCGGATTCCACCGACTAAATATCATATCCATGATCCTCCTTGGATCGATCTCCTTCACAAAGGCTCCGGAATACTCCAGCCAATTGTTCTTAGCAGAACAAGTTGATGGTTGTTTATCAAACAATCTCTAGTTGGATTCCAAACAATAGGAATACCAAACAAGCAAGAATGAAGCAATCAATGACTTGCAATCACTAGGGTGGAAGAGGAGAGGGGAATGAGTTTGAGGAACCCTAATAATCCTTTAGAAACTCTCTCATCTACTTTCTTACGAGTTGAAGGGGTCATCATATAAATAGCCAAGGCAATAGGAATTACCAAAACAGAATTCAGATGGTTTTAGAAACCAAAAATACGAGGTCCATTCGAACAGCCATAAAGTGAATTCGAACGGCCTTGGATTTGGATGAAAACAGTTGAAAACGGGCAGCCAGTCAAGCTACTGTTTTCGATTTTTTATTGCCCGTTCGAACGGCCAGCCAGTTGTTCTTGGGCGTTCGAACGGCAAGTGTAGATTTTCAATATTTTGCACTGTCACCCCTTATCCAACATCTAAAACCTTATAACGACCATCCAAAGGCTATTGAAAATATATGGGTCAATTTCTAACCACCTAGGGTATATGATTAAGGTGTTCTAAGTCAATTCCACCTATGGTAACCACTAGGTATCTAGGTCATTTACCATCTTAAAAGTGAAACGAATGCAATTATCAGAATGTCTTCAATTGATCTTCTTCGGTCTTCATCTTGACTTACTTGGAAGCTTGTAGGTAAAGACTCAAGACACAAGACCCACTGTTTTGACAACTGAATTAGTCAATACCAAAATATAGACTTTACAATCTCCCTATTTGACAATTCCGTGACAAAACCAAACTGAAGTACATGACTTGACACAAACACACCAAACGGTGAATTAGAGCATTACATGATTCCAACACAATTACATGACACCAATTGACAAATAATCTTAAAGTGAAGACATTGAAGCTCTTGTCAGGTAAGATCTATCTGCTGCAACCTTGTACCTGTATATGTTCATAAACAAAACACTCAGTGAAGCATGCATGGAATATACAAATAAACAAACACAAGTATTGCGAGGAATGTACTAAACTTGGGAACTTATACCCAACATTCTCCCCATTTTTGCACAATTGCTAAAGGTAGTCATGAAGTCAATATCATACTTGCATCCTTCTACCAATCAACTTGAGCTACTGATGCGTGGACGATCCTAAGGATTTTCCCCCACAAATAGACTTGCGTATTTATGTGTCTAATTGTAAGTAAATTATTACCAATCTCTATAATGATGAAGTATTATATTTATAGTGTAATTTTGAGGTCTCTATAATGATAAAGTATTATATTTATAGTGTAATTTTGAGGCAAAGCTCTGTGGAGGAAAATCTCAGCTCCCCTTCTTAGTGCAAAGGTAATGACAATTTAGCAAAGACAATGATGTTTTCAAAAATATTTGTTTTTCATAATTACAAGATTGTCACCACAATAGGTAAAAAAAAGGGAGCTCTGCTTTTCAATCGTGAAGCGAAGCTCCGCTTTTCCGCTGTGAAACATAGTTGTGTTTTATATTTACAATAAAATTTAAATTTACCTAAGCTAATTTTAGATATTATTTTAAATATGTAAATTCTATTAAATTCAAAGCATTAATGAAATTATTCTAATTTTTTTGTATGTCATGGAGAGTCGATGAGGATACCCTCACCAAAGGGCCAAATACACAACCTTAGTCAAAATAGGTGAGCTATTCCCAAATGCCAATAACAAACAAAAGGGCTCCAAAAAACTAAGATAATATTCTTAGAAGGCCCCAATTTATTTATTTTTTTCGTATAGGTAAGGGAACACTAAACATAGACATATGATTAGAATTATGGTAATCACCAAGGTGTCATAAGAGTAAACTCACGTACTCACTCCAACAGGGCCTGACTAATGGGAGAATTGTGAAACCTTATACACCTTTGCGAAGTCTAATACACAGCCGATGTGGGACCCAATTCAAAGGGGAACACGACCTACTAATTGTGGCTTTTTTTTGGGGACCCTCAATGGCTCTAAAATGATAATCTTTACATCAAAGATCAATTGGATGATATTTTTTTTTTAAGGGAAATGTTTAATGTCTACTTTCTTTTTCATTCACATTTAAAAAATAATAAGAAAAAAATGTGACAATTGTTTTTTTAGAATTCTTCACTTTTTATTGTCTTTTCTGTTTATTTTTATTAAAAAAATAAAAATGATAAGAAAGTGGAACTAGCATTTTTATTTTTATTTTAAAATAGTTCACTTTTACTTGGATAGGTTTGCAAAGGCCTTGGATTGTCTCTGACGAAGCCAGAAAGGGCTTATCTCGGGTTCCATAGAATAGGGGACAAGTGGTGGAGAAGTCAAAATCATGGGGCCATGATTTTGACTTCTCCACCTATAATAAGACATGTGGTGATAAGTGTACTAGGATAAGCGTGAGAGATATCAAGTAAAGAGAAGTTAAAATCAAGGGAAGAAAATGAAATGACTTATCCTATTTTTAAGCTAACTGTTGCCCAATGTATGGAACCCCGAGAGCCCTTTTGGCTTCGTCAGAGCCGATTCGAGGCCGTTTGCAAATACATATCCCAGGTACGGTACACTTATCACAGCTCTGTTTTTTACTTAGTTTATAGTTGAATCATGAGGGTTGTTATGGAGGTCTCAATCGTCCAATTGAGTACGGTGGCGGTGAATGGTCAAAGACGAACAGTGGAATGTGCGAAGTCGGGATGTCTACAGTCCTTTCTATTCTCGAGGTCTACTTTTTTCTGGATAACGCAGACAAAAAGTGTCTCATGAAACGGACGTTTGTGGTGGGTTTGGAGGTGTGGGCCGTCGTCTCAAGGCGATTTCCGCCTTCCAGATGTACAAGCGGTGGTGAGAATCACATGCTGACTAGCGTAGAGTTGCTGTAGGGGGGAGGGGACGGTGGTGTCATTTAGCGGCGCACACGCGAGTGCGTGGTTGAAGCCACCGTGCCACGCCCCTTCTTCCCTCTTGTCTCCGGTCTACCGACCAAGATTGCCGTGCCAGCCTATCCTTTTGACTGCTTGCTGAGCATTCCCTCCTTGAGGTGTGAGTGCGGGATTCCTGTTTCAATCCAAGGAGTTTTACCATGTGCTTATTTTACAAAAACTATTATTTTGGAACCAATTTGTAAAAACAGAGGAGTGCTAGCCATACTCTTTAAGGCATTTCCTTTTCTCACCTCCACCAACCACATGTTAGCTTTCTTGGGAAATAACTCATTATTACAAGGAAAATAATCACCTCCGCTATAGGTGATGTGAGGTCCCCTTTTAATGCCACGTGTCCCTCTTTTGAACGGCTTTCAATGGTTATTAAGATTCACTGACCCTAGATATTTGGTTGCCAAGAAAATAAGAAAAACATGAAAAAGAAAGAAAATTAGACAAAATATAACTAAAAATTGTATTAAAAATCTAAAATTTTCTTTTCTTTTCTATGTTTTCACATATTTTCTCGACAACCAAACATAGCATTAGGATTCACCAATTTACCTTTGATTTTTTGAAAAATAAAATAAAATAATTTTTGCCACATGAATTTTAAAAATTAACTAGAGTTCGTGCAGTTGAGTTGACTTTGTGAGAGCTAGGATCAATAGTTCGCTTCTGACCCTTGGTTGCTCTTATTACAAAATTGCCAACATATTTTACACAGTATGGGCTATTGGGACCATGAGGAGCTCCAGTTATCCCAGTGAGTAAGGATGTCAAGAGATCGGGTTCAAGCCAACCCGACCGCAAAGAGTGAAGTAGTGAACACAATTAATAATCAGGCTGTGCATGGCTTGATTTTAATGGGGCTGGGCAAGGGCTGGGGCCAAGTCTGCTAATGATGCAAATGCAAAATATAAAAACTGTTTATTGTAGGCCCAAGCCCATCTCACTATTTAATCAACTTGGCTCATTGGCATGTCTAGCCTCTATCGGTGAGCCCTTAAGCTCTTATGTCAAGAACCAAATCGTCTGTGTTGTTCCCTGTGGTCAGGAGTATTTGAAGGGCAAGATCACTTGTCTTGTATGAATTTTATATATAGTTGTTAGTGATCTTGGCCGGTTCCTTACACATTATCAAATCGCCAACTAAAGTCGTTTCTCAAGGAATGCCAACGTAACTTAGAATTCACAGCTCCGGCTGGGTGCGTTGCTTAGCTATTTAGCTGGTTATCTGGGTTTTGATCAGTGGATAAAGGCTCGATATAGACCCCATTCTTGTTGTTGCTCGGGATGCAATTGCCAGCCTTAACTCAGATGCAGCTTGGCCGGTTGGGTCAAGGACTGCCTGTATTTTTGGTAACAATTAAACAAATATTCAGTGTCATGACCGCCAAAAGGCGTCGCATGTATGATGAGGGAATGCTAGGGTTAATGCTAGGGAATGCCGTAATGAGATCCTATTTCGAGGAATGAAGCCGAATCCTACTTATGCAGTAGATTTGGCTAATCATTTGGCAGACGAGCCGATTAATGCTAGAGGAATGTGCAAGGCTTTTCAGTGTTCATATCCCTCAAGTAGCCTGGTTCTTCCTTGTGAAGCATGGAGACCCTCCCCCCGACCAAACATGGGTTAAGATAAATGTGGATGGGGCAGCATTGCCATCTGGATTAGCAGCAGGAGCAGGAATGGTGGCCACGAATCACAATGGAGATCGGATCAAAGCTCTGGCTCTCCCCCTCACTGGAGGATCAGCACTTATGGCGGAAGCAGCAGCAGCTCGCATGGGCATTGTAATGGCAGTGTTGCATAAGTGGGCAAAGGTGGCCATTGAGTCCGACTCAAAAGTGGTGATAGATATCCTAAACATGGCTAGACCCCCCATTCCTTGGGAAATACACGTTATAATTGAGGATATTTTCCGATTACGGTCAAGATTCCAAAATATCAAGTTCAGCCATGTGAATCGAGGAATGAATTTAGAGGCGCATCTCCAAGCACAGTCTGCCTTGAACAGTAGCATTATGTTACTTTCTTCTTCTGAGTCTTCAAGGAGTGAATATAATTCTTCCTCTGAATATGTAAATTCCAATACTCAATAATGAAATTACCTTCTGGCAAATAAAAAATAAAAAAAATGCCATCAACCATTAATGGACTCGATTAAGGCTTGCACCCCATAAGTATAATAAATGAGCTTCTTGGATTGCCCGGATAACTTATAAAAATAAGTTGTTCTTTATTAATGCACCCGGCTTTGTTTGCATTTCATAATCGCATCATTTTAAGATCTTCCAATTATTTGTCGCATTCCTTTCGCAAACAACCAATACACAACAGCCCGCCATCAATGTGAACGGACACATTAAAAAAAGTTTAAATATGGACCGGAGGTTCCAAAACACGCTTGTTTCATGAAATTTTGGTAAATATTAAAGTGATGTAATTTTGGTAAATATTAAAGTGATGTAAAGATATTCACATTCATAATTTGTATATTTACTGAGGGAAATAGTAAACATACCTAGGAAATGGATTTCTAAATCCAAGGCTGACCTCATTGGTTCATGCACCCTCTTAAATACTCATCACAGTTGGTGGGTATTTAAGACTGTGGTGGGTATTTAAGAGGGGGCATGGACCAATGAGGTTCAGCCTTGGATTTAGAAATCTATTTCTCAGGTATAGCTCCTATCACTGCTCATTTACCAATATTTTTGAAACTTTGGTTCATATGTAAACTTTAAATAAAAATTAAGTGGTTACAAATCAATATCCCCCCTTACCATAAGGGACTAAGGGCTGTTTTAGACGTCAAATTAAATGTAATTTTAGTACTTAAATTAGGGCATTTAAAAGCATTAATATCCATAAAGTAAAATGTAGTCATCTAAAGAGAGATAGAGAGAGATCTACTGTCCTTTTGGATATGAATCTATTAATATGTGCTTCCCTAATTATGTCATTGGGTTATGTACTAAAACTTGAATGAATTCATTTAATCTAAGAGGAAAACCAAACATGCTTAAGAGTTTGTAGGTTAATAAATTAGAATGAATTCATTTAATCTAAGAGGAAAACCAAACATGTCTTAAAAGTTTGTAGGTTAATAAATTAGTGGGTATATCAACCGCTTCACTCCCAAGGAACTCGAAATCGAGTTCATGCTTTATAGGAAAACACTCCTTGCTACCACTGTAGCGAGTTGGGAGCGCGTCAACAGGCTGCATATGTTTTTTTCACTTGGATGTGGGACATTGAATCTTTAGTGCAATATATTCATCAACTCATAACGATATAACCTTTGTAATTGATGAGTAAATTGACAACTCTAACCATAATTATCATGGTGGACCATTGTGAAACACCTTTAGCCTTCAATTATTCAATTGACCACTGTGAAAGCAATCAATTTGGCCTCTAATCTTGAGTGAAACTCAAAGCCCGTTTGGAATTGTTCATTAAGAACGATTTTTCTTATTCTAGAACAAAAACACTGTGAACACGTTTGACAACTCATCTTTAAGGAACAAAAAGACTTTTCTCATAATCAATTATGAGAAATGAGCTTAAAACATATGAGATAAAAGCGTGAAAGTGAACGAGATAGATGTGACATAATAAAAAAAATTGTATTTTTATGATACTTGTAAATCTGTCCAATAGCGACGGATGTGTCATGAATCCCAGGCTCGAGAAACCGCATATGAGGCTTACTAGGCGGTGCTCATGGCGATGATAGAGTCACAGGGGGCTACGATTTCTTCTTTGCAAGGCACAGTGTCACGAATGGAAGGCTATATGGATAGCTTTGGGCGGAATGTGAACCATATGCCCACATATTCAGAGTATGATACATACGCTACTCAACCGTCGGATGCTACATTGCTACCTAGTATTGGTGACATATCTTATTGTTTCACGGTCTTGTTTTTTATTTTTTTTATTTTACGATTGCCCTTGTGGATGGGTCATTTGTGTAATATTATTATTTGAGATGATCGACTCATTTATTTTTGTAAACGTTTACTTTACGTGGATAGATGTTCTCTAATTAATTTTTATCAGGAATATGGATTGATGTTCCGTAATTAAATTTTATTACGAATATGGATTATTATATAGATTTGTCTTTGAAAACAGGTGACAAGTAAATAGGTCCTAATTTTTTTTCTTTTGAACGAGAATTATCGACAATAATATTACCGTTGCTATTTTCGTAGGTATTACATGTATAGCAACGGTTAAATAACCATTGGTATATAGTGCGTTATACCGACGATATAATTTCCATTGGTAGTTATCAAATAGTCACGGTAATTATTCTGTCGGTATATAATATATTGTGATGGTTATTTACCTAACAGAATAATGACCGATAGCCACGGAAATATTTCCGTCGGTATTTACCGACGGTTAACTTTTCCGTGGCTATATGTTTTACTGACGCTCGTATTAGCGAAGGAGCGTCAGTAATTAATATATTTGTTAAATTATATTAATTACCACGGAAATATAATTAATATATTTGTTAAATTTAAATATTTTTATTATATTATATATTGAATTATTATATATTAAAGCAAACGTTAAGCGACTGGAGATAGATTGTCGTTAGGTTCGTGTCTTTCTCCTAATTTTGCAATAGTTGAAATTGTCAAATAACACATCTTAATAATGGTTTGAATTATGCTCATTTAGCCTATGAAATCACTATTATGATTCCAATTCAAGCCAAACAATAGAATTGAAATTCAGAACGTACTTAATAAATCTATTTATCAATTCCACAAACCCAAACATAACCTAAAAGTAATTGTGATTTTTTTGAAAAGTATGCCTACACTATCTTTATAGAGCATTGATTAGCACACCATGCATTAGACAATGTAGTAATGCCATGACCACGTGTCCCTTTTAACACGTCTTTAATTGTGGTTAAGCTTAAGAAAATTAAAGTAAATATTTTTTATTTTTTAAAAATGGGCAATTCACATAAAAGGTCATGCTTTGCATTTTTATTATCTAAAAGGGCATGCTTTTAACATATTTATCAAAAAAGGCATACTTTGTATTTTTATTACCTAATCTTTTGACATATTAACCCCTTATCTACGCATATAAAACCCAACACGGATAAGGGTAATATTGGAGTACATACCTTATTTGGTAAAACTTTTCAAAACATGTCCTTTTAGGGGATATTTTTTTATTTAGGGTGACTATTCGGTACTTATCTCTTTAAAAATTAATGTTAGATTGCTTAACCTTAAAAATGAGTGAAACTTAACTACAATTAATGTTAGATTGCTTAACCTTAGGACTGTACATTAGACTACATAGTTATAATAGGGCATACAATCTTTATTATTAGAGAATAACTATGAACTGGGAAGGATAGTTATAGAAAACATTAACAATTAAAAAACACCTTTATTTGTTTTCATAATTACCAAACTACCATTTCACAAGGTAAATTTTGGGTTATCCCACACAGTTCAACCAGAACTCTTGTTCATAGTTATTATCTTATTATTATTATTATTTTTGCATAGTCTAGGGTTAAGGGTAGTATATGCTCTAAAAGGATAAACAATCTTTATTTATTTATTATTATTTTTTGCACAGAGTAGGGTTAAGGGTTAGTATATGCTCTATGAAAGTGTGGGGGCAATAACTTCCATGAGACTCGAGCCCTGAACCTGTGGAGTGCTATTCCCAATCTTTTTTTTTTTTTTTTTTTTGGCCACAAGGTTATTATTACTGAAGGCAAGAAAGGAAAGGCAACACACGCACACCACACATGCAGACACACACTCACACAGGACGACACATGCAGACCACACACGCTACAACGCAAGATTTGCCATATGACGTGGAGATGTTTGATATTTTAAAAAATAGAAAACGTTTGACGGCCGAAGTTGCGTGAGAGACGGCTAGAGGCCACATTCCACAACTGGAGCCTGAGACGGGTTGTATATCTGAATGCGTGTTTGACATGCAGTAAGTACACCATTTTGGCATTATCCCTTCCATAAAGCTTGTAATTTTGTTTGTTTGCCGGTAAGGTAAGGAAGGAAAAACCTACATGATCTCTCTATTTGCCAAAGAATCTCCCATCTTCGTCTGTATCGTTTGCCCTTATTTTTTTTTAACAGTTGTGCTTGTAAATTGTTAGATGTTTGTGGAACCATAACAATAAACGCTTCTTCGTTGTTTAACAGTTTTTACAAATCTTTCTCTAACCGTCGTAAACACCAAAGCCCCCTTGCACATGGCCTCTCTCTTCGTCGGCCCTCATTTGCGTTTGATATAAAAAAGCAGAGTAGGAAAATAGCGAAAAGCCAGGAAACCCTAGATTTTTGCAGAAGCAATGGAGGCTAAAGGAAATGGGCCGAATGAAGAACGTTTGCGTCCTGAGCTCGATGGACCCACGAATCCAATGGTTACGCCTCTTCTTACAGATCTTTACCAGTTCACCATGGCTTATGCTTACTGGAAAGCCGGAAAGCATCTCGAACGAGCTGTGTGAGTATATTTTCACGACCAAATTTTGATTCGTCCTTTACTTTTCCTTTTGGGTTGAATTTGTTTTGTTGTTTGCTGTGTTTTTTTATTCAACTCTGCTAGAATAGTTGTTTTGATTGGCTCTTTCACAACGATGATCCGTGGGACAATATTGAATATAAGGGGTGTTAAATCGGTTGGTTTGGCAGAAGGAAACGTTTTAAATTGTTTTCTACAGTTGAAATTGTATGACAAAAGTCACTAATGGTTAATGGCTACTTGTATTTATTTATACAGTTAAAGCTGAAATATGAATCCTGAAAAGTACTTGGAAATTGGAATATACAGAGTTGAAACTTCTGTTGGCTTGAGAAATGATTAATCTTTGGAAACTATCAAGGGAGGATTGATGGTGTAATGGGTGATGATGAAAATCTATTTACTGTATTGCTGGCAGAAAGTTGGATTTTGTATAACTTCTATGATTCCAAGAGTATGTTTCGGGGATTCTTCTAAATAGTTGTCTTGTCCATGTCAGACATGTGGCAGACTGACACATCGGATTCTTGTTGGACACTTCCGGATTAAAAAAAAAAATTTCATTACTTACATAACATAAATTGGCATGCACTATAGAGTAGGTGATCTAGTTATCCTTTAGAAGCTTTATAGGTGGTATACAACAATATTACATTCATGATTCATCTATGTCATTATCTATAAGTACATGATTTACAACACATGACATCTCAATTAACAATGCACTAAAAAATTGAAATATCCCATGCATCATCGAATCTTATCTTTGGGGGTCGCCCAACACCTCACATCCATGTCAGACTTTGATACTTAGGATTGGACTAACATGCAAATGTGCAAGCCTGGTTCTTAAGCGGAAGATGCACCTTTGATTCGAAGTTCTGGCTATTTACTACTTCACGAGTTTGACAAGTGTGTAGACAAGCAATTTGGGTATGAGCTAAACCATGTATATAGTTAGAAGCATAGTTCAAAAACCCGAAAACTCGACTCGACTCGAAAGTTAGCCAGGTCGAGTAACGCGAAAAAATCAAAAAAAAAAAACTCGATTCGGAAGTATATATACATAATCAAACATAGATAAAAAAAAATTATTGCAAAATAATTTCTACTTTATACAATTCTATTGCAAACTTAAAAATTTAAAACAGTTCTAAAGTAATTGTAATGATAAAAGCCTAAAATCAATCATAATTTCAGTAATTATAATCTTCCTATTATTCTCTTTGAATGAGACCTCGATATGGGTTGAACGAGATTTAAAAAAAAAAGATATCTATGTCCTAGAGTGACTCGACCGAGTCTTTCGAGTGAAGTAACTTTACTCGGCTCGACCGAGTTACTCAAGTTACTCGGGTAAAAGGGTGCTATCGAGTTTTTTGTGCGAGTCGACCCGAAACTCTATCGAGTCGAGTCGAGTCGACTCAACCGAGTTTTGAGTCGACTCGCTGAGTTTTTGAACTATGGTTAGAAGACTCTATGAGATGTTATCAGTTTATTGAATTTACAATTCAATCCGAGAGATTATCACAAAACATGAGGAACATTTATCATACATGATACACCCATGAGGCAGATTTCCCTGTGTAGTATATGGTACTTGTATAATGCAGATATTACCATGACATCTGCATATGTTAATAGAAGTGCTCAGAGATTGAGTGCCAACAGGCAACAGTTCCTATAGTTGGAAGAATTATGCATTTTATAAATTCCTTCAATGGAATATGCAAGCGTACTAAGGAATTTGATGGTCTATTTAGACTAGAAGTAGTTTGATTAATTTCTTAGTATGATTGGCCTTGTCAACTGGAACATAAATACTCATTTCTCACTCCATTAGCTCGGTTAAGGCAATTTTCTGCAAGTTTGAAGTGCATTTATGGATACTCAAGTTGCTACCCTGCAGCTACTTTTTGCTTCGAGTATTGAATTGCAAAGGATATCGGCGAATTTTTTTCATCTGCAGTACTTAACTCTTTCTTCCTCATCTATTCTGTACTGGGTTGATATATAAATGTGTACCATATGTGTCACTCACTCCTTTAATAGTCATTACAGCTCCAATGAGCATCATTTTACTACTGACGTTTTCTTTTCTTGGCCTCTGAGCCGGTGTCTTTGTTATTTATTTACTATGAAGCTACCCTACGAAGGGTTAATATCTTGTCTTATTTCTTTAAGACGTCCTTTCCCCCCTAATATTGGATATGTTTCAGTTTTGATTTATTTTTCCGGAAAAACCCCTTTGGTGGTGAATACACGGTATTTGCTGGTCTAGAAGAATGCATAAGGTTCATTGCTAACTTCAAATTTACAGAGGAGGAGATCTCTTTTCTCCGTTCATCATTGCCTTCGACATGTGAGGTAAAGTAATTCATTGATCACATCGGTAATGTTCTGATTCTAATTATCTATTCAAGCAAGAAATGGTTTATTGATGAAAGTAATTGTGGAAAAATCAGGGCCACATGAATCTTCTTAAATATATTGGATCTTGTATCTATTAACTTCTTAATAAATTTAAGATTTAACTTGTATATGCAACTTACAGTAAGATTTTTCGGTTTATTGATGAAAGTAATAGTGGAAAAATGAGGGCCACATGAAGCTTTTTAAATATATTGGATCTTGTATCTACTAACTTCTTAATAAATTTAAGATTTAACTTGTATATGCAACTTACAATAAGATTTTCATCTTTTTGAGAGATTTAGGCGAAATATATACACTTGGGTATCCAAAAGAATGTGATTGGACATGCGTGTGTTTGGAGGAAAAAAGTGTATATATAAATGTGACTGACTAGTACTTATAGACTATAGTAGCTGAAAACAATAACAAGCCAAAGTTAATGTTACCTTGCTAGGAGCGAAGCCACATGGGGCCCAGGGGGGCTGAAGCCCCCCCATGAAATTTTGTAAACTTTTTTCCTATATAGCACTAATAGGGGCGTAGCATGGGAGAGAGGCGGAGCCGGGGGACGGGAAGCTCTAGCCCCCCCTAAACTTCTGAGAAAAATATATATATAATTCTTACAAATGGACACAAACAGACCCGATGGCCCATGAATTTGGCCCTCCAAATTTTTTTTTTCGGGGACTATGCCCCCAAACCTCCATTGTTAGCCCCCTCTGGAGGAGAATCCTGGCTCCGCACCTGTACCTAGCAACAAAACAAAGAAGTTAGGGCCAATTTGTTTGGATTATTGCAGTCACAATTGATTATACAATAAGCCCTATCGTGAATAAGCAGTGTCGTGAATAATCCTGTTTGGATATCACCCTATCTATAATCGATTATCTTATACAATTGATTATATGCAAAATAATCACGTTTGGATCATCTTGAAGCAGAAACTGATTAATGTTATCTCTTACTAATGGTTGCAAAAAAAAAAAGTCTACTTTAAGACAATAATTTTAAAAAATAAAAATGACATGAAAAATACAATAAGGGCTAGAATTATTAAGCATCTGCACAATGCGCACATAAGAATTCATGCACCAATTCAGAATTCAAATGGGATCAACAATATCGTGCAAAAACTAGCAAGCTTTTGTCCTAAGCATGAAGTATATGCAGATATTAGGCAGTCTAACTCAAGTGAACCAGCTAGTATAAGAAATTGAAGGGAACCAGGAGTGAAGTCAAATTTGCACCAAAGCATCACAAGAAAGGTCAGAGAATTTACCAAGAAATTAAGTCATCAAGTAAGGCAATCCACCACCTCAACATACAATCCTTAAAAAAAAAGAACACAAGTTTAAGATGGTCCTGAAAACTACATCTAGAAAATTAGGGATGAAATTGATGAAATTAGATAGAATGGCTTTAGCACTCTATAAAAAAATTAGAGAAAAAACCAATGGATATTGATCATTAGCACTTTACCAAATTTGAATCATACTAGTAGACTAAAATCTGCGGTAAGGCCTCATTGCATCCAAATCAAAATTGCAAAAGACTTCAGTAAGAGTAATTTTCTAAGCTTCCCAAACATATATTAAACTCTTAATGTTGTTCTTTTTCATGTAGAGAGTGAGATTGGGATTGCTATATGGTAAACCCAAGATTTAAATACGGGTTTCAGGATGCATATTGATTTCAACCGAAACCGATACGTATCGCCGATACCGATACGTATAATGCAAAAAAAAAAATCAAATTCAACGCATCCGGCGATACCGATACGTATTGGCCAAGTCTTACCAATACGTATAGTACGATATTAATAAATCATGGCTATTATAAGTGAGGTGTCGAACGAATACTACCTTAACCAATACGTATCAGACCAATACATATCAGTTTCAGATGAGTTATATTAATTCCTTAATAAATGATGTATCAATATAAATATCATATATGCCTTCACCAAAACTGTTATGTATCACCCGATATGTATCGGTTTCGGCGATTTTTATTTCCACGGGTAAACCAAAAAGAGAGTTAAGACAAGAGTCTAAGACCCTCGAGCAAGGATTCTATAGCATATACCATTTGTCCTTTATTTCCAAGTGGAACTTTGTTTCACTTCCCATTTCCATAATCTAGGTTTAACGTTGTGGGGTGCTCCACTATGTAAGCCATTGAGTTTCTTGAACCCAATAGAATATAGATAAACAGAAAATGAAATTAGAGAAAATTCTCATACATGTATTTGTTTAGTAGGGAGTTCTCTCAATATCTGTACAATTTGAAGGTCACAACTATTTTTTCCTTTCAAAATTTCGGTAAAAGTATGGAAGTGATTCCCAAAATATTACAGGAATTTCTTTTCTTTTTTCAAAAGTTTTCAAAAGAATGGAATTGACTAAATCTGTCAAAATTTTTAAGGCCAATTCAGAAGATGCTAAGGGAGGGATCATTATCTTCTCATTGAACAATATAGACATTCCACAGGGATCCGGCATGTTGAGGAACTTTGAAAAGAAAATTAAAAGAACCCATTTCTTCAACATGATCAACATCATCACCAATCTTTTGCCCAAACCCTTTGGGCACAGTCCTGGCTTGTTTTCCCCACTTTTCCCACTTTTCTTCTTCTTAGCTGCCTCTTCTTCTCAAATTTTCTCTCCCTTTTCTGCATGAAATCTGCCACACCTATGTATATAACCTGTGTTCATAACAACCCAAAATTAACAACAACCCACATCCCAAAATCACAACTTTAGTCCAACTGAATAAAAAATAGTATAAAAAAATAAACAACAAGAAGAAAAACATGAGGATTGAAATCAATCATAGACCATAGATGCGAGGATTCATGGATTGAAGAATACCCCAATTTCAGAAACGCAACGCAAAGCTTATCTCGAAGAAGAAGAAAAACAAGAAGAAGAAGAGCAGACGACAAATTTGGCAGAGCAGACGAAGAAGAAGAAGAATAGACAAAGAAGAAGAGGAGAAGGGAGGGAGACGATGTACATCATGTACCTGATGGGCGGTGGCTCCCTGCCGGTGGTCTCTAGGGTCTCTCTAGGCTTGAGATGTGAGAGCGATAAAATAAAGTCGAGACTATATTTCTGAAAGATGACCTCTGTCATAATTTGCTCAAAAAATCAATTGGGAAACCGATTGTGATGGGGGCAAAATCACCCCCTTGGACAATTCTTTTCACACCATTTTTTAAGCGTAATCGATTATTTATAGCGAATCCAATACGAGTATATGTTGCTGATTCATCCAAAATCATTTTTAAGTGATTAAATTGATCCAAATATTCCGAACCAAACGGGCCCTTAATGTTTTGTTATAATAATTTAAGTGTGTCACCAATGTGTCTGATGTGTGGGAGTGGACATTAGTCACCATTTGAAGTTTTTGAAATTGAATATCCTTGTTGTATGGCTGTTACCATGACGCTATGGTAGTCGGTGACAAAACCTAGGCTATAGTGCTATACAAATAACTTGACAGATATATTGATAGGATATGTATCCTTATTCAAGAGTATTTGGAATGCTATTCCAAACATGAGCACTTTATACTTCATAGATTGTAATAACCTAAACATGTGATAACCATTCTAATCAACTGATGAATATATGCAAGCAGCATGCACTGTTGGGTTGAGCAAGAAGTAGATTCAAAGAAACTAGGAGACCGATTTTACTTTGTAGTAACTCAATATACTACTGAACCACACTTTTCTTTTTCATGTTAATAAGATCAAGCAAATAGCACTACTAACATAGACAAGTATTGTGTTTCTGTTTAATCCAATTTGTGAATGCTACCTACGTCGTAAATGGTTGACTATTTTTATTTATTGTCTTATTGTAGGATGGCTTTTACGATTATCTTAGGGGCATTGACTGTTCCGATGTTGAAGTATATGCGGCTTCTGAGGGGTCAGTTGTTTTCCCAAAGGTACCCTTATTGAGAGTTGAAGGACCAATTGCCGTGAGTACCATTAAAGCTCTTTCGTCTAGTTGCTTTAGACAAATATAATCATGTTCTAGTGTTTTCATTAATTTGCAACTTTGATTATGTTTAATGTTTTAATTACAAAATTATTCTCAGAGGTATATTTTCCTTAGAGAACGCCTTTGTCTTGCTATATGTTGTTTCAGGTGGTTCAACTGCTGGAAACCCCATTCGTGAATCTTATAAATTATGCTTCATTGGTTGCTACAAATGCTGCAAGGCATCGGTTTGTTGCTGGGAAGAGCAAAGCTCTACTTGAGTTTGGGCTTCGACGGGCACAGGTTGTTTTTGGTTTTCTTTCATTTGCAGCGCTACCTGATTTTATCTTTATCAGGAAAATCTACATATTTTTCCCTTTGTAGGGGCCTGATGGTGGAATAAGTGCATCAAAATATTGCTATATTGGCGGGTTCGATGCAACAAGGTTATTTTGTTTTGAAATCAATTTTTATTTTTGGGTGCTTGCATTTGTATTTAAAAAAAAATATATATTTATATCTATCTATCTATCTATCTATATATATATATATATATTTGTGTGTGTGTGTATTCAACAGCACATTTAATTGAAATTCCATTACTCTATACTTCCTTCTTCGAGGTTAGTGTACTTAAGATGCATGAATAATTTACTTTTAAAAAATAGTTATAAGAATTCATTTGAAATTAATGCTCATGACTTGATCATGTTAAATTTTATTTACAGCATAAGTTGAAATTGTTGAATGCATGAAAACGTTGCTAGGGTGCATTTGGAAGCTATCTCTGTGTGTACTTATAATGAATCACATGGCTAAAACTTAAAAATAACTAAAACATGATGTCAGAATTAGCTGTAGTGAAATTGGCCAAAGCTAAAAATGCTTTAGTTGATTCTATAAAATTTCTGAACCACGGACATGAATACACTAAATCAATAGTTTCATTCGTGCACCGAATCTCCTAGTCAAACTAGATATGTCTACATTAAGAAAATGAAATGCAACCTTTGTCTTGAATGTCGTTAAAAGAAAATAGTTTAGGGAACTTGGAAACATCCTTCAAAACTAGTGACAGTTGTTAAATCATGATGAAGTTAAAGGACCTCCCTCTCCATATTTTCATAGTGTAAGAAAAACGATGGTTCGGTGAACCACTTTATATTATTATTATTTTGAGGGCTTGGGGGAAGTTTTGAGCCATTTTCTCATACTAATGGGTCCATATTGGGTCTTACCCTCTAATTTATTGGACGACTGGTATGTTCACAGATGTGCAGTCGCCCGAATTTTATTTTCCACACATGGGTTATTTGTTGTGCGAATCTCCTAGAGTCGTCTCTTACTTTTCCTTTCTATTTTATTTTCTGGTCATTCTTTTGGTTCTATTTGATTTTGGGAACGTTTTGGACCATTTTCGATCCATTTTGACTTGGATCATCTCATAGAGACCTTTCGATCCATTTTGACAGGGATCTTGTACTTTGTACTGCTTATTGCCATAATTTTCTGTACCCTCCCATGACTCACATTAGTTTTGTTTGATATTAATGGGCTTTAGCCTATTTTTATCAAAGTTAGGACACTATGCTATGTAAACTTACTAATGCATTTTCTTGATGCATTGCAAGAAAATTACACCTTATTGTCTGAAATGGAATAAGCCTCTACTATGCTAATCCATCCCAAAAACTATAACTTAGGCAACACAAATTCTTGGATCAATATTTGTACTCCCCCAAGAAAATAGAAGGATTATTTATGATTTTGTTTAAAATTCTTTTGATGTTTCACAAATCAATTAATTATAAATGTCAATTAGTAAAACCCTTCCAAGGATTACGAATCAACATGAGAGAGAGAGAGAGAGAGAATTCCCCCCCCCCCCCCAAAAAAAAAAAGAGTCTCTGAAGTTGTTAAATACAATCTGAGCATCTGCAAACTCATCAAGAGAAACTGCCCAGTGCCCCTTTGGTAAGGCTCAACCCAATAGTTGAGCAAGCCTGGTAAATAAGAGTGTAGAATCTGAAAAAACCCTAACAAGGCCAACCACAGTGTGTTGCTTACAAATTTTAAATATGTTTTTATTTTCACTTCATTGTTTTGAAATTTTTGTTTTCATATTTCAACATCTGAGTCTTTTGTAACTGGTTTAGTACAAAATTAAGTAAACTGCTTCCTTTTCTGGTCATAATAAGGATCACCTAAAGGTGTTACATACTACTTATGTTTCTCCAATGGCTTTTGTTGTTGATTTGAGTGAACTTTTAGTATATCTCATGTCTGTGTTTGCATCCTTGTACTGACAGCAATGTTGCAGCTGGGAGATTATTTGGGATACCAATGCGAGGAACACATTCTCATGCCTTTGTCAGCTCATTCATGGTACTGTCAACAGTTTTCTACTTTAAAATTGTTCTTGCTCTATAATCATCAGTATAGTCAAAGCGTTTGGGCGATGCCTAGGCAATACTGGTTTCCTAGGTGAGGCATTGTCTAGGCGACCAAAAGTATTTTATTATGCTAAAAACATACAATTTAACGAGTGCACATCTAGATCCTAAATAGGTGATAGGGGTCTTGGCTAAGCTAGGCTAGGCAGTGGCCTAGGCATTGCTTAGGAGACATTTTGACTACACTGATAATCACAATGCTGTTTTTTTTTTGATCGGTATCATAATGCTGTCCTTGAATCTCACTACCTCTTATATACTGCTTCACTACTTCACTTTCTCTTCCTTAATCCAATGACCGTAGTTTGAGATAGGAAGAGAGGATTCATTGCTTAGTGATTAACGAGATTTTTATAAACAAAAGAAATCACGTTTAAAATGTCTTCAGTATCTTTTACAGGTGAGGTTTCATAGAAGTGAGCTTTATAGAGACCGTGATTCCAATAAAAGACATATAAGTGTTATCATGACCATGATTCCAAGAAAGGATGTGCAAGATGAAAAATATGTTTGCTAGAAAATGCACCTAAAAAATTAATTCAATTTGTTTGTTTGTAAAATGTTGAAATATTAGGAAAGGCGGAGGAATGTAGAATTTATGGAGAAATTGAAGCCCATAAAAAGTAGTAAACACAAAATACTTATCCTAGGTCTCACACATCTTACTGCTAGTTAAGAGACTATATATGACCAGACTAAAATAACGAAGTTATAGAATCTCCTACCAAAGTCTGTGTAAAGTGCTCCCACAACATATAGGAAAAGCATGAAGATTGCTCCCTCATTAGCGGAAATCTATATCAGCTAGGTTGAACGTGTATATGATGCTCTAAAGATGACTCGTTTTATGGGACTTGGTGAAAACAATTTCAATTTGGTATCCAGATTTCAGATATGATTTCCAATTTGCTCTGAAATCATTCTCTTTGACAAAGTGACAGGTAACTTTTTTAATTTAAAATAATTTCACATGAAGAAATAGGGAACAAAGTAAAAAGAAAATTTGGGAGGATATAAATAGATTTGAATTTTGCATTGACCAAGCATATCTTATTCACTTACAAAAACTCAAAAACAAAGATGCCCCTTATTACTGGCTTTCTAATTATGATGGAATACATTTCAAAGTTAAATATGTTTAATTTGGTTGCATAAAACAAGTTTTGATGTGACTTGTTGCTGATACCATGGTTTTAAAAATTGACACATTTCTTACTATTCCCTATTAAAAGTGTCAGTTTTCATGTGTACTGAGTCTACTGACACAAAATCTACTTGTGACAGTAGATTGTGTGACCCAATACACAAAATGTATTGGGTGACCCATTATATGTAATTTTCAATAATTAGTGACCAGGGACTCCAATAACCAATGCGTTGGTTACAATTACTGAACTGATTTTGTTATTTAAACATCAAAATATTTGTATTATTAGCTAAGCATTTTAATTATGGTTCTGTAATTAGAAACTAATGCTACTTTTGAAAATAATAATTTGTCACTTTTTGCACTATGTGGATACGAGACTATGAGTTATGATATGATTCACATGATGTGCTCATATTATATTTTTTGTGGATGTTTTACTTTTAGCCACGATTATAGACCGTTTATTACGTGTAACTTCAACTTTTTTAAAGCTTCAGAAATGTGCCCTTATTTTATTTATCTTACTTTTCCTAAACAAATGGTTATTTTTTGTTATACAATAATTTTTAAGTGTGTATTGACTCTTAATTTATCATTTCATAAATTACCAATGCATCTTTTAAAGGTTCTCATAATGTTTCCCAAATTTTACAATATTTCTATAGATCCCATACATTTCACAAAATGTTTCCACTTCCTGATTCCTAGGTGGTCGAAGTATTACCAAAATCGAAGTTCAAAGCATTGCATTATACAATTCCTCATCAAAAGTGAAACATCATTAGCAGTCTCTTGGAGAAGAGTCCAAACCAACTCATTGTCACAACTAGTGTAGGTCATTGCACATTAGTGAGCCTCAACACTCGTTCTAGCATCTGTGCTTGCTTCTTTCTTGTCCTTGTCACTAGTTTCCCACGTAAAAATTTACAATATGCCATTTTTGACCTTTGATCATTAGCCTCAACACTAGATTTAGAAATTGTGGCACTGTTCTTGCTTCTTTCTATTCCATGTCACTACCTACCTATTTACAAATTTACAGTATGCCATAGTCGATCATTTTATCATTAACCTCAACACTAGATTTAGAAATCACGATCGTCTTCAGGAATTGAAGAAACCTCTGGGCAGCTCAAGCATAAACTGACTCATGGCATTTACATATGTGAATTTGGTTTTGTTGAATTATGATTCGTGTAATTTTCCTAACAGATCCATGATACATTGCCAAGATCAATTCAAAATATCAGATAGTTAGAACATAGCTTGCAATTAGGCTACATAGGTGTCTACAAGCTTTGCACAAAAGTATCTTGTTTTTCTAATAAGTCAAAAATGTACTTCCATTGACAGGAGAAGATAACTCCTTCAGTACATGCAAGTTCTTTGCGCAGGAAGTATTGAATACAAAAACCTTTTGAAACCAGCACTCAGAGACTACTTCAGATCAAAATGATCTCCAGTCTTTTCAAATGGCACGCCTTTCCCCCTTAAAGAACAGACCCTGGATTGGGTAAAGACATACACTTCCTCATGGATCCCAATACAAATGAAACATTCTTTGTTGACATGGTTATTTATGGAATTTCATGTTATTAGCTATACCGTGTGTATTACGCGCATCGTGTCTAATGTGCATAAAACACTTAAGGGTGAAAGTGTAATTCTCTTCTTTAGTAATACTATATAAAGGAAATGAGAGACATGAATGATTCATGTTCCCCAACCCTAATCATTTTCTTCTCTTTTTCCTTTCTCCTCTTCTCTTTCTCCATTCTCTACCTTTTTCTATTTGGTATCAGACATCAGAGTCTATTGATTTAAGGGGTATATAAAGAACACAGGAGAAAAAAAGGGGAATTTTTTCAGATGCCGAATGACGTTAGCTTCTGTACGGACTGACATCATCTAACACACACTGTGCGATCGTCGGATCTCGACTGTAAATGTATGTTTGAAGAGAGAATTTTAGAATCAAGTTTCATGTGATTTGGAGTTGTTTTGAGAAAGTTATGAAACTTTTTTTGGGAATAGAAAAAAATTTAGAAAATACAGATCTAGTGTTTTCTAGCCACCAGATTCATATAGAGGTGGTTGTGGATCATTTGGACCTATATTGATGCTCCGATGATCATTTTTTAGGGTTTGGTTATTTTTTTCATGGATAGAAGTGCTGTTAAATACTTGGTAAAAGTGATTTGAAGCTTGTGAAGGTTGAAGGGGTTGATTCTGGGAACCCTAAAATATTTTGTAGGTTGTTTTCATGTAAAAGCAACCCTATTTTACCTTCGTATGAGATGTTGAATGGTTTCCTATGCTATTTTTTGTGCTGGAATTTTCTATTATTGACCTAGTTGGTCAGATTTTAAAGGAGAGTATTCCGAATAAATGTTGGGTATTTTTCCATGATTTTTTGAAGACGTTGTCGACTTTAGAAAAATCGGATGTTTCTTTTCCATCTCCCTGGGTTTCTAATGAGTAATTCTCCTATGTTGAACCCTAATTTTCAGATTACTATAGTCAAATTGATTGGACAATTATCTTGAATGGTCTCAATCGGCGAAAATGTCTATTAGAGGCCAGAGGAAATTGAAATATATTAATGAACGAATTTGTCAATCTAAGGTAGATGCTCATGCTCCAGAGTATGATTGTATGAGCAATGAGAGTCTGAAAACCTGACTGTCATGTCATGGTTACTTCACTCTATGCAACCACATATTAGTAGAATAGTAGGAGGTTCTTATTTCTTCGCATTGCAAAGAAGATTTGAGATTTTGTAGTTCAGCCATATTCTCAGACAGGGAATATTGCTCGTGTCTATCAACTAAGTCAGGAAGTTGCTCATTTTTGACAGGGTGATAAGTTTTTGGTTGAGTATTTTGCCCATCTTCGCAGTATGCGGGAAAATTTAGATCACTACCAGATATTTTTAGCCTTTATGCTTTGGGGATGGAGCTCTCTACAAGAAACAAGTCGAGCAAACTAGAATTTTCGAGCTTCTTGTCGGACTAAATTCGGATTTTGAGCTTGTAATGGTACAAGCAAGGATCGTAATATTGAAAATATCAGTGATATATCGTCGATATTTTTCGGTATTGGTGAAGACCGACATACCTATACGGGGTTAAAAAAAAGTGCATGATATCGTGGGATATCGACGAAATATCAGCGATATCGACGATATATCGTCGATAACCCACCGATATCGACCAAATCTCAAGAATCAAATTGAAAATTGAAAAAAAGAAAAGAAAAAAGAACAGAGTTAGGCAGAGGAGGAATAGCAGAATAGGTTAGGGTACATACCGTCACCGTCAGTAGACGAGCTTGCCGTCACCAGCCGTAGCCGTTGCCGTTGCCGTTGCCGTCACCGACCGCAAAAACCAAGTTCTCCCTCTCCCCTCTTCATTTTGTTTTCTTTGGGTTTGTTGGCCTCTGTGAGAAATGATCGAATGGTTTGAGTTTTAAACCCTTAAAATGGATTGCTAAAGTCATTCTTATTACAAACTCTTCAAGGATAATGCTAATGTTACTCAGTTTTAAACCCTTAAAAGGGTAATACTAATGTCACTCCAAAAAAGTCTACTAAACATACTTCTATACCCTAAAAAGGGTTAGATTCTTTAACCCCGAGTTTTAGTGAACCCTAAGCACAATTAAAGGGAGTTAAAATATAGGTTTAATTTTTAAAAACAAACTAAGGTTAGATGCTTTAATCCTAAGGATTAATTAATCTTGATCATAGTTAAAGCGAGTTAAAAAGGGACACCTTTAGGGTTAGAGCATCTAACCTTGGTTTTTAGATTTTTTAAAATGAACATGTCCTCTTTTAACTCCATTATAACAGTGGTTAAGATTTACTAACCTTTGAGGTTAAGGCATCTAACTTTGATTTTTAAAAAAATTAAACTTATCACCTTATAACTCCCTTTAACTGTGGTTAAGATTCATTAAACTTTAGGATTAAAGCATCTGACCTTGGTTTTTAGATTTTTTTAAAATTAACATGTCCCAAATTAACTCCCTTTAATTGTGGTTAAGATTCACTAACCGTTAAGGTTAAAGCAATTGGGAATACTTTTCACATCTAATGTTATTCACATTTCTCTTTACCTCCTCACAAATCATGCCAATAAAAAAATCTTCTATGATTTTTAAAAAAACTAAAATTATATTTTCTAACTTGTTAAAAAAATATAGATAAAAAAAAACCTTTGTATTTTGGCATAGAGGTCTTTTTTGATTACATGAAACTTTTAATCACTTAAACAACACTCAATAGACCTAGAGGTCCTGCTTGTTTACATCAAAAATAAAATTACATCCACTTCACAGTCAAATAAAGTTACAGTCCTCTTCTTTTAACATAATTACATCCAAATCAAAATAAAATTCACATCCTGCTTATTTACATCAAATAGGAGTCCCGCACATTTAAATAAATTACATCAACTTCTTTTTACATAATTGCATCAACTTTATAGTTAACTAAAATTACAGTCCAACTCTTTTTCTCTTGATGCAGGGTCTCTGATAATTTAACCATCTCTTCTTCTTCCCATATTGATTCAGTCCTGTAAAAACATGAAGCTCATCAATTGTTGATAGAAATAGGTTTAGATACTAAATTAAATTTCAATTATTTGTCAAATTTAATGTGCATTCACAAGATTTTCAAAAGTTTAAAACAATTAACATGGATAATCATTAAAAAAGAGAGAATCAAATAGTCTTACATATTTGTTCAAATGAAGTAAAATTGATTATATTACAATTAACATAGAGGTAAGAGCACATCTTATTGAGAAATGAATGAAACATGAATCAATCATACATTATCGTCACTCGTCAGCGCATATCTTTGCCCTCTTCTCATTGCATCTCTTATATACAATATACATTGTTTTTTTTTAATGTTTTTATTCTAAAAGGTGTATTAACATCTATTTTAACTTTTCCTGAAGTTTCACTGCAAAATTCCATGTTTTTCCTCATTTTTTTTCAATTTTTCCAAAAATCACCGATAAAAGATATATCTTTCGAAATATCTCCGATATATCTTTTTTTCCACGGCCCGACATGTCGAGCGATATCGACATTTAGAACCTTGGATACAAGTCCTCAGTAAGGATGAGTTACCATCCCTTAATTATGTTTATGCTTATGTTTAAAGTGAAGCAAGCAAGGGGATTGCTACAAGGATATGATCTCTGTCTCTACGGATGAAATAGAGAACATTGGGCGCTTTATGGCACAACTAGATGACTTATTTGTACCTCCACCTTCACCTTTGCTCAGTCAGGTATCGTTGGTTCTGCTCACCATGTGTACTTCTTCGAGTTCTTCCTGGATAATTGACTATGGTGCTTCTGAGCATATGATTGGTATGCCCTCTTTGTTTTCTACTTATTTTGTTTGTTCTGGTAGAGATAAAGTTCGAATTGTAGATGACACTCTCTCTTCTGTTGCTGGAAAGGGAGATGTTAATCTTCCTTCCCACTTGTTTTTAGCCTCTGTACTCTATGTTCCCGATTTTGTTGCAAATCTTCTTTTTGTTAGTTCTCTTACTTATCGTGCTTCTTTTTCTCTTAGTATTAAGAAAAGTTTCGTTGTGTTTGATATCATTCATACTGATGTTTGGGGACCTTCACTTGTTACATCTATCTGTGGTTATCGATATTTTGTGAGTTTTGTTGATGATTATTTTAAATATACATGGATTTATCTCATGAAAGCAAAATATGAGGTCTATACTATTTTTAAACAATTCCATATGTTAATTCAGACATAATTTGAAAAAAGGATCTAGATTTTTCAATCTGAGAAAGGGGGAGAATATATATGTGATGGTTTACCGAATATTTGACTACAAATGAGATAGAACATTAGTACTCTTGTCCGTACACTCCTCAATAGAATGGTGTTACTAAAAGGAAAAATCGTAATGTTGGAAGTAACTCGTGTTCTTCTATTATAGTGTAATGTTTCAAAGTTTATTTGGGCTGGAGTTGTCCCAAGTCTAGTGTTACATATCTCGTTCTCGAGTTTTTATCAGCCGAAGTTGTTCGCAGGAGATATTCAAATCTGAATTTTTTTTCGGGTATTTCTTGCCTAAATCTCGACAATGATTAAAAAAATATATTGAAATTACAGAAAATAGTAATAAATATCCTCAAGTTATAAATTCATAAAACCAACAACATTGTGTATTTCTCATGATATTTTTAAAATATTGGTTAAATCTCGTCTAAATCTTGCGATACGGGATAAAAAGAGAATTATATTTATTGCGAGATTTTAAAATATCGCGATAAAAAAGGAGTTTTAAACTTTAGATGTTTTTCTCGGGTTTTCTCAAGAGAAATTGGGTATTTCTTGAGAGATTTGTAAAAGTGGTCCTAACTATTGTGTTTTGTATTAATCAATTCCCTTCTCGTGTTTTGCACCTTTAGTTCCCTCCTAGCTCTTAAAACCTAAGAGTTCTTCGTTTCTAACCCGTAAAGTATTTGGTTGTGTTTGTTGTATGCATATCTTGGGCCCCAATAGAACTAAGTTGGATTGACCCCAAGGCTCTTGAGTGTATCTTCCTTGGGTATTCCTTTCATCATAAGGGATACAAATGTTATCATCTTCATTCTCGGAAGAAATTTGTCTCCATGGATGTTACATTCTTTGAGTTTGTTTCCTTCTATTCCAATCTTTCCTCTCTTCAAGGGGAGATTGAGTGTGAAGAAAGAAGGTTTGCATTGCCAATTCGGGTTTCACTTCCCTCATAATTGACTCTTAATGACTCTGATACTGTTGCTCAAGAGGAAAATGTTAGAAAAAGGGGAGATTGAAGTCTACCAAAGAAGGGCGAAAGAAAATACTGACTCGGACCAAATCATTTCCTTAGATGATCTAGGTAAAACCCTTCCTGTAAGTACTTTGCCTCTAGTGTTTGTTGATGAATCTAATATTCCTATTGCTCCTAAGAAGGATAAGAGGTCGTGTACTCAACATCCTATTGCTAACTTTATATCCTATAAAACATTTTCTCTATCTTATAAGTCGTTTGTGTTTTCACTATCATCAATTTTCATTCCATCTTCTATCTTCGATGCTCTAAAACAACTAATGTGGACATAAGCAATGGTAGAAGAGATGAATGCGCTAGACAAAAATAATACTTGGGAGATGGTAGATCTTCCTCATGGAAAAACTCATGTGGGGTGTAATTGAGTGTTTCCAGTCAATTTCAAAGCAGATAAATGAGTTGAGAGGTATAACGCAAGGTTGGTAGCCAAGGGCTACACTTAGACTTCTAGTTCCAGATGAGGAAGATCTTGAGGATATTGTTGACTACCAGAAATCTTTGAAGTTGAATATTGAGATTTAGTCGATGGAGGAAGAAGCCTGGTGTTGAGAAGCTGGACAGACAAGCTCATCACCTCAGATGGGGAAGATTCCCTTTTAGAGGAGGAATAATATTTCCCTATAGGCCGGGGAGATAGTTTTGTGTGACTTTTTCATAAGAATTGAAGTGTCTATGGAACTTTTTTTTCGTAACTTTGTTTATATAAACTTACAAGTTTAATGTAACTTGTCTTAAGCACTTCTGTCCATCACACACACATATATATTTATCATATAATGTCTCTTAGACAACCAACAAGCTTGCATGTTCATGACATCTAGTGTTTTTATATTTAAATTGTATGTATGGTTGTATTTTTACATGTCAATTGTCATGTATAAAATACAGTACATTGCTGCTAGTGTGTGTATTTTCTTCACTTTAATGCAATTTTTATGTAATTTTTTTTTAGCAGGTTTTGACCCTAAGGGTCTATTATGTCTGCTTTAGCATTTCTAGAAGTTCCAACGGGAAATTTTTCAATTTTTTTAAAAAATTTTGTCAATTATCAAAGGCTAGATCCCATAATTTGGTGCGGAATTTTGATTATTCGGCCTAAATTTCATTTTCCTTGACCTCCGAAACTTCCCACGAATTCGAATTTAAAAACCATGATGTTTATGATTCTGCCATGCAGTTACTAAATTATTCAGTACTATTTCCTATACTACAATACTTCATTGTTTCTTCAATAGTTACACTGCAGGTCTATCTAACTGTTTTGATGTTTTTTGAGGAGTTGTCTATCTTTGGTCTAATTTATCAAGTGATCTGCAGAGTCCTGATGAGATTGTAGAGAAATCACTTCGTAGTTGCGATGGCTCAAGTACTTGCGAAGATTTTGTTAGTTTGGTGCAGACCTGGCTAAGCAAAATTCAGGTTGTTGATTAAAAGGGCCTTTAGATTCCTTTCCGTACTTAGCTGCTATAAGTCTTTAATATGTTTATACGTCTTCCATCCACTAATCTTTTGTCTATTCTTCAAAGTTTGTTCATGTTGTCTTGTATCTGTAGCTAGAGATAAATAAGTTAGTTTACTGCTTGGTGAGCTGTTAGCCTGTTCATTCTAGTGCATCAAAGCTGAGCAATTTTCACAATCTTGGCATATTTTTATACTCAAGACAATATTTGCAGATGTAAACCAATTCAATTTATTTATTAGATAGAAGAACTGTTTATTCCATGTTGATAAATTGGCAAAATCTTCAAGAATAATGTTGTCTAAATTCATACTTACAAAACCAATTTTGAGATGTTAAACAGGTGTACACATAATTTGGGAAGATCAGTTTTTATCTTATTCTATTTATAATCAGTTACTTATTTAAGCATTATGAAAAGATGTTTCTCTATGCACCGGAACACAGCGTAGATGTTCATGCACACAAATAGCATATGCAGAGGCAGGCACAGATACAGTTTGGTCCATCTATTGCATCATTTTAGAAGTTCTTGTTGCAGGATATTCAACAGTCAATACCGTGTGAGAGTTGGAGGCTTTCCTTACACATCATTCTAGTATTTATATAGCTAGGTACTTAATTTAGCACATAAATTTTTTTTGTATATGTATGTGCATATATAATACTTTCTGTCAGTGAATTTTGGCTATTCTAGACATTTTTCTGAAATAGAATCATTAGATTGTTAGGCCTCTAAGCTTTCAAGAATTTAAGAATAAATTCTTTCATGAGTTGGAAAAATAAGCAGGAAACAAGGACCTATTGAGTCCCTATTTTATCTAGCACTGAGTATGTATACGGTAAGATAAGACGAAGACATACATTAACACATCAAATGTGATATATGTAGCAAATAATAATAGATTGAGAAAACTGTTTCGAATTATAGTTTCATGATAATTTGCATTTGATTTCTGATCATGTGGGAGTACTTTTTGCAAGTCCTACTAATTAAAAGTTTGTACTTGTAAGTTGTAATTTGAATGATTCTTCTTGGATTTGTTGTCTATTGTGTATAAAAAAGGAATGGTTTCAAGAAACAAGAGGGTAGTGACAAGCTTGGGAAGTTACCTCTAGTCCTTGACCTTCTCATTTGGCCAAGAATTTCAAAGGAAGTGTTGACGTTCCAGGCTGCCAGGAGGCACCTTAGAAAGTGAGGAGACAGAATTTTTTCCTTATACTTTGGTTAAGAACATCATTTTTGGGTATTGTAATACAGTTGGGCCGCAACCCCAGTTAGCTGGGTCTGATCGTGATACTCAGTCAAAGTTTCGGACTTTTCACTAGAAGACTGTTATAAATTCGAAACTTGTGATGATTATATCTCAATCATCTGATATCAAAATTAAGTGAGATTTGTATTTTTTGTGCTCCAAATTTGGAGGAGAATTTTCTGGTAAGATTTTAGAATCAGACTCAACTTGTGCTGACTGTGAGACTCGGTCAAAGTTTCAGATTGAACTATAAGTGCCTAAATGATTCCAAATTTAAAATCTAAGCTCATTTGAGTTTTTAGAACACAAAAACCGTAGGATACCAATTTTTATGGGGTTTGGACGAATTTAGAGGCACGATCATACACCATCGTCATATTTGGTTACACCGGGAAGTTTCAACGGTGGTTTATCCAATCTAAAATCAACCTGGTCCACTAAGTTTAGAGATCAAAATTAGTTATTGGGACTTGATGGATCAATTTTCAAATCTGTTTAAGTCTGTCGATTATTCCTTCAAAGTGAAAAAAAAAATCAGTCATGTCCCGGTCCTCCCCAAAATTCTCCTTTAATGATCATGCTTCTAAGTCCATACTGTGAGCACGAGATTTTTACTCACTAAAGACGGTTTGATTGAGAGTCACCACCTATTCATTCTAAGGGATAGGTCCCAGGATTATTTTGGATAAGGCAAATGGTCTATCAGAGTTTAGGGTAAGCGGTTCGATTAAGCCCTGGGGAAGGTGTTAGACACCCCAGAACCCCCATTTTACAATGGTTACCTACTTCCTAAATTTAAGCCAATTTTAATCTCAAAAGTAATTAGAATACCTAAGTGTTTAATCAGATGCTAATCCAAGAAAGATAGAAAATGCTAATCCAAGAAAGATAGAAAGCTTAGCAACTAGGGTCGAATCCGAGTTGGATTGCCTACGTACTCACATTGGGGTGAGATCAAACCGAGTGTAGTTCTGACACATGAACCCGTGCCAGGGTTAGGGATGTGTGTGTGCATACCCTAACCATGGTTAAGAAAGCAAGCAAGGTCATTTTTGGTCTTTTTAGATTTTTTTTGGTATTTTATGGTTTTATGTGCATCTTTCAAGTGAGGAGAGCTTAACCATGGTTAAAACTAACTGGGGTCGAAATAACCCCAATTAGTGGCCTGGTATGGGCTAAAATGGGTCCAGTAGGTGTATCAGGGCCTTAGCCTGGGCCTTGGGCAAAGCCGCTGTTCCAATAATACAAGGAATGGCCGTAATTGGTTTACCACCATTTCCAATACAGTGAAGATTGGAAATGTCGGTAAACTAAATGCCGTCACTCCTGGTTTTCCAGGAACAGAGACTTTGCTGGCAATGGGGAGCTCATGGTGGATGCCTGGAAGGTTGGTGGGCCCAGGGTAAGTCTAGGGAAGATGCCACGTGTCTTGGGCTTAGTATGGCCCCTGGACTTGGTTCACACTAGGCCTGTGAAGGCCCCAAAGTCACTGGTTCAGAAAATGCATAATGTCGGTAAAGTGATTACCGACATTATGCACAGGCTTGGTTTTGTGCTATTTTACCATGGTTAAGCTGCACCCAGGAGCTTAGAAAGCTCAGGGGTGATAGGGGAGGTCCTTAGACATCCATATTAGGCCCTGGAAGGGACCAGGGCCTCACCATACATGAGTAAAAGCTCCTGCAAAAAAAAAACACTCAGAATGGCGGTAGTTATTCTACTGCCATTACTGAATTTCTACAGAAATGCGAAGACAGCCTACTGGGGTGTTCCACAGTGCAGCCAGGGGGTTCCTCATGGACTGAGGACCCCCCAGAAGCTGGTGGAGGTGAAGTGGGGGTCGTGCACAGTGGTGTGAAGGTGTGGTGGTTTGTGAGGGTTCCCACTGCCTATGGAAGAGGCAGGGGACCCTACCTAAACTACAACATTGAGCTACACCCCCTTGGATATGGACCAGGGGGTTTACAGGGGGCTCGAAATAAAGAAAAAAAGAGGGGTAGGGATGGTCCCTACCCTGCTGCTATGCTCCCTGCCGAGGTGGTGGTGGATTGGCAGTGGCTCACGGTGATGGTGCTGCATAGGGGGAGAGTGGATGAGCTGGATATGATCCCTGGGATATCCCTGGTGTTCAGGGATTGCTTGTAGGTGCTTGGTAGTGCAACAGGGGTTCGGATGGAGGTCTGCTCGATCCCTCTTTCAAGTAGGGGAAGGCTGGTTTTATAGGGGAAGCCAATGGGATATGGAGGGGATTAAGGAAAAGGCTTGGGAGGTGGTTGGACCTGGTAGGGGGTCGAGTGAGATGCTTGAGGTTACTGTGGAAGGGATGGTGGAGTGTGCAGGGGGTCTGCAGACCTGCAAACTAAAGATCAAACAATGGCGGTAGATGGTCTACCGCCATTATCAAACCGGGCAAATTCCTAATTGGCGGTAGACCATCTACTGCTAATAAGAAAATTTTAAAATTGGGCCTGGCCCATGCACATACAGGTAAGGGGGGTTTGGCTTTGGACTTTTGGGCCTTATGGGCCCAAGCTGCAGGGTTCAGGGCTATCGTTAGGATTTGTCCTAGGGTTAAGCCAAGTTAACCATGGTTAAGTTAACCATAGTTAAAATGGGTGTAAAAATGGGGTGCTGACACATACAATTCTCATTCCAGAATTTTTTATTGCTTTCCAAAGCTCAGACTTCAAGCCCTTCCCATTCCGAAATGAAAAAAGTAATATAAAAGAAAAGGAGAAGAGGAAGTGGATAATCCAAATTCATGCAATTCCAATTTCCAAACCAAATATCAACATCTAACTTTATACATTCAAAGCATGCTTTTATATCAAGCAATCACATTGAATTGAATTATCAAACCAGTCAAGCAATTCAAATAGCGCAAAGGGATAATTGGCCTACCTCGAGAGAGTTCTTATAATCATCTCTCAATCGTTTGTACGATTTGTGAGTGCCGTTTTTTGAAAATCAGAAAACCTTGCCTTCCTTCTTCGCTACTTGGAAAATTGAATAGGTGTGAGGACTTAGAGAGAGAAATTGTTCAGAGAGAGAGAGAGAGTTTTCCCGTGTCTTAAGAGCTTGTAGGTCCTTTTTCAAACCCCTAGAGGTCCCTATTTATAGAGCCAAAAGCCCTCATGGAAATAGCGATTGGTTGGAAGGAAGTTAATGAGATTGGTTGGAAGGAAGTTAATGAGTTTTAAAAAAAATTTGACAAGTCAGATAAAGAAAGGAAAATAGTAAGAATTCAAAATAATTTAGTATGGGTTATTTTAACAAAAGACGAAAAATGTAGTAATGGTTGGAATTTAATATGAGTCACTAGTGGATGGATTGTAGGGTGGGTCATGGGTAATGCCGTAATGGTTTGTAGTTCTTGGGTTAGAATGTGTTTGGGTGTAGGATGTGCTTAAATGTAGGGAAAAATGAGAAAAATCTTTTGGCCATTTTTTTTTAGTAAATAAAAGGGTTAGGGGTATTTTTGTTTGAAAATTCAGGCATATTTTGGACACTTTGAAAAGCGCATTTTGTTAAGAAATTCAGGAGAATTTTGGTCAATTAAAAATGGGTATTTTAGATATATACTTTTAAAAAGGGGTGTGGTGGGGAATCTCTCTCAATCATGATGAATCTTGTGGGCCTCACGAGGCTGCAAAATTGGGTGGTTACAATGGACAACCCCGTTTTTCTCACAATATCCTAGATGAAAAAGGACATAAACAAGCTAAATATGGGCCGGCACAGGTTCTTGTATTATTTTGCTTCTTGATTGAACTTATGAATAAACCAGGAAAGTCCATGTGGGATCCTAGGGTCTACTTTGAACCAGTTTTTGAACTTGTTGACAGGAAAAAAATGCTTATAATAGCAGTTGATTCAGGTTCCCCCAATTGGGCTTCATAGGGTTGCTCAAGAAGGTGACGGATTTTGAGGGCTACACATTTTGAGTTTAAGAGTGTGGAGGGATTCTCTAGTTGATCAATAAGGGTTTATGAGCTTAAGGATTGCAACAAGAATCAATCCTAAGAGTGCTACAAACCAATTCATCTGCACCAATGAAGATGGAAAGGGTTAATCTGTGAGTATTTTGTTCATTGTGGTTCACTGATACATCAGTCCAGTGACAGTTTGATGGCTCCAAAACGTATTTTGGATAGTACGGTGATCATGAAGGCCATTCCCAAATAATATTATTATTGATGAGGTGAGCGTTAAACACTATTATCTTCCTTTTAATATAATATTATAATTGGCAGAACAGGATGGGAATGTAAAAGTTTAGATTAGAAAACTGTGACAGTATCTATCTTCAGAATGCTGAGATATTCATTTGTTTCATGTCGTTTCCAGCTTACAGGCATACATGCATAGGATTCTGATATAAGATCTTTTATGTATGTATAGGTGCATGCACACGTATAAGATTTCACTTTCCTCAATTCGTTCATACTTGCACATATGTATGCCTGCATATGGTATTGGTATCATTCACAAAAATCATATCAGTTCATGTTTATTTAGTGATTTTACACATAATTTAAAAGGTTGTTGTTTAGCCTTATAGTCAGGTTTAAGCCAAATTCATTAGAATCAATGACGATTTTTCTTTTTTTTTCTCCACCCCCCTTATTTGAAGCATTACAGCTTTATGATTACAGATGATGGTTTCCTCCTTCAATTACTTTTTTCATACTGCAGTGTTTAATTATTTCCTCTCTTTTTTCAGTCCGCCCATTTAAGTCATTTTTCACTCAATTTATCTGTGCATAATTTTCAGTGGACACATTCATTGCGTGGCATTTTTGGTGAGACCAATCAAAGCGAGTTAGCAGCTTTCACCTCATATGCATTAGCGTTCCCTACCAACTTTCTAGCTCTTGTAGACACATATGATGTAAGTCAAATGTTGCAGTCTGCCTTATATTTGTCCGAGTTTATTCCATTTTAATCAGTGTTCTGATAGAGAAGTTATCGTTTGTTTTTCCTGTATAGTGTAATATGAACCTGTTGATATTGTCTCTCTTTCCTTTCGTGATCCTACATTTTATTTGTTCAGCATCAAGAGCAGATGCAAGTCGACTCAGTTTTCTATGTCTTCCTTTTTATCTCTCTTCTTTTGGGAGGATAACCTGTGCTCAAATATATTTAATCTTTTTTCCTCCATAATATATCTTACGTAACTGGTCTCATTTGGTTGATTGGAGAGGACATACGGCTCACCTTTGGTGCCATAATCCTTTATTTCCGCTAATCTCGAAAATTTTCTTCTTGGATCACTGACAACATTTGACCATAATTTCTATGTCAACAAGTCAGTTCTTACTAGGTGTAGCAGCCAATTTGGTGCAAACAGATCATTGTATCATCATGTAACCTAGGTTATACTTTATTAAGTAGATACAGATATGTCAACATTTGTTCTTTATTGCCCTGTTTTTTTTCCTTCTCTTTTTATTAGTTATACTCTCCCTTATTTCATTTAGGGGCCTCCTTTTAATTTGTTGATATTGGGTTTCTTTTAACAGCGTAATCTTGACATCCTTTTCACCAGGTTATGAGGAGTGGAGTTCCTAATTATTGTGCAGTTGCATTGGCACTTAGTGATTTGGGGTACGTCTGGAAGGTTTGAACAAGAGGAATCTTTACTTAATATAACTGTTTCTTCATGTAACCATAGGGCTTTATTTTCATGGATTTTTTTTGTTTTTGGTATTGCTCCATTCTTGCTTTTTAAGCGAGTAGCAAGTTTTCTTGGGGCTTCTTGTAGCATGGAAGAATATTTGTCAATTAGTCTTCCTCAAATTATAGGATCTTTCTACCAGATTGTAAAATATGAATAATTATTTATAGCTCCCAACTAAAACGAATATCAGAAGTATATGGATGACTTGTCTGTATCTGAAGGTTGCCTTTTTGGAGTTGGATACATCTTATATCTCCTCCTTTCTTTCTATTTGAATAATAAATGTTTCAAAGGTATAACCGCCAAAAACTTTTTTTATTTTATTATAACCTTCAAAATTCATTGAAATGGTCTATTGCAAAACTTCTTGCAGATACTTTTGAATTAAATCTTAGCATCTTCTTAGTGAATCAGATTGCATTGCAAGAGATGGTTTCTAATGTTTTCAACTAAATTTTGGAAAGAATGATCTTTCAAGTTCATGACTTCAGGATGACTTGTTCAGATTCGATGCTTCTCCTTTTCTATGGGTGCTATCCCAAACATTACTACTATTATTTCCCAATTTAAGAATTCGACAGATATTTAACAGGATTAGTGCATGAACGATGATGTGTAGCTAGATGTTATAAATTTTACACTCCAAAGGTCCGATTTGACAAATGATCTAGAAAAATGTAATATACTTTATCGCTTACTACGAAAGGCATGTTTCTGTATGTGACCGTGTTTCAAATTTCCTATCCATGTAACCATGGTTTTAAACTCAGTCATCTAGGAAGTTGAAACCATAGTTGCAGGGAAGCTCGTTTCCCATGCTTGCTTGCTCAGACATACTCGCTTCCTCATACAGATTTGCTTCCTAGGAAGCTCACTTCCATCACATCCCATTTAGTAGTCAAATGGAGTTGTATGTGTGAAGTGATGGGGTATACCACAATCTATAGCCTAGAGTGTACATTCTAAGCAAGTATCGTCGGTTTGAAACCTAAGGCACCTACTTTTCCACAAAAATTTCATGTAAGATAAAATCAAAGATATAACTACCCATAATAACATAATGGAAATGGGGAGCCTATATCTCATTTCTCGCTTCCAGTTTCCTATGGTTTTTTTGAGCCTCGCTTTCGTTTTGCTTCTCACTCTGGTAACTATGGTTGAAACATGTAGAAGTCTTTGAAAGTCTGAAAATATTGTTAAAAATAGAAATCATGGAAAAATTATGAAAAACATAAAAACATGCTATGTTTTTTTTTTGATTGGTAACAATTTCTATGTTGGTCATAAATTTCTGGTTTTAAGAGCTGGGCATAGGATGGTATTTAGGAGTTTGACTACTTTAAACTAGAGTTTAATCAGTAAATCAAGGCTGGTTGTGTGAAGATAATCAGAAATATATCTAAGGAGAAATCATATCTTAAAAGATTACTGTCTCATACCCTTGGATGCATCTCCTTGTCCAGGTATATAACATTTTTTTCAGTGTTATTTATCTACTAACTATTACATATTTGTTTGTGTATCAAAATGCATAGAATTTTATGTATGTACATATAATTTAATCGGTATTGATAAAAATAAATATAATTTAAACATAATTGTAGACAATTAACGAAATGTACAAAATGGTGTGTTTTAAATGTAAACTAAGAACAAACAATAAAATTTATTTGTCAATCCCTTGAAGATTTTTTTAAAAAGGGCACAAGAAACTGGAATTTTGAAAAACAAAACCGTAAAATGTTAGCAACAAAAATTTTATAACTTAATTTGCAATCTGACATCATATACCATATTTCAACCTTTCTTCTTTTGTATCAGTGCTACTACTGTTGATGGTAATATATATTTTCCACTTTAACATACTTAATACCTCTGGTGTGAATGACACATGACACCTTTCAGACTCCCATGTTGAACACTCTGCTCTAGAGCCTAGATTTAACACCAGCATGTGTCAGTGTGCTAGTTATGTTGGGGTTAAAACACAATTCTCATTTTTCACGGTCTTATTGTAAATTAGAAATTTCACTTGATCATCAGAGAAAACAAAGCTTACCTTATCAGTGGTCTTTATTGTTATCTGGACACATGGCATGGGTGCAAAATGTTGAACTTTCCTCAAGTTTCCAAAACAGAAACCTCCAAAAAATACAGTGAAATGCCTGTAAAGTTGTTTAACTTAAATCATTATTATTACAAAATAAGGAAAATGGTAGAAATCAATATGGTCGTTTTGGGAAATAACAACTTCGGTTCACTGTAGAACTAGCATAAAAGGAAACTCAAAGATACTTCACAATAGTAAGCAATGGCATCATGTACTAATGCCAAATCTTTAAGGTGGTGTACATGCCAAATTTTTTCCTTTTTTATGTAAAGAGGAAACTTTATTTATCATAGGAATGCATGATACAATTTGATGATGTAACCATGCAACTTTGTCTGTAACATTTTGTGGGTGTCATCAGGAAGTGTCCTAAGTGTTTCCCAAGTAGATCATGGCCCCTGAGCATCTTTCTTCTCATTTTTGGTTCTGTGTTCTGGAAGCATCACTAACTGGAAGTTATATAGGTCATTTATATCTCTAAGGTCAGGAGCACACGTCAAGCTTCACTATTTCCTCTAGGTTTCATCCAATAAAATGCTCCTTATGTGAAGCATCAAATATTGTATTATTGTGCATTTGCAACTTACTTCGACGGGATTGGAACATTCAAGGCTTAGTTCTGTGTGAGAGCTCGTCAGCTTCTCCTTCTTTGGCTCTCGGCTAAGGCGGGCCCATCTGATCAGAGTGGAGACATCCAAGCGTTGGGCAATTGGCATTGATCGGTCCAGATGTGCTCTGCTGATTTTAGTATTATTTCTTTATTTTTTCCGTTTCTTATAGTTTTAAGCAGTTGCTTTTCTATGTCCTTTTATAGTTGTTTTAAATGTATTTCCTCGCCGCTTCTATTTACTTTCTTATGAACTCGCTTCGTAACCTTCTTCTCATATATATATATATATTCACTCTGATTACTGATAAAAAAAAACAAACTTTCTCTTCTGTGTGATGCCTTTGCATTTGTTACAATTTATTGTAGTTAATGTCATACCCCTTTGTTCTTATCCTTCTTTTGTCGTTTACCTGATTATCCCTCTTTTTTTGTAGAAGATGCTAACTTCTTCCTTGTCTTTCCATTTACAAATTATCTTGAAGACATTCCACTTTTTTTTTTTTTTTAAATTCTTGTAAGTTTCATCTGATTACATAACTTTCTCCAACACTGGGTCAATATATTTGCAGGTACAAAGCAGTAGGTATTAGGTTGGACTCTGGTGATCTAGCATATTTGTCTTGTGAGGCCCGGAAGTTCTTTTTTGAAATTGAGAAGGAATTCAGAGTTCCTGGTTTCGGAAAGATGGCTATTACTGCTAGTAATGATCTCAATGAGGAAACTTTGGATGCTTTGAACAAACAGGTAATTGTGATTATAGCAAAAGATTGTATGGCATATTATTTATTGTCCAGAAAGCAAGAATCCAAAAGGCTACAAAAACTTGAAAAAGTGCTGGATACTGAAGGGCTCTTTTCATAAGTTCAAAGAGGAGCAAGATGTGCCATTGTAAGCTAGAGGATTATGTTGACGGATTTTTCTTATGATGGATTTGATGAAACTTGAATGTTAAACCCAACTGTGGTTTTTCAGGCTATGTTATTTGGCATAGATTACATTGTTGTGGATATATCAATTTTTGACATGGACTCTAAATTCGTGATAAGTGCATTTTCATGTAGTGCCAGGATATGATACTTGAAGTTGAAACCTAGAAGAGAAGATGGAGAAAGAGAGAGGAAGAAGACATGTTTGGGGAGAAAACGTGATTAGAGAGATTTCTCTCTAGTCTCTAATTCTTTTATATTATAATAACCCTAATAGACCTATTACAAATATACCCTTAATTAGAGATCCAGTGTATCTCACCTACATAACTAATCATATCTTAACACTCCCCCTCAAGCTGAACATAGATATTCAACATGCCCAGCTTGTCAAGAATATCTTCTAAGCTAGCTTTAGTGACCCCTTTTGTGAGTATATCAGCTAGTTGATTTCCCGTTGTAACAAACATGAAGCAAAGGTTTCCTGAAGCAACTTGTTCTTTGATAAAGTGTCTGCCAATTTCAATATGCTTAGTATGATCATGTTGAATGGAGTTTTGGGCAATATTTATGGCCGCCTTGTTATCACAGAACAACTTCATAGGAACACCCACCTCCTTTCCTAGATCTTGTAGTAAAATCTTTGGCCATAATAATTCTGCTACGCCATAAGCCATTGCCCTATATTCGGCTTCAACACTTGACTTAGCCATCACGCTCTGCTTCTTGCTTCTCCAAGTGATGAGATTACCACCAAGGAAAGTACAATACCCTGTGGTAGAATTCCTATCATCTATACTTCCAGCCCAATCAGCATCAGTATAAGCTTCTTGTCGAATTTGACCATGGTTAGCAAATAGAAGACCCTTTCATTTCTTGGAGTAACCTTCAAATACCTCAAAATTCTCTCAACTGCCTCATAGTGAGCGATTCGAGGTTCATGCATGAATTGATTGACTATACTGACTGCATATGCGATGTCAGGTCTAGTGAGAGAAAGATAAATAAGACGACCTACCAATCTTTGGTACATCCTTTTATTTTCTAGTAATGAGCCTTCACTGGAGCTCAACTTATGATTCTGTTCAATAAGAGTGTCTGCTGGCCGAGAACCCAATTTCCCAGTATCCTTGAGTAAGTCTAAGGTATACTTCCGCTGCGATATAAAGATGCCCTTCTTTGATCGGGCTACCTCAATACCCAGAAAGTACTTCAAGTTGCCCAATCCTTGATCTCAAATTCCGTTGCTAGGAATTTCTTCAGGTATTGGATCTCTGAGGAGTCATTTTGAGTCACCACAATATCGTCAACGTAGACAATCAAAGCTGTAATTAACTGTCATTTTCTCTTGACAAAGAGAGTGTGATCAGCATGACACAGTGAGTAACCCATCCTCTTTACGGCTTGATTGAACCTTTCAAACCAAGCTTGGGGGGACTGTTTCAGGTCATAGATTTCTTCTACCTGCAAACTCTTCCTTCACTATTAGGAAGTTTGGATCCTGGAGGAGGAGACATATACACTTCTTCTCGTAGATCTCCATGAAGGAATGTATTTTTCACATCTAATTGATGAGGGGCCACGAGTGGTTCGCAGCTAAAGACAAGAGAACTTGTATGGAGTTCATTTTAGCAACTGGTGCAAATGTTTCCTTATAGTCTATCTCGTATGTTTGAGTATACCAGTTAGCTTCTAGTCTTGCCTTGTATCTCTCAATGGATCCATCTGTCTTATGTTTCACGGTGAATACCCATTTGCAGCCTATAGTTCTCTTTCCATTAGATAACTCAACCATTTCCCATGTACCATTCTTGACCAGAGCTCTCATTTCTTCCATCATCGCATTGCACTACTTAGGATCGGAGATAGCCTTCTGAAACCTGGAAGGCAAAGACACAGAAGAAACAGAGGACAAGAAAGCCGAATAGGAGGATGACAGAGATGCATACGAGATAAAAGTAGAAATAGGATGAATCTTACACTGACGCTTCCCTTTGCGTCTGGCAATGAGAGCGGTATCATTATCAACATCAGGAACAGAATCAGGAATCACAGAGGATAGAGGAACGATGTTACCTGGTTTGGAGGAGTCAGAGTTGGGAGATGATCGTAACACACTACCCTCCTTTTCGCGTCTGGTATAAACCTGTAGGTCTTTCTTAGCAGTAGTCTCATTGGGAACAACATAATGAATAACATCAGGGACCAACGCTGGAAGTGGATTTGAAGACAAACTCTGTTCCAACAATTCACTATGCTCCTTCTGAAGAGAGGTGGAGGAACGAGGAAAAAATGGGATACTCTAAAAAAAGGTGATGTCTATGGTAACGAACCATTTCTAAGACATAGGATCAAAACACCGATATCCCTTTTGTGTAGAGGAATACCCCAAGAGGACACCGCGAATGGATTTTGGATCCAATTTGGTTTGATTAGGACCCAAAATATGAATGAAGCAGACACAAACAAAGACACGAGGGGGAACAATAAATAGAGGCTGGTCTGGACAAAGTAGTTGATAAGGGGTCTTCAACTGCAGGAGCTGAGATGACATGCGATTAATCAAATATGCGGAGGTGTGCACTGCTTCGGCTCAAAACTTTCTTGGAACATTCATTCCCGCCAGTAAGCTTCTAGCCACTTCCAAAAAGTGATGGTTTTTACGCTCGGCCACTTCATTTTGTTGAGGGGTATAAAGGTATGTGCTTTGATGGATCATAACGTGCTCTACCAAATATTGCCTTAAATCACCCTTAAGGTATTCCTTAGCATTATCGGAGCAGAAAATTTTAATCTGCTTCTTAAATTGAGTCAAAATCATCTTGTGAAACTTCTTGATGAGGTCTGGGACTTCAGCATGAGATTTCATTAAGTAAATTAGGTATGACGAGAGAAGTTATCCACGAAAGAAATAAAATATCGGTAACCATGCATGGACAAAGTAGGGGCAGAACCCTAGACATCAGAATGAATCAGCTGAAAAGGAGATAACTTTTATTCATACTTGGAGAGAAAATAGATCTACAATGTTTTGAGAGTTCACACACTTCACATTGTAGACTATTATCAGGAACAAATTTAAATAGGTTCGGAAAGACCAACTTTAAAATTTAAAAGACAAATGACCGAGACGATTGTGTCACAATCTGAGTTGGGTATCATTATTGCTACTATTAGGACTACTATTAATTTGTAATGCTGAAGGAGAGTCAGTCACATCCAGGAGGTAGAGGCTATCTGTTTCACGAGTCACGACCATTTCCAATCGTTTTCTCGTCACCAGGTCCTGAAACACACAATGAGTGGGAAAAAAAGTTACACAACAGTTAAGACTTTTAGTCAAACCTTTTAGTAAAATTGCTAATTGATAATAAATTTGTAGATAAATTGGGAACATGAAGAACAGATGACAGAGATGGAGCATCAGTCAGTTTGATGTCATCCTTTCCAGAGATGGTGGAAAGGGATCTATCAGCAACTCTGACTTTATCTCTTCTAGACAGAAGACTATATGAAGAAAACACAGTAGATAGGCTAGTCATATGATCTGATATATCTGAATCAATAATCCAGGTTGGGCTGGACTGGGAATGAGAAATGAAATTAGCAGATACATGAGTACCGGATTGAGATGCATGAGTACCGGATTGAGCAAAGGAAGTGGAGGAAGAAGAACGTTCCATCTGACTTCACAGGCGGTGGAGACGATTAATATCTGCATTAGAGAAGCTCTTGGAGGAAGATGGTTCGATAGGAGATGCCGATGCGATTGGGTTACCCAAGTTAGGAGGCATTAAGGTTGCAGTGTTGCCTCTAGGGGTGCCCATTTGCTATCCGGGACGGGAAAACTTGAAGGGCCGGCCAATAAGATCCCAAAAAGTTTCCTGAGTGTGCCTAGTCTTCCCACAATGCTCACACTTCAACTTATCTTTGTCATCAGGAGGCCTATTCTTCCGAATAGAGTATTTCCCACCTCGTGGAGCACTAGAAGATGTGGTAAGGGGGAGATGATCGCGGGTTAGAGTAGGTATCATCACCTTTTTCTTGCAATCCTCACCTTGGACTAGTGAATAAACTTGGTTCAAGGAAGAAAGCTCATCATTCCCTAAAATCTGAACCCGAGTGACTTAAAAGTCTGGAGTCAAACCTGCCAAGAAGTCAAAAATTCTATTTTGTTCCACCAGTTTACTGTGCAATCTTTGTCTTTATTAGTGTCCCACTGGATGACCTCAAAGTGGTCCAACTCTTCTCTCACTGATGAAGAGTAGCGATCTCTTGCCTTAACTAGTACACCCTGACAATGTTCTATCGTTGGGAATAGGTTCGAGTCGCCTTATCCCAGATCTCTTTTGCTGCCCAAAGAAACAAGAAACATCTACTAACCGATGGTTGTATGAAATTCAGCAGCCATGACATAACCATAAGGTTCTCTTGCTCCCACTTGTCATATTTCGGCCTCAGTAGCCGGTTCTTTTACGTGACTGGTCAAGTACCCTATCTTCCCTCTCCCGCCGATATACATCTTAGCGGACTGAGACCACTCAAGGAAGTTGGTGTCATCCAACTTAATGGTTGTGATTAGTGCACCAGGATTATCACCATAGCTACTGGTGACGGGTGTAATGATCAAATTGCTTGGAACCTTTGATGTCGCATCAGATACCCCTTCTGACAAACCATCATTGACTATTGTTGGCACCTCTGTATTCCAAACAAATGAATAGAAAGAGGGAAAAATCTGTTTTGCACAAAACAACCCCAACCACAGAATAAACAGTCACAAAACACCTCAAATTCTAAGGAGAAAAACTTTTGTTACACTAGAAAATATCAAAGTTACACTTCATTATGACAGCCAGCCATTATTTATCCCAAACTAAGCAATAGGATTGAAATCAGAAGCAAAAGATGGCCTACGGCCCACTCAAGATATTCCTACGTGATGTCGTGGACACTAAAGTGTTCAAAAAAACTTCAAATCTGCTCCTAAACGATTGAGATCACTTCCATTAAAGAGGTAAATTTCGACCCAAATATAACTATCTTGGGGTTTCAAAAACACCCAAAAGCTTCGCACTAATTAGTTGAACTAAATCTGCCTATTTTTGAATTTATCAAAAAAGTTCTAGAGAACACAGTTACGGATGCCAAAAAATCCCAAAAACCTCAAAAAACTCACCAGAAAATTCGATTAATGCCAAGGTATCATACGATATGCTCATCTTCCATGGCCATGAAAATTAGCCTACGAGCACTGTTCACATAACACTATTCATGAAACACTATATTCACGAAACATTGTTCATGAAAACACTGTTCACGAAACACTGTATTCACGAAACACTGTTCATGAAAACTCCATAAAAAGGAAAAAAGCGCAGGTTTTTCTTCCTACTCTGATACCAACTTGAAGATGAAACCTAGAAGAGAAGATGGAGAAAGAGAGAGAGGGAGGAAGAAGACATGTTTGGGGAGACAACGTGATTAGAGAGATTTCTCTCTAATCTCTAATCTTTTTATATTATAATAACCCTAATAGGCCTACTACAAATATACCCTTAATGAGAGATCCAATGCATCACACCCACTAATCAAGTTAACTTATCCATGGGCCTTGGCTCGAGGGAATGCCCAAAGTTTTATGGCATATATTAGGTGGCTAATTGTGTTGGTATGCTGTTGAAACACTTTTCGATTTATTATATTTATGTGGAATAGTGTTGAATTACAATCTCCAAGGAAACATAAACTATAATGACTCAAAATAAAAAAATTAAGAACAAAAAGATGATCACCCCAGCTCTGATAGAATTAGCTATCTATGAATGCAGTGAAATTTGATGCCCCTTGCTAATAATGTGTTCTCTTCTTAAAATGTATTGCAGAATAAGTTCACTCATAGATCTCAGTTTCTTTTTGCAATATATTACGGGATAGATTCATTCATAAATCCCAGATTTCCTCCAGTATCATGATACTATCACCAGCAGTCGAGTGCATTGGAGTACTATTTTCTTATTTTGAATTCATGTTTGAAATAAAAGCCACGTATTTTAGCAATATATTTTCAAACTCGATGAGTTTAATTAAATTGTCTGAGGGGACCATAGTCCATAGATCAGATGTGTGCTTTATGTTCATTTAATTCATCAATTATTCAGAAACATTGAAAAAGGAAACATTAAACTTATGATTGTATGAAAGTCAATAGGTGATAAATTTAACTATTATTACAGGATCTTCTTAGGTGGATAACAATTGTTTCTTACACTGATAAGTAGATGCAGGGTACTATGTTTCCTCTGTTCGTACACTCTTTTACTAGGCAACTTGCATATTAATCAATATAATGTGTGATAAGAGTTTTGAGAATGCAGTTGAATATTATTAAGGTCTCGTGCTGGCGCCCGTTTTATTTTCTTCTGTTTCTTGTTTATGTGCTAGTCGTTGCCTAGTTTATATCTCTGTAAATTGCTGTAGTTTCTGTTTGATTATTAATATATTTGCTATTCACCGATAAAATAAAGCATGTATAATACTTTTTTTAATCTATATCACTAGCCACTGAATTTTCATGTTCACAATGTTTGAGAGGGAACTGAGTCTTCTTTACCTAATCTCTGTTACTCAATAGGGTGGACATTCTGTAACTGGTCTATTTCCCAATAAGAATGTGCAGACACAGATATTTCTGATTTCTTATGTAAATGGAGTCAAGTTGCTTTTGTGAATCTTGAGCTTTTTGGGAAAATCTTCTCTTTCCCCTGCCCCTTGTATCTCTTCTAATACAAATCTGGTTATCCATGAAAATACAAAAAATGTTAAGAGATTTTCATAAACAGGGTCAGAGCTAGGATATTCTTGTAGGGGCAGTAAGCGATGGTTGATTGATAATGTTAGTAATTGGGATGGATTTGTGGAGAATCATTAGGCGGGTAAGAAATATCATGGGTTTCGGGGGGTGGGGGGAGGTTAAGGTTCTGCTTATTTATATATATCCATCCGATTGAAAAAAAAGAAGAAGCCTTGAGGGGGTTTGGGGGCATAGCTGCTGATTTTTTTTTTGAGGACCAAGTTCATGGGCCATCTCGTTTGTATGTTTCGCACATATCATACTGGTATTGTTTCCTATTGTTGGGGGGAGGGAGGCAGCTGCCCTCTTTGCCCCATGGCTATGCCCTGTTAGAATATAATATTTTTGTTTTCAAAACCATTGCCCCATGGCTATGCCCCGTGAACATATAATATTTTTTTTTGCTTTTCGAAGGTTCAAGGGAGGGCAGCTGCTCTCCTGGATTTGCCCCTTTTCATAATGAAAGAAAAAGAAAGACATCTTTTAATTTTCTTGGAACCACGTATGTAAACTCAATAACGTTTTCATTATGTATGTAAACTTGATGACTTTTTCATTATGCAGGGTCATGAGGTTGATGCATTTGGAATTGGCACCTATCTGGTTACATGCTATGCTCAAGCAGCTCTAGGTTGTGTTTTCAAGCTGGTTGAGATAAATAATCAGCCTCGCATGAAACTTTCTGAAGATGTTTCAAAGGTTTGATCATGATCTCAAATGAAGTCAGTAACATTCCTCGTTTATTTCTTAGATGTTCATTATTTTCTTGTTCTAGGTTTCGATTCCATGTAAAAAACGGTGTTACAGATTGTATGGGAGAGAAGGTTACCCCCTGGTAGACATAATGACTGGGGAAAATGAACCACCTCCGAAGGTATTTCATCAATTTATCATGTTACAATAATATCTCCTTCTTCGGTTTCAAAGCTTCTAAATAAATAGATGTTTTACATTCTTATTCATATCCTTTTTGTGCGACCACATGAGTTGATATCAATTTGATAAAGAAGACTAGACTCATAGTTTAGCATCACAATTCCATGATTCAACACTCTCCCTGGAATATTGCACCAGGCTTCGGCTGACTTTCAAAATTCACTTATTATACATTTCCTGTTGATGACTTCTGTTCATTCAAATGTTTTCATAACCAGATCGATCCTCGAACCGGCTAGGTGGCCGGTTCCCGATTTGACCGGTTTAACAATGTCTTTTTTATTAAAAAAATATTTTTATCTTATTTTTACCGGTTCTATCACTGGTTCCTTGTTCAACCTGCCGGCATGGTTCAAAATATCGGTATCGGTAATTCTAAAACAGGATACGTATCGACGTATCAGACCGTAACAGATGGATACGGTGGAAAAAATCAGGATACGCAAAGAAATGCTTGGATATCAATGAAATACTTGGATAACTTGCATAAACTTTCTTTTAATGCAAATATAAGTTATTAACAAACTAAATGAAAGTCTCCAATTATGTTTATAACCATACATATGAGAGTTGAGAATTTTATAAGTTAAAAAAGGTGTGCATGCTGTGTTGATAAGAATGTATGAAAATACAAACCATATAAGAAAAAAAATTTAGATATTAAAACTTTACATTCAATGAGTTAAATAAAAATGTATTAAATTACAACCATAAATTTTAAGCTTAATGTAGGTCTTTTTATGTTGAACCGTTACACTATTTGTTGACTAAAGTATGAGACTTTTTTTTGCCAAACTTTTGGATTTTGGTAATTTTTGATATAATAAAGTTTATGGAATTTTGATATTTGAGAAATACCTTACCATTTGAAAGTTGAAATTTTGACCTAATTCTTGAAAGGTGCTAAAAAAGGATTTTGTTCTTGAATTGAAAGTTGACTTTTTATTCTTCAGGAATTTGAATCAAGATAATTTTTATTGAATTCAAATGGGGGGATAACCTTATCTGCATATTAATATATTAAGTAAATGAAAATAATATTAATTTAAAATTATTTACTTAAATAAATTTTATATAAATAAGTTCTGCGTATCAGGTTTGTGCTATAGATCCTAGTGTAAATGGAAAGAGAAAAAAAATTAATTGAAAAATCCCTCATATTAGCTTGTATCAGTTTGATACGGGGGAGTTTTTTTTCTTGCATACCAATGTATCAGGTAGCTCCAAACAGGATACGTATTGGCCTGTATCGGTTGATACGTATCGATTTTTTAAACCATTCCGGCCAATTCTTAAAAAAATGGCTGGTTTTTAATAAGGTCTGGTTCTGAGGGGTTTGGGAACCGGTGAGGGGACCGGTTTGACCGGCTGGTCCGGTCCAATTCTGATAACACTGGTTTATTCACTAAAGATTTGCTTCTCACTTGTCTAGTCGGCTTCATATGTAATAACAACCTTCAAGGATGACTTTTTTCCATGGTATCGAAATAATCCGCTTGAATTGACTTGTAGATAATTTTAATATTTAAATATAGAAGTGCTTCCATCAAATATTCTTTTACCCAAAGGAAGCTTATGTGTCTATATAGGGATTATGCAGTTAACAAATGAGGCTCAAATCATGATATATTTATGATTGGTGTAGTTCGTGATGCTTATTGGATCTAAACTCTACCTGATATTATTATTATTTGGATGGTGAAAAATAAATCGACAATATACTTGATATTATTACAAGTTAGAACTTGCAAAGTTGGTGACATGAAGCAAGATTCTGAATTTTGACGCCTATTAGAACTAGACTCTACTTGATATTATTATTTTTTGGATGGTAAAAAATTAAACGATAATATCCTTGATATTATTACAAGATTACAAGTCAGAACTTGCAAAGTTGGTGACACGAAGCAAGATTCTAAATTTCGGTTTTGCCGGTTATTTTGTAGATTCAGAATACGAAATTTCGTGCAGAATTTTGATAACATTTAGATTTTTTTTGCAAAAAGTGGGAAAAGTTGTGAAAAAAATAGGAAAAACAAGGAATTTTTGTCTGAAACTTGAGAGAATGTTAAAATAAAACCTAAACACACACACACTTGGACCAAGAAAATGTAAAAACGATTTGAATATAACTGATGCATTTGGATTGAACCAAAGATTAAGTTTAAACGAGGAATTTTTCTCAGAAACTTGCACACACACGGAAACTTGCACATACAGAGGGACAAAACGTAAATACAATTTGAATATAACTGTTGTACACACAGTGACAAAATATAAAAACACACTGAATATAACACACGCACACACACATGAACAAAATGTAAAAACAATTTGAATATAACTGATGCACACCACCCTCCCACCCAAACAAGAAAATGTAAAAACAATTTGAATATAACTGATGCACATCCCACCCTCCCACCCAACCAAGAAAATGTAAAAACAATTTGAATATAATTGATGCATTTGGAATGATCCCAAGATATGTGTTAGCGACCTAGTGGCGGGCATATTACAGGAAGAGATGAATATAACATGATTTAAATCTATAAATCGTTCATTACATTCAATACTTGTGAAAAAAAAATACATTGTCAATAAAAGATCCAGGCTACAAGTGGCAACTGCCAACTGTCAAGAGATAAGAGATACATCATATCTACATAGAATTATGCGTAGGCTGAAGGTCGTCATCTCGGTTGATGCAGGAGTTAAATTTCGTAAAGTTTTGCTATTGTGGGTCCTACTTGGACCCACATAGGGCTGTATGGTTGGTTTTATATCCCCTAATGGGCTAGCTTCTTGAATGGACCTGATTTACTTTAGGCTTTTGTTACTTGTTGGACTTAAGCCAAAGTCCATTAGTATAGTCTTTTACTTTAAATTAGAAGGTTTTTTAAAAAAATCTTAGTAGATCTTTTGTTTTAGAACTCAAATTTTCTCTTTATGTTATTAAGGGAATAAGAGTCGATGGTATTAGAACTTTCTAAGTTGGAATTAGGATAGGAATGAGAAATAAACTTTGGTCATCTATATATAGGCCTTGAGTTGAGTCTTTGTTAGTTTATGTTGAGTTAAAGATTATAGTGAATGAAAGGAGCTAATTACTTTATAGCTTGCTGACGCTGAATCAGTGATTGTTGATTGCTACTTGTTGTTATTGTGAAGAACCCTAAGTGGCCAAAACCTACACAAGGAAGATTTTGAAATAATTATCAATTCAACCATAGAGCTAGGGTTCTATAGTTTCCTCCCAGCCCTCTTGAGGTAACTCTATTATCTAAAACCTTTATTTTGCTTCAGATTTGAGTTTTGGATAAAGAACCCTAAATTTTGGAATTTGATAATTGAATAAATATTGAATTTTTAAAATTAAACCCTAGATTTGTACTAGATCATTCAATTGTTCATTAAGTTATCTTCCATTTTTTGATCGATAATCAAGCAGATATATTAATCAAAAGAGGATTACAAGAAACAAAAACTATAGTAAAGAAAATAGTTTACAGTAGCGTAAACTAAAAGACACTGAGATATCATAAAAAAAACCCCACTATGAATGATGAATCCAATACTGTGTTAAACACTCAAACTTCATCCCAATACCGCACCCAAATCCACCCCACCATTTTGAATGGAAACCCATTCAAAGTTCAGGATACGAGCTTGAATATGAGAAATAGAAGATGTGGAGTTGTTAAAGACTCTCCTATTTCTTTCAAGCAAAATTGACCATGAAATGGCCCCAAGTAGAACCTCTATAATTACCCTTTTAACAATATCCGTACCAGTGTTTTAAAACCCGAAAACTCGACTCGACTCGGAACCTTACCGAATAGAGTCAACTCGGAAACTTGGGTAAAATTCGTCCGAGTAATGACACCTAAAACTCGGATATATATAATATTTTTCTAATATTATATATATGGTATAAATTCAAAATTAATGATAAAACATGCTAAAATGAAATGTATAATTCAATACAATTCATCAATTACCATCCATAAATAAGAATAACCATCCAAAATTCCAAATCATTCATAATTTCATATAATTAGTTAAAAGGAATCATGGATTAATGGAGCATAGACAAAAAAAACTAAATATGATATCGTTATCATCTACTAAAAGTTTTAAACTTTGTCAACCATTGACATTAACAATTCAGTGATTACAAAAAACAAGTGTACTAGAAGTTCAAATTAAAATATTAAATCTCAGAATCGGCATCAGAGTCCGGCAAAGTCCCACTCCCACGGGAAACACTCTCTCCACGAGGATAAGCGTCCAACCAATTTGTGTCATTGAGATCATCTGCTTCAGGCCCACTACGATCGACATGTGTGCTACTATCACTAGGTTCACCACCTACCCACTCATCATCACCTTCCTCTAGCATAATGTGGTCTACGAGGGTTGGATCATAATTTGAGGCATGTCTCCTTAGTTGTTGTTCCATTAGCCTTAATTTGTAATGGACGAACACTAATTTATTCACTTTCTCTTGCCTTAAACGATTCCTCTTTTCAGTATGGATTTGGTCAAAAGTACTCCAATTTCATTCACATCCAGTTGAAGAACAAACTTGACTCAAAACGCGAATGGCAATGCGTTGGAGAATCGGAGTACCCAAACCATTTCCCACCATGAAACTGTAACACAAATATATATATATATATATATGTATATAAATTATTTTTTAAAATTTGTGATTATTAATATCATTTTAAATCCAAAGTCACTTGGAGAAACCCTACTTCGACATTTTATTGCCATGTCTGTCCCAAAGTCTCCTTGCGCCTTTTCATATAGAGAGATCTGAAAACAAGAATTTGAGTGACTTACTAATAATTCAAATTTAAAATTTAAAAGTTCTAAATTAAAATACCTCCTCAATGACATCAATTCGGCTGTCCTCACTCGGTACCAAAATACTAATCACTTTTTGCAGTCCACGACGAACTTCTGGATGTGATGAAAACTCGGAAAGATATCGTAGAGCTGGATTAAGGAAGTATCCTGCTGCATGGAGTTGAGAGTGAAGGGTGGACTCCCATCTCTCATCGATAATTTTCCAAAATTTCATGTACCTCTCCTTCTTGTTGTCATTTACTTCTTTGATGGCTAGCTTTGCTTTATCTATTGCATCATAGATCAAACCCATAGCCGGTTGTTTATCACCATCAACAATGCGCAACAACTGAAGAAGCGAGGACATTGAATTTTGGAGCTTCTCAAGTTTTCTCCAAAAATCATTGTCCAACAAAATCGTTTCGATTTCCCTCCCATCCACCATACTTGTATATCTTGATTTTACCCATTCTTCAGACAACATCATAGATTTTAACCCAACTCTCTATATAAAAAAGATAAGAGCATTTAGATATAAGTTCAAGATAAAATAATTAAAAAAAAAATAAATTTTAAATATATAAAAGTGAGTAATTGAGTATTTAAAAAAAATCAGGTACCTGCTCAAGAAGACTGCTAGTGAGAATGAAATTGGTTGCAAAACATGTTGCCTCTGGCCTCACAATTTCTCTACCCTTAGTATGATTTCTCATAAAACTTAATACTTGGCTATGATTGTATATAAATTTGGCCGCCTTCTTAGCCATTTCAATTACCTTACTCACACTTTTTAATTTTCCAATTTTCTCTAACATGAGATCAACATTATGGGCAGCGCATGAAGTCCAAAGAAGATGCTTCCTTTTGCTCATTAGTAATTTTCCAGCAGCCACATAATTTGCTGCATTATCAGTGATCACTTGTACAACATTGTCTTCTCCAACCTCTTCGACAATGCCATTAAGAAGGTTAAAAAGATTGGAGGCATCCTTAACAATGCTTGATACATCCACTGATTTAATGAACATTGTTCCCCTTATGCATGACACCAAAAAATTAATTATAGATCTTCCTCGTTGATTTGTCCACCCGTCTGATATTATGGAACACCCAGTTGAAGCTCAAGATTCTCTTAATTATTTGAAATAACATTCTACGGTAGAGACCTCTTTGTCTAAACTGGGCCCGATATTTCATGAGGAGTTGGGGCTTTCATTGCCGGTCCGTAACTTCCCATGGCTTCAAGGACTTTAGGGAAAATACTGAATCAGCCGCATTAAAAGGAATTGTAGCATGAAAAAACCATCTTGAAATCATTTCTACAACCCTTGTTCGTGCATTCATATCCATGGCTGTTGGCAACTTTAACTGAACTGTATTTGGATGGAAGGCCTCTTTTCCTTTCATTCTTTTCACTTTGCTCTACTGCAATAATATCATCTTCATCATCACAATTTGCCTCCCCAAAATCTCCCCAACTCTGTTTTCTATTTGCTTGTATTTTTTTACTCTCCTTTTTCTTGTTCAAAATTTCCTTCATGTACTTAGCTACATCGTTCAAAACTTTAGGACACACAATAGCATCTCCAGGGATTCCATCAAAAACTTCTAAAAAATAGAACTGAAATTGAAAAACAAATTCATACTTCCAGGTGTGAATTAATTATGACTTACAAAAGTAATTTATCATTTCAAGAGAATCATAACTAATTATTTATGTTTTTATTCTAATTGCAGGTCTCTATAATTGCAGTTGCATACTTGCAGGTGTATACTATATACAGATTATAGACTGACCAAAAACAAATGCAGGTTTCTATGACCTATGAAGAAGTTTAATAAACAACATGTACCTTATTTTGAATCTATTATTCCGTCTTCCAAGGCTCCAAGCAATAATCAGAAATGAATATCAGTCTAAAGAACAACTACAGCAAAAGAAAAGTGAAAAAATCATCTCCCTGGCACAAAGTGGTGGTGGCAATGAGTATCAAACCATAGCAAAAAAAAGAAAAGAAATGGGGCTGTGGGGTATACTAAACTGCCGTTTGAAAAAAAAATTGGTTCGTTTGAAAAAAAATAAATACATATATATATATATATAACCTTGATTTCTAAATTGAAAAAAATGGGCTAGCACTCTCTAGTATTCCTCTAGAGAAAAAAATGGAAGCGGAAGAGAGAAAGAGGAAAGAGGGAAGAGAGTTTTTAGTTTTACCTCTTGGTGCCCTAGCACTCCTCTCTGAAAAAATGGACTCTACTCTCTTGTATTCCTCTACTGAAAAAAATGGAAAGAAAAGAACATGAAAAAAAATGGAAAGAACAAAGTTCATTGTTGAACTTGTCGGAGAGGGAAGAGAAAACATAGAGAGAGAGAGAGAGAGAGAGAGAGAGAGACTTACTATTGATCGCCGGCCAAACCTTTCCGGATGAGAGTGGGGCCGTGGGGTTTGGAGCTTTTCGTCCCCTAACCCCACCCCTTTGCCTTTTTCCTTTATATACTAAGGGAGTAGGGGTTTAAAAAAAAAAATGCATTTGGTTTGTCACTTGGGTTGGGTTGCCTCGCCCGCGTAACTTGTTTTTTTAAACACAAATAACATCTCCACTACTCGGGCGAGTCACATGGGTCAGGTGAGTCGAGTCGACTCGGGCAAGTCGACCGAGTAACTTGGTCAAAAATGACATTTTCGCATTTTTAACCAAACTCGGTCCGAAACTTGACCGAGCCGAGTCTACTCGGCCGAGTTTCGGGTCGACTCGGCGAGTTTTAATACCATGATCCGCACTAGCTAAAGACCTACATGATGAAAAGTTTTGAAAGGAAGAAGGGAAGACCCAAGCCACACCTACTCGAGAGAGGAAGTATCCCCAGATCACACGCACACCAGGGCAATGCATGAGCAAGTGGTCCACTGTCTCTTCCTCTTGGAGACACAAGAAGCAACGATTTGCCAACCTCCACCCTCTATTTTTTAAGTGATTAGAATTTAGAAGTAAGAATTTTGTTCAAATATGCATTCAATAGGAAAAAAAATATCTTTGAGGGAATACCTGGATTCCACACAAGTCTATGAGGAGAGGGTGCGCAAGGCACTGACTCAAGTTATAGAAGTAGTGAGGTCATTGAAAATTGACCACTATTGCTTACAGACCAAATTCTACAATCTCGGCCTTGCGGATTCACAGGGACAGTCCCAAGGCATGACAATAGACTACCCATCTCGAATTCCCAATCATTTAGATCCTTTCTCACCTTAGGACACCACACTACCCTCTCATCTCTTAGCTCAAAGTAGTCCTCCACTAGAGCCTTACCATTCATGTAACCCTAATTATGCCTCAACTGAATTCTAGAACCAAAACTCTATATTTAATTTGAATTTTACATCTTTTACAAAAAAAATCAGTTATGTCCTGAACCCTTCAGGTTTATTAGCATGGTGAAGAGGTTCAAGAATAACAATCACCATGCTAAAATTTGGACTCATTTAGATCAATATTAAAGAGTAGATCTGAAAAATAAGGAAAATGCGATACCTTCATGGTCTAAAACATTGGCACGTTTCCTAATATTTCCTACGATTACGGAATGCTTCTGTTTCCATGGGTATCGACATGTAACCTAACCGCAATATTAAAATTTTCAGGGTTTTGACGTGTTTCAGGAGTTTTGATAACGTTTTGGTAACATTGATCAAGTCGTTACAAAACCTTTATATAATTTATTCGACTTCAGTTGACATAAACCAAAGTCGACCAAAGTTGTCTGTTTTGTTGAGAAAACTCCAAAATTTTCCACAAAACCTTTTCCCTCATTTTCTTGAATCAATCCCTACCTGGAAAGTTTGGTATTTTAACTACAACATTTTGTATAAAAAACCTATTTTTGGTATGTTTTAAAGATCAAAGAGGATTTTCAAAAATAAGGTAAATCGCTTTAGGTGCATCTGATCACATCTTTCTTCTTCAAACAAATAGGTTGTAATTAATCTAATCGTGTAAAGCCTTGTTAGGGTTACTTAAGTGAAAACATAAGAGAAATATGTTTAATGACATACCACTAGGAGTGACCCTAGCATACCCTTGTTAGGGTTACTTAAGTTAAAATATAAGAGAAATATGTTTAAAGACATAGGACTTGGCGTGACCATAGCATACCCTTGTTAGGGTTACTTAGTTAAAACATAAGAGAATATGTTATTACATAGGGCTAGGAGTGACATTAGAATTCCCTTCTCAGGGACTTAAGGTTACTTAAGTTACAAAATAAGAGACTATAAGCCTCATAGTATTTGCTGATATCAACATAACCCAAAAAAAAAAAAAAAAGCTCAGACTGAGCTTGGAAAGGAAGAGAAGAGGGGAGAGGGGATAACCTCGACGGCAATGGCTACAACCCATGAGCCCACGGCGACAGCGACAACCCATGGTGATGGCGACAACCCTTGGTGAGAGGTATGTAGTATGTACCCTCTTGCCTCTCTCTTCTTTCCTCTTCTTTCTTGTCTACTCTCAACCATTTTTTCTTTTTTTTTTTAAATCCAAGATTATGGAGTGAGGACTGATTTCAGTCTGTGAATTTTCTTTTTTTCTTTTGTTTTTTTGGATTATGCATGTGCATCTGCAAAAAAAAAGGGGGGGGAAATAGTTAATTTTTTACATATTTGGTCGATATCTTTGATATCGCTGATATCTCCCGACATGGTGTAATTTTTTCCCAATAGCGAATCTATACATCGGTGACCACTGATATCGAAAAATATCGGTGATATATTGTCAATATTATCGAAATTTCGAACCTTGGTTTTAGACAATGCATCTACTTCACATGTTTCTTATATTTGATATGATATATGCGTCTATTTTTATTATGTAATGAGTTATGAATGTGTATTTATGATTAGTTATACAATCCTAAAGTTTCATATTAGATTCAGCGTCTCTTTGGATTTCCATAAACTTCCATGAAACATTTCCACTTCTCTAGTGATCGAAGTTTACACCAACACTGAAGTTTAAAACCTTGGTTGCCTTACGGTTTCTCGTGACAAAAATGGCCCCCCCACGCTTCTCACCTCGATCTGCACACTCCTTGGGGGTAGATTTAGGCTTAACAAACAAAAAACACAAGAAAGAATGTATTTTTCTTTAACAAAATAACACTTATGAAATCCATTGTCAGTCGAAATTTCGATTAAAGTGCAAAATGATGTATCTTGTAACCGACCTTTTGCACAAAAATTTCCAATGTGGTGATATTTTGCGTTATATTGCGACATTGCGTGGGACATGGGGTATTTTTAAAACGACCTCATCTAGATATATCATGACTTGTGAAACTTAAAACAATGATATGAAGTGCATCAATAATTTCAACGAAGAAAATGTGCAATTCTTAGAAATACAAACATTTGCAAGGTAAACGATATGATGATAGAATGTTAAGAAATGATAAGGTCGGGAGGAGCGGAACAAATGAGTGTTTAATAATCGTTTTGTGTCATTGGAGAAGATCCTCCGAAATTGCGCATTTGTTATTGTCTTGATGCTCGATTAGATCGGATTTTGAGGAGTTGGGTTTGTCTTTCTTTTTAGACTGGGTTGGGATTGTCTTGGTCTTTGAGCATCTTGTATTTGGTGTTCACTTTGCTTTATGTATCCCTTTCCCTTCTCTCTTCTTAATTTTTATCAACTTTCAAATAATAATAATAATAAAGAAATAGAAATGGTTTGCATAGAGCATTTCATTACTTATAACTAGATTAAATTTGTTTTTAATATGAATAACTAGACTTGTAGTAATAAGATAAGAATGCACAATATTTTCGTTCCAAAGCCCCCAAAAATTCAACACAAACAACATGCTCTACAAAATATTTCCATCAATTGTAAACACATCATCCAGCCAACCAAGAGAATTCTCACATACCTCCCTAGAGATTGCTGAAGCAACATCAAAGAGGGTGATAAATAAATTCCATAAGTCTAGGCCCAAGGACAGTGAAAGAGGAGATTGCGCACTGTTTCCTTGCTTCCATACACATGTTGCAATCATCATATAATTTTTAGTAAGATCTCTTCCAAAGACGTCGACCGGATGAATGATTGAACTTTTGGAGAGATCTGAAACTTCCAAATTTTCCCAAATCGGGCTCTTCTAATCAGCTTCTATGTATTGTCTCCTACTAGTGGGAACTATAAAAATCTGTGTTATTGAACCTGGATTGGACTGAACGGTCAGACCAGTTGGACTGTCACTAGTCATGTGTCCGGGTTAATAACACCGATTATGAATTGTCTAAAAAATTCCTAAATAGGGAGAACCACTCGAACTTAGGGATTGGATTGTCTGACTGTTGGACCATTGAGCGAATCATCTGAACCGTTTGACACTTTTTTGAGAGCTATGGCCTTTATGGCAACCCCAATATTTTGATTTTGACCATTTCGCTGGAGAATAGTAGAAGATTGTAAATAAACAAATATTTTTTTAAAAATATAAAGACATGGTTATTATTTTTTTTTTTTGGAAGAGATTTGGAGAGGATGTTTAGGGAGAAGATTAAGACTAATCCAGCCATCAATAAATTTTCCACTATCGCTATCTTCGTCACTGTTATCGTCAATGACCACCATTCCTTAAGGGTATTGCAGAGAAGAAGAGATTAAATAAGAAGATGAGAAGGCAACACTGTAGACACACGCACACACACACCATATATATTATTTATAAAATATTAGAATATATGTGAAGACATGTACAAGAGGGAGACGGGTTTTTTTCTTGGAAGGTAAGAAGGATTGAAGGAGACGGGTTGCTCCTATATAATTTAAAATATATACTTATACCTCAAACCTTATAATATATATTCAGATATGTACAGGAGGGAGACAGGGTTGTACATATACATCTAAAATATATATTTAGATTTCACTTTATGGTTCGATCGGTCAACCCGGACGGTTGAATTGCTGGATTATTAACCGATCTGTAGTAGTAAACATACCTATGGCATTGCCCTTCAAGACCTATTTATCTTAAAAGGTCCAGCCGTCCTGGTTTATTTGCACTCTGCACAGTCTATCAAAAGTTGGGCAGATTCCTCACTTTCTGTGTCTTATATTCCTTGTGAAGGAAAAATTCCATTCAAGATCGCCATTTCTTCTTGAAAAAAAGATCGCAAACGAGAATATCTTTGTATGAAACTAGTATATAAAGCCTAGGGCAAACATCACAAAAACTTTCCTCTCCACTCTAATTTAATTCTTGGAGTGCACCCTATTTCCACACCCAAACTACAAACTCTGAACGCTCCAAGAGAGGTCATGCACCTATATAAACCTTTTCTAAACTCCAACCCTACGAGAGGAAGTACTTGTCTAGAGTCCAAATATGTATAGAGGTCCCAAATTTTGCCTAACTTACCATTCTCTATAACACGGTTTAAAATTTCGGAACGTATTGGATACGTACCGGGTTTGGTGCTACCCGGCACACTAGCACGTTGGAATAAAAAAATTGCCCGAATTTGGTGCATCGGGCCTATACGTGCCTGATACGAGCCCGACGCCCAATACAGAAAATTTTTCAGCTACTTTTTTCTCCTTCCATTAACACTATGATGATCCACAGCACAGACCAGATACTCACAACTTATTTACATAACTTATCATATAAGTAAACGATTCATTTACTTAAGATATGTATATGTAAATAAGGTTATACCCCCGATTTGAATTCAATAAATTATCCTACATCTAAATTCCTGAAAAATAATTTCTAGTTCAAGAACAAAAATCATTTTTTTAGTGCCTTATAGGGATCAAAATTTCAACTTTCAAATTGTATGGTATTTTTTCTCAAATATTAAAATTTCATAAATTCTACTGTATCAAAACATGACCAAAACCAAAAAGTCCGGTAAAAAGGGTCTCATATTTTAGTTTTCAAAAATATTTTCATCTATATGGTCAAAAGGTCAACTAACAGTGTAATAGTTCAACTTAAAAAAGACTTACATTCAAGCTTATAATTTATGATTGTAATTCAATACATTTTTATGTAACTCATTGAATGTAAGGTTAAAATATCTAGATAATATTTCTTATATTTGGCTAAGTGACTATGGTTTGTATTTTCATACATGTTTTTCACCAAACACGTTTTTTTTTTAAATTTATGAAATTCTTAACTCTCATCTGTATAGTTATAAATGTAATTGAAGACCTTCATTTAGTTTGTTTTTAACTTATGTGCTTTAAAATAAGTTTTATGCAAGGTATTCAAATTTTTTCTTGTGTATCCAAGCGTTTCTCAGTGTATCCTAATTTTTTCTGCCGCATCCATCCGATATGTTGATACGTATCTTGTTTTGGACTTACCGATACAACACCCGATACCAATATTTTGAACCATACTCTACAGAGCTCTATTTTTAGAACTAAAATGCCATAACCAATTGCCCAAATTAGTTTTTTTTATAAATAATATTGGGGACGATAAGATAAACCTATTGTTCCCTGGTTCTCATACTAGGGGAAACTAATAAATGGAAAGGAAAGAACTACTATCCATTATAAGACCAGATATTAAGTAGACCTTTTTAGTATTCGGTTTTGCTCGCAACTAGGATTTAAGACAATTTTGTATCCGGAGGCTGTTTTGGATTTTGATTTCATTTGACTATTGCTATCACCAATCATATGGTGCTTACATTTTCCACAAACGTCGTTAAATGCTTTAGCTTCCTATGTACTATGTAAATTATACGCTCCATCAAATAAATGGTGGATTTTAAGTGGATACAATAAGCATTGTCATTGTATTCTATTGTTTTACATACAGGTGGCAGAGCGGATTCTCTGTCGTCATCCTTTCAATGAATCCAAGAGAGCATATGTGGTGCCACAGCGTGTTGAGGAGCTTCTGAAGTGTTATTGGCCTGGATGTTCAGGTGTGATCCCCAACTTGGAATGCATAACTTAAATCTTTGGAGATAGCAACTATTGAAAGAATGTCTTCTTGCTTATGTGTGCATGTGTGTGTGTATACATATGAAAATGCTCAATTGATAGCAAAATGGGAAAGAATTCTGACCTCCCAAATAAGTTGCTTATGGTATATTTGGATCGCATGGATTGAAGCATTTGGGAGAATTGCAATGCATAGGCATTGCAAATATCTATGAACTGGGAAGCTTCTATGTATTAAAATTCTACTGTTTGGTTTAGACTGAGTTGCTGGAAATAGGCTTTGAATTTGAAGTTCATTGTTTGGTTGCCTAAAAAATCTTTTTATAGTTGTTCTACTTGTTTATATATAAGACATACACTTTTCTTTTCAGATTATCATATAGATGGGTTAGGACACACTCAATCAAGGTTTAAAAACTTGGTTTCAGGTGTATCAGTTTCAGCCGATATTTATTTATTTGGAAAAATTCAAAAAATTCATATTAAATTAAAAAATAATAATACAGTAGATGAGTAGAAACATACTTCTAAAACCAATACCAAGTAAAAATATAGACAATAAATGAGTTGAAAGTAGAAACATACTGCTAGTCTGCTAAAGCTTCATAGAATTATGGTTCTACGTTGTAGAAATATAAGCATCGAACGAGTCCTACGCTAAAACCGATTCTTATTGGTAGGAAACGTCCAATACGTGGTAGGAAACGTCCAATACGTATCGGTTTCGGTCGAGTCTTAGAAACCTTGAAAAAAACCCGTAAGGTGATAAAAACGGATCAGGTTCTACCAAAACCGATATGTATCAGTTTGAGCGTTTTTTTTAAACCATGCACACAATTAAATACAACATCCAATGAGTTCTACTCAATAGAATGGCCGGTCCATGTACTTAATCAAATAAGGACGTTCTTAGCATATTTTAGTCTCTTAGTTATGTACACAGCTATAAGTTCTATACATAACATTTATTTTTGTTAAAGAACAATTTTTTTTTTCAAAAGTAAAAATATAGTATATATAGTATAGAGGGAATGAGCAAACCAATATATATTTTTCTAATTAAATATTTGTATTTTAATAATTAATTATCAAAATTCACAACCATTAATATTCTTACAATTTCTCTAAAAAGCATCTAAGTTGTAATAAAAAATTTAGCAAAATTTATTTAAGTTTATTTAAATTTAATATTATTTGAAAATTATTCATATGCAAAGTAATTTAGGAAGGTCGAGGAAAGGGGATAGTCAAGTTGTATGAGAATTTATTTAAGTTCAATCAAATAAAAATGAATTCAGAATAAGAAACAAAAATTGTTTGAATGTTACTTATAAAAATATAAAAGAATTAAAATTAATTTTTTTTAAGAAAGTAAAATAATATTTAAATAGATTATTCACTACAAAATATCTCATTTAAATAATCTAGGAAGGTCGAGAGAAGGGGTTAGTCAAGTTTTAACAGATATCTATCAGTTCTCATGCACACGTGAATTCCAATCCTCCACCCCCTAGGTGGATATTGTAATTCCCAAAAGTTGCAGGATTTGTGCCTTTTTTCTTAGTTCTTTTGTTTCATTATTAAGATATTTTGTAATAAAAAAACATTCATGGGGGGATGGGCGTAGGGGTGGAAATTTTTTACCCGACCCATCCAAACTTGCCCAACCTGTCACGGGGTTTTGGTTTTGGACCTTTGGGTTGGGTTTGGTTTTCTAGGCACGTTTATGATTGGGTCGATTTGAATTGGGCCTCAAATCTGCTGAGTGATAATACCTAGCTAATTTGTTAATAAATACATAATTATTATTTATAATATCAGATATTAAATCTAATTTTTAAATGGCATTATAATTTAAGATATATACATTTATGTTTTTGAATGGGTAGCACGGGTTCGGGTTGATGATCCTTTATTCATTTGGTTGAGGGCATTCTTACCCAACCCAAAACTGTCCCGACTCAAACTTGACCCAACCTGACCTATTGCCTCCCATAATGAAGGGTTTGGTATGGACCCCCACCAGATTACTAATAAGTAATTGCATCCTAGCAGGAGAGGTATAGAAGCCTTGGCCCTAGATAATCCTATACAATTAGTGTAACTCAAAAAACAAAGGACACTTTCAGACACACAGAGAGACATGACGTACTTATCAGAAAGATAAGAGCAGTGATGTCATTAGGAGTGTTAGCTGGTTCGAGAACTGTAGAAGTAGATTTGTTTATCCCCCAATTTGCAAGAGCATTTGTGACTTTGTTTCTTTCCCAGAGATATGCTTGATGGTGCACTTTATTCTCTTTCAAGCTTGGAAGAGAACATTCCAAGGGGTACCAAGTAGTCCAAGAAAGATCCTGCTTTTAGTGTCATGTAAAAACCCAAATTGTAGCAAAGATTGAGGCCATCTATGGAAGCTCTAGTTTCTGCAAGTATTTTAGAAGAATAATTATAAAAGGCTGAAAAACAGAATGAGATTACCTTTCCAGTCTCTGGTAATCCCTCCCCCACCACTAAAACCGGGGTTTCCTCTAGATGCTCCATCCACATTGAGCTTGGACTTGGCATGAGGAGGACATATCCATTGGGTAAGGATGACTCTCTTAGTCGGTATTGATGTAATTGGAATGAGTGCCTAAAGGATAGACTAAGGAAGGGGATCCGGGCATCCTTTGCAAGATTGATATGGAGAAAGCCTACGATCATGTTAATTGAGAATTCCTCAAATATATCCTTGGTAGGATGAGTTTTAGGGTCAAGTGGAGGGCGTGGATGAGAGAGTATGTTTTGGATCAGTTCGCTTTTTGTTCTAATCAATGGATCTCCCCATGGCTACTTTAGAAGTTCTTGAGGCATCCGTTTGGGAGATCCCCTCTCTCCGCTCTTGTTTGTCATGGTATCTGAGGCCCTGAGTAGAATGATCATCGCTATGGAAGAGCTTTTTTGTCTACCAAGGAAATCTCCATACATCCCATCTCCAATTTGTAGATGACACGCTTTTGTTTTGTGGTGCCTCCTAGAGGCAATTAACTCTTGTCCGATGCCTATTTCGATGGTTTTGAAGCGGTGTCTGGGCTAAGAATTATTTTTGTGTAAGAGTGTAATCTTTGGTGTAGGCGAGGTCCCTAATCTGGGGGAGTTAGCAGTCTGTTTGGGCTTGTAAAACAGGTCTCCTTCCAACTGTGTACCTTGGTTTTCCTTTGGGATCCCCTTTAAAGTCAAATTGGTTTAGATCCTAGTCATTGAGAGGTTTTGTAAGAGGCTCCAATGATATAAATCGTTGTACCTTTCTAAAGGGGGAAAATTCACGCCAATCCAAAGCACCCTTTGCTATTTTGGGAACCTTTTCTTGCTTGCCTCCAATAAGGAGTCCCTGGTGGCCGAATATTTTGAGCGGCAAAATGGGGTTTGCCATTTGGACTCCTAAATTGAGGCTCAGTTTATTTGACTTGGAAGTTCAGTTACTTTTGAGGTTACCCTTACAGCTTCAACAAGTTACTCCAGGCCCGCTCACTAGGAACAATCAAGTTTGGGTTCCGGACAACAAGAGGAGGTTCTTAGTAAAAAAAAGTTTTTGAGAACTTCTCTATCTCAACGTGAGAATAGAGAGAGAAGATTTTTCATTAAATAGAAGTTGTATTTACAGCAAATAATAGAAGTTTCCTACATTGTGTAGGTAACTTGCAAAGAATAGGAAGTTTCCTACATTGCGTAGGTTCCTTTCAAAGAATCATATCTCTATATATAAGGAAGGATCATACTAGGTAACACCTTCCTTTCCTGTCATACTATTATCCTCAATATTCCCCCTCAAACTAGGCCGAGGGCGGGGAAATGACGAGCATAGGCCTAGTTTGAAACTGAGATCACGAAAGAGAGTTCGTGACAATGGTTTGGTGAAAATATCCGCAAGTTGGCCTTCAGAGGGAACAAATTGAGTGACAAGAGACCCAAGCGCCACCTTCTCTCGCACAAAGTGGTAATCGAGCTCGATGTGTTTTGTACGAGCATGAAAGACAGGATTAACTGTCATGTGAAGAACACTAATGTTATCACAAAATAGTGTAGGCGGCTTGTAGAGAGGAATGCCAATATCCCTAAGAAGAAAACTTAGCCAAGTAAGTTCAGCAGCTGTCGAAGCCATGGAGCGATACTCAGCTTCAGAACTCGAGCGAGCCACAGTGGGTTGCTTCTTTGCACTCCAAGAAATACAATTAGCTCCAAGAAAGGTGCAGAACCCGGTTGTGGAACGTCGGGTCAAAGGACAACCTGCCCAATCAGCATCAGAAAAACCATAGAGATCCAAGGTGCTTGAGGCTAGAATCCGCATACCATGATTGAGAGTGCCCTGAACATATCGAATGATGCGCTTGACCAATTGATAGTGACCAACAGTCGGAGCATTCATAAATTGGCAGACATAGTTAACACTGAAAGAGAGATCAGGTCGTGTAAATGTAAGGTATTGAAGACCTCCAACGATACTCCTATAATGTGTAGGATCATGGTAGAGATTGAGTGGCAAGTCAAAAGGGCGCTTGGCAGCCATAGGTGTAGCTATGGCTTTGCAGTTAGTCATTTGAGCTCTTTTAACAAGTTCCCGAGCATACTTAGATTGACAAAGGAAAAGTCCATCGGACAAGGATTGAACTTCAATTCCGAGAAAGTAATGAAGAGAGCCTAAATCCTTCATTGCAAACTCACAACGAAGCTGGTCAATGAACCAACCAATAAAGGATGGACTATCACCAGTTAGGATCATGTCATCAACATAAAGTAGTAGAATCAGAGTACCTCTACCATGTTTGCAAATAAAAAGGGAGGAGTCCGCAACACTACAGAAGAAGCCAAGAGTAAGGAGGTAACTACTGAATCGATCAAACCAAGCTCGCGGAGCTTGTCGCAAACCATAAAGAGCCCGATCGAGGTGGCAAACACCATCATGGAATTTAGGGTCCATGAAGCCCAGTGGTTGCTCCATATAAAACGGTTCAACAAGGCGACAATGAAGAAAAGCATTCTGAACATCAAGTTGTCGAATATCCCAGTGGTTGACAGTTGCAATTGTAAGAATAAGACGAATACTTCCTGGTTTAATCACTGGGGAGAATGTTTCAGAAAAATCAACTCCTTCAACTTGAGTGTAGCCTTTTGCAACTAAGCGAGCCTTTAGTCTCTCAAGGCTACCATCAGATTTCAACTTAGTCTTATAGACCCATCTGCACCCAACAATATTCTGGTTGGAAGGTCGGGAAACTAGATCCCATGTTGAGTTGCGTTTTAGAGCATCAATTTCATCCCTCATGGCTGTGTTCCATCCAAGATGCTGGAGGGCTGATTTGATAGTTTTAGGTTCAATGGGAATGACATCAGCAATGGAAGTGAGGGCTTGGAAGTCCCCGAGAAGGTTTCGAAAACCAACCCGAGATTTGCCACGAGTAAGCATATCATGAGTATTGAATAACATATTTTGAGGGATAGTCGAAGGTGCAGCTAGTGTTGAACCAGGCAAGGGAACTGTTGATAATGGCAAAGACATGCTAGACGAAGACTCGGTTCTAGTCTCCATTGGAAGATCGATGGGGATCGTGTCACCCTGTGACACTGAAGGTGGTGAAGATATCAGTGACGGCTGACACACACGAGGAGAATGAGCAAGTGTCAATGGTGAAGGATCGTGATCCTCATTAATATCATCATGTAGTGCAGCGGAAGGCACATCAATGGGTGCAATAGTATCATTCCTCATATCAATGGATGTATCAAGTTCATTCCTTGTGGCATATTTCTCAAATGTTGAGGGAGGATCAGCTACAGGTGCTAGTACCGAACTTGATTCAACAGTCCCAAATGGAACTTCATGAGTGGCTGTAGAGCTTGGTGGTAAAGAAGATGCAAGAGGCGGTGAGATAAGCCATTCAGAGAAAGAAGAGACAGCGCCATCACCCTCCTGTTGAAGGTCAAATAAAGAACTAGGATTAGAAAAAGGGAATATATTTTCATCAAAAACAACGTGTCGTGAGATGTACACATGTCCCGTAGGAGGGTAGAGACAACGATATCCCTTGTTTTTGTCACTGTATCCAACAAATACACATGGCAGGGATTTAGGATCAAACTTGTTCTTCGCATAATCTCTGAGATATGGAAAGCATCTACAACCAAAAACTCTGAAGGATGTGTAATCTGGCATGCGACTAAAAATTTGATAGAACGGAGACTCCATATTCATATTAGGTGTCGGCAAGCGATTTATCAAAAACACAGCAGCACTAAAGCTTTCTACCCAATATCGCTTAGGCATACCACTATGATATAACATAGTTAGGCCAAACTCACATATATGGCGATGCTTTCTTTCTGCTAGCCCATTTTGTTCTGGGGCTCCTGGACATGATAGAAGATGAGAAATACCATTTGTGGTGAGGTGAGTTGTAAACTCCTTATTTAAAAATTCTCCCCCGCCATCGGACTGAAATTGTTTTATGCCTTTACCAAATTGTTTCTCAACCATAGCTTGAAAATTGAGAAAACACTGAAAAAAGTCTGATTTCTTGCGTAGTGGAAAGAACCAAGTATAACGAGTGCACTCATCCACAAAAATAACATAGAATTTAAAGTGTTGAACTGATAGTATTGGAGCTGGTCCCCACAAGTCACAATGTATCTTAGCTAATGGTTCTTTGCAAGACACATGAGAAGAAACAAAGGGCAAATTGCAAGATTTCCCAAGTTGACAACTACCACAAATGAAGTTATCCCTATTCCAAGACCCTACTTTAATAAAGTCTATATTATGAAGAAAGCGAACCACTTTTGCTTGAGGATGACCAAGACGTTGATGCCAAATATCCTCTGTTGCAGATCTGAAACGGGAAGAGAATAGTGCATGAAGCTCCCTCGGCTCGTCTAGGGCATATAGGTCTCCTCGCCTATTCCCTGCTGCCATCACCTGATTTGTTTTCCTGTTCTTTATTACAAAACCAGAGGAAGAGAATTCAAAAACACAAGGATAATCACTAGTAAGTTGGCTTACTGAGAGGAGGTTCTTTTTCATTTCAGGCACTAGTAACACATTCTTTAAATTAACAGTGGTAGGACCAGTATTAATTTCAGCATTACCAGTATGAGAAATTGTAAGTTTCTGGCCATTTCCAACCATAACACTATCCCTTCCTTCATAGATTTTTAAGTTAGTCAGCTTACCAGAATCACCAGTCATGTGTGTCGTAGCCCCCGTGTCCGGAAACCATGTAGTATCTTGAGTGTCGGTAAGAGTCATTGCTGCTAATGCACGAGGGATATGCTCAGGTTGAAAACTGTGGTTGAATCGATTCCAACACCGCAAAGCAACATGTCCTAGTTTTCCACAAATTTGGCATGACTGAGATTGAGTATGTTTTGTCTCTTTTTCAATGTTCTGTTGGGGATGGTTAAGACCTTTATCTTGACGATTTTGCTGCCCCCTTGATACTCTGCATTTTGTTGTTGCCCCCTTTGATACTCTGCATTTTGTTGAAAACCACCATTGCCAATGTTTTGACCCATTTGAACAAAGCCACGCCCTTTGGAGGAGAACAGATTCCCTCCTTGGCGGTTTTTATTTTTGCTGAAGTTTTTGTAATTATTGGGGCTACGTTGACTAGCAAATGCCATAGACTGATTTGGTTGACCAAATCCCTCAGCACCATGTAAAATATTCCTGGTTTCATGACTCTGTAAGAGAGGAACAATTTCTCGAAAAGTAGGGGTTGGGGGTTTTAACATGGTCGTTGTAAATGGCTCATATTGAGGCCCCAAACCATTTAAAAGCCAAAACACTTTATTCTTGTCATTTACAGGACTTCCAATGGCAGATAAATCATCACATAGAGATTTAAATTTACGAATATAATCAGAGAGAGCAGACGTACCCTTTCGAAGCAATTGTAATTGTTGGTTGAGTTGAAATTCTCTCTCTTGGGACCCTTGAGCAAAGGTGTCTTCAAGAGAGTTCCATACCTGTTTGGAGGTGTCTAGTCCAACCACTAGACTGAGGGCATCTTCAGAAAGAGTGCCCGTGATCCATCCTCGTAACAGTCGATCCGATTTTCTCCAGTCCATAAACTCTGGATTCATGATCTCCTTCTTGGCGTCAGCTGAATCACTGTCCGGGGCTGTGATCTTCTCCATTGGCATCATGATTTCACCATTAATGAAACCAATAAGATCCTGACTTTCAATCAGGCCAAGAACCTGGGTTTTCCACAACAGGTAGTTGGTTTGTGTCAACTTAATTGACACAAAATTTCCTACATTCAAGGTTGATGGGTAGGGATATTTGCTAACACGACTAAGACTGTTTGAGGAGTCCATTAGAGTGTAGAAGTATCGCACACTTATATCCACGAACTGGGATTAATGATTTGAACTGGGAGTTGTTCGTCTGAAGAACTTCACAGAAGAGCAACCCGCTCTGATACCATAAAAAAAAGTTTTTGAGAACTTCTCTATCTCAACGTGAGAATAGAGAGAGAAGATTTTTCATTAAATAGAAGTTGTATTTACAGCAAATAATAGAAGTTTCCTACATTGTGTAGGTAACTTGCAAAGAATAGGAAGTTTCCTACATTGCTTAGGTTCCTTTCAAAGAATCATATCTCTATATATAAGGAAGGATCATACTAGGTAACACCTTCCTTTCCTGTCATACTATTATCCTCAATACTTAGTGAGGTCCTTCTTACTATCCAGACAATCTAGGTCCAATCTTCCATTTCTTCATCAGACTGTGCGGTACCTCGCAGTATCCTCTAAGGTATCATTTTTCTTATGGACATCAATTTTAGATAAAATACTTACTTGCAATCACCTCGTGCATAGAGGATGGTACCTGGCTAATCAGTGGCGGAGAAATCTGAATCACATTTACTGTACTACTCGGTTACAAGAGAAGTTTGGTCCTATTTCCTTTCCTGCCTTCGCATTCCTTGGATCTTTCCTTGAACCTTTCGAAACTTCTTACCCTGGTGGCTTTTAATGGCATTTCCTTCATTGGCGGGAGTGGTTTGACATTTTCTCCCAGAGGCGATAGCATGGACCATTTGGAAGGAGAGGAATATGAGAGTTTACGAGAACACTTCTTTGTCAATTCTCTGATACAGTCACGAGCATGCCACCTAATTTCAGTATGGTGTTCTGTAGGGAGAAATAGTGGGGACCTAATTTCAGAGAGAATTTAGTTTCATTAGGCCTACTATTTCTTTCCTTCGACAAATCTCTCAGAGTGAAGCATGGAGTCGTGTATATAATGCTGCTGATTCAACTGTTCTTAATTTATTAGGAAAAATAGTAATATTAAATGCCAGTTCTTAATTTAGTTCATTTATGATTAAGTTCCTCTTTTGCATGAGTACCGCAACACACATCTGCTAGGCAATCTTATTCCGCTTTCGTTGGATATTAGTGCCACTAGATATTAGGCGGTAATTTCCACATGAAATCAATTTTCAGGGGATCACATCATTTTCATATTTTCAAACCCCATTCGCCTTTCTTTCCCCTCTCTTACAAATAGAATTTTAAGCAGACTTAGTAGTAAAAATCTCATATTGGTTTTTTGTCCAGATATTTGTTCTCCATGTTAAAGAGAATGATATTGCAGGCAGTGATGCTAGATATGATATTTGGAGGGAGTAAGTTCTGGATGGAGGGCAGATCCCAAGTGCCTGAATTATGTAATATTATTGTAACCTGCTATAGATAGCTGGAGGAGGGCCCAAATTACTTTCAGTTCAGGAATTGTGTCAAGCCAGTTAAGTCATGAGTATCTAGCTGGAGGACCTAGATGTCAATTCATGAGTATTTTTGTTATCCGTCTTCTTTTCTATAAACAAGGGAAGGAAGAGTACTTTGATGAGGCTACATATAGGCTTTTGGGGTCCTAACATAGCACAATTTTCCACATTAACTTAAAAAGGACAACCTCTATTGAATTGAAGGTCCCAATTCTTTGTTGGAAAAAGAAATTGTTTCTTCTGCAAAATTGTATAAGCTTTAATCACCTCTTAGTTATAGTTGGATTGAATGATTCTCAAATTATTTTGGTGATCCTAAGGAAAATGTTTTGATTCATTCATGCCTTCATTATTGATATTTATATCACTGTGCACTACTACTTTTGCTTACACTGCCAAAACATGCCTTTGCTCCTTGAAGATAAAGCACGAGAAGAATTACCATCACTTAAAGAGAGAAGGGAGCGTTGCATTCAACAACTGGATCAAATGCGTCCCGATCACATGAGGCGGTTGAACCCAACGCCTTACAAGGTTCTGTGAATCTTTTTTTTTTCTTGCTTACCTTATACTTTCACTCAAAGCATTCTCTTTTGAAAATCTTAGCGTTTTGTAAGTATGAAAGCATTTAGTTCGTTTGTTTTAATCAATACAAAAAGGTACTTATTGTTGAGCAGGTGAGCGTGAGCGCAAAGTTGTATGACTTCATTCATTTCCTATGGCTTAATGAGGCACCTGTTGGGGAGTTGCAGTGAGGATGTATGAATAGGAGTACTGCATGGACCATCTTGAGCGAACCAAAAGCAAGCAATGATTTCAGTGTAGTTGGGAGGAGCTTCTTGAAAGAGTCATATGCTAAGTCAAATAAATGAGTCTTGAGAAGGGGACGTCCCCTTTCTAGCTGACTGCAGTGTCCCCGTGTCCCTTTTAACCTTTTTTAAACTATGGTTAAGCTTAACTAAATTATGTTTATTTTATTTTTTAAAAAACAAGGTTGAATGGATGAACAGTAGGGGTGAGTGAATCTTAACCACAGTTAGTGGGTGCTAAAAAGGAGAGGGTGGACCAATGAGATCGCGCAATAAATATGTAAGTAATTGATTTTATGTTTGCACTTAATAAAAATGATGATGGTTTTGTTTGCCTTTACCCCCTGAAGCTTTGCATCACTGTTTTCATAATCATAACCAGACCGGCCATTGAACTGGTAGAGTGGCCGGTTTCCGGTTTGACCAACCGACCGTGTTTTTTTTGTTAAAAAATCTATTTTTTCCCCATTTTCCCCCCTCCCCAATATCCCCGGTTCTGACCAGTTTCCAATCGGTTCTGACCCGTTCTTAAAGAGTTCCGATTTTGGGAACGGGCGACTGGACTGGTTCCCGGTTTTTCCTGTTCAACCCTGGTCCATTTCTGACAACACTGCTTCACATTGGATTCAACCTAGCATCCACATCAGTGTTCTAATTCAAGACCCGTTTTAGCTGCTGAACCAGGTTCCAGAACCTGGAGGATCTAAACCTTGATCAGAGATCATGATCATCGTTTTCCAAATCTGTAGCGAGTTTTATGGACTTCTCAAGGCAGAATACAGAAGCTTTAAAAGATTTTTAGCAAAACTTGGTACCCATTGGGACAAATTTTGGAACTCAAAACCGGTAAACCGAATCTGTAGTTTGAGAAAATTTAAACGATGGCTTTGACGTTCTTAAAAAACTGTCAACAAACGAACCGTAACCATGATATGACATTTAATGGACTCGAATGGCCTACATGATTCACATTGCTGACCCCAAACAGTTGAGACAAGGCTCTGTCGACGAAGTTGAACTTCATAACAATTGAAGAAAACGGAAAGCTAAGGAATTGAAAAGGTATAACTAATTAGTAGAAAGGATAAACCATTTGCAGGAAAAAAAAACATCTTTGAAAGTCGGAATCATCAATAAGGATCGTTATCTTGTAAGAGTACTAATTCCGGAGAATAATGACAAGTATTAAGAGGGTCGAACCACGAATACTGCACTAATTATATTGCTAAAATATAAAGATTGAATTTTAATTTGATGATGATCACAAGGGGTATTGGTTTGTGATTAAAAACCCAAAAATTATTTTAAATGCTAAAAACAAATAAAAATAATGGGAAATCAAGAGAAAGGAACGTAGGACATTGAATCCACCACTAGCTTCCTAACCATGATATATTGAATCTAATATGAGTAGTATTATTCGCAATCGATTATGATTAATTGTGACTACATGTCTCAATTAAAATCATCAATAAAAGTCAAGTAATTAAATCTTAGGCATGACCTATCTTTGGTTGGTAAGAATCGTCCACATTAAATTAATTAACCTATGGTTATGGCACGATTTGTATATCTTAAGCATAGATCACTCTAATAGTCAACTACTTGCATGGTAATTTTCATTGCATCACAATCATACATAAAATCACAGAAATTACATATGAATCAGATCTCAATAAAAAAGAAGATAATTCATAAGATAAGGAAAAACTTTTTTAAGATTGAATCTAAACATTAAAATCAATTGTCAAAACAATTTTCTAATCATGCAATCATCGTTTACAAGCAATAAAACCCTAAAACAGAACAACTAAATCATAGTTACTTAATTAGAGTTTCATCGAAACCAAGCTGAGAGATTAGTTGATCGTGGGAGAAGGAGTAACCGCCATCGATGGTGAAGATTCCATGCTCTTTGACCTTCCAAAACTCTTCTCCAGACTTTTTCTCTGATAAAAAAACATCCCTAGAACTCACAAATCATTTTCCTTTTATAGGTAAGCAAATAGGGTTTCAAAAAGAAAAATCTAGACTTTAAAACTGTGATCCACCCCTCGGGGGGTGGTGACCGCTGCTCGGGCGCTTGCAAGCCACCACTCAGGCGGTTTGAGGCAATGCACTTTTCTTGCTTTTCTTTTTTGATTTATTCGGTACTTTCACTGTCTAGGCTCTTCTAAGTCTGTGAAAGCAATGAAAACAAGTGCACTTTTGCTTGATCCTGAAAACATTGAATTGTGAATAAAAACTATAAAAATTTAGTCCTAAAGAGTTAACAAGTATACTTTTGAGTGCCGAAAAGCCAATGAAGATTGTTGAAACCCATTAGAGGCAGAGCAGAAGCTCAATCCTAGGTAAAAAGTGTTGTATTTTGTGTGTGGGGTTCTTTGGTGTTGTTGGTGTTGTGTAAAAAGTGTAAAACTTAATTTTTGCCTTGTGTTTTTAGTCCCACATCGGAAAGAGAGAAAGTTGTGAAAGAGTTTATAAACTCTAACACTTTCATACTTGGGTAATAATATAGGAGTGGGCTAGGCCCTCGCGCATGTGTGAGGCCCAAGGGGAGGCCAAAGTGGTTTCAATGGAAATTTGGCGAGCCGGGCAGGAAACCCTTCATGCGCGACGCATTGCGGGTTGCGCCGGTGCGCAAACATCAAAGACACACACACACACGCGCGGCCGGCTGAGCCGGGCCAGGCTGGGCCGCGCGGGTGGGGCTTGAATAGTTTTTTATTTTTTGTTTTTTATTTTACTTCTCCTTGGCTTTTGGGTTACTAAAAGTTACCGTTTTATTACTGTTATAAAATATTTAATCACTCTATTAAAAACGGTATTAAGAATTTAATTTCCTATTTCGGTTTCAGATCTAAAAGAATTTCCTTTTGGTTTTTAGAAATTCTATATAAGTGTATTAGTTTCTGTAAACAATACACAACAAAAAACACGAATTTCAGAGTTCTCTCAAAAAGCTTTCTTTTGTGATCTTCTGACTTTTTTACGGTTGAGTTCGCTGTGACCAGAGAAAGGAGAGTGCTCCCTTATCTCTGGAATAGATCGTTGTATCCTGGGGGTGCCCGCATTTATCCTACGAGCATCACAGGTTGAGAAGAACCTGTAGGGGCAGATTTCACCTTAAGGTCAGCGTGTCATAACACGTGCCTCGATCTTCTCTACTGACGAGTTGCTGGTGATCTACAGATTTTTTGTTGCTGTTCTCAAACATACAGATTCTAGAATTCTTATCTACGGGTCTACTGCTACATACGAATTGGGATCGGTAAACTCTGCCTTTTAGCATACAGATTATAACAATCTTAAGGTGAATTCTTTCAATTCAAATTATCTGTACGCAAGCATGATGTCCAACTCTGAAAAACCAATTCCTTTTGATGGAAACAATTTCAAAAGATGGCAACAAAAGATGATGTTCTACCTTAACACCCTGAATGTTGCATATGTTATTATTGATCCAAAATCTTATGAGAATGAATTAGAACCTGCTAGAACACTGGTTAAGGATAAATGGGATCATGTAGATTACATGTGTAGGAATTACATACTTAATGGCATAATTCCTCCTATTTATGATGTGTACTGTAAGGTGAAAACTGCTAAAGATTTATGGGAAATGCTAGAGAAAAAGTACATAACAGAAGATGCAGGAACTAAAAAATTTGTAGTTGGTAGGTACTTTGACTACAAAATGGTGGATGATAAATCTGTTATATCTCAAGTACATGATTTACAGATCATTGTACATGAGATTCTGGAAGAAGGTATGACCATTAGTGATGGTTTTCAAGTAGCTGCAGTGATAGAAAAATTGCCTCCCTCGTGGAAGGAATTCAAAAATTTGTTAAAACATAAAAGGAAAGAGATGACACTCGAAGACCTTATTGTTCGCCTCCGGATAGAGGAAAACAACAGAATTTTAGAGAACAAAGAAAAAATTGCAGAATTAAATTCAAATGCGAATTTAATTGAAGGGATGTCAAAGAAAAAATATGATAATAAAGCAAAGGGTAAATCTGATTTTCACAAGAAGCGAAGTGAGAAAACCAAATTCCAAAAACCGGTTTTTAAGAAAACAACAGGGGATTGTTTTATCTGTGGGAAGCCGGGACATCATGCAAGGAGCTGTAGATTCTGAAAATTTGGTCATCCTGACAAGAAAAATCCAAGATCTGCTCAAGCCAATGTTGCAGAGACGGAGTGTTTTTCTGCAGTAATATCTGAAGTTAATTTTGTAGACAATATGAAGGACTGGTGGGTGGACACAGGGGCCACCAAGCATATCTGTGGTGACAGGAATGCTTTTTCCTCCTATGAAATAGTAGGAAAGGAAGAAAAACTCTTTATGGGTAATTCTTCAACTTCAGCAATTGCAGGAAAGGGATCAGTGAACTTGAAATTCAATTCTGGGAAAATCCTTAATCTGAAGGAAGTCATTCATGTTCCAGATATAAGGAAAAATTTAGTCTCTGGTTCACTCTTGAGCAATAAGGGATTTAAGTTGGTGTTTGAAGCAGATAAATTTGTACTTACAAAAAATGAAATTTTTGTTGGGAAGGGTTATGCTAGTGAAGGTCTTTTTAAGTTGAATGTAATCGTTGAGAAAATGAATAAGACATCTACTTCTTCTGCTTATTTGATTGACTCTCTTAATGTGTGGCATGATAGATTAGGACATATAAATGTTAAATCTATAAACAAGTTGATGCTATTAGGATTAATTCCTAAAATATCTACCGCCCATGAACACAAATGTGAAATTTGTGTAGAATCTAAATTTTCTAAGAAACCATTTAAATCTATAGAAAGAAATTCTGAACCTCTAGGATTAATTCATAGTGACTTATGTGATTTAAAATCTACAGTCACTAGAGGTGGTAAAAAATATTTCATAACATTCATTGATGACTATAGTAGATTCTGTTATGTTTATTTATTAAAAAGCAAAGATGAAGCTCTAGAAAAATTTAAAATATGGAAATTAGAATTAGAAAAACAGATAGGAAAATCTGTTAAAATTCTAAGATCCGACAGGGGTGGTGAATATGATTCACACTTATTTTCTGAATTTTGTGAAAACAATGGAATAATACATCAAACTACAACTCCATATTCTCCTCAGTCTAATGGAATAGCTGAAAGAAAAAATAGGACTTTAAAAGAAATGATGAATGCCATGCTTATTAGTTCTGGTTTACCTTATAATTTGTGGGGGGAAGCAATTCTCTTTGCTTGTTACATTTTAAATAAAATACCTCATAAAAATTGTGATAAAACTCCTTATGAGTTATGACATAAAAGGCGTCCATCCTTTAAATATCTTAGAGTGTGGGGGTGTTTAGCAAAGGTTGCTTTACCTACCCCAAAGAGAACTAGAATAGGTCCTAAAATTGTTGACTGTGTATTTTTAGGCTATTCTCAAAATAGTAGTGCTTACAGATTTCTAATAATAAAATCAGAAAATAATGGAGTAGATTCAAACTCAATTATTGAGTCTAGAGATGCAGAGTTCTTTGAGAACTGTTTTCCTTTTAAGGAAAACTCTAAAGGTAGAGATCCTTTGTTATCAACTAGTTCATCAACAATAAATCAATATGTACCTTTAGAAAATTCAATAGAACCTGTGGGTATTTCTAATAATTCTTTAGAAGAATTAGTACTCAGAAAAAGTAAAAGAGCAAGGAAGGACATAAACTTTGGTCCTAACTTTATTACTTTTTTATTAGAAAATGATCCTAATTCCTTTAGAGAGGCTATGTCTTCTCATGAAGCATCATATTGGAAAGAAGCTGTTAATGCTGAAATGGACTCCATTATGGCTAATAATACATGAGAATTAGTAGATCTTCCTCCTGGAAGTAAAACAATTGGATGTAAATGGATATTTAAAAGAAAACTAAAAACTGATGGATTCATAGATAAATTTAAAGCCCGGTTAGTTGCTAAGGGTTTTAGACAAAAAGAAGGAATAGATTTCTTTGATACTTACTCACCTGTAACTAAAATTACTTCCATTCGAGTATTGATGTCACTTGCATGTATTTTTAACCTTGAAATACATCAGATGGATGTTAAGACTGCATTTCTAAATGGAGATCTTGAAGAAGAAATCTACATGGATCAACTTGAGGGGTTTGTAATTCAAGGTCTAGAACATAAGGTTTGTAGATTGAAAAAATCTCTTTATGGTCTTAAACAAGCACCTAAACAATGGCACCAAAAATTTGATAATGTGTTAATATCAAATGGCTTTAAAATAAATGAAGCAGACAAATGTTTGTACTCTAAATATTTTGGCAGAGATTGTGTAATCATCTGTTTATATGTAGATGATATGCTAATTATAGGAACGAATAAAGAAATCATAATTAGCACTAAGAAATTCTTAAACAAGAATTTTGACATGAAAGATTTAGGAACAGCAGATGTAATTCTTGGAATTAAAATTCTAAAAAATTTTAAAGGGATAACTTTATCTCAGTCTCACTATATTGAAAATGTGTTGAAGAAATTTGAGCAATATGAGTGTAAACCTGTTAAAACACCTTTTGATCATAATTGTATGTTGAAAAAAACATACAGGAGAGGGTGTATCTCAACTAGAATACTCAAGGGTAATAGGTAGTCTCATGTACATAATGAACTGTACAAGACCAGATATAGCTTATGCTGTAGGAAGACTTAGTAGATATACTTGTAACCCAAGTCAAACTCATTGGGATGCTTTGATCAGAGTATTGAGATATCTGAGACACACATTAGATTATGGTCTAAATTATAAAAGGTATCCCGCTGTATTAGAAGGATACAGTGATGCAAATTGGATTTCAGATTCAGATGAATCTAAATCTACGAGTGGATATGTATTCACTCTTGGAGGAGGTGCAGTGTCATAGAAGTCTACAAAACAGACCTGCATAGCCCGATCTACTATGGAATCGGAATTTATAGCTTTGGATAAAGCTGGTGAGGAAGCAGAATGGTTGAGAACATTGTTAGTTGATATACCACTTTGGAGAAAACCAATGCCTGCGATTCTAATACATTGTGATAGCCAAGCTGCTATAGCTAGAGCTAAGAATGTATCCTACAATGGAAAATCCCGACATATTCGTCGAAGGCATAATTCAGTTAAAGAGTTACTAAATAACGGAATTATTGCACTTGATTTTGTAAGGTCAAAAGAAAATTTGGCGGATCCATTGACCAAAGGGCTAGCTAGAGAGCTAGTAATCTGTACATCGAGGGGGATGGGGCTAAAGCCTATTGATAAATAATCACCTACAACAGTAACCCAACCTACTTGATTGGAGATCACATGAACTAGGTTCAAAGGGAAAACAAGTTGTTGAGTGATTGTGTGAGAGCACTAATATGAAGAATTCTCCTCTCTCATCCCTATGGTGTAGTAGTGCTAATTGTAACGAGATGATGATGAGTCTTTGACTCTTAATGCCTTCTATAGCTGATTTTCAGTGGGATGTTATGTTACAAGACATTCTTGATAGAGGTACCTATATGAGTGTGGAAGTGGGGTCGTTTCCTATGAGAATTGAGGCTGATTCTCTAGAGCGCTCATGAAAACCGGGATATTGCACATGGCTGATAACGTGCACAACCGTTAGAACTCAATTGTAAAATGTTTTTTATTTTGTGTTATTGTGCGTGTAATAAATTATTAATCTATGAACCAAAGAACTTGGTTCAAGACTCAGTTCACCAATCTCTTCGTAGATTTAATATATTAACACTAAGTCAAGGTTCAAGTCCAAAAGACACCTCGTCTTAATCACAGTAAATTCGCATCTCTTTTTATCCGCTTTCTTAAATGATTCAAAATTATGTTTTATGTGGGGGATTGTTGTATTTTGTGTGTGGGGTTCTTTGGTGTTGTTGGTGTTGTGGGTGTGTTGTGTAAAAAGTGTAAAACTTAATTTTTGCCTTGTGTTTTTAGTCCCACATCGGAAAGAGAGAAAGTTGTGAAAGAGTTTATAAACTCTAACACTTTCATACTTGGGTAATAATATAGGAGTGGGCTAGGCCCTCGCGCATGTGTGAGGCCCAAGGGGAGGCCAAAGTTGTTTCAATGGAAATTTGGCGAGCCGGGCCGGAAACCCTTCATGCGCGACGCGTTGCGGGTCGCGCCGGTGCGCAAACATCAAAGACACACACACGCGCGGCCGGCCGAGCCGGGCTGGGCTGGGCCGCGCGCGTGGGGCTTGAATGGTTTTTTATTTTACTTCTCCTTGGCTTTTGGGTTACTAAAAGTTACCGTTTTATTACTGTTATAAAATATTTAATCACTCTATTAAAAACGGTATTAAGAATTTAATTTCCTATTTCGGTTTCAGATCTAAAAGAATTTCCTTTTGGTTTTTAGAAATTCTATATAAGTGTATTAGTTTCTGTAAACAATACACAACAAAAAACACGAATTTCAGAGTTCTCTCAAAAAGCTTTCTTTTGTGATCTTCCGATTTTTTTACGGTTGAGTTCGCTATGACCAGAGAAAGGAGAGTGCTCCCTTATCTCTGGAATAGATCGTTGTATCCTGGGGGTGCCCGCATTTATCCTACGAGCATCACAGGTTGAGAAGAACCTGTAGGGGCGGATTTCACCTTAAGGTCAGCGTGTCATAACACGTGCCTCGATCTTCTCTACTGACGAGTTGCTGGTGATCTACAGATTTTTTGTTGCTGTTCTCAAACATACAGATTCTGAAATTCTTATCTACGGGTCTACTGCTACATACGAATTGGTGATCGGTAAACTCTGCCTTTTAGCATACAGATTATAACAAAAAGAGCTTTATGCAACTCAACCAGTTTGCTTCAATGGACTATATATTGGCAAGATATAACAGGATTTGTCTTTCACGGACGGTACGCTACATTCTAATTTTACAAAGCACATAGCAATGAGCTTCAACATACTGACATTTGCATCTTCAGCAATGCAAATGGTGACAGTAACCTCCCTCCTTCAGCCGCACCTACCCTTAAGCACACCGGTCCGGATCTTATGTACTGTTGATGTGTCAAATCTTTCTCAAACTGTATGCTGGAGGGACACTTGTACAATTTTTTTGGGGATCGGATTTGAGCAAGATCAAAACCATCTACAATGTCCAACATATGGTGATAAAAGAGAAGTCATTTCATTTTCCCCCTTTTTTTTTTTTTGACTTCTCTCTCTTTAATATCTTCTCCCTTTTTTATCGCCACATGTCTAAAGCCCACCAAGAGCAAGATGGTTTTGGTCTTGCTAGAGCAAGACCAAATCCTATCCCTTTTCTTCTGCCAGCCCCCCAACTCCATAACAAGGAAATTGGATCACAGCCAATTGCGATTGAACTCCACCTCCATAGGTCAACACACGTCTCTTTTAAATTCTATTAACCGTGGTTAAGATTCACTAATCCTTAGGGTCTCAACAATCTTGTGAGTTTTGGCTCAAAATTTGTATATGAGTTTTTGTTGGGAAGTTAGTATGGATCTTACCCGGATCTTTGATGACCCGGCGTGCGACCCGATTACCAAAATTTTAACCCGTATTTCCAACCTGTTTTGTCTTCTCGTTGTAACCTTAGATATATAAAGGGTTTTCTTTGAGGATGAGTGAAGAAAAGAATTTTTCGAGGATTTCGGAAGAGTTTGTAAACACTGTTTTTCTCCTGTATTCTTAGTGAATTTTTTGTTGTTTTCTTTTGTGGACGTAGGCACTTTGCCGAACCATATATCTTGTCTCTCTTATGCGATTGTTTGATTTATCGTTTTCTTATTTCTCTAGATTTGTCGAATTAGTTATAACAAATCTAACCTTGGTTTTTACAAAAAAAATATTTTTAAAAATTAACCTTAGGTTGAGAAATTTTAACCATAGGGTTAATTTTTGTTTTAAGATTCACTAATTGTTGGCATCTATTCTTGCTGCAGTTATTATTATTATTTTTTATATGAAAACCACAAAAAGTAAGGGTATTTATGTCTAATGAATTGTGGTGTTTTTAATTAAGACACGTGGACAAATAGTAGGTGTCGCCTTGCTATTGGTGCAAAGCTTATTTTCTTGAGATCAAATCACAGCCAATCGTGATTGAACTCAGGGAGAGTTCAATCGCATCCACATGTCAACACGTGTTCAACAATCTAACCTTCGTTTTTAGAAATTATTTTTTATAATAATTTAATCTCAGGGTTAAATTTAAAAAAAAAAAGAAATTCTAAAATCTAAGATTAGATTAGTGAACCCTAAGTGTTAAGGAATCTTAACCATGATTAATAGGGATTAAAAAGGACATGCGTTGACTTGTGGGTGCTATTGAGCTCTCCCTAATTTCACGATTGGATGTGATTCGATCTCTAGTTTTTTTTGGTTGAATTGATATCATGTAACAAACACATAGCTAGAACAAAAATAGCTGCTAAAATGCCATAAGAGTAAGTCCAAACAACCACTCCAAAAGGGCCTGTATGGAGAAACAAATTAGCAAATCGTTTAGAATTTACTAGGTTTCGGACCTTCTGAGTTGTAATAACTCCTAAGCAAGTGTCCGAAGATTTTTGTCCCGTGCTTTATTAATATGAGAAGTGCTAGCCCTATTCTCAATCAACCCATACTCTCACAGTCAACCCATACCCTCACTTTCTACCATTCACCTGTCCATTTTTGGGTGAGAGGGTGCTTTAATGTTGCGGAATTGACAAATGGTTGATGAAAGTTGAGAGTAGGAGTTGATTGAGAGTAGGGCTAGCATTCTTCATCCTAGGATGTTGGCACCTGGCATTCATTATGACTAGTGAAGCTGATAATTTTTACCACAACACGGAAAGGTCCACTACCATTATAGTGGACTAGTGGGCGGCACATGTGATGCACGTAAGAGAGAGGAAGGGGAGAGAGTTTGGGAAGAGGGATCCTACTGAGGGCATTTCTAAAAAATTAAAGAATATTTTAGGTATAAAAACTTGAAGATCATTTTGCATAAAAAAATTGTGAGAGACACATTACTTATTGAAATATGATGTTGAGACATTTTAAGAACCAAAAAGCTTTAAATACATTTTTGATATAGCAAAGAAAGAGGGTAGGTGGGGCCTTGGTGAGACGTTCTTTTTTTGGAGTATTTAAGAGAGCGAGGAGTCTGGTTACGCCATTGAGGTCGCCATCATAGTTGTGAGCGACTCACCATGTGTCCCTTTTAACACTTCTTACTGTGATTAAAGATTCACCCACTCATAGGGTTCACCCATTTATCCTTGATTTTTAGAAAAAAAAGTACCTACAAGTTAGTGAATTTTTACTAAGGTTTTAAAGAAATTAATATTTTTTTTTACTTCTCCACACATTATGCGTCATGTGGTCGGAGAAGTCATTTCATTGTCTCCCATGATTTTGACTTCTTTACACATTATGCGACACATGACGATAAAGTGGTGAAAAAAAGAGGGATAGATATCAAGTGGGGAGAAGCCAAGAGTATGGGAGAAAATGAAAGGACTTCTCTATTTTTTTATCACCACATTTCGCATAATGTGTGGAAGCCACAGACCACCTTTCCGGCATCGCCAGAGATCTATTCCCACGAGTTAGTGTGTCAATACGACCATGTTTAGCCCAACTTCTAGCCAAGGAAAGGGATTTAGCATGCCCTTGTCAGACCAAATTTGTAAGACTCATCCCAGGTCAACACGTGTCCCATTTAATAGTACTAAATTGTAGTTATGATTCACCAACCCTTAGGGTTCAACCATCTAACTTTGATTTTTAGGAAAAATTATTAAAAAAATTTAAACCATAAGAGTTAAAATTTCTTCATCAGCATTAAAAGGGCAGTTAATGGAAATCTATGAGTGGGCAGAAAATTTTAGTGTGGCGAGGGCCACACCAAATCGGATCCCTCTAACCAATGAAAAGATACTAACACTACTAGTCTGTTTTGCAGCCTAACCGTATTCACAATATTGAGTTAATTTTCTTTTTTGGTCTAACTTAAAGTGTGCAAGTGCCAACAACACAACCACGACAAGGACAGAAAACTGAACCCCACACACATTCACTCTCCTCCCTAACTCTATTGTTCAGGAGGAGATTTAAATATGAACAGAGCTTTGGTTGAACAGTCAAGAGCAACCCAAAAAAAATGCTTGAGAAGTAAACGAAATTCTACCGGGAAAAAACAAGAGAAAGAAGGTAACTAATAGCGAAAAAACATGCAAATCCAAATCCAAATCTAATCGAGAGCTTTTAATCACTTTCCACTCTTAAATAACACATCCATAGATAGATATAGATACAACCATAATCATCGTACATAGATTAGATATACATTTATGTTAACAACAAAACAAGGTGGGGATCCTTCTCATTCGAAAAATCTCATCATGACAGCATCTCCTACCTTCTTCTTCATCTTCCTCCTCTCAAAACCCACTCGTCCTCCCATTTAACTGTAACAACAAACCTAGTGGGGATCCACTTTCTTTTTTAATTCTCTCTTTACCTCCCAATGTTTCTGCAACCAATCCTTCAATTTCACTGACACTAAAGAAGAATGTCTGATTACAAAGCTACGTTTCTGAACGACCAGCTCTCGAAACGAACCTCTATCTTTGGTCTCCGCTTGTGGGTTGTTCTTGGTATCTGTGTTGGAGCTTCGTTTGTTCTTCTTCTCTTTCTCATATCCCTCTGGTTCACCTCAAAACGCAATTCCACCTCCAAACACAGGCCCCCTCAGAACCCCACAATCCCATCCCCAGCTGTGTCCAAAGAAATTCAAGAAATCCGAATCGACCATGCCCGGAACCCAATTCTCCACCATCAAGACAACAAGCCTCCACCATTATCCGAATCTGAACCATTTGGCTTAACTGAGGGGCAAGTGCCTCTTCCCCCGCCCGAGGAAGATGGCCCAATGGGGCTTCACAGAATTCAGGTGCCGGTCTCGGTTCCTGAGGTTTCCCATCTGGGTTGGGGGCATTGGTATACCCTCAGAGAGCTTAAGGATTCGACCAATGGTTTCGCTGACGAGAATGTGATTGGCGAAGGTGGCTATGGGATTGTTTACCATGGTGTCCTGAAGGACAATACTCAGGTTGCTGTCAAGAACTTGCTCAATAACAGGTGCCTTAACCTTTTTTTTTTTTTGCCTAAAATGTTGCTTGGTTCAAGTTTGTGAGAATGCTTCATATAATTCAGTTTCGGACAAACCCAGTTGAAAATTGTGAATACAGTAGTTGTATCTATTACCACATCGGCCATCCAAAGGTGGGTTGATATGAATTTGTTTGTTTTTTTGTTAAAAACTTCTTCTCATGTAGTATGGAGTTCCATATGGCTGTGTTCTTAGGAAATGGTTAATGGGGTACTTCTTATTCTTCAGGGGACAAGCTGAGAAGGAGTTTAAGGTTGAGGTTGAGGCAATTGGACGTGTTCGGCATAAGAATTTAGTGAGGTTGCTTGGCTACTGTGCTGAAGGAGCTCATAGGTACTTTGATCTTTCAAAGCCACTGTCCACATCCCTCTTCTTCTTCTTTTTTAAAATTCCAATTCCCATGCTGTGGTATTGCAAGCTAAAAGTGTTCTGTTCATGCCTTAGATTGAACAATGTCTGGTGATTTTATCTTCTTAGACTGGCTCCAAAAGGGATGTCTTCTGTAGATGCCTGATCACTTGTTGTTGGTCTGTTTTAGGATGCTTGTTTACGAGTATGTAGACAATGGTAACTTAGAACAGTGGCTTCATGGGGATGTAGGGCCTTATAGCCCTCTTACATGGGAGACTCGTATGAACATTATCCTTGGAACTGCAAAAGGGTATAATTACAATTGAGTGAAACTCACTATTTGAGCTACTTCAGATTCTTATATTGTTGGTCGCAACTGAAACTGGACTAAAATGTAGGTTGACATACCTTCACGAGGGACTCGAACCCAAGGTTGTTCACCGTGATGTTAAATCAAGCAACATTTTGCTCGATAAGCAGTGGAACCCCAAGGTATCTGACTTTGGCCTTGCCAAACTCCTGGGTTCGGAAAGGAGCTATGTCACAACTCGAGTGATGGGAACATTTGGGTCAGTTCAGTCTCTCTCTTACTTATAATTACCTTTCGACTCTATTTAATTTTCGGGAAAAAAATTGTCTGGGATCCATGGACATGAGGGTTAAGAAGAAGGGATGATAACTCTCTACTTTGGATTTTGTAGCTACGTGGCTCCTGAATATGCTAGTACGGGTATGTTGAACGAAAGAAGTGATATATATAGTTTTGGGATTCTTATAATGGAGATAATTACTGGGAGGAACCCAGTTGATTATAGCCGTCCTCCGGGAGAGGTTTGTATCAAATTACCAAGATCACTTGCTTATAGTATCTTAAAAAGTACTTTAAAAAACTTTTCAGATATCTTTTTTTTCTTTTTCTTTGTAATTGCAACTTGCAAGTTGGGGATTTTCAGGTGAACCTAGTTGAGTGGCTTAAGATGATGGTTACAAACCAGAATGCGGAGAGAGTTTTGGATCCTAAAATACCTGATAAACCTTCTTTGAAGGCATTCAAGAAGGCCCTTTTAGTTGCTTTACGATGCGTAGACCCAGAGGCAAAAAAGAGGCCAAAGATGGGACATGTGATACATATGCTCGAAGTCGATGATTTCCCCTTGCGAGATGTATGTCTTTGTTTTTCCCCTGAATTTTCTACTCCTTTGATAGTAATCCACTTTAATTTTGGATTTGATGCTACAACTAGAATATCTTCCACATGAGGTTTCTTTTTCTCCGTGAACTTGCAATTGCTAATCCTTCCCTCCTTTTTTTTCCCTGGGTAAGCTGGGAAGGTACCATACCCATGATTCGATAACTTAAGCCCAAAGCAGAAAAGTTACCTACAATAAAAATTGGAACTACTAGCTCTCCAATTTCAACCTAAAAACTATAAGAACCACAAACACTACGTCTGTTTTTATCATTCTATTAATGCTATCTAGTTCTTTGGTACAATTTTTTCATTTTAGTTACCCGGAAAGCTTTGTGCAACTAGTTTCAGGATCATAGAGCTGGGCGGGACCCTGGACACACTCATCGTGATTTGTGACAGTCCAAAGGATAAACAAGCTGTAAAAGAATAAGGTGATAGTATTGGGTATGAAAGTGGCACCCAAGCCAACAGGTCAAGGTGGAGAAAGCAGGAATGCCAAGAAGAGCAGTAGAAATATGCCAAGCTCATGTAAAAGATGATTTGGCACGCCACCATTGTTAGTCTGTGTTGTTTGTATTTTTCGTAGCATATTGTGAGATGCTTTATATGCTATCAATAGCGATTCAATTTAGACATCTCCGTAGCATGCATGAGGTGTATTTGTATGTTGGAATTATACTGTTATACATTTTAATCATCGTTACAGGAAGATCATCTCGCCTTTATTCCAATCTGATTCCAAATTCTGGGGTTCTTAGTTCTTAAACTTTCCTTGATTCTTCATTCTACTAAACTATGCAAGTTTCTCCAATCAGACCTTTCTAGACTAGCGCCTGCTAGACAGAAGCTGATAAAATCTGTCAGTATTTTTCCTTTAACCGACCCAGCATTACACCCCACAGATTGAGGAATGTTACATAAGTTTCTGCTAATCAAATGTGAAAAAGATGGCCAAATTTACTGCAATTCCATCACAATCAACATAAAAGTCACATGGCTGAGTACTAAATGTTTCCTGAATTCCCTTTGATCAATAGGGTAGAACAGGGCTTTTCGGCAAATGAGGTGGGGTTGGATTGAAGGAGATAGGTCCCTCCACTCACATGGGGGATATTTGCATTCTCCATAGGCTTAGGGAGTCTTGGGTGTGACTTGAGAAACCTTGACAGCTGGGGGAATCTTTGGACCCTTCTCCATTGATTGGGTTTGCTGTTTTGGGTCTTAGGGTTTTCTCATTTGTGCTTTGGTTTTTGTTTTGGAAGAAGAGGCCCACACGAAGCATTCCTCTCTTGGTGGTTTTGGATTTTGTGTTTATTTCCTTCTGGCTTGTGTGTGTAAGAGAGAGAGTGTCACCTTGGCATGTAGCAATTTAGCTTTGTTTGATGCATTGGCTATAAACATCCACTGCAGATGGACGTTTCACAAGTTATTATTGCCTGTAAGGAATTTCTGTTGAGGTCAGTTAGTATCTATCTCTCTGACTCAGAAAGTTTATCATGCAGAAACTCAAAGCCTTTTCTTATCCGTTTTACACAATTCAGGCAAATTTTGTTAACAAGTGAGAATGTGAAAGCATGTCTCATACAGTGTCGAGAGGGACATTAGCATGCAGTCTGGACTCTGGAGAACCCACTTAATGGGTCCAGATCACACTGATGATATGTTCCTGACCACTGGATCAAAATTTATTTTTGGAAGGGTATGAGCTATCTTGATGCTGAAGATTACTACAAAATTGATTTGGATGGTTTCTCTTTGGTATATGGCCTCATTTATCTATGGTTAGTTGTTAGAGTTAGTAAATGGCAGGTGGGTTTCTAGTTTGCCACATCACTAAGGAAAACTTTTCTCATTGGGACTTCATCCCAGGACCTCTCTTGAATGAGATTCACACCTTACCATCTGAGTTAGAGGCAGGTGATTTGGATGGTTCAGATCATCCAATTCCTCTTGGGAGGTGGTTCATTGAGAGTGAGATCCCCATCAATGGGCGCGTTGATTGAGGCCTGAGGGCAGAGATGGGCAACATATGGATAGATAAACTCCACTTTTTTACAGAGCTTAGTTGCCGTGTAAGGAGTGTTTGGTAACAAAGCTTATACTGTCCGGCAATGGTCCAACCTTGTATAAGTTGTTCAATTGAGCTAAATGAGCTGGTAGTTCAGTGAGGGGGGGAAAATATTTAATGCACCAGATCAATGCCCTTCTCGAAATGATGGAGCGGTGGGTCACCATATACTATGGGAGGATGATAAACCTAGAGTGGCATCATTTTTATTTTTTTTGGGAACTCGGGGTGTCCCAACCCTTTGGGTCAGGACTAATCCCCGAGGGTGTGACGTGAGCCCGCAACCCGCCACACCAGGTAAGTCCGGGTAAACCCGTGCGGGGGTGGCATCATTTTGTGATGGAGATAAGAGATCTCCTGTTAAGCCCTAAGCAGGATTAGGAGGTCCATGCAAATATAAATATGCTTGGATCTACTTAAAACCAATGCCAAAGTGAATTCCAGGTTATGTATGAAGTGGAGTTAATTTGGATTTTTTTTTGTTTTTTTGGAAAAGCCACTTGCGGGGGGGGGGGGGGGGTTGGCCAGACCCCTACTAGTTTATTAAAATTATTAAATGAGTAGGCGTAATACCTTACCCCTATAAAAAAAAAAAAAAAAAAAAAGATCAAAGGAATCATGTCCTTCCAAGACCTTGACAACTTTATCATGTCTCTGAATAGTTTATTATCTTTGTTCCGGCAAGCTTCTTCGAAAAGAAAATCAGCTACCTAAATCTTTTCTGAGAACACATGCTGAAATAAGATGTTGCATTTTCCATTCAATGTAAAAATTTTCTTTCACCAATACCAAACCTTCAAAGGAGGCTCTACCATACTATTAACAACTTCCATAGTAATATTAAAATCACTTTCAACAACAAAATTAAATAGACCATACTTATCACAAAATGTACACCCATCATAAACAATTCTAATCTCCGCTAAAGTGTTTGAAGTAATACTATAATATTCATAGAAAGCCAAAACCAATTTGTCATTTGGGCCTCAAAAAATATGCCACCACCTTCATTTTCCCAGATTCGCAATAGCTGCGCCATCAGTACTCAATTTAAACCATGTAGGATGACTCTTCCTTGCTTGGTTATAGACAATTGCATAAATTTTTTTACCATGTAGGATGGTAGCTAGGGGTGTCAACGAGCCGAGCCAAGCTCAGCTAGGCATTGCTCAAGCTCAGCTCGAGCTCGAAAAGTTCAGTTCGTGCTCGGCTTGTTCACAAATCATCGAGCTCGAGCCGGTTTGTTAAGCTCTAATTTTTTTAAAAAAATTGTATAGTGGGTAAGATATTCTAACAATCAAGAGATTAAATAATGGGGTACAAAGAAAATGGGAAGATAAAATAGTGCTTTTACTAACCTATTGAACATTTCATATTCTTAATTTAAAAAATTTATTTCATTTTCTTATACTTTTCAATGTAAAATTCAATATTGATAGGGGTATAACTTTACATGGATATTCATTGAATTAGTCGAGCCGAGTTGAGCTACCTCTTACTTGAGCTCGACTCGTTATCTAAATGAGCTCACTCACTTGGCTCAGCTCGGCTTGACTCAATGAACTTTTTAATCCTGCTTCAAGCTCAGCTCGTTTCGAGCCGAGTCGAGCAGTCTCCGGCTCATTTACAGTAACCCTACCCGCATCATATGCTTCATTTATAGTTTCCTTCAATAACACAAGCCACATGTGCTAGCTAGCCTTGGACCCTCATATAGCGAGTTTTGTTTCTTGTGTGCTGGCAAAGATGTTGATGTTGGGGTCGGTGAAGTGATGGATTTGATAATAGATGAAAAGAAATGTTAGCCTTACTCTCTATGTTTAAAAAAAATAAAAAAATACTCCCCAATAATATGACACCTGTGTAGTCGCTATTGGGTAAAAGATGAAATGAGATTTTAGAAGAAAGGAGAATAAAATGCTTCAGATGAGTGAATTTTGTGCCAAAATCTAAGAGCACGAGGAGATTGTTCATCTAAAAAAAATCTAAAGAGTTTTTTTTTTTTTAAAGTTTTAATAACTAGAAAAAGAAAGATGAAACACTTATCACGACAGGAGCTAGAAGCAATATCGAGCAATGATAGGAGCCGGCGAGAGCAATGATGGAGTTGATCGTGAGGAGAGAAGACAGTTACAGTGATGAGAGAAGAGAATGGGGAAGAAACCTATTTATTTAAACCTCTTTCTCTTCTTTTGACATAAGGGTAAAAATGTCTTACAAAGCATTTGAAGTGTAAGAATAAAAAAAAAAAATATGGTTTTTTTTTTTTTGGGTTCAAGATATACGCTTAGGCCACAACCACAACGCCGGTTAGGTGTTAGTATCTATTCAGTTAGTGGACGGGTAGAGAGTATATACAAACTCCCACCCTCTTCGAAATAGAATCCGGTACCTTTCCTCAAAGCAGGGGATACACTATCACTGGGACAAAGCCCTGGTGTGTGGTTTATTTTGGGTCTCTCAAAGAACCTTGGTGAATGACTTGGGATCATATCTCGTTAATGCTAGTGAGGAGACTGCCAGCACCATTCCTATGGTGGCACGTACTCCTTGCACATGCCATCAATGTGCTGTGCATGCAAATCAATACCTGCAAAGGGTATATGGCATCTCAGTAGTTGGTGCTCGCGACCTCTTGCCGGCACCAAGTGGAGATGATCTCGTGTTTTGGGTGTATATTGGAAAACAAACCCAATAACCTATCCCGTCAAGACAAAAGAGTGCTTAGTGAGCATCTCATAGAAACGGACTTTGCAACTGAGACCCTCTTAGGGCCGAGACCACAGAGACCATGTTCTAAGAGCATAAGATTTCAGGTGAGACTCATTTCACATGGTGGGTTCCACCTTAAATCCCATGCTCTTAGAGCTAGGTCTGAGTGGTCTCGGCCCTAACAGGGTCTCAGAAGCTTTATCCCATAGAAACATGTTAGTATATAAACTAGAGATCAGGTGGTGAGAAAGCAGTTGGATCATGCAATTTTTTTTTGTCAAATACGATAAGCCAGTTACCAGTATGAAACCGCGATTTTGCATGTATGTGAATCGGGCCTGAAAATCGGACAGTTATGGTCTTATGGATCCCGAACCCGATCGGATCTGGAAATGGTGCGAAAGGGGGTCCGCTATAGTCCTGAAGAATATGGATGGTTATATCATACCTCTGCTCCTCCCAACAGATCGTCATTAGCAGTCTCTCTCAGTCAGAGCATTAACCATGGTAAGCTTTAACAGCACAGCATCCAAATACTTTGTTCCAAGGGCAGTTCTTCATTCCCATGTTTTAGGTTTATTCATAATCTTTTTTTTTTCCTCTAGGGTTTCAACTTCCACTCAAGCTGTTCATGAATCTTTTGCGGTTTCTGCATTTCTATGCAAATTACAGAAAGCGTATTGTATGCGAAGAAAGATTGTTACTCACAAAGCATCCGTCGTCGACGTTCTAACATTTCCAAGTGATGAAACTGATTCAGAGCTTCAAATTCAAAGAGTACGTGAGGAGGATCTTCTCATGGATGCATTACCACTGGTATCTGACCAATGACGGGATCAAGTTCCTCCAATATCTCTTCGATTTGCCTTCTGAGATTATCCACATTTTGGCTGATGTGAGGGCCCGGAGGAAACAGACTCGAGTATGTATCATCCATGGCGAGTTTCTTGCTCAGATGTGATTGCTTTTATGCTTATTTTAGTTGATATTGTAGTTCTGCACATCATACAATGTAGTGAGGACTGTATTAAGTTGGTAGTTTGGATTGGACTAATTTGGACTGGTATTCCATATTATTTATTTCATATGCGGATATACCAGCAGAAAAGTATTCATACATATGCTTTAGGCTACCTATCTTTATTGGCATTGCTTTGATGTTTTTGAATTGTGAAGAACCTATGATCATAAGTTTTTTTTCTTTTTAGGTTTAATTTGAACTTTTGAAATGGGGAATTCAATTGGGAAGATACAAATCTATAAATTTTCTTTCTTTTCTCCCTCATAGCTTATCAACGTTTAGAGATTTGATAAGTTTTTTTACTAAGGTGTATTCTGTTGAACTTGTAGTTTTTTTTTTTTTTTTCATCTTTTTGATTAACGACGAAGAAATATATTAACATGAACAGATGGGGTCAAGCTCCATATGGAAGTCATAAACATTATTAGGTTTCCTCGTTAATGTCCATGTACATAATATTATTGGGTTTCTGGTTACTTGGTCATGCAATGGATAAGGGTTGGTTTCTTTTGATGGTGTTTACTTTTACAGTGTTTCTTCGTGCAGATGACCACCTCTGTTCGAGGCTGACAGGCCTATATTTGGTGATAGGGATGGGCGCCATGAGGGTCCTCCTGGGGGTCAAGTAAAATTCAGTAGTGACAAGGGTGGTGTTCCACCTGAATTCCAGCCGTTATTCAGGGTAAGCACTGCCAGATGCTGTTCGTCACTGATCAAATACATTAAAAAACCTGTCAATGGAGGTAATAAAATGACATTTTATTGCCTGTGTGCTTCTTCCTTTGTATGCATTACTTATCCTACTTTAACTAAGGTCATTGTCTTTTGTGCTATTTGTAAGTTGTATTGGTTTTGTAGTTTTTCTTTCATCCAATGGTAGGTCCTCTTTTTTTCCCCCTGTTCTCTTTCCAGGCTACATCACATGCAATCTGGTTTGCTGGTAAACTTTAATTAATTTTAACACAGTACTTATAGTGTGCTCTGAATTATGATTCTTGGCTTCACTTAGTTTTGTGTTTGTCCTCCATTGGCATTTGTTCCATTCACATTCTGTTGAGAACTAGAAGATAGTCGTACACATCTGACTTTAAAACTAAGGTCTAGCATACAGAATGCATGAATGAGAGACTTCCCTTTTTTTTTCAAATGATATTATCAGTACACCTGATTTGATCATATATTTTACATGCATGGCGAAAAGAAAGGGAAAATCACGTTTTCTTCTTGTTCATTAGTTGAAGTCATTAGTTAATTGCTTGAATTGGGCCTCCACTCTATCAATGAGAGTCAATCTAAAATTCTTATTTCCAGTCTCGAATTTTTCCTGTCAATATCATTGACTTGTATAAGCACATATTCTTTTGCCTTTTTTGGTGAATTGCTTGAAGTCACTTTTTCACTTCCCTCGGAATAATCTAGAATGGCCTTGAGGGAATGAGATCTGGAGACCTGTTGCATGAAGGAACCTCCTTACCTTCCCAAGTTTCAAAACCTTCAGGAGAAAATTGTGTCCTTGCCACTACGTCCCAATCAGCACAAATCATGGGTAGCATGGGTAAGAAGACTGCAATGGGATTTGAACCTTGTAGTTGCAGGGACAAAATTGTGAATTTAACACTTGCATGTAACACATTGGATTTGTTTCTGCATAGTTACTTGCTGGGTGTGTGAGATAATGGTTTAAGAGGCAGACTGGGTTTGTGGAAGAGTTCTGAGTTAGGTTCTGTGTTACCAAGGGCTGGGTGGCTATCTACGGCTGCCCTTTGTCCACAATATTATTTATTTCAGTATAACTAGCTAGCATAAAGTACTCTGGACAGGAAGAAGCTAGATTGCCCACACTTCATTTTGACCTAATTGCAGGGACTCCTTTAGTAAATCATCAGTCACAGCTTGTGTCAGAGGCATATGCTTTATCTATGGAAAGGGGGAAAGTACAAAAAGAACATATGGTGCTCAAGTATGAGCCGTTAGAGCATCATCTGATATTTGATTGACCAGTGTCCTAGTTCCAGATTCAGCCTCACTACAATACACAACCACAGGAATGTATTCGAGTGTCAGTCTGATTATTTTAGTGCAGTATTATAAAAAAAAAGAAAAAAAAAGAGAAACATAGTCCTCATTATGAGCTCTGTAGTCTGTAGTCTCTACCATTCCTTTAGAGAAGGAAGAGATGTTCATATCTGCAATGCCTGCCATTTATTGCAGTCATTTTACATCCTTGACTTCTGCATTAGCAACAATCTACTCTTGATTTAGATGCCAACATATCAAATATTTGTCAGGCTTGTTAAGTACGGCACCTTAACTCATTCAGCAACTGGTTAAGGAAATTTCTATATGTTCACATTGTTATATAGATATTTGTCTATTAAAGTAAAGTCCCAATTATATCAACATTACATATGTGGATAAATATTTAATACCTAAAACCTACCCAACTGGTGGATAAATACTAGCTAGGACATAAGGGAATAAAAGAAGAAACAAATACAAGTTTCAGTGTTGGATTTTCTCTCTCTCTTTCTGAACGTGGGGTTTTCCTTTTATGTAGCATAGTCACAAAAAACTGTTTTTTTATAAAAGAAACCCGTTTAAAATGCGCATTAATACCCTACCATAGAAAACGGTGTTTAAAACCTATTTTTTGAATAAACACCCATTATAGTTTTGGACTCGTTTAAAACGAATAATATGAAAAAAAAAAAAAAAATGTTTAAAATGAATAATACGAAAAAAATAGATAATCTTTTTCTTTTGGAATGAAGATTATGCAGATATTGATGACTTTGATGTTTTTTTGAGGGATTGATGAATATAAATGAGTGGTTTTATTAATATACTTATTTTAGTCTTGTATTTAATCTTGATAATTGATGTTTTAATGAAATTTAATACCTTGATGGAATGAAACAAATGTTACTTGATTACTGGATAAATTAGGGTACTATGATTGTGTATTGTGATAACATAAGTGCCATTAAAATTTCTAAAAATCCCGTTCAACACTCTCGCACAAAACACATAGACATTAGGTATCATTTCATTCGTGAAAATTGAGGAAGATGCAAGTTTGAGGGATAAACTGGAGGAGCAAACTGAACTAGTCTACAAAGCAAACCTGGTCGAGAATCTTGATGAACCCGATAAGAAGGAAATAGAAATTCAAACACTCCTACCAACAGAAAGACAAAAAAGACAAGAAGAGGAATACTAAGGACAAGAAGCCCAAGAAGGAGGCTTGCTACCATTGTGTGAAGCCTAGACACTTCAAGAAGGATTGCCGACATTTCAAGAAAAGCCAAGCAAATATAGTTGAAGAAAAGTTGGTTACAATGCTTTCTGAAGTAAACCTTATAGGAGATGAAAAAGAATGGTGGGTTGACACATGTGCTACAAGATATGTATCCAACAATCGTTTCATGTTTTCTTCCTATTAAAAGGAAATAGAATATCAATTTCTCTACATGGGAAACTCTTCTACGACAAAGATTGAAGAACATGAGAAGGTGGAATTGGACTTCACTTCTAGGAAGACAGTTACTCTTAATGATGTCTTACATGTACCCGAAGGCAGGAAAAATCTTGTATGAGCCAGCTTATTAGTAAGTTAGTATTCGAAGCTTATTAGTAAAGCATGACTTTAACTTAGTATTCGAGTCTGATAAATTTATGCTCTCTAGGAAAGAGAAATATGTTGGTAAAGGCTATGCTTTAGGAGGGTTGTTCAAAGCCAATGTTGGCTATGTTGAAATGAATGAAATTTCTGATTCTGTTTATATTATTGACTCTTTTAATTTATGGCATGCTAAATTAGGACATATAAATTTTAGATTTATGAAAAATATGTCAAAATTAAACTTGATTCCTTCACTTGAAAACTCAAATGTTGATAAATGTGAAATCATTACTACAACTAAATTAACTAGAAAATCATTTAAAAATGTAGTAAGAAAGTCTAATGTTTTAGAATTAATACATTTTGATTTATGTGATTTCTCTAAAATTACTACAAGAGGAGGAAAAAAATGTGTATAACATTTATTGATGATTGTTCTAAGTTCACTCAAGCATATTTAATTCAAAATAAAAGTGAAGCTTTAGATAAGTTTAAAACTTATAAAGCATCTGTAAAAAATCAACTAGATATCAAAATAAAAGGATTAAGATCCGATAAGGGAGAAAAATATATTTCTAATGAATTTAATGCTTTTATTTTTTTGGGTAGTCGATATCATTTACCTACGTCAATAGAGTTAGCCGGTCAAAAGTTAGCTTGGGCAGTGGAGCTCTTGCTGCTCGTACCCGGGGGGGATTAGATCCCCAGACCTTCCCCTTGGAAGGCCACACCCCTACCACTCACGCAAGAGGCGGGGTGTGAAATATAATGATTTCTGTGAAAACTAAGGAATTAGATATAAATTTATAGTCCATTATACTCAGTGTAGTCAAGGCATCGCCTAGTCGATTTTGGGCCTCAACCGCCTAGGCGCCCCTCTAGGCGGTCGAATCCAGTAATTTTTTTTTTTTTTGCTTTAAAAAAAATCTCAATAAATAGAAAACAAATGTAATGAAGAAGTAACAAGATTCTAAATCGTTTTTTAACTAAAAATACTATTTTTTTCACTAAAAATATCGTAGGGAGGCTCTGCCTAATACTATACATGGACAGTGACACGAATTTGGGTATTTGACCCAGATTTTGAAGTGTTTAATACTCCACTATGTTAACATGTCTTTGGTTATGTGATGAATGATTATAATAGACTTTTTATTTTATGTTTTTGTGGAATGTGGGTGTGGAGTTTTGGTCTTTTGGATGTTATATATAATAATATATATATGTGATATATATATTAAATTTATCGCTTAGCCGGGGCTAATCGCCTAGGCATCGCCCAGACGCCTTGACTACACTGATTATACTCTTCAACAAAATGAAATTGCATAAAGAAAAAAATAAAATTCTAGTTGAAATGATAAATGCTATGTTATGCAATTCAAATCTTAGACTTATGGGGTGAAGCACTTTTTAATTATTGTTCATATACTAAATAGAATTATAAATAAGAATTTGGATAAAATCTCATTTGAAATAATGATGGGAAGAGCACCAATTTTACACTATCTTAAAGTGTGTGGGGGGGGGGGGGGGGGGGGGGTACAGGGCATTAGTAAGATTGTCAAATCCTAAAAGATCAAAGCTTAGTCAAAGGGCCATTGAATGTGTATTAATTGGATATGGACAAAATAGCATAACATATAGATTTATGGTTATTGAAAATAATCAAGTGATAAATAAATATTCTATCATTGAATCTAGAAATGACGTCTTTTATGAAACCTCTTTTATAACAAAACCAAGTCAAGAAAATGTTAATCATAGTATTAATAGAAATGAAACAGAAATTCAAGAAATTCCAATTTTGGATGAAATCTAAATGATATAATTCAAGAACAAGTACAAGAACAAGAACAAAATCTTGAACTAACCCCAAAACTTAGAAGAAGTAAAATGACTAAAAAAGAAACTAATTTAAGAAATGATTATTTTCTATATTTAGTAGAAGGGGATCGAGATAATTTTATTCATGAATATCTATATTGTCTAAACATAGGTAGTGATCCATTAATATTTCAAGAAGCTATTAATTCAAGAGATGTAAATTTTTGGAAGGAAGCTATTAATGATGAAATTGACTCATTAATGTCAAATCAAACTTGAAAACTAGTAACTTTACATAAATGATCAAAAACTATATGTAATAAATGGATTTTCAAGAGAAAATTAAGAGCCGATGGTTCTATTGAAAAATTTAAAGCAAGATTAACTGCTAAGAGATATTAGACAAAAGGAAATAATAAATTTCTTTGATACTTTTGCACCCGTAGCACGCATAGTAACAAAGTTCGGATTCGGGAATTATTCGGCAGAGGTTAAGTTCGAAAAAAACGGGAAAAAACCGGCAAATTCGTGTTAAGTTCGGGATAAGTTCGGAAAAATAAAAATTAATAATTATAAAAAATAAGAACGTGATGCCAACTAATCCATCTACCAATCTCTATGTATTGACATCTCTTACTATGTTAACATTTATTCCAATTTCTAAAAAACAAGCATTATGTAAACTCGCAAACTCAAGAAAAAAATTACATAAGGCTTAAGTAAGCTTTATGTAATTTATGAAAAAAGAATAATTTAGATTACATGTTTGTATATGCAAACCAAATTATATAAGCAATTCAAAAATATATAAAAAGGAGAAAAATAATAATCTGAATAGATAAAATCAGAAAAGCAATATATGAGTGTATTTATTTGGCATAACATAGTTATTTAGTAAAATATAGAAATAGCTCAGAATAAATAACACAAATCTTATTTTCTCTTAGTTCAGTGGAAATTCAACAGACTAACCAGCATACAAAATTATATTTTTTCTCTCAATTCAATCGAATGTAATCAAAATCCTAAAATAGCTTACTCAAATAGAGTTTTCTCATTCTTCTATCAGTTGGCGATTTCAATCAAATGAAGATTTCTCAGTGTGAAATAAGTCTCGGGTTTTTAGTAATAATTCTATTGCTAATAATTTGTGAGAAATCTTCATTCGGAATAAGTTCGGCATAAGTTCGGAATAATTCGTTCGTTCGGGAATTATTCGCGAATAATTCGTCAGTTCGGGAATTATTCGTTAGTTCGGGAAAAAGAAGCCTTTTTAAACGGCACCCCTTAAAAAATGAATAGTTCGGGTACAATTCGGGAATTATTCAAGAACTTTGTTACTATGGTAGCACGTCTTATTATAATAAGATGTTTAATTGCTTTAACTTTAAGTCATAAATTAATAATTCATCAAATGATGAATGTAAAAACTGCTTTTCTAAATGAAAATTTAGAAGAAGAGATTTATATGGATCAACCTGAATAATTTGTTTTACCGGAAAATGAAAACAAAGTATGTAAATGAACTAAATCTTTGTATGATATAAAACAAGTTCCTAAACAATGACACACTAGATTTGATGAAGTTATTTTAAATTTTGGATTTAAAGTAAATGAATATAATAAATTTGTTTATAGTAAATTTCATAATAACATCGGAATTATAATATGCTTATATATGGATGATTTGTTGTTATTTGGAACTAATATTAATGTGATAGAAAATATCAAAAGTTTCTTGAAATCTGGTTTTGATATGAAAGATATGAGAATTGCAGATGTTATCTTAGGAATTAAGATAATAAGAAATATAAATAAAATAATAATGTCTCAATCACATTATTGTGAAAAGATATTAAAAAAGTATAACTACTTTGATATGGATTTAACATCTACACCATATGATACAAATGCAAAATTAATTGAAAATGAAGGAAGGTGTATCTCTCAACTTAAATATGCAAGTCAAATAGGACGTCATGTATGCAATGCATTGTACTAGACCTGATTATAGGATATGCTGTAGGAAAATTGAGTAAATTTACACTAACCCTAGATATATGCATTGGAATACTTTAACTCGTATTTTTAGATATTTAAAGTATTCAATGAATTATGCGTTACATTTTTCTAGTTTTTTAAATGTGCTAGAAGGTTATTGTGATGCAAGTTGGAACTCTGATGATTTTATTAAATCCACAAGTGGTTAGATATTCATTATAGGTCGAGCCGCGATCTCATGGGGATCAAAGAAGCAAACTTGCTTAACTCATCCCACAATAGAATCGGAGTTTGTAGCACTACCGGCTTGCAGCAAGGAGGCAGAGTGACTAAGGAATTTAATGCTAGAAATTTCATTAATGGTAAAATCATTGTCACCGGTTTCTATACACTGTGATAGTGAAGCCACACAATCAAAGGTCTATTGTAAAACATATGATGGAAAATCTAAACACATTGGTCTAAGACATAGTTATGTAAGAGAATTACTCAAAAAATGAGTAATCTCTGTTTTAAGTATCAGGTCTTTACAAAACTTTGCGGATCTATTTACTAAAGGCCGGAGTTGAAATGATGTGTACATGACATCGAGAGAAATGAGTTTGAAATCCATTAACTCATAAGATCACTTATAACAAAATCCCAACCTAATATTCATTAGGTTCAATGGGAAGAACAAACTATTAATATGTGATTGAAAGTGTACTAATATACACTTTAGAACTGTAATAACAAAAGAAATGTTGAGTAATGATTTTTAATAGGTCTACCTATATAGGTGTGGAAGTTTGGTCGCTTTTAAAGTGAGAAACAACTTTCTCATTAAACACTCACAGAAAACAGGATTAAAGCACAAGGCCATAAAAGTGCTAACATAAATGAACAGTATAATCTTTTGAGAAAAGTATATGTTTACATAGTCCGGTTCACCAATAAGTGTAAGCAGTTCAAGACTAAGGTCACTGAAAACACTGGTGGATTTTGATTTTGTAAACTTAGGTGATGGTTTAAGTTTGGAAGACACCATTCACTGAAAGATTTCAAATGAATAATTTTTGAGTCCCTCTTGTTTAAATTTTTTTAATTAAATCCAAAATTGTTTAAATTTAAATTATAACTGTTTTTTGTCCGTTGGATTGGTTTATGATTGTTGGGCTTTTTACAAACCTTTGTGCCTTTTCGAAAATGTGTCGTAACTCTATATATAAGAGTCTTTTAAAGGGTTTAAGTAACTTCATTTTTAATTATCTCTCTCTGAGTAAATTCTATAGTCTTTCTGTATTCTGGAATAGAGTTAGTACAACAAACTAACTCTGTTAAACAGCTTACAAGCAGTGTTCCGTTGTATCCTGGAACTGATTCGTTGGGCCCATTTGCTGACATTGTTTAGGGACGAATACAGTTTAAAGACAATATAGCCTACGTCTCAGATCTGTGTGTTGTATCTTTTCAATTTCTTGTACCATTTTTTCAACAACAGTTTTAGAATTAAATTAAATTTCAATCAATTTTTTTAGTGAAAAAAATCTCTTAAAATCAATAAATGACAATTTTGAAATTAAGCTAAAATTTAATTAATTTTTATAAATATCATTCTCTGTATATATTAGCTAAGGGGTAGTTTTAAAATTAAGCTAAAATTCAATCAACTTTGAAAGTACGATTGTCTTTATATATGAGTAAATGATAGTTTTGGAATTAAATAAAATTTAGTTAACAATTTGAACTCATGTGTAAAGGTAGTTTTGGAATTAACTAAAATTTAACCCATATGTATAAGGGCGATTTTAGAATTATTTAAAATTCAATCACCTTTGAACCAAGTAAATGATAGTTTTGGAATTAATAAATCTTCAATTAAAGTTTTGAACATGCTCATCCTCATTATATATATATATATATATATATATATAAATCAATGTTTGTAATTTACAATTTATGATACCATTCATAATTGCATTCAATTAAACCTGTATTCTTGCATACAATCCTATTCCAATTTTCAGAGCATTTTTTCTTTACTCTACACTAGTAATTTTGTTGGCATTTCCTTTAAAAATGTCATAACTAATGAAGTTGACAAGGATTAAAAATACAGTTTTGGGGGATGTGTCGGTCTCAACCGAAATCTATATGTATCGGTTTCGACATTGGTTTAAAAAAATCAAAATAAGTTAAAAGAACCAAATTTACCAAATATGATGTCTTGGGAAGTGACTCAAAGACAATGTTGTAACAAACATAATTACAATTATACAATGAATGACAACATAAGTAACTAATAAACTATACGTATCGCTCATTTCATATCAATATAAATATCGTACAAGAGGTTATTGAAACCTATATGTATCACCCATTTGTATCGGTTCGACGATTTTTATTTTCAGAGAAGATGTTGATGGTGTCAGGTTTTAATGGCTACAACAGGACTTGATACGATGTGGTTATGTTGATCAACCCATCTGAGATAACCGTAGATCACATCTGGAGCTTCTGTATCGATCTCTACACTCAAATCAAACCATTGCTTTTGATCTTTGCCAGTGAATGTTAGGGTATTGGGCTCAATTCGGATTCTCATTCCTGTAGGTACCTCCAAAACTGCTTGGTAAACGGCAGTATCACCTCCCACATTTGTCACGACCCTTGTGAAGTTCTTTACTGTTGGAGAGTTGGTTGCTTTGGTGAATATGGCAACGAAAGAAGGGTAGTTGAGGTTGGTAGGTCCTTCTTTACAATCCCATTCTCTTCGTCTGAGGACGGCACTCATCTGTCTATCATTGTAGCCGAGGCCGCACAGGAACTGAATGTAGTCTTGTAAGTCAATGTCATAGATGAGTCCAGGATCCATTGCTTTGTTGGGGTTGATATGGCCCGCTCCAAAATCAAGAGGCGTGGCAGGCAGCCCTGTCCACTGGTCTATAAAGGTCATGTATGTGCTGTCGATGGTAATTGCAGTGGTCATGATAGCTGAGCGGATGGCTCCTGGGCTCCAGTCCCGGTGGACGGCCCTCAGAAGTGCTGCCACTCCGGCAGCATGTGGTGCTGCCATTGATGTGCCTGAGTATAGTGCATAATCTGTAACCAAATCATAGATGCCTGTTTCCATGTATGGCCTGTTGGGTGCAACTGCTGCCAGCACGTCCTCCCCTGGAGCCAGGATATCTGGTTTTAAAACACCCGGGCTAACCGGGTCCGGTCCTCTTGAAGAGAAATAAGCCACTTGAGGCGCCGGTTTTGTGCCCAGCTTTGTCAGCAAGAACCTCATCTCCTTTACTGTTGCATTTTTCACTGTCATGGCGTACTCCCTTACTGAATCACTGGATCCAGTTTGTAAAACCAGGCTAGGAATGGAGTAGTCTTCTGGATCGAGAGTCGGTTTATCTATCAAGAAGATTCCTGCTTTTGCACCGGCCCTTTCAACCTCATACATCTGTGTATGGACATCAATACTTGTGCTATTATCACACAAGACCACCTTTCCCGCAACCTCTCTTGGATCCAAAGCTGAGAAGTCACATATTTCTTTGCTTGTATTGCCTTTCCCGTAGTACAATAGTGCGTTAGTGATGTAAATGCCTTGAGGAAAGTAAGATGTTCCTTCTATGGTTAACCCATTTCCTAGGGTCATTGTTGCTACGAAATTCCGATCAACAGTACCAGCTCCAACCGTCATGATCCATGGAGCTCCATTATACGTTGAGTTCCAACCTGGCCCATCATTGCCAGCAGCACAGACGACAAATATTCCTTTCTCAATTGCAGAAAGCGAAGCAATGGCTATGATGTCATCGAAATATGGTGTCTGGTCGAAGCCCAAAGATAAGGACATGATATCAACTCCGTCAGTGATTGCTTGGTCCATTCCAGCGAGCACGTCGGTTGCTGCACTTGTTTCACTGTCGGTTGCCCAGAGGACCTTGTACATGGCAACATGAGCACCTGGAGCTATTCCTCTGGCTGTACCTGTAGCATAGCCAAAGTGGCCTGCTCCAAGTACATAGTTACCAGCAGCCGTGGACGCTGTGTGAGTCCCATGTCCATAGAAGTCTCTCGCTGAATCATAGTCCAAATCCTCGGAGATTTTTATACCGGCTGCTTGGAGTCCTTTGCTAAAGGATCGAGCTCCGATGAGCTTCTTGTTACATAAAGAAGGGCTGAATGCTGTTCCATTCTCGCACTCCCCCTTCCATCTCTCTGGCACCGGCGACATCCCTCTGTCACTAAAACTTGCACTCTCAGGCCAAACTCCGGTGTCAATTATACCAATGATCACATCTTTTCCAAATGATGCGGTGGGCCATATACCGGAGTTACGTTTTAGGCCAAGGAATTTAGTGGTGTGGGTAGTGAACAGCTTGCCAAAGGACTCACGATATGTGGCACGATGAGCTGGCAATTTCTCCAGCTCAGATAGCTGAGAAGGTGTTAGCCTGGCACTGAAGCCGTGCATGACATGGTTGTAGGAGTAAAGCAACATTTCTTTGTCGGAGAGGGAATGATAGGGCGACAATGACGCCAAGGTCGACCGGTGCCATGACTCATGGGTAGAGAAGGATGCTGGTTTGTGCGAGTTGTCCATGTGGATGATGTACGTCTGGTGTTCCTCAGGCGTTGACATGGCATTGTTGCTTCCCATTAGCAGTACGAGTAACCATGTCCACACATGGTGTGAGCTCACACCCAAGAATAACCTCATCTTGCAGGTAATGAAATAGGAGATGGGTTGGTAAGATGAGGAGAAGCAGAGAGTTTGTAACTTGATAATAGGATTCTGGAGGGATAACTCTAAGTACAAATCCAGATGTGTTTCTTGGCAATTTTCCCCTGGGTCCTGTTTCCATTTTATAACCTTTCTTTCTCTACTCTCTCTTGTTTACCCTTCAATACGCCGGCCACCCATTGAAGATTCCTAGGTCGACAGAACACTCCTGTTTTTTTGTTCCTGTTTTAGCTCTAATTGAATCTATCACCACCTTTTTTAATATTCTTGATGAATAGTGCCTTAGAATGGATGGTTACAGCCTGTTCCGATCACAAGTTCAATTTGGGCGTTATCTCCTTCACGAGACTTGGTCGATAAGCTCGATAAGGCTGTTCTGGCTTATTCGATCTCCAGGCCATACACGTCAAGATGAGCCCCGGACCCCAGCTGTTCAGAACTTCAGATGGTTGCATGGATGAGTTGGCAGGCCAGAAGCTAGTGTTAGGATGAGCCACAGGCTCATCATATATTTCTTCGCACATTTATTAGATGAAGACATATGCATTTCTCTATACTTTGTTTATGTTGCCTGCAATGCCTATATGTCTACTCTTTTTCGTCACAGACAAGAGTCTGAATCCAGAACCAGGTCTTCTCCTAGTAAAGATAACACAAGACCGTGTCATCTCAAAAGACAAAGTCATCTCAAAGTTTTGGAGCAAAATCCCTTATGAAGACAACAAACCCTTAACAAGGCAAGTACACAATCATATTTAGTGTACAAGGCCTGCCAACGATTATTCCAAGTCTTACCCCCTTGCATATATAAGCAGGTGATGGCTGCATGGATATCAAGAACTGATTACACAGTTAAAGAGGGAATGGTGGTTGTTAACGCATTTCCTCTCTCCTACTTAATCCTCCACACATGGCTTCTCTTCACTCTCCATGTTGGATCGATCTCAGGCGATAGGTCCACATATGTCGTCCACATGGACAAATCTGTCATGCCTAAGGCTTTTGCAAACCCTCACCACTGGTACTCTGCCACCCTCGGTTCGGTTACGGCTGCCGGTCCTGCTGCATCGAGTGCAGTTCAATCTGCGCCAAAGCTTCTCTATATTTATGATAATGCCATCCATGGTTTCAGTGTGCTTCTATCTCTGGATGAACTGCAAGCTCTACAAAAGTCCCCAGGTTTCATCTCAGCTTACCAGGACAAGACCGTCACAGTTGACACAACCCACACAACGGAATTCCTCTCCCTCAATCCTGTAACTGGCCTTTGGCCAGCTTCGAATTATGGTGAAGATGTAATAGTTGGTGTGATAGACACTGGAGTCTGGCCGGAGAGTGAGAGCTTCAAAGATAATGGAATGACCGAAGTTCCTGCGAGGTGGAAGGGAGCGTGTGAGCCGGGTGAAGAGTTCAATTCTTCAATGTGCAACCGGAAGCTCATCGGAGCTCAATACTTCAATAAGGGGGTGATGGCTTCCAATCCCGGAGTCAACATCATCATGAACTCGACCAGGGACACCATGGGGCATGGGACACACACTTCATCCACTGCCACCGGGAGCTTTGTTGAAGGAGTGTCTTTCTTTGGCTACGCCAAGGGTACTGCAAGAGGGGTGGCTCCTGCTGCTAGGGTGGCCATGTACAAAGTTCTCTGGGAAGAAGGACGCTATGCTTCCGATGTCCTTGCCGGTATGGATCAAGCGATTGCTGATGGAGTTGATGTGATATCAATTTCGATGGGTTTCGATGGGGTCCCTTTTTATGAGGATCCAATAGCCATAGCATCCTTTGCAGCCATGGAGAAGGGCGTGGTGGTCTCTTCTTCGGCAGGCAATGCGGGGCCATCTCTTGGGACCTTACACAATGGAATTCCCTGGGTATTGACTGTTGCAGCGGGCAGCATCGACCGTCAATTTGCTGGAACAATAACTCTGGGGAATGGGTTGACCATCGTTGGTTGGTCCTTGTTCCCTGAGAATGCCTTGCTGTTGGAATTGCCTCTGGTTTACAATGAGACACTCGCAGCATGCAGTTCATCTGTGCTGTTATCCGGAGCCAATAACGCAATCGTCATATGCAAGGACAATGGGAATATCTTTGGCCAAATGGATGAGGTTACTCGGTCAAATGTCTCCGGAGCCATAATTATCTCTAATGATTCTTTCTTCCTCGATGTCGGAGATTTTCCTTCTCCAGTAGTTGTGATTAGCCCGATTGATGCTCCGGCAGTGATCAATTATGCCAAAGCTGGTGCTAAACCGACGGCCAGTTTGAAATTCCAGCAGACCTTTGTGGGAACAAAGCCTGCACCAACCGTCGCTTCCTATACTTCGAGAGGGCCTTCTCCGAGCTATCCTGGCATCTTGAAGCCAGACATAATGGCCCCCGGATCACGAGTATTCGCCTCTTGGATTCCAAATCAATATACAGCCATGATAGGGTCTCGTCTCTACTTGTCCAGCGATTACAACATAATCTCAGGGACGTCCATGGCTTGCCCTCATGCATCTGGCGTGGCTGCACTCTTGAAGGGTGCACACCCTGAATGGAGTCCCGCTGCTATTCGATCTGCCATGATGACCACGGCTAACCCATTAGATAACACTCTTAATCCTATCCGAGACACTGGTGAGAATTTTGAATCTGCAAATCCTCTAGCCATGGGAGCTGGTCAAGTTGATCCAAACAAAGCACTTGACCCTGGTCTTATTTATGATGCTAGTGCCCAAGACTACGTCAATCTCCTCTGCACCATGAATTACACCAGGGAGCAACTATTAACCATCACTAGGTCATCCAGTTACAATTGCTCGAACCCATCTTCCGATCTCAGTTACCCGTCCTTCATTGCTCTATTCAGTAACACATCATCCAGTGTTCAAGAATTTCGGAGGACGGTTACAAATGCTGGAGATGGAGCATCGACTTACACAGTTATGTTGACACCACCAGAGGGATCCACAGTCAGCGTATCACCTAGCACTCTGATCTTCGGAGAGAAGTACGAGAAGCAGAGCTATAGTGTAGCTATAAAGTATATGCCAGTGAGGAGCGGGACGGTTTCATATGGTTCTCTTGTTTGGGTTGAAGATGGGGGGAAACATACAGTGAGGAGTCCTATTGTGGTATCATCGATGACCATTTGAATCATGGGATTGTTGTCTGATATGTTTTTTTTCTTTTGTGTGTCTTACTTTTTTCAGATTGGAGATATTCAAAACGAATCAATCTATACTCGAATAAAATTATGGGATGCTGTAACGTAATCGAGCCTTGTTAGTCCTGCTTGCACTGCATCCAGAGAGAGAGAGAGAGAGAGAGTGCGCGAGTACAAACTTATTCTGTGATATGTTCCAGAGCTGATCTTCTCCGAACCTTGCTCCCATGAAGTGGGAGATCGGTTCCAATGATCCAATCTACTTAACTCGTGCTCCCTCACTATAGATCAAAGTTCTTTTTCATAACGTCCAAAGAGTTATGTACTGTAAACTTGTAAACTTGATGTGGTTTAAATGTAGTTTCGGTGAGCTGAAATTGAAAGAGAATAATAGAGAGTTGAGGCATGTAACATTAGAAAAAAAAAAAAGGCAAGTAATATGTTTTTAATATATAGTTCTTACCCAAAATAATTAAATACATAATAATATAATAAGTGACAATAATTGTTATAAAATTATGCTTTTATAGAATAGGATATAAAGCTCCTGACATTTAGGCCCTGTTTGGTTAGCAAGAAAACACAAAGGGAAAGAAAGTTTGGAGAATTTAGAATTTTTTTTTGTTGCATTTTCCTGGATATTTCTAAATTTGGGCCCTACCACGAACTCTTAATTTCCTAAAATCAAGCTGGATCAAAGCCCTTTAGTTAAGGATGTCAAAGGGCCAGGCAATTGTAGGGTGAAGGTCTACCCTAGCCTTGCCCTCACTTATAAGGGTCGGGCCTTAGCCCTTTAAAGGGCTTGAATTGGCTAGGATATAATCTTGTAGAGCCAGGGCTATGAAACAAAAAACAAAGAAAAGTTTTTGTCATATGATTTTGTAGGTTTTTTTCTATACTGCCTGCCAACCTAACATGAACGTTAAAACCCTCCTCCCTTATACGGATTGACTAGGGATCACCAATGCAATACAAAGAACAAATCAAAGAGTTGGGAATTTTTTTGAATCGAGACTCCCGAGAGAGATTAGTGAATAGGGATAAAAAGATCACAGCAAATAAGTAGTATAGTGAGAGCTTGAGAGAGTGATAAAGGAGATGAGTCGAGAGATTCATTTATGGTTAGGTTTAGGGCGTTATATAAGAGGGTGGTATAGGCGAATTACCATCATAACTTTAAAATCAAAATGTTTTTAAGGGTATATACAATAATTTTAAAATTAATTTCAATAATAAACATGTTATACCAACAACCATATATCTAATATATATATATATATATACACACACAATATTTACTATAAGTAATAGGTAATTGAGGGTCAGGTCGGGGAGGGTAGGGTCCTGGCCCAACCCTAAGGTGAGGTTCTCATTAGGATCCCTCTTCCCACTCTCTCCCCCTTTCCCTCCCCCCTTCTCTCTCTCTCTCTCACACACGCATGTGCTGATGTGCATAGCATGCAGACATACATAAGCATCCCCATTCATGGATATGCTTAATCTTCAGATTGGCGTATCCTTCTCATTTTGTTAATTGCAAGCACGTCCCCCTCCCCATACCTTAAAATTAAATTATAATGTTATGTAATTATTTATAGGGCACAACCATTGGAAAGGGTTAGCTATGAACTTTTGATTTTCTTTTATTGTCATTTAATTATTTATAGGGCATACCCATGAGGGAAGGGGGTAGAACCTGATCGGGCTGGGCTCTCGCATGTCTGGGGTCCGATCAAAAATATTATATTATTTAATTATTTAACAGGGCATGGCCATGAGGCAAGGGGCAACTGCCCCCTAAAGGAAGGAGAAAGGATGCTCACAGAATTCTTTTTCTAGGCGAGATGGCCTACAAACTTGATCCTAAAAAATAAATCGGGAGAATTCCCCCGAACCCCCATAGAGAATTAAAACTTAAAAGCATCCATCCCCTTAGACCCAAAATATTGTTTACCAGCCTAATCTTTCACTATAAAATCTATAAGAATTATTAACAATTTCAACTAACTAATGCCCTCCACAAGAAAATCCTGGCTCCTCTATCTCCGAAGGAGCTCAGGTTGAAGAGAGCAACCCAAAAATATGCCTGACAAAGGTCATTTGGGAATTACAGGGAAAATATTTTAGTGTATAAAAATACAATTCCTTTACTCTGCAATTACCAAACTACCCTGCTCAAAGGAATATTTTTTTATTGCTCCCATTGGCTTTTCAACCGAGCTCTTGTTCATGATTTATCTCGAGATCGAATCACAGCCAATCACGACTGAATTCAGGGAGAGTTCAATCGCTCCCACAGGTCAACACCAGTCCCCTTTAACCCTTATTAACTGTGGTTAAGATTCTCTAACCCTTAGTGTTCAATAATCTAACCTTAGTTTTTAAATAAAAAAAATATTTAACTCTGATTAAGAAAATTTTAAATTAATATTTTTTTAATATGTTTTTCAGAAAACTAAGATTAGATTTATTCATCACTAAGGGTTAGAGAATCTTAACCACGGTGAATAGGGGCTAAAGGGGGCACGTGGTGACCTGTGGGATCAATCGAACTTTCCTTGAATTCAGTTGCGATTGGCTATGATTGAACTTTCCTGTTCTGTTTTTTTTGTCTTCTTAGAAACATCAAACGAATGGTAATTTCAAGGCCACATCTCTTCAACAAGAGCTGGTTGTTGGGCTGTTTACCATTTGTGGCTAAAAAAATCAACCACCACCACAGTGAGAAATGTTGTTAGAGATAGTGTCTAATAAGGAAACATATCCTCTGTGTTCTTCCCTGTTCTTTCATGTGGCCATAGTATTGGAAGGCCAGTTCAATTGGTTTGTACGGATGTAACAGTTGTAACCACATTGGAGAAATCCTGACGTTCAAAACCGCTGGGCACTGGGAAGAACCAGGGAAGAACAGAGAGGATATGCTTCCGTCTAATAACGTGGGCATTTTTGGCCACAAACACCGCAACAACCTGCGAGTAATGTTGCCCATCCCAACTCCTTCCACACGTATAAGTAAGGATAGAGGCAACGTACGTAGTTACTAAGCAACAATCTTACTGTTAAGGGGGTCGGCCTGAACCAAATCATCGTCCATGGGGATGAAGGTTGCTAACATGGTCACTCTCGCCTACTTGCTCTTCCATGCATGCCTTCTCTTCCCATCATCTACATCTGCGTATAGGTCTACATACATCGTGCACAAGGACATGTCTGTCATGCCCAAGGCATTTGCCAGTCATGACCAGTGGTACTTAGCCACCCTAAATTCGCTCAAGGCTGTTAATGGCTCAACCACTTCAAACGCGGATAATTCCACAGCAAGGCTTCTCTATACCTACACTAATGCCATCCATGGTTTTAGCGCAGTCTTATCCCCAGAAGAATTAGAGACCCTGAAGAAGTCCCATGGCTTCGTCTCTGCTTACCCAGACAGGACTGTGAAGCTCCATACGACCCACACAACGGAATTCCTCTCTCTCAATCCCAACACCGGCCTATGGCCAGCTTCGAATTTTGGGAAAGATGTCATAGTTGGTGTGATCGATTCTGGGGTGTGGCCGGAGAGTGAGAGCTTCAAAGATGATGGAATGACTGAGGTCCCTGCTAGTTGGAAGGGAGCGTGCGATTTCGGTGGCGATTCCAATACTTCCTTGTGCAATCGGAAGCTCATAGGTGCCCGATTCTTCAACAAGGGTGGTCGGGCCGCCGGAGACGATTCTGAAGACATGAACACGGCGAGGGACATGGATGGTCATGGGACCCATATCGCGTCCACTATTGCTGGAAACTACGTGGAAGGTGCTTCCTTCTTTGGCTATGCCAATGGCACCGCAAGAGGGGTTGCACCCCGGGCTAGGCTGGCCGTGTACAATCCTATTTTTTCATTTAGTGGTTATAGTTCTGACATAATTGCCAGTATCGATCAAGCGATTGCTGATGGAGTTGATGTTATATCAATTTCCATGGGGTTCGACAGAATCCCTTTGTATGAGGATCCCATAGCAATAGCATCATTTGCAGCCATGGAGAAAGGTGTTCTTGTTTCTTCTTCGGCTGGAAATGATGGGCCATTGGCCAGCACTGTAAAAAACGGAGCTCCTTGGTTGTTGACTGTTGGAGCCAGCTCCGATGATCGTCAATTTGCCGGAACTTTGACACTTGGCAATGGGGTGTCCATCGTAGGCTGGTCATTATTTCCTGCGAACGCATGGCGGGTGGGCGTGTCACTGGTCTACAATGAGACCCTCCTGGCATGCAATTCATCTAAGTTGTTATCTGATCAAGCCGCAGGTTCGATTGTTATATGCTTGGACAATTCGAATCTTGGTGCCCAAATAGATAATGTTACTGCATCTTCTGTCGCTGGAGCTATATTCGTATCCAATGATCCACACTTTTTCGAAGCCGGAGATCTCCCTTGTCCAGCAGTTGTAATTAGCCCAATGGATGTTCCAAAGGTGATCGAGTATGCAAAATCTAGTGATAGTCCAAGTGTAACCATGAAGTTCCAACAGACCTTCATTGGAACCAAAACTGCACCATCTGCTGCCACTTACAGTTCAAGAGGACCTGCCAACCATCCCGGCATCTTGAAGCCGGATTTAGTTGCCCCAGGTACCAAAGTGTTGGCAGCTTGGATTCCAAATACATCAACTGCTAGGATCGGTCTAGATTTGGAATTGACGAGTGACTACATTCTAGCTTCCGGGACGTCCGCTTCTTGTCCTCAAGCATCAGGTGTTGCTGCACTCTTGAAGGGTGCACACCCTGATTGGAGTCCGGCTGCTATTCGGTCCGCCATGATGACCACGGCGAATCCGCTAGACAACACTTTCAATCCGATGCGAGATAATGGAGACAATCATCAACCAGCTACCCCTCTAGCTATAGGATCTGGTCAGGTCGACCCTAACAAGGCACTTGACCCTGGTCTCATTTACGATGCTGATGCCCAAGACTATGTGAATTTCCTATGCTCTTTGAATTTTACCAGGGAGCAACTCTTAACTATCACTAGATCATCCAGTTACAATTGTTCCACCATATCATCCGATCTCAATTACCCATCCTTCGTTGCTCTATTCAGTAACACCTCCAGGACTGTTCAAGAATTTCACAGGACGGTGACCAATGTCGGTGACGGTGCATCGACTTATAGGGTTAAGTTGATGCTGCCAAAGGGAATCTCCATCAGCGTTACCCCGGACACCCTGGTTTTTAAGGAGAAGCACGAGAAACTTAGCTTTGTTGTGTCTGTTAAAGGCGGCCCACCTACGGAAAGAAATGTTTCTTATGGCTCTCTGGTTTGGGCTGACGATGGAGGAAATCATACAGTGAGGAGTCCTATTGTGGTACTTTAGGGCCAATGTCATGCATTGGCTTGATAGGCATCGCTTTTCTCTTAAAACAAAATTCCCTCGTAGCTGTATGTGTTTCTTTACATTCATCTGTTTATGCGTGAGAAGTTCAAAGTAAGAAGCCCTATAATGCCCAGAAAAGTAGATTTCATTTGTGAGGAGAATTTTACTAGCAGCTCATAAATGTGACACCTCCAGGCTGTGTTTGGGCCCCCTCAAACTGTTCAACATTAGTAGGACCCGCGGTTGAAACGTTCAAACCGCATGGTTTAACCTAACTATTTTTAAGGAAGCAAATCGCCTGTTTTCTTCCCTGTGGCCACTGGTGATTGAAGGCCATCCTATGTACGGATTTAACGGAAACATATCCTCTATGTTCTTCTCAGTGGCCATGGGGTTGGAAGGCCATGATCAATTGGCTTGTATGGATTAATAGTTGTAATCACCTCTTAGAAAAATCCAGGCCTTCAAAACCGCTGGCCACTGGAACAACACAGGATATACTTTCGGATTTAACAGCTGCAAACAGCCAAACAAGATATCTTGCCCTTAGGGAAACATATCCTCTGTGAAGAACATAAAGGATATGCTTCCGGATTTAACAGCTGTAAACAACCATACAAGATATCCTGCCCCTTTGGGGAAAACATATCCTCGGTGTTCTTCCTTGTGGCCATGGTGTTGGAGAAATCCTGGCCAACTATTAAAGAAATCTTGGCCTTCAAAACTACTGGTCACTGGGAAGAACACAGAGGATATGCTTTCACCTTTAAACAGTCGGGCCACAGGGAAGAACCCATGGAAGAGCACATACCATTTGGTTCCCTTTTTAAATGAAACAAAATCCTCTACGGTGTTAACCGGATTTGGCAAATCCGGTTATCACCCCTGGGGTTGCCACGTGTCCCTTTTGACACCCCTTATCTTTGGTTAAGATTCATCCACCCCTATGGTTCACCTACCCATCCTCGGTTTTTAGAAAAAAAAAACATTAATTCTATTTTTAATATTAAAAAATATTTTAAGGATTATTTTTAAATTAAAATATTTAAAAATAGAATAATATTTTTAGGGGCATAATAGTAATTTAATGAATAACTAATATTAAATGTTTCCAAAAAAATATATTTTATTAAATGGCCCGGTCTGATTAGAAGCCTATTAACGGGCCCAACAAATCTCTAGTTCTAGGTTGAAGTCTCATTATTAAACGGGCCTTGTAAACAATTTCGAGTCGGGCTATAAACAGGTTGGGCCGATCCGCGGACTAGCCCGGTCTATTGACACCCCTAACTCTACTCTTGCCCTTAAGGGCGGCCATGGATGCTCTAGTCCTCCTACTCTCAAAGGCAAAGCCTAGAAGGAAAAGTGAAAAAAATTGTCATATGACTTAGCGGGTTTTTTCCTACATAAACTGCGAACCTAATGTATAAGTTAAAACCCCCTCCCTTATATAGACTTGGGATTACCAATGCAACACAGAGCATATTAAAAGGGTTGAGAAAGATAGACGGGAATAAAAACTCTCAAAAAAGATCAAAGGGTTGGGAGGCAGAGATATCAGCCAATTGGGGTGAGAGAGAGAGAGGGCAACGAAATGATACAGTAAGAGCTTGAGAGAGTGAGAAAGGAGACGAGTCTACTCAATTAGGGTTAGGTTTATGGCATTATAAAAGAGGGTGGTGTTTGTTGGTGAATTACATTATACCCCCAAAATCAAAATATTTTTTAGAGCGTGTGCAATAATTTTAAAATCTAATTTCAATAATAAACAAATCATGTACACTCATAACCCCACACACACACACACACATATATATATATATATACTACAATTAATGGTTAATGGACGGTTAGGCCGGCGTGCATGGAGGGTAGGGTAGGGTGCTGGCCCAGCCTTAGTTGTAGGGCCTTGCATTTGTGAGCCCTGTTTGGCCGGCCCTCTGGCTTTAGGAGGCAAGGCTTTGGAGGGCCCGACCGGGCACCCTTATTTGAGGGCGTTTTGACAGGCTACTTGTAGTGATGCTTTTTAAGAACTTTAAATTCATTGCCAAGCTCCACCCTTTTAGCTAGCTTTTCTCTTCTTTATTAACAGTATATTACATGCTCCTCTTACATTAAGAGCTGTTAACAGATTGATAGGAACATCATAATCATACTACATACTATATACTATATCAGTGTTACGTAGTTCCCTACCTACCTACCTATTAGAATGAACCCCGAACCCCAGTACTTGAACCCAATAGTTGTGGTTCGGCGAAATTTTTGTTTTGATTTGATGAATTTATTCTTTAAAAGTAAACTGGCGGATATAGATAAGACTCCCCGTACATGGATGTGCTTAAACTTCACCTTTTTTTTTTTGGTGTAGGCATCATTTATCTATGTTAGGATGATAGATATCAAGTCGGGAGAAGTCAAAATCATAGGGAGAAAATGGAATGACTTCTACCCTTTTTATGGTCACATGTCCCCTATTTTGTGGTTGCCCGAGACCACCTTTCTGGCTTTGCCAGCATTGGAGCTCTTGCAACACATACCTTGGGGGGATTGGATCCCCCAACCTCCCTCAATGAAGGCCACACCCCTACCACTCACGCAAGAGGCGGGGGTGTTGCTTAAACTTCACATTGGTATATCCATCTCATTGTGTTGATTGGAATGCTAATCTCCGCCCTCTATCGTCCATTACTGTGGCTTTTATCTTTCCTTTTCTGTTTTTTGTCTTCTAGGAAACATCAAATGAAGACAATATGAATGAAAATTTCAAGGTCACCTTTCTTCAACACATAAGAAGGTCTGAGGGTACATTTTTCTAAGCAAAAGTCTTACTGTTAAGGAGGAAATGAAGGTTGCCAACATGATCACTCTCGCCTACTTGCTCTTCCATGCATTCCTTCTCTTCCCATTTACATCTGCGTTTAGGTCTACATACATTGTGCACATGGACAAGTCTGTCATGCCTAAGGCATTTGCCACTCATCATCATTGGTACTTAGCCACCCTGGATTCGCTGAAGCCCAATGGCCCAACCACTTCACACTCGAATAATTCAAGGGCAAGGCTTCTCTATACCTACACTAATGCCATCCATGGTTTTAGCGCAGTCTTATCCCCAGAACAATTAGAGACCCTGAAGAAGTCCCTTGGCTTCATCTCTGCTTACCCAGACAAGATTGTCAAGGTCGATACGACCCACACAACAGAATTTCTCTCTCTCAATCCGGACACCGGCCTATGGCCAGCTTCAGGTTTTGGGAAAGATATCATCGTCGGTGTGATCGATAGTGGGGTGTGGCCAGAGAGTGAGAGCTTCAAAGATGATGGAATGACTGAGGTCCCTGCTAGGTGGAAGGGAGCGTGCGATTTCGGTGGCGAATCCAATACCTCCTTGTGCAATCGGAAGCTCATAGGTGCCCGATTCTTCAATAAGGGTGTTATGGCGGCCAATCCCGGTGCCAATATGGACCCGAACACGGCGAGGGACATGGAAGGGCATGGTACACATACCTCTTCCACTGTTGCTGGAAACTACGTCAAAGATGCTTCCTTCTTTGGCTATGCCAAGGGAACTGCAAGAGGGGTTGCACCCCGTGCTAGGGTGGCCATGTACAAGCCAATTTGGGGTTCAAGTGGTTTTGGTTCTGACCTTCTTGCCAGTATGGATCAAGCGATTGTTGATGGAGTTGATGTTATATCAATTTCCATGGGTTTCAATGGGGCCCATTTGTATGAGGATCCCATAGCAATAGCATCATTTGCAGCAATGGAGAAAGGTGTATTGGTTTCTTCCTCTGCTGGAAATGATGGGCCATTCCTCAACACTCTACACAATGGAGCTCCTTGGCTGTTGACTGTTGGAGCCAGCACCATTGATCGTCAATATGCCGGAACTTTGACTCTTGGTAATGGGGTGGCCATCCTCGGCTGGTCAATATTTCCTGCGAATGCATTGCTGCTGGACGTGCCACTGGTTTACAATGAGACCCTCCTGTCATGTGACTCATCTGAGAAATTATCGGAAGCCGAGGGTAAAATTGTTATATGCATGGACAATTGGTATCTTTATGGCCAAATTAGTAATGTTGCTGAATCAAAAGTAGCTGGAGCTATTTTCGTATCCAATGATTCATATTTTTTCGAAGCCGGAGATCTCCCTTGTCCCGCAGTTGTAATTAGCCCAATGGATGTTCCGAAGGTGATCGAATATGCAAAATCTAGTGCTAGTCCGAAAGTAACCATGAAGTTCCAACAGACCTTCGTTGGAACTAAGCCTGCACCATATGCCGCCTTTTTCAGTTCAAGAGGGCCTCCTGATTATCCCGGCGTCTTGAAGCCAGATTTAGTTGCCCCAGGATCGAGAGTGTTGGCAGCTTGGGTTCCAATTGTACCAGCGGCTGCGATTGGTCGCGGCTTGCTCTTGTCAAGTGGGTACAAAATAGTTTCTGGGACCTCCATGGCTTGTCCTCATGCATCAGGAGTAGCTGCACTTTTGAAGGGTGCACACCCTGATTGGAGTCCGGCTGCTATTCGGTCCGCCATGATGACCACAGCGAATCCGCTAGATAACACTTTCAATCCGATACGAGATAATGGAGACAATTATCAACCAGCTACCCCTCTAGCAATGGGATCTGGTCAGCTCGACCCTAACAAGGCACTTGACCCTGGTCTCATTTACGACGCTGATGCCCAAGACTATGTGAATTTCCTATGTTCCTTGAATTTTACCAGGGAGCAATTCTTAACCATAACTAGATGATCATCCAGTTACAATTGCTCCACCCTATCATCTGATCTCAATTACCCGTCCTTCATTGCTCTATTCAGTAACACTTCATCGTCTGTTCAAGAATTTCGAAGGACAGTGACCAATGTCGGTGAGGGTGCATCAATTTATAGGGCTAAGTTGATGTTGCCAGAGGGATTCTCCGTCAGCGTTACACCGGACACACTGGTTTTTCAGGAGAAGTACGAGAAACTGAGCTTTGTTATATCTGTTAAGGACGGCACACCTAGAGAAGGAAATGTTTCATATGGTTCTCTGGTTTGGGTTGACGACGGAGGAAATCATACAGTGAGGAGTCCAATTGTGGTAGTTTAGGGCCAAAGTCATGCATTGGCTTGATAGGCATTGCTGTTCTCTTAAAATAAAAATTCAGTATATGTTTGAGTACTTGAGCTTCGCTGAATATTTGTGAAATTCATGCAGTAAGGGCTCCAGGCTGTGTTTGGGCTCCCTCTAACTATTCATGATAAGTCGGATCGGAGATTGAACCGGCGAACCGCACGGTTTTTTAATAGGTTAAAAAAGTGGGAGCCACAGATGTTATAATGTAGACTTAGGATTCTTTGAGGTCTATAATGTGATGCAATGTGGGTCCCTCCATTTCTGTTGAATGATAAAGCTATATAGGGTAACGACATGGTGTGGACACTGAAACAAAAAGGGTTCCAATTATTTTTGGGACTGCAGTAATGCATCATTGTCATGCATGTCTGTTTTATCATTCCTTCATTGAAAGACATTAGCAAGCTGTGTTGGTAAGTGTTCTTAAACCTAGTTTTGGAATGTTAATAAGAAGGGGAGATTTTCTTGATTGGAAAACGATTGAAATGACTCATGTTGACCTCCAAAGTGGCCAAAAGGAATCACAATTTCTGTTGCCGTTTCTCACATTTCATCTTTTTTGCTTTGCCCCCGGCCCCCCACAAGGTGTTTGTTTGTGTGTGGAAACGTTTCAGGGTTTTGTCATAAACATATGTTGCCTATGTGGTAAGGCCTGTATTGCCGATTATCAAAATAAAAAGGCCTCCACCAATTTCGGACCTTCTATCTGGATACGGTATAAGATCTCAAAGAGTCTGCCTATATTTTATGATTACTCATCCCTGCTAGTCATCTAGAGATCAACAAGAGGATAATACACCTAAACCAATTAGAAGTAGAAGATTAGCTGTATCACATCCGAGAGGCAGCCCGATGACTGAACAGTGCCGAATCAACAAATTTCTGGACCACGCATAGGGTATTGGATTACTAGGAAACATCACCCTCAGTGCAGCTAGACATGATTCTAATGGAGGGTTTTCATATTGTCCAAGCAATAGATAGATATGGGCAATGGCTGTATTAGTGAAGTAAACCTGGGTTGCAAGTCAAATCGGCAACCACATGGACACAAATTATAGTGTTTGTTTACATGGAAAATGAGATGAAAATAACTTCCCTCCATTTTGAGAGGAAAAGTTTTTCTTATATATGATAGAAAACATTTACTTTACCCTATGTTTGGTGGCCGAGAAAATAAGTGAAAACATAGAAAAGAAAAGAAAATTAGACAAAAGACACCTACAAATTGTATTAGAAATTAGAAATTTTCTTTTCTTTTCCATGTTTTCAACTATTTTCTTGGCAACCAAACATCGGAAAAATTCTCTAGAAAAAATTTGTTTTTCAAGACGCCAAACACGAGTAAATAAAATTTTCATCTAGAGATCATTTTCATGGTCTGTTTTCTTGCAAACAAACAGAGCCTTAGGGAAAATGGGGGAGAGGGGAGGTGCTCTCAAACGTATCGTATGGACAAAGGTGTTGGATATTTTAAAGAAGAACTTGGTGTTTTGAAAATAAAGTGTTTTGTTTTTGGAAGTTGTTTTTCAAAGCAAAATGTTTAGTCCCACATTGGAAAACTACCAATACTTTGACAAGTATAAATAAAATAGTGTTGGAAGAAGGCTCGGGCCTTCAAGGGCATTGGAATTTATTACCCATACTCACTATGCTATCTTGCAACCATTATGCCAAACCACACGTGTGCGCGCATGTGCCAAGTCGGTCGGTCGGGTTGGGTTATAAGATTCAAATGATTATTTTTTAATCCTTCATGTTTAAACGTTTTTTAATTAAACCCGAAACTGTTTTAAATTTAAATTATAACTGTTTTATGATTATTGGGTTAGTTTATGACTGTTGGGCTCTTTTTCAAACTTTTCTGCCTTTTCGAAAACGTGTCTTTACTATTTAAATAAGAGTTTTTTCTAGTCTTAAACTACTTCATTTTTTACTCCCATTCTCTAAGCAAATTCTATAAGTTTTTGTGCTCTAGAACAGATTTAGTATAACAAACTAAATTCTGTTAAACAACATCCAAAGCAGTGTCTGTTGTATCCTAGAACTGGTTCGTTGGACCCATTTGCTGACTTTGTTGTGTGGATGAATACAGTTTAAAGAAAGTATAGCCTACGCCTCGGATTTGCTTGTAATTATGCGATTTCTAAAACCATTTCTCAAATTATTTTAAACTATATTTGATGGCAACCAGAAATCAAGTACAACCTCATCCGAATCTTCCAAGGCTTGAGAACTTTGATGGATCACACTTCAAACGATGACAACAGAAGATTCATTCCTACCATAACAGAGGATTCCACCTTGAAGATATCTGGAAAAGGCAGAAGTGGGAAGCAGAAATTATGCATGTTGTGGTCACATCCTCAATTACTTGGTTGATTCCCTGTTCGATATGTACCAGTATACAAAGACTGCAAAAGAACTTTGGGAAGCGCTAGAAAAGAAATACAATACAGAGGATGAAGGATATCGATCCTATCTTGTAAGTCAATTTTTATATTATAAGATGACTGATGGAAAACTCATTCTTGAACAGGTTCATGAGTTCCAGATTATTATAAATAACCTCATTGCAGAACGAGTCATCGTCAAGGAATTCTTTCTTGTGAAAGCAATAGTTGCAAAACTACCACTTTCATAGAAAGAATACCGGAAAACCCTTAAACATACTAAGAAAGAAATGACTTTGAATAATCTCCTCAAGCATCTTCAAATTGAGGAAGAGTCAAGGTTGAGGGATAAACTGGAGGAACAAACTGAATTGTCGAACCTAGTTGAGAATGAAGAACCTGATAAGAAGAAACAGAAATTCAAACACTCCTTCTAACAAAAAGACAAGAAAGATAAGAAGAAGAACACTAATGACAAGAAACCCAAGAAGGAGGCTTGCTACCATTGTGGGAAGCCCGGACACTTCAAAAGGGATTGCCGACACTTCAAGAAAAGTCAAGCAAATGTAGTTTAAGAAAAGTTTGTTACAATATTTTTTGAAGTAAACCTTTTAGGAGATGAAAATGAATGGTGGTTTGACACAGGTGCTATAAGACATGTACACAAAAATCATTCCATGTTTTCTTCCTATGAAAAGGTAACAGAAGATCAAGTTCTCTAAATGGAAACTCTTCTATGGCAAAAATTGAAGGACATGGGAAGGTGAAAATTGACTTCACTTCCGGGAAGACAGTTACTCTTAATAATGTCCTACATGTACCCGGAGTCAGGAAGAATCTTGTATCAATTAGCATGTTAGTAAAGCATGGCTTTAAGTTAGTATTTGAGACTAATAAATGTATTCTATCTAGGAAATAGAAATTTTTTGGTAAAGGCTATGCCTTTGGAGGATTGTTCAAAACCAGTATTTGTTGGGAATGTAGACAACCTTTAGCAGATTGCCTGGGGGGTGGCAGGGGGGGCAGCGCCACAGTTTCTGCAGGGGTATTTTTGGCTTTACAGTTTAACCCTAAACATATAGCTGTATGCTTATTTTTTTAGATTTAACGAGTGTGAGAAGTGGCCGTCATTTTTCTAAGAGATAAAAACTCTGTGTATTTAGTATCTTCAATATAGTGAATTGGTGTGGCTCCCGAGGACGTAGGCACGTTGCCGAACCTCGTATATTCATGTGTTTTGTCTCTTTTTTCTTCTCTGTAAATTTTTCTATTTGTTGTGTGATTTCTGTGATTCATAGTCTCTCAAGATCCGAAGGGTTTAGGGATTAAACGCGTGGTTTAAATCCCAACAGTATTGACTATGATGAATGAATGATATTTCTGATTCTGCTTGTATGGTTGATTTTTTTAATTTATGGCATGCTAGATTAAGACACATAAATTTTAAATATATGAAATCTATGTCAAAATTAAACTTGATTCCTTCATTTGAAAACTCATATGTTGATAAATGTGAAATCTGCACTAAGACTAAATTAATTAGAAAGTCATTTAAATATGTAGTAAGAAAGTCTAATGTTTTAAAATTAATACATTCTGATTTATGTGATTTCTCTAAAATTACTACAAGAGAAGGAAAAAGATATTTTATAACATTTATTGATGATTGTTTTAAATTCACTCAAGTATATTTAATACAAAATAAAAGTAAAGTTTTAGATTAGCTGCATCACATCCGAGAGGCAGCCCGACGACTGAACAGTGCCGAATCGACAAATTTCTGGACCACGCATATGGCATTGGATTACTAGGAAACATCACCCTCAGTGCAGCTAGGCATGATTCTAATGGAGGGTTTTCATATTGTCCAAGCAATAGATAGATATGGGCAATGGCTGTATTAGTGAAGTAAACTTGGGTTGCAAGTCATCAAATCAGCAACCACATGGACACAAATTATAGAGAGGTTGTGTTTGTTTACATGGAAAATGGGATGGAAATAACTTTCCTCCATTTTGAAGGGAAAAGTTTTCCTTATATATGATGGAAAACATTTACTTTACCCTATATTTGGTTGAAGAGAAAATAAGTGAAAACATGGAAAAGAAAAGAAAATTAGACCAAATAAACTACAAATTGTATTAGAAATCTGAAATTTTCTTTTCTTTTCCATGTTTTCACCTATTTTCTTGGCAACCAAACATAGGAAAACTTCTATAGGAAAAAATTGTTTTTCAAGATGCCAAACACGAGAAAATAAACTTTTCACCTAGAGATCACTTTCATGGTCTGTTTTCCTTGTAAACAAACAGAGTCTTCCCTATGTTTGGTTGTCGAGAAAATAAGTAAAACATGGAAAAAAGAAAGAAAAGAAAAGCAAATAAAACATAGCTAAAAATTGTATTAGAAATCCAAAATTTTCTTTTCTTTTCCATGTTTCACTTATTTTCAAGGCCACCAACATTAGGGAAAATGAAGAAGAGGGAGGTGCTCTCAAACGTATCTTATGGACAAAGGAATTGAAAAGTTAGGGAAATAAAAAAGTTAGAATATCTTTGGCTCCCCGTACCCTCTCATTTCTCTCTATATAAGCAGACCAGTACTTTAACTTTGTAGTTACAAGGCCCTCGAATTGTTCATCCATGGCTTTTCTATCCCCTTTTTATGGTTACTCATCCCTGCTAGGCATCACAATTTCTATTGTCGTTTCTCACATTTCATCTTTTTGTGCTTTGCCCCCGGCCCCCCACAAGGTGTTTGTGTTTGTGGAGGAGAAACATTTCTGGGTTTTGTCATAAACATATGTTGCCTATGTGATAAAGCCTGTGGTAAGGCCTCCACCAATATCGGACCTTCTATCTGGGTACAGTATGAGATCTCAAAGAGTCCGCCTATATTTTATGGTTACTCATCCCTGCTAGGCATCTAGAGATCAACAAGAGGATAATACACCTAAACCAATTAGAAGTAGAAGATTAGCTGCATCACATCCGAGAGGAGGCCCGACGACTGAAGAGTACCGAATCAACGAATTTCTGGACCACGCATATGGTATTGGATTACTAGGAAACATCATCCTCAGTGCAGCTAGATATGATTCTAATGAAGGGTTTCATATTGTCCAAGCAATAGATAGATATGGGCAATGGCTGTTTTTTGTGAAGTAAGCGTGGGTTGCAAGTCAAATCGGCAACCACATGGACACATATCATAGAGAGGGAAAATGGGGGGTGAAGGAGGTGCTCTCAAACGTGTCGTATGGACAAAGGAATTGAAAAGTTAGGGAAATAAAAAGGACTTTGCTACTGAGACCGAAAAGGGCCGAGACTACACCGAGACCGAGCTTGTGATGCATGGATCTCAAAATTTTATTCAATCTTTTTTGAAAATTTGAGATCCTGCATCACATGGACGGTCTCGGTGTGGTCTCAGCCCTTGCGGTCTCACTAGCATTTTCCAAATAAAAAAGTTAGAATATCTTTGGCTCCCCGTACCCTCTCATATCTCTATATAAGTAGACCAGTACTTTAACTTTGTAGTTACAAGCCCCTCGAATTGTTCATCCATGGCTTTTCTATCCCCTTTGTACGTGAGTATGCTCCTCCTTATCAGGATCTCACTCCTCCCCTCCACGTTGGCACAATCAGACATGTATATTGTTCACATGGACTTATCCGCCATGCCGAAAGCCTTCTCTGGCCACCACAGCTGGTACGCCGCAACCCTTAATGCTGTATCAGACAGCTCTAGAGCAACCACATCCACCACTACCACCACCGCTAACCTTATCTACACTTACAGTAATGCTATCCATGGTTTTAGTGCAATTCTCTCTCCTTCCGAGCTAGAAGCTCTCAAAAACTCTCCTGGCTATATTTCTTCGATCCGAGATTTGCCTGCTACGGTCGACACAACCCACACGTACAAATTCCTTGGCCTAAACTCCAACTCTGGCGTATGGCCGGTGTCAAATTACGGCAAAGATGTCATAATTGGGTTGGTTGATTCTGGAATTTGGCCAGAGAGCGAGAGCTTTAAAGACGATGGGATGACTCATGTTCCATTGAGATGGAAAGGAGAATGTATAAACGGCGAGCATTTCAAATCTTCAATGTGCAACAAGAAGCTCATCGGAGCTCGGTTTTACAACAAGGGTATAATTGAGAACAGACCCAACGTGACTTTCTCCATGAATTCCACTCGTGACACTAATGGGCACGGGACGCACACATCGTCGACGGCTGCTGGAAACTATGTAGAAGACGCATCGTTCTTCGGCTATGCCAGGGGACTGGCGAGAGGCATGGCACCACGGGCATGTGTGGCCATGTACAAGGCTTTTTGGGATGAAGGTGCCTACTCGTCTGATGTTATTGCGGCCATGGAACAGGCAATTCTTGATGGTGTTGATGTCATGTCCTTATCCTTTGGCTATGACGGGGTTCCTTTATATGAAGATCCAATTTCCATAGCCTCATTTGCAGCCATGGAGAAGGGTATTTTTATCTCTACCTCAGCAGGAAATGAGGGACCATACTTTAGGACGCTACACAATGGAACACCATGGCTATTAACTGTTGCAGCTGGGACTATCGACCGCCAATTTAAGGGTATTGTTACTCTGGGCGATGGAGTTTCAATCATGGGCGCTTCTCTGTACCCGGGAAATTCGTCACTAAGCCAATTACCTCTTGTTTTCATGAACGCCTGCAAAAGTGTGAAGGACTTGAAGAAGGTCGGTTATAAGATTGTTGTGTGCAGAGACATGAATGAGTCAATAAGCCACCAAATTGATAATGTTATCTCTGCAAGAGTACCCGGAGGTGTGTTCATATCCAATTCCTCTTTCTTAGAATTCTTCATTCAAACCTCATTTCCAGCAGCTTTTATGAATCTTCAAGATGGCCAAGCAATCATAGAATATATCATGAAGAACTCGCATCCAAGAGCAAGTTTGGAATTTCAGAAAACAGTTCTTGGCACAAAACCAGAACCTAATGTAGCTAGCTATACCTCTAGAGGACCATCTCCGAGCTGCCCCAGTGTCTTGAAGCCTGACCTTATGGCTCCTGGAGATTTGGTCTTAGCATCATGGTCTCAAATTAGTCCGGTAGCGGAACTCGGATCACGCCTGCTGTTTAGTAAATTTAACATCATATCAGGAACTTCCATGGCTTGCCCTCATGCGGCAGGAGTGGCAGCACTTTTAAAGGGGGCACACCCTGAATGGAGTCCTGCAGCCATTCGGTCTGCAATGATGACAACAGCCGATTCACTCGATAACACTCTCAACCCCATCAAAGACTTGGGGGATAACAACCGACCCGCCAGTCCTCTAGCCATGGGAGCTGGTCATATTAACCCCAACAAGGCACTAGACCCTGGACTCATTTACGACGCAAATGCAGAAGATTATATAAGGCTCCTTTGCGCATTAAATTACAGCAGGAAGCAAATCAAAATGATTGCAAGATCTTCTTCTTTCAATTGCTCGAACCCATCTTTGGATCTCAATTACCCATCTTTCATAGCCTTCTTCAATGACAATACTTCATCTTCGGATATGAAAATGGTACAAGAATTTCAAAGGACGGTGACCAATGTCGGAGAGGGAATGTCAACTTATACTGCAAAACTGATACCAATGGACGGAATTCAGGTTAGCGTCGTGCCGGACAGATTGATTTTCCGGCAGAAGGAAGAGAAGCTCAGTTACAAGCTCACTTTAGAGGGTCCAAGACTAATGAAAGAGGGTGTGATTCAAGGTTCTCTAAGTTGGGTAGATATTGAAGGTAAACATGTGGTCAGAAGTCCTATAGTGGCTACAAGCCTCACATCAGAATCCTTTTCAGGGAAGAATTAAAAGAGTCTCATTTGGTCTGTGCTCATTCTCTTTGGTGAATAAAGTACATATAGCTTAAGCTAATCAGTTGCAGTTAAATCTTGCAGCACAATTTTGATTGTCTTTTGTGTGGCAAAGGTGAAGTGGTTTGTTTAATCACAACTTATCCATCAGAACGAATTTAAAGGACAACAAATTTGAACGGCAAATTAAGGCCAACCAACTGATTGACCTTATCATGGAGAAGGTCGATCACAACACACACACACACTCTCACTCACACACTCTCACTCTCACTCACTCACTCACACACACACTCTCTCTCTCTCTCTCTCTCTCTCTCTCTCTCTCTCTCTCTCTCTCTCTCTCAGCTGCAAAGGGAAAATTCTCTCTCTCTCTCTCTCAGCTGCAAAGGGAAAATTCGAAGTGGATAGTGGTTCAACTAAATATCCAACGGATAGTGAAGCAAAGTATTTGTATTTTACTTCAATTAAAATATCAGATAATATTTCTGAGTTATCTTTAATAAAAGGCACAGGATTCTCTCGAGTTGGAACCCTAGAGGTCGCCACGTGTCTCCTTTGACACCCTTTAACCATGGGTAAGGTTCACCCAACCCTAGGGTTCACTCAACCATCCTTGGTTTTTTTTTATTATTATTTTTTGAATTAAAAAAAACTGTTTTTAGAGTTTTTTAATATTAAAAATATTTTTTTAATTTAAAAAATAATAATTAATAAATAAATAAAACCTAGGATGGGTGAGTGAACCCTAGGGTTGGGTGAACCTTACCCATGGTTAAGGGGTGTCAAAGGAGACACGTGGCGACCTCTAGGGTTCCAACTCGAGAGGATTCTCTCGAGAGGATCCTGAGCCTTAATAAAATTTAAAATAAAGATAAAATGTCAAAAAAAGGCATGCAAATAGTGGAAACTTTTACAGGATTGTTTTGGTCTGTTGATGTTGTCACTAACATCGTGAACCATATATAGAAAAGGACTCGTGATCTTCTCCAGTTGTAACCGGTTTTTGGCAAAATCGGTTACGCCCCGGTAGTGGCCACATGTCCCTTAATACACTCCTTAACTGTGGTTAAGATTCACCCATCTATCTTTGGTTTTTTTGAAAAAATAACCCTAAAAGTTGGTGAATTTTAACCACGGTTAACAATTTTTTAATTACTTTTTTCTAAAAACCAAGGATAGGTGGGTGAACCCTAGAATCTTAACCATAGTTAAGAGGTATCAAAAGGGACATGTGACCACCTCAGGGGTGTAACCAGTTTTGGTAAAACCGGTTACAACCGGAGAAGAACATGAGTCATGGAAAAGACTCGTAATCTTCTCCACTTGTAACCGGTTTTTGGCAAAACCGGTTATGCCCCTTTGGTTGCCACGTGTCCCATTTTACACCCCTTAACTGTGGTTAAGATTCACCTATCCCCAGGGTTCAGCCACTTATCTTTGGTTTTTAGAAAAAAATAATAATAATAAATTAACCCTAGGAATTGGTAAATTTTAACCACGGTTAATAAAAAAATTTCTTATTTTTTTCTAAAAACCAACCATTGTTGGGTGAACCCTAGGGGTGACTGAATCTTAACCATAGGTAAGAGGTGTCAAAGGGACATGTGACCACCTCAGGGGCGTAACCAGTTTTGGCAAAACTCGGTTACAACTGGAGAAGAATACTGAGTTTATAGAAAATTGCATATATATGATTGCTTTCTTTAATTATTACATATCAACAACCCAATTCGATGGATTCGTTTTCAGTGATTGAAAGATTCTTTCCTAGTCCCGATCCGAGCAGAACTTAAATCTGAAGGTCATTTTCCAAAAAAAATTATAGAAAAAAATCCAACAATAGTTCAAAAAATTTGAATTGCTCCTCGATCCTTGGAATCACTGATGGAAGGATTTGGAGTGAAGCTCCATGACATACTGTGAAGCCATGGAGGTTTTCATGTGTTTTAGATGAATAACAGAAGCCATAAAGCTCTTATTTATTTTAGTTTTTTTTTTTTTCGAAAAAAAGAAAGCGGGGTTAAGGCAGACCCGAACCTGCACTAAGGAAGACAAATTACAAGCGCATATATCTAAAACCTCTCTTATCTCGACTAGCAAACAGAGCGAGCCGAGAGGGGAAAACAGAAGGAATAAAAGACACCTCTCCAGGAACCTTACAATGTTTAGAGAGAAAATCAGCAGGAAAGTTAGCTTCCCGTGGGCATAGCTTAATACTAAATTCCAAAAAAGAAGAAGCGATCATGGTAATCTCTGAAAGAGTGCAACTGGCTTCCCATGGCCACGCACACAATTGTTGCACACAAGCGATGGCCCAAGACGAATCAGAGGAGACTCGGATTCTAGAGATACCAAGGTCTTGAGCAATTTGAATTCCACGTTTAATAGCAAGAAGCTCCATTCCAACAACAGATCCCACAGATCTATTTCCAGCCAACGCAAAAATGGGGGATCCCATAGAGTCCCTAAGAATACACCCGAACCCAGCACCATCCGCACACACTGACCCATCACAGCTAACATCAATAACACCTAGGTCCGGTGGGGACCAAGAAACCTATTTGATAAAAGGGGTCTTCCAGGAAACCGAGACACCCAAGCCTTGAATAATCTCTCTATTGTAGGGAGTGTCGACAATATTCACCCCCTTAGCATTGATTTTTATACCAATCTCCTGCAAGATAAGATAAGAAATACTCTGGGCAGACCTGATAGTACCATGAAATATCCTTCTATTTCTTTCCGCCCAAATCTGATAAATAAAGGCACAGAACACTACCTTTCTGAGGGAGCAGTGGACAAGCTGAGTCTTGCAACGATTGATCAGCCAATTAACGAATTGTTGCCAAGAAGAGCATGTGTGAATCTTTAGCCCGAGAAGGGGCGATAATTGAGCCCAAATAGCGCTAGCGAAAGGGCAAGACACAAAAATGTGGTCGTGGGATTCCAGCTGGCCGCAAACACGGTCCATGGTCTCCCCCGGCATAGGCCTAGGGACTTCCGGATCGATGTCGGATATGAGAGATACTCGCTAGTAGCCACAATCTGATTGGGTCTCACACTCTTACCACGTTTAATTTCTGCTCAAGATCTGTACAAAACTCTCACCACCCATTGCGTCTGTGAAAAAATTTAGCACTCCTCCTGGGTCAATAATGAATCAATTACTTCGCCTAATATAACCCTCATGTAGTGGTGTAGGGCTGGAAACGTAGCAAATTCCATGTAGTGGTGTAGGGCTGGAAACGTAGCAAATTCGAAGATAGTTCAAAAAATTTACTCGGGTGACTAAAACAATAGTTCAATCAATCAATCATCATTTTTTTGTTTCTACGTAGTAGTCAATCACCATATCTTATAGCTGCTCAAAGATTTTTTTTTCCTCTTGTCATCTTGGCTTGGCCAACCAGATCCAGTGATGTCATTGGGTGGTATTAACAATGCACGGTGGTACTGGTTCTTGTTTTCATTCACCTTCCTTAAGCTGTATACTGTTAGAAACAGCCTCTAAAATGATCATGTTTATAATGTTTTAGAAGAAGAATGCTAGTCCCACGTCTCTCAGATCCCCTCCCCCCCCCCCCCCCCCCCCCCCCAGTATGGTCTTTGAATTCTAAGAATTGGGCTAGAATTCTTCTAATTGTAGAATACAATACCTTTTGCTATTAAATACATAGAAAAATAACAAAAATCAATTAGGGTTTAAACATATTATATATGACCCAATATGAAAAATTAAATCAAACTAGAATTTAGGCTAAATCTCATCTAGACTAGTTAGATAACAAGATAATCCAATACCAGAAACACAATGATTCCAAAATTATGCTGAATTGATTCGTTGTGGGTGTTACAATGAGAAACCCTATTTACCATTGTATTGGATCAAAGGTTGGATTTAGGAGTGAGAATTTTCCACCGACATGGCATTGAAGAATCTCTTATGCTAAGTCCCTTTTTTTTTTCTTTGGCAAAAGATTAGTTATTATGGAAGCCCGAGCCAAGCGGGCATCACAAATGATTGGGCACCTAGCCATAATTTTGGGGAGAAGTCATTTTATTTTCTTCTTATGATTTTGACTTTTTCCCACTTGATATCTCTCCCCTTTAAAACGCCACATGTCCCATCATTTGTGGATGGGAGTTAATATTTTCCCTTTTTTTTTTGGGCTGAGAGATCTTTCTCCAAGTCTGATTACTTAAAGGAGCTGGAGTCCAACAGTTCCAACCAGGGTTTCTTGTAGATTCTCCATTTTATTTTTTTGGAGAAAATACATTTACACCCCCTGAGGTTTAGCGAAAATACACAAACCCCCTCAGTTTTCAAAAGATACATTAGCTATCCTTTTTATTCAAAATAATGACACTTACACCCCTTCCGTCAGTTGATCGTCAGTCAACTGACAGACCTGCTGATGTTATGCAATAAACTCTACAAAATTCCCAAATTATCCTTTCAATCATTTTGGGGAAAATATATTTACACCCCTCAGGTTTGACGAAAATACACATAGACCACCTCAATTCTTAGAAAATACATTAGGCAACCTTACTTTGCAAATCCAACAATTACAATGAATTAGAAATATTATTGGTGGTTAGTGGTGAAAAATCTAGGATTCAGGTTCTCAATTAAGAGATCTATGAACAGTGACCTAATTACAATGAAATAGAAGTTTCTTGTAATTAGATCATTGTTCATTGTAATTAAGCCTTCTAATTCATTGGAATTCATTGTAGACTTTCTCCATTTTACTTTTTTTTAAAGGCCAAGTTTGTGGTTTTTTTGGCTCTTTGTAAAAAAAAATTTAAAAGTTAGGGTGCGCTCTCCATGCTCATCGTTATGTCATCTCAAATTAAATAATACAATATAAAACATAGGTTTTTTTTTAGTTTAGGAAACTATTGCCCACTTGCTCCATGCCTACGCCTATTAAATTAAATAATATAAGTATAAATTTAATTTTTTAAATCAAAATTTTGAGGGGCATTAGCCCCCCCCCCCCCCCCCGAGGCTGCCTCTACCCCCAGGCTACACCCTTATTAATACGGCAAAAACTTAGCTCTGGTGGATGCCTGAGCTGAGCGCTCGGGCATCCACAAAAAATGGGGCTTGTGGCGTTTTAATGGAGAAAGTTATCAATTGGGGAGAAGTCAAAATTATGGGGAGAAAGTGAAATAACTTCTCCCCCAAATTATTGCCTGGTGCCACATGTTTTGTGGATGCCCGAGTGTCGAACTCAGGCATCCACCAGAGCTAAGTTTTTGACTATTAATACTACAATTTTTTTCTTTGCAAAATTTCAAAGTTCAGCCCCATGTGGCTCCGCCAGTGGGTCGAACCCTAACATTTTAGATCCAACAAGCCTTCATTCTATCTATGCAGTAATCAACACAGATGTGCCCCTTAATAAAAGGAGGTCCAATAGGGAAGCTTTAAAAAAATTGTTCGAGGGCCGTCTGGAATCTGGATCGGTCCTAATACAGGGTGCTACTTTAAATCGTGAACCAACTCTGTTTTGAGATGCCACACTATCCTGTTGTACCAGAGTTGGCAACAGGCCCAGCCAAGGTTTCCCGCTGGGTTTGGTCCAGGCCTAAATGTCTACGCTGCATTAACATTTCAGATTCGGACCAGGACAGGGATTTCCTTGTTTAACCCGGCGCTGCCTGGTCAGTGGTCATGTAACCCATTTGTATGTGGTCCGTTCACATAAAAAAAAAAATAGATATAGTTATGTTAGGAGGTGTTTGGGGGGGCAGACAAAGCCTTGAATTGGCATAGTATTGCATCAGCTGAAGAAAATAGCTCCACGCCATCCATAGTTTCTATGGCGATTCTTTGTGCCTTCTATTCATATATCCCCCAATGTGACCCCTCCAGCGTTAGCCCAACTGGAGTGCATCCTAGGCTGGGATGCCCAAATTATTTTTTTTCTTTTTAAACCAGTGCAGGCAATTTCGACATATAAACTGGTGCTACACGCACTCCCCGAAACTTCGGTGAGTACCGAACACCTTACAGTGCTGGCTGGCTCTTAATTTACATGGATTGACCAAACAACCATCATATTGGAATAAAATTTCCTATTATATTGTCATTCTATTGCCCTCGGACTTTGCGGGCCAAGTTTGGGCTTTGGGTTGATCACAAGCTGTTTGCAATCAGGATGGTTGTGGGTAAGGCCCTCCTGATTTTAGGCCTGTTGGATAATGGACCAAGACCACAACGTCTCATCTGTGCTAATACCTTGAGTTTCGATGTTAAGGTGCATTCTGTAACACCACTCTCTTTCCCAGTTAGGAGAGAGGTTGAAATAAAGCCTAGAAGTCTGAATTTCATTGTGGAGGTTCATTCATGGAGATTACCTAACCACCTTGCATATATGTATGATTCACTTAATCATTTTCAAACAATACAACTATTTCATTTTCTCCAAAACAAAATCAGATTAATTTAACAGGGGTTGGTGTGCTGGCCAAGACCACGCCCCATGGAGCGGAGGTCTTGAGTTCGTTTCTCTTCCTCCTCTGGGCCACCCTTAGGATTTATTCTTACTTACCTGGTGTATGTGGTTGGGGGGTGTGCACGTGCCTGGGTCTAAGAGGTCTGGACTCCGGACACACTCGTCACCAAAAAAGAAAAAACCAAATCCATATTTTTCAAGTCTTGTAACTATGAAAGAGAAGAAATAAAAGGAGAAATTAGATCTACCTCTCGGGCAAAATCTCTTGCAATTGTTTTCTATTTTTGTTATGCAACAAAAACAAAAGGACTTTCACTGCGTATATAAAGACAGTCGGTGTTATATAGGGGTGCCAAAGGGCCGGGTTCAGACCGGGCCTGGCTGGGCTCAGGCTAAGCCCACCTCAGAAATCAAGAGTACAAAAAAGGTTGTTTTGGGATTTATTCAATAAAGGAGCTCATCGGGTAGGGTCAATCGGGTTAAGCGAGCCTTACAAATCAACGGTTACAAAAGGTTGTTTTGGAATTTTTATAACAAATGTGTTTTATTGAATAGAGCTTAACAAATCAACGGTAACAAAAGGTTGTTTTGGAATTTTTATACTAAATGGGTCTTATTGGATAGGGCCAATCGGGCTAATCCCGCCAAACTATTTAATATTTAATCGAGCCACATTGACACCCTAGGATTGCAGCTCCTGTCTTCTTTATATTTTGATATAACGGTCATCTGTTTTTTAAAACCTTAACAGGATTGACATTATTTTCAAAAGGTTTATATTGACTGGGATCCAAACCCTTTACGAGATGTCTCCATGTGTGGTGTGTGGTTAAAGGTTTGAGTTGAAATTGAATGGTTGTGTGCGCGAGTTGTGTGTGTTTTCTTTTATGTGTATTACCAACAAAAAAAAAAAGTTGATTAGACTACATACAAAAACTCGTATATAATAAATCTATAGACCATTAGTAAATAAAGATAAATGATAGCCCCATTCTCAAACTTCCCAATTCTCATGGTGGTTGGGGCATGTTTGATTACTTTTTCTTGTTACCATTAAATTTAATTGAGGCCATAATTTCTTCATTTAAAGAATAAAATAAATTCTTATCTTGTTGATGGGATAACAATGACAAATGCTGTGCCACCCACATTAAGAGTTTGGAATTTTTTTGAAATCTGTCTATGGGCAAGAGGGGCACAAATATCCCCATCTAGCTAGAGTGAGAGAGAAATCCGTGGCTACAGGCGAGTTTCCTTCCACATGGATTGCGTGGAACCACGAACACCAAGGCGACTCTGCCCACCACGATCTAAACCCCAATATGCGCTGCCCTTGTCCAGATCTAGCTCAAGAGTCAAGACACCACCTCCCCAAGTTAATAATAAAACGTTATCATTAACATAATCACCGCGAAACACTGACTTTCATAACACGCATCCCGCAAGGTGATAACTACGGACGTGGGTTTGAAACCCAGCTTCACTTCCCCACTCAATTTTGTGTGTGCAAGTGGGCCCACAAATCTTGTTGCCCCACTCATAGGGCACCCATAATCAAAATAATGATAAATGGGTAAAGTCAGTCGAGGAGGGTTAGCCCTGTCGCATTTATTCCAAATTTATCCATAGCGCAAGATTAGGCTAACACATGGAGATGTTTCATTATTTTAACGGTATAAAAAGTTAAAAACATAGAATGTTTGACATTTGTAGCACCTCAGTTACGTCTTTAGAAGATTTGCGACTAGGGCTAACAAAATTCAAATCACTCAATATGCAATCACTTCTTTTTTCTTTTTCTTTTTTTCTTATTTTGGTCAAGCTCTAATCATTTATCTAGGGTTAGGGGGTAGAATTCATGGTGAGCACTCAATTGGCCACACATAGATTCAAACTCGAGCCACACCTGGAGATACACAACCACTGAGAAAAGTCTATGGTGGAATACGTAATCACTCAATGAAACGGATTTGTGGTTCACAACTTGTACTTTAGGACAGTATATTGGAATCAAATCCTCTACGGTTTCTACAGTTATAACTGGAATCTAGTGAATCCGGCTATACCCCTCAGTTTGCCATGTCTCCATTTTGACACCTCTTAATTGTGGTTAAGATTCACCCACCCATCTTTGATTTATTTTTCAAATATATTAATTTTTTTAATATTTTTTAAAAAGGGACACGTCAAGAGCACAAGTCGGATTCTCCAAATCTGATAATAACCGTAGAGGATTTGATTCTAGTATATTTTGTCTTTAATCGTATAAACATGGGTCATCAATGAATTTAAATATGGGCTCATGGTATTTGAGCAGGGAGCTCCTTCGGTGTCAATCTTGTAATTATAGAGAAAAATATTTACAAAAATGCCACTACAACTCTCAATTATTACAAAACTGTCATCACCTACGTATTAAGAGATAAATTTTCGAGCTCTGCATCATGCACATTTGCCACCCCGTAGTGTAAAAAGGGAGCTCTGCATGATACAGAGCTCCTCTTCATATTTAAACTGACATATTAAATAGCAGAGCTCCGCTTAGTTTCATACTGAAACACTTAATCAATCTAATACCAAAACTAGAGTTTTACCCTCCCAGATAAAACATAGAGCCAAAGTAGAATTTCTCTCCTAGATAAAACCCGGAACCAAAGCTCTGCTTCTTCTTTTTTGTACGGTCGTAGGGGTTAGGGGTTAGTATCTGCTCAACAAAGTGAGGGAAATCACAAAGCCCACCGGCAAGAGACTGGAGCTCGGAACCTCCCTCCTAAGAAGGGGATACACCAACCACAGGCTATTCCCTGGTTGTGTAATTCGACTCTAACGGGTTCGCTTTGAGGTTGACCATAAATTATTATTTTATTAACTTTAAATATTGACCAAAAAGATAATTACGGGATGACAGGTGATCTTCTCCAGTTGTAACTTAATTTGGGCAAAACTGGTTACAACCCTGTGGTCACCACATGTCCCTTTTTACACTCCTTAACTATGGTTAAGATTTTCCAACCCCTAGGGTTCACTCACCTATAGTTGGTTTTTTAAAAACAATTAACCCTAAGAGTTGGTAAATTTTAACCACAGTTAATAAAAAAAATTTATTATTTGTTTTTAAAAACCAAAAATAGGTGGGTGAACATTTGGGTTAAGTGAATCTTAACCATAGTAAAGACGTGTCAAAAGAGACATGTGGCCACCTCAAAAGCGTAACCGGTTTTGGCAAAACCGGTTACAACTGGAGAAGAATACGTCCAGGGAGGGAGATATCTACCAAAGCACGCCTTTGTCCAGTTGTGAGTCTTCTGACTTCGTGAAAGAACAAGTGCTTAATTGGACCAAAAAAAAGAACAAGTGCTTGAGAAGGAAAATGCATGCGAAGACAGACTCTGAGGTGACGAGTCTGGCTCCATCATCGCCGACAAGATCCCCTCGACGGCCGGTCTACTATGTTCAGAGCCCATCACGAGACTCGCACGATGGAGAGAAGACGGCCACTTCCTTCCTCTCTACGCCGGTGCTCAGTCCCACTGGCTCACCCCATCACTCGCATTCCTCCATTGGCCACCACTCTCGTGAATCTTCCTCCACCAGATTCTCCGGATCCCTCAAGCCCGGCTCGCGCAAGATCTCTCCCAATGATGCGTCTCGAGGGGGTCATCCAAAAGGCCTGAAGCCCTGGAAGGAATTCGCGGCTATCGAAGAAGAAGGGCTGCTCGAAGACGAAGGGACCCAAAAAAGGCACCCTCTCCGCTGTTACTTCCTTGCTTTTGTTCTTGGATTCGTTCTCCTATTTTCTCTTTTTTCATTGATTTTGTGGGGAGCTAGTCGACCTCAAAAACCTCAGATCACGATGAAGGTGGATTATTAATTTCATCAATTAATTTAACAGGTACTATATTTGATGGAAAAACATCAGCATACATTTTTCTGAAATGGGGTTTTTGTTTATTTGAAGAGCATCATGTTCGAGCAATTCGCGATTCAAGCTGGTTCGGATTTCACAGGAGTGGCGACCGACATGGTCTCCATGAACTCCACTGTAAAGCTCACTTTTCGCAACACTGCGACGTTTTTCGGTATCCATGTAGCATCAACACCTCTGGATCTCTCCTGCTCTCAACTCACTCTAGGAAGTGGGACCGTAAGCCACAATACCCATCTCTGTTTCCGCAAGTAACTGAAGGATCAAGATCGATATATATACTTCTGTGTTCTTTCATTTTAATTGATTTTCTGTATCTGGGTTATGCAGATAAAGAAGTTTTATCAATCAAGGAAGAGCCAAAGATTGATCACTGTAGTGGTGTCGGGGAATCAAATCCCTCTGTATGGAGGTGACGTGAGTTTCAGCAGTTCGACGGGGACGGTAACCGTACCGGTGCCTATGAAACTGAACTTCATGGTTAGATCGAGAGCATACGTTCTGGGGCAACTGGTTAAACCAAAGTTCTATAGAAGGATCGAGTGTTCAGTCGTTCTAGATCAAACAAATCTCAACGTCCAGATCTCACTCAAGAATTCGTGCATATACGACTAACGACCAAGCGGCATCTTTTTTTTTATTTCTTCTGAAAATGTGGAGACAGCCTGCCGGGCAGCTTTTATGTTGTTCGGGCAAGGGTCGAAAGTCGCTGTATTGGTTGCCAGATTGCCCGAAAGAGTCAGAAATACAAGTTGGGTTCGGTCGTGAGCGGTGACTTTTCCTTATTATTTTTCTTCTTTATTTTAGTGTAATTTATAAATTGTTATTACTTTAATTTCCTCTAATATAAACAAACAGTATTTGTTTTTTCTGTTGGGTGAACCCCTAAAGTGGGTTCGAGACTGGAAGTCATTCGACGGCCATCCGAGAGTGTTTACAAAAGAGATCAGATCACAGCCAATTGGAATTGAATCAGGACAGTTTAATTGCATTGCATCGGAGAGAAAAATTTTGAATTTAAAACTTTTAATTTATTTTTATTTTTCCCAATCAAATCTAGGCACATATGTGATTTAACTCTTCTGACTTCAAATGCAATTGGCTGACTTTATAGTAGTGGAAAGAGAGTATAGGTAATTTAGGGCGCGTTTGGTTACACTTCTATTTTGGTGGTGGTGTCGTGGTGGTGGTATTGTGGTTGTGGGTGGTGGTAATGATGGTATTGTGGTTGTGGGTGGTGGTGGTGGGTAGTAGTGTAATTGTGGGTTGTTCGTTGTAGGTTGTGGGGAAGGTGGTGAGTTTTTTTGTTTTCAAAAACAGAAGTAACAGAAAGTTTTTGTTTCCTTGATTTTCAAGAATTTTGTTACCAATTTTTAAAAACCGAAAGTAGAAACATGTTTACTAAACATGTTTTGTGTGAATTTTTTCAAATTTTTGTTTTTAAAAACAGAAGTCCAACTAAATGGGGCCTTAAATTATTGTTTTTTCGATGGTGACGGATGGTATCCAAACCGTGTGTACAATGGGCGAGTAGGGGGACTATCATAACCGGACCAGTCGTCGAACCTGCTAGGTGGTTAGTTCTCGGTCCAGCCGGTCCAATTCGATCGTGTCTTTTTTTTTTATTAAAAACTAATAATTTTTTCTCTTTCTTATCAAATTTTGGCCGGTTCTCAATCGGTTCAACTGACCGACTCTTTCGGTTCTTAAAAAAATGGCCGTAATGTGATCTGATTTTGAGGTTTTGGAAACCAGCGAGAGGGCCGGTTCCCGATATTCCGATTCGATCGGCCAGTCCAGTCCAGTTCTGATAACATTGTTTTGTACTTTGTGGTTACAATATCAGTTTAAATACAACGAGGAGATCAGCTTCACCGCGTTGAGTGGAGCTTCCCCTCTTACACTATCTAGATGACAATCTTGTAATTTGGTGTGTTGCAAAATTACCCCGGTTCCTTCAATAATTACAAATGTACCACTATTATAGTGTAAAAGAGGGAGCTCTATTTCAACGCTGTGATGAAGAGCTCCGGCTCAAAATTATTCTCTTAGAATATGGATCAAGCAAAAAAGAGTTTAAAATATTGTAATCTTGGTAATTGTGTATATATAGTAGTCAAAAGAGAGTAGGAGGCAATTTAAATTATTGGTTTTTTGTTGGTAACGGGCGGTATCCCAAATCCTCTAGGCAAGAACTACACGAAAGAAAGCAGGAGTGGGGGTGTACAACGGACGGATTGGGCTGGGTAATCTGCCTTGTTTATTTTCTTGCCTAACCCAATACAAACTCAAACTCATTCCAATACATGATGCTCAAACTCAGCTCACGTACGATATTGTAAGTTTGGGTTGGGTTCGAGCTAGCCCATATTCAACTCAATATTTAAATTTATCTTGTTAATGCAACAGAGTACCCTAAAATCAAACTGAAATTCGACTTCTGCAGGTGGAAAGAGCTAGGATTGAGTTTGATAATCTCTAACCCAGCAACTCTATCAATCCCTCTTTACTTTTATAAACCGAAGATGTAGAGAAGAGAGACTATAATCCAATTTTAGTACCAAGTGGGGAGAATAGACCCAACTGTAGAAATCGAAGGGGTAGAGAAAGAGTAAAATTAAACTCAAACCCAAACTAAGGGTTTCATTATGTGGGATAATTTGGGAATAAGAAAGAGGTGGTTAAATTTCGGGCCGGGCTTGATTAACTTGGCTTAATGAAGATAGAACCCAAACCCCAAACTTTTAATGAAGATGGAACCCAAACCCATGGAACCACAGCCAACCTGCCCTAATTCGGGTTGGGTCGTGGGGTCAGCAGGCCAACCCGACCCAATGTACAACCCTAAGTAGGAGGCCTTGACTTTAACTAAAACTATTGAAGAATTCAGCTTACTCACATTTGCATCTCCACTATTTTTGTAATATAACAAATATTTTGTTGTCTACCGGTCTATCTTATGTTTTATGAGTTTACATATCAAGAGATCTACACCTCTTTAGTTGATAGGGGTATTGTGATGAAAATAACTTACAAATAGAAATAAAAATACAAAAAACACACAAATTTTATGTGGTTCATAAGGTATGGGCTACATTCACAAAAATGTTGTCTTCTTCATTAGTTCATGCAAAGAAATTACAGAAATCACTCTCTGACAATCTCTCATACAAACTTGTTCTCTGCAGAATAGAAAATCCTAGATCGAATATTGTATTATATATCCAATCTGAAACTTAACTTGAAACAAACTCCTAATACAATTAGGAAATCTCTCAAACGCGAGTATGCATCTGGCAAAAAATATTATGAGGGCTCAGGTGAACATTGCTAAAGTTGTAATAAGCTGAATACAAAACACTTTGCACAACAAGCGCATCTCCATAGCGGGTGGATTCGGTTTCAATCCTGAGTAGGGTAGTTAAAATGCTCACAAACTCACTAACCTAACTTCTAACCTCAACATACCATAAATACATTTTGGGGAACTTTGATTATCTTTTGGCTAGCATTTCTCAAATGTTGAAATTAAATTGGTGGAGTCAAAGATCTTATGAGCCATCGACGGACCGCATGAGTATGAGTGACCGCCCTTATTGTTAGGCCTATGTCTGGAAACAACAGCCACCCAACTATGGAACCTTGAGGATCCAATGAGGATGTACTCTATGGGAAAATCAGATGGCCAAGAGAAGGTAGGATAAGAGTTATTCAAAGAAAAGAATATGAATATGAATATGAATATGAAAGATAAATGCACATGTTATGATTTGTTGCTAAGGGGATATTTGATAAAACTTAAAATAAGTACCTCGGCTTATTTTAAACTTGAACTTCATTATTTGGACTTTAAATTGTTAAGTTAAAGTTTAATTGAATGTCTAAATCTTTTTAAAATAGAGGTTTTACCTCTAAAGTAATAAGGAGACATGAGATACTTTTTTCTTTAGAGGTAAAACCTCTACTTCAAAAAGATTTAGACATCCAATTAAACTCTAACTTAACAATCTACAGTCTAAATAAGTTCACTTTTTCATATAAACTCTACCTATTTAATTTAGAGTTACCAAACTAATAAACTCTTAGTTTAAGTTTTATCAAACGCCTCCTTAAGTCTCTTTGGAAAGACTTGTTCGCCATGCCCTGGTTTTAAATTTTACTAGCAATGCTAGGCCCTTTGTAGATAATGAAAAAAAAAATCAGACTCTCACATTGTTGTTGTAACTTGTAACATGTTAAAACAACGTTTTCATTCATTTCAGTCTGTTACTTTAATTAATTGAAAAAATAATCACTTACAAGCTAACAGCAACAACATGAGTTAGTTCTGCATTGAAAGTTTAAAAATGTGTCTCAGGTTAGCATTTCTCAAAGTTTACGGAGTGAAGTACTAAAGTGTATTGAATTATGTTATCTCTGTTTACAAATTAATTTCATAAAGAACGAAGCGATTGTTGGAAGGTGGGACCTCTACCTTGAACAATGCCATTTAAATTCCGCACATAACATTGACCATGTCCTGACGTCCACCATCTTTGAAAGTTGGGAATCACTTCGAATGAAATCCAAAATTATCAGAGTGTTTGGAGTCCCTTCAAATTGACCAGACATTGACAAAGATCCTAGTTTCGATGGGATGGGTTAGCCATAACTCTTGCTCTCGTAGAGTAGCGCCACAATGCCATGCATGACCACTATAATCTGAAAGAAAACCAAATGAATTAAATTTGATACTGTACAGGTGCCCGATACGAACATGATACTTTGGCCTACTTTTGAATGGGGCACCACACTAGCACTAGCTGGTCTCAAACTAATCTTAAGAATCAGTTGGTTTTCCGGACTGTTTAAAAGTTCATAGACATTTAGCTCTGGAGATTGTGGAATCAACTGAAGAATCCATGAAGCTAGAAATTTACTAGGGGGGACGCATATGAGGATGTATGGTGATATTTTAATTTTGGAATTAATCTACAGTTATTTGTTAGTGTTGGTGGGTGAATGGGTCATTTGTTTTATCACCAAAAAAAGTAACTTATTCAAATCTCTTGGGAGTAGCTCGTCTTTGCGAATTGAAACCAGCCCTCATGAAAAACACTCCCACCATACTTTTTATTTTTAATTTTTTTTTTTGTTAACTCTCTCACCATAAAGCTAGGGTGATATTTATGTCTTGTCTACATTTTTTTTTGGTTGGTGCTAATCATTTATCTGCCTTAGGGTAGGGGTAGTAGGGTTGGCACTCATGGTGGGCGTCAACAACCACACCAAAGACTCAAACACGAGTCACCACTCCCAGAGGGAGATACACGACCACTGGGACAAGCCCATGGTGTGTACGTGTTGTCTACATGGGGCATATGGATTCCCTCCAGCTCCTATATTCCGTTAGCATAATCTTAGTCATTTTCAGACCCATAGACTGCCACTTGAAGCACTTGTAGGGGAAGTGGGACCAGCAATTTGATTTTTCCCATCAATAAGCTTTTCTGCTCTAAAAATCTACCCAATTATCAGATCATATGAGAGATTTTTCCGAAGTGTCACTTGTGAAATTTGTCCTACCTTTACGTGCCGCAAGGGAATGTTTGGTCACAATTGTAGCGTTAGTCCCCATCACCTAAAATTTCCCTTTGTTCCAATTGTGTTAATCTCTTAAAAACACAGAGACCCAGACTCCCCTCTGGTTTAGGGTACGCTTATTAAACATTGGTAACATTGGTTTACACTGTACAATCCTCGTACCTTCCTTTCATATGTGGCTCATATTAAAGGGGGTGCCCTAAACCCCGAGGCCTAAAGAGATTTGTCTTTTGCTGAAACCAAACCCAATCCAATGACAATTAACTCTTTTAACTTTGAAGTACGTTGGAGCAGTTACCTTTTAACATTAATCAGGCATAACTAAAAATATTTTTCCATCGGAAAATGTATTCGATGTTTCAACATCCAATGCAGACTGTACAAACGGATTCCTGATGCGTTAATCCAGATCGGTCAACTAATAAAGAATTTACGTGTGTTTCCTACTCATTTACAATTTTAAGAATCGCTTCGACTGTGATCAGGATTGTTCCATTAAATCGCTTGACTCGTTACTGCTTCTTCCAATTGGGAAACAGAGGACTCTGCTTCCCTTGCAATTACCCAACTATCTGAAGAGGACCAATTTGGCTGTTTCCGTGTCACTATCTGCCGAATTCGATCTGTCGGAGAAGAAGAAGAAGAATTCGGTTGATGGAATTCTCCCTCAAAACAATTACTAGAATCTGTCGACGGCGATGGTGAGGAATGGGCTGAATTCGAAAACGATGATCGTGGGGAAGTCCATTCAGGAAAATCAAAAGCACTCCTTGGAGATGAAAATGGTTTTTCAGCCACGGGCAATGAAACAGTGTCATCTGCAACAAAGGGGTGATTTAAGAGCATCTTAGCCGTCCATCTCTTTGAAGGATCCCTCACGAAACACCTCCTCAGGAAATCCCTCCCCTGTTCCGACAATTCCCCAGGAATCTCCGGCAATTCTTCCCCAAAACCAATCCGAAGCAATAGAGCGCCGACATCAGAATCGTCCCTACACCTCCAAGCTGGTTTTCCGGCCACCAATTCCGCTACAACGCACCCAAGAGACCATATATCAGACGGTGCTTCTTGTTCTATACCGGTAACGGATTCTGGAGACATATAGAGAGGAGTGCCCCTTAAGCTAGAAACCCCATCCTCTCTCTGGCCCGCCTTCTTGGCTAGACCGAAATCGGCAATCTTGACGTCGTTGCCACCATCTGAAGCAGAACAGAGGAGGATGTTGTGGAGCTTGATGTCGCAGTGGACGTAGCCGTTCTCGTGCGTGTAACAGAGACCTTTAAGAATTGATTTCGTGTAGCGCCGGACTTCGGATTCTGGCAAAGGAGCGCCGGAATTCTTGAGCAGGTCCGCTAGAGTTCCCCTGGAAGCGTACTCGAGGAGAACATTATAAAATGAATTGCCACATTCGATGCTGAAATCATTGCCGAAACAGCCAAGAATCTGAGGACAATCTCTGAGTTGGCAAAGTATCTCTTTCTCATTCTGAAGCGAAGAGGATTGGGATATCAAAGCGGATTTCACAGCCATTAGTTGAGGAATATGACTGCAATCGCTTCTTCTTCGAATAGCCAGATTAACAGTGGCGAAGCTTCCACGGCCAACAGCCTCCCCTCTCACCCACTCCATCAAGGGATATCTGCGGTTTTTTCTAGCATTAGCTCTGTCTACTGAAAGTGTTTCACATCTCTCTCTCTCTAACATGTCTATAAATAAGGGGGTTAGTTTTCGTTTCTCTTATTTAAAGCACGTGAGGCTCGTGGGTATTTCTCATGGCTTTCTTGGTGCCTTTGCTAAAATAGCGTACTCCATCTTTGAAACGTGGTTAAGAGACTTATCCCAGATTTTTACCCCATTTGGATAGAATTGTAGGATTGATGCAATGGCTAAATTGCCACTGCAATTTCTACAACATTACTGATATGTGCCACTCCAAGTTCAAACGTCTTTGTTCTCCCTAGGTGGGGTTTCTCTACTCCCGCCATACATTAATTACAGTGTAACATAAATTCTTTATAATTACAAAACTGCCACAAGTTTTTCCAAATATTTTTTTGGAAGGTAAAAAAAAATTGTCATAAGTTGTAATGGGAAGGGGGATCGAGCTCCTCTTGCTCATATTTTCACTCTTTCATAGAGTCCGGATTTATAGGGCCAGAGTACATACACCCATTAATTCAGCTTAAAAGGTTTGGCCTCGGATTGTCTTTGGCGAAGCCAGAAAGGGCTCTCGGGATTTCATACACTGTGCAACAGTTCCCATAAAAATGGGGAGAAGTCATTTTATTTTCTCCCCATGATTTTGACTTCTCCCCATTTGATATCTCTCCCCCTTATTCTCAAATCAAAACACTTATCGTCACATGTCTTAATAGGTGTGGGAAAGTCAAAAGGCCTTGGATTGTCTCTATCGAAGCTAGAAAGGTTTTGTCTCGGGGTTCCATATAATAGGTGACAAGTGGTGGAGAAGTCAAAATCATGGGGCCCATGATTTTGACTTCTCCACCCATAATTAGACATGTGGCGATAAGTGTGTGAGAATAAGGGTGAGAGATATCAAATGGAGAGAAGTCAAAATTATGGGGAGAAAATAGAATGACTTCTCCTCATTTTTACACCAACTGTCGCACATTGTATGGAACCCCGAGATCCCTTTCTGGCATTGTCAGAGACAATCCGGGGCCAAGTCAAAATCATGGCCCCATGATTTTGACTTCTCCATCACTTGTCCCCTATTCTATAGACCCCGGGACAAGCCCTTTCGGCTTCGTCAGAGACTCCAAAGCCAAAAGGTTTTATCCTAGAGTGAATTTTTTTTCCCTACAAATCAAAGTTAGATTTTGAATGATTTATGAATTTTAACTACAGTTACAGTTAAAAAGAATTGAAGGGGACACAGTATTGAGTTTGAGAGGACACGCGAGAGTAAATCCAAAATCTTATTTTCATATATGTGGTCAGAGTGCCGAAGCATCAAAAGGACGGAGGAGCTACTCCTTAGAACTTAAAACAGTCGAGCAGAGGAAGATCACGTTTTTGGTATGCCAGCTATAGCAATCACATGCTCACACGTTCCATATAAAATAAGAAGACCGTGTTTGCAGCCTTGGGACCCTACTCATTCCCTCTATGATTTATAGACGCCAAGTACCGAGACTCATTCACGTGGTCTGTTTTTTAAATTGGTTTCTACTCTTTGCACGCACTTAATAAGATAAGAAATTTTAATATGCCCATCACCTACGTGGCTACTTCTTTACCGGCAAGGTATATTTTGCCTCTTAGTAAGGGTGGTGCTGCCGTGCTGCTGGAATCAAGTCATACCCCAAAAAAAAAAGCTTTCCCTTGGGTTATGAAAATAGGACTTTGTTACTGCCGTCTTAGGGTTGAGACCACCAAGACTATGCCGTGCAACACGAGATTTCTAGTGAAGCTTATTTTCACATACTAGGCTCCGCCTAAAACGTCGGAACACGGTCTCGATAGTCTCAGCCCTAAAACAGTCTCAAAGTCATTTCCCAGGAAAATAAGATCTCCTCACTATTTATTAATCCAAAGCTGCCCTAGACCAAGACACATTTATAGGACTTAAATAACCGAAAAAACTTGATGGATTGATCATAGACCTTTGATTAATTGTTTCATCGTGGATTATCTCTCCTGGATGTCTGCCACGTGTCAGGTCTGTATGATATCTACTCTATTGAGTAGCCTATATTTTCTCTGAAAGGAATAAAAATATCATTAGTCACCATGGATTTGTGTTATTGGAAAGAAAAAGAAGAATAGAACTTTTGTCCAATCGGATATTGCTAGCAAAAATACTTGTCCTTAAATAAAGAACCGCTTATGTTATTTTCGAGTCTTGGGAACGGACGGTGCGTGCAATACATGTGAAACCGATGGTCCAAAGCATGAGACCCGACGAAAAACATGCGGTGATTGGTAAGGGAGACCATTCCGTTCCAATTCCTTTGGATCTGAGCTCGGCCTTTGGTGGGCCCCCTTCTCACCAGAATAGACGACCATGGATTTCAACTCTCTTGTTGAGGGCTGAAGCCCCACTCGGCAATTTTTTTAAAACTATTATTAAAAAAAAAAACTCGACAAATTTGCCACCAGGTTTTTGGTTTAAACCATGTGAAATCTGCACAGCATACCGTTAGTTTTATTTTTTTGTCATTTGTTTTTTAAAATCCATTCATCGTTGGTAGGGGTTGCAACTTGCAAAATCCAACTACAATCACTTGGATTTTTCTTGTATGCGATGATCTAATTTGTGGGTAAAAATGGACCGGTAGTGGGTCCACCCAAGAAGATGTACGTCCGTTCGACTGATTTTTTATCAAGCCCTGAAAATCGATTATGGAGGGACCCACCGTAAATATCTTCAAGTGTGCGGCTAAAGTTGAAGTTGCTAACGTGCGACGGCTGTGGAGTGTGGAGAACTGATACCCAACAAAGTAGACAGCTTTACAATACTTAAGTAAACTGGAAATAGCACTAAATGTGATGCTGGATATATGATTGACCGGAGTAATTCACGCGATACGTGTTCCTGGACTTTGATGTCTCCCATATCAGCTTAATTTGGATATTTTGGGTTTTTGATTGTTTAAGTTTAGTCTGGGTGGGTTATATATGGTAATTTACCATGATAAGGACCGTCTATTTTGCTTCCCTTTGTTGTTATCTAATCCTTTACGTAACGTTAGCTGTTAGGATTAGTAAATAAATGGTGATTGTAACATCCAGTCTTATCCCCCCTTCACCTACTGTTTCCGCGTTTTATGGTTTTCCCTCTTAAGTTGGGTCATCTCTAAGCATAACATTTTACCCGTTATGCAACCAAGCCTACTTACAACTCAAGGTTCCTAGCCCAAGCCCAAGCCCAATCATACGGCTCATTTCTCAACCCTAGCTTCAACTCGTCAGGTAATGTTGGGTTGGGCTTATATTATAAAACAAAAATTGTTGAAATGGTCCACTACAGATGTATGGTAACCTAGATTTGATAATTTCGAAAGACTAGATATTTCGTGTACTTTTTAAATAATTCTAAAACATACTAAATTATTATTTTAATAAAAATGAGAACAAAATTTTTTTAAGAAATCATTTTTTAATAAAATATGTGTTTTTTAATTTTTTTTATTTATTAAAATCATTGAACATTATTCGAATATTTTAATGGAAATCATATACAAATACTCTCTCTCTCTCTCTCTCTCTCTCTCTCTCTCTCTCTATATATATATATATATATATATATATTTATTATGGGGTTGGGTTAATCATTTATATAGGTTAGGAGTTAGGTTGGGAGTGAGGTTAGAATAAAGGTGGGCTTTCAACCACAACACCAACAGACTCTTTTTTTTTTTTTTGATAAGTTTAACTAACCACACACACGCCCTACAATCTCAACTTCAAGCCTATAATCACACTTACCCTTCAAAAAAGAGGGGTGAGGTGGGAATACTTAAATGAGAAGGTCCCCACTATCGGTAACTGATCGGTAACTGAGGTGGGATTAATAGGCAAAGAGCTAACAAACTTGAACATCTCCAAAAGGTGGATATAAATCCTACCACTGTCACAAACGAGGAGGCATACAAATACTCTATGAGGAATGCTAGCCCTACTCTCAGTCAACCTATACTCACCCTCTACCAAGCACTTGTCTACTTATTTTTTGGTGAGAGAGTGTTTTATCATTGTAAAGTTGACAAGTTATTGGTGGAGAATGAGAGTAAGGCTAGCACTCCTCAATACACTCTATTTCACTATCCATAAGAAAAGTGGTCTCAGGCTCGAGTTCTCTCTGTAAATGCCAGAAAAGTGGTCTCGGGCTACCACAATATGCATGATACTTGACTAGACAAGTCATTTCATTGTCCCCCTGAATTTTGACTTTTCCACACATATTGAGACATGTGGTGATAAAATTGTTAGAAAAGAGAGTCATGGGGGAGAAAATAAAATGACTTCACCCCTTTTTTTATGTCAAGTGTTGCAAACATTGTAGTAGCCTGAGACCACTTTTCTGGCACATGCCAGACAGAATCCGAGGCCCTAGTCATAATGTCTCAACTTTAATGGGCTTGGCCATAGTGAAAACCAAGAGCTTAGTGTGATTTAAGTGTTTCAGGCCCATAATGAAACCTAGTTTTAAATCATTCCCCTACAATCCGCCCCCGTCCTCTTTAGGAGACTTGAATTTTAAATTTTATTTATGGGGACTGATACCTTGCATGGACGCGTTCCACCCAGCAGAACGCATGTGCGCCCATAACCCGCCACATGTCAATTTTTTTACCTTTTTTAATCATGATTAAGTTTGATTAACATGAGAATAATATATTTTGTTAAAAGAAAAAATCAAGGTTAGATGAATGAATCCTAGGGGTGGGTGAATCTTAACCACAGTTAATGACTGTTAACTAATTTGAGATTATTTTTCTAAAAATCAAGGTTAGATGGATGAATCGTAAGGATAATTGAATCTTAACCATAATTAATAAGTGTTAACTAATCTGAGATTATTTTCTAAAAACTAAGGTTAGATGGTTGAACCCTAGGGATGAAAGAATCTTAACCAGAGTTCATAAAAATTAAAAGGGACAAATGTCATCCCGTGTACGCGTGTGCATTCCGCCTAACGGAACGCATATGCGCAAACAACCATTCTTCTTTATTTATTTATTATCATTTTCTTTCTTCTTCTATATATTTTGCATTTTATTGCTAAGCAAACGGAGCCAAGTCATATACCGTGAGTTTCAATGGACTGGGACACCGTTACATGGAAAAAATACTGGCACGATTTAAGTGGGCTCATTCCATCACAACACCCTGAGCCTGGCTGGCTTGGGCCCAAGTTTTCAGAATTTTTAGTTGGGACTTCTTTTACATAATCCTAAACCAATCTGACGTCTTGTTGATCCTGGGGTGGAGAAATGAGCTCTAAGATTACGGTTGGTATGGATACCTTGGTTGACCAGGGTTGGGCTTGTTTCCAGTAAACTGTTATACCTGTTAGGGTGGGCCTTGAATTGGTCTTTAATCTTATCCGGCCCGCTCCAATTGTAATTCTTTAAACAAGAATAATGTTTATCCTTTTTTTTCTTTTTTGGAAGAAATGTTATGTTTGCTCCTGATACATAAAAGTAGTGAAGTACCCGTTTCTACGTGGGGTTATTTCAGTAATTTAAATAGGCTGCCAATTACTTAGGGTCGTGAAAGTATAGAGTATAGACCAGGTCTAAGAATAGAGCCTTGGACCCAACAGATATCCGTTGGCTCCACCGTTACCCATTTGGGTCAAGGACCCTAATTTTGTTCTATATTATGAGGTCCCCATTATGTAACATATCCATTTGCTCTGTTCAAATTACTAAAATGCCCTCACTTAGTTTATATGGAGACTATATTCCAGTTTCTCTCTTCTCACTTTCTTTGTAGGAGGAACACGTGTCTTCACTATTCCCGATAGCTTTTGCAGGCTGTTAAAATTTTATCAACAAACCCTCTATCTTCCTTCGAATTAACCAGAAGCAGCAAAAAATAGGAAAGAACGCGTTCCTCCTCTAGAGAGTGGGGAAGAGAGAAACAAGGGCTAGCATTCCACTATTTACTTTTTTAGATAAATCTCCAAATGGGGAAGGAGGTTTGGCATGGCCGCTACCGATTTTATTAAATAAAAAATAGGATACACCACGAAAAACAAGGGGACATATAAACTTTACACCTCAAACAAACAAAATAAAGATAATGATAAAACAAAACTTAACTACCAACGAGGGGACATATAAACTTAACCCTAATTTACATTGCTTTCAAGTACTTGTGGTTTTCAACCCAAAAAAAGTACTTGTGGTAGTATGCCTAGCACTCATTTTAACCACAAGTGAAGCTTATGTCAGAGTACTAATTCGACATGGACATGTTGGACCGGACTAGAAATTGGAGGATCAGGGAAGACTTTTTGGTATAAATTGTAGGGCCCAAGCCTTGTTTGGGCCCAAGACGAGCTTAGAAGATAGTGTTGGGGCCGAACCACAGTAAGGCCCAGTTCAAAACGCCCCAATAGTACCATCTGGGATGACATTGATTACCCAAAACTAAAACTAGACAACCCCATCTAGATCCTCAATGTTTTTTCTAGGCTTCTCTTCCTAGCGGTGATGTGCCATGTGCTGATGTCCCTTCTAAATTAAATCATGCCTTCGAAAGGAATGACAGAGGAGAAAGTGAATATGCCCCCCATGATTATTACCATTTTCAATCAAGTCCCCCACCACCACCACTTATTCTCATGCCTTTGCCTTTCTACAATCTCTTTTTCATTTATACCTAAAATCATTTAATCAGATAGTGCAATTAAAAGAGAATGACTTTTGCTCCAGTTCAATCATCCACCGCTAGCTTCCTTGTTCCCTATAAAGCTTGTTTGTTGCTCCTGCTGTAGGGCCTCTCTGCCTTCCCTCCCACTTTGTTTTGCTTGCCTTCTTTCATCAGTAGATGCTGTACGGCCGCCGATTATGTTCCGATCCTATAAATGATTTCTTTACTGCCATTTATAACGATTCATCTGAATTTCGTTAGTCGTAGAAAGCATTTGGAGATGTAATTATTAACTAGTTTATAGACTTATCCAATATTGTTCTTCTAAATGTTATCATGGATTTTCTTTTTCTTTTTTTTTAATGCCGAAAGGCGATGATATGCTCGGATATGTGAAGAGAGCGAGAGAGAGAGAGAGAAAGACAAGATTTAACGTGAACAATTAGTAAGTAAAAACCATCCAAAAGCTTCCTCCAATGTACTATGGCATCCAAGTGAATAATGAGAGCTCATGACCACTTAAAAGGTAATATTTGAACGTTGGAGGTTCGAATATCGAAAATTTGAATTTGTACCTTGAGCTGTGATTTTAGTTCTGCTGTTGGATGGTCCTCTTAATTTAAATCTTATAGACATTGAACTGATCATGGGGGGTCCTAAAGACGATGCACCTTGAGGAGGATGAACTCTTCCATAGGACACCAACTCTTTTTTGAAAGTGTTGCTTGGGAGCTGGCCTTGTGGCTTGAGCGCCTTTGCGTTGTGTGTGTGGTGTATAGAGTGTGTGTGTTAGTGTATGTTATAAAAAAAATATTGTTTTTCTTTTAAAAAAATATAAAAATAAATAAATTGTACATATTAAACAAGAGATTAACTATGTACATGAGCAAGTTGAAGTGATAACCGGAGCAACCAAAAATATGCCTTAACATGGGTGTTTTGGAGATTACGTAAAATAATTTCAGTTGATATAAAATACCCTTCATTTATATTTGTAATTCCTAAATTACCCCTACCATAAGGCATATTTTGGATTTCAACCGACACGCATGTTCATAGTTAATCTCATTAAACAAAGAAAGGAAGGGTTTGACTTAATTACGTCAATCCTTAATGGCTACCAAATAGTAAAATCAAACAACTTTTAAGCCCATAATCAAAGGTGATTTAATTTTTTCATTTAGGTGACCATTAAGGATTGATGCGATTGGTTCAGCATTCTCCAATAAAGGAAAATGCTATTGAGTGAAGGAGAGTTCCAGGCCAAGTCATTAGCACACAGAATCGTCACTCACACAGAAGGTTTTGAGTGAAAATGATATGTTTCTTATGGGCCTCACTTGAAAGGCAAAGGATTGTCCCTGGCGATCCCAGAAAGGTTGTCTTGGGCTTTCACACAATATGCGACATGTGGCAATAAAAAGAGGGAAAAGTCATTTCATTTTCTCTCATGATTTTAACTTCTCCTTTCTCCTAATTAGAATCCGTAAAACTCTGGGAAAGTGTTTGAGATTAACCGCAGTTTCTGGATTATCAGATTCGGTGTCTGATAATTATCAATAAAATCAAGAGATACCCATCCAGTATTCTCGTACTATGTGTCAATCCACCATCTGGACGACTACCCATTGTGTCGGTCCCGTCACGCATCAATTTGTGAAACCACGACGCATCTTATACCCAAAACTCATGGAATCCGTCGAATTTGAATTTGTGTCGGTACTTAGTGTTTACTGATAAAACCCAGTATTTTTTACCAAAAATCTCACACTGTGTACCGGTCAATTATCTGTATAAATTACCTGTCATGTCGGTTCCGTCACGCATCGATTCGCGAAACTACAAGGCCTTGTACGTAAGAAAACCAGAAAATCCACGGGATTTGAAATTGTGTTGGTACGCAATATTTACTAGTAAAAGCTAGTAGTATTCTTTGAAAATTACACAACGCGTGTCAGTTGGCTGTCTGAATGACTGCCTATCGTCTCCGTCCTATCGCACGTCAAACCACGAAACCGCGGTATGTTTAAAGTCCAAAACCAAGAAATTTGTAGGTTTTGTAATTTTCTTCAAAATTTAGTGTTTACTGTCAAAACTCAATATTTTTTCTTAAAATCCGTACAACAGATTTCAGACTACCTCTAGTACGATCACCTATCATATTGGCACTGTAGCACATCGTCTCGTGAAGTTACGGGGTCCTATTAGTGAAAAATCAAAAAGCCGCAGGATTCCGATCAAACCAGTCAACGCCAAGTGGGTGGCCCATGTTATTGTCACATGGCCTTCGCCACATCACGTGCCACGTAGGCACTAAGACCTATATAAGGAGGCATACCCCCTCATTTGCTCTCCCCATTCCAAATCACCCACATCCTGTGTGTGGGATTCTAGAGAGAGAAAGAGGAGCAAGATTAAAGAGAGAAAGTGAGAGTTAGAGAGAGAGAGGGTCTACGCTAAGGTTTGTCGAAGTTCCGGACGCATCGACGATGTCCATTTTTCCATCTGAAGCTTTCTTGTGCATGTAAGAGGTAAAAACTCTTTCCCTCTTCTTTATTTTCCCTTTTATTTACATTATTTCTTCATGGAATGGTTTGTTTATGTATGGTGTGGATGAAAAATGGTCGGAGACCCGACATGTGGTGTATGGAATGGATTGGGATGTGTGAAAAGAGCAAGAGGTGCATAGACCTCAGTTTCGGGCTCACATAGAATCATTTGTAACAATGTATGGATGAAAAAGGGTTGGAGACCCGTTGTAAAGTGTGACGAATGAATGGGGAAGCGTGAAAAATAAGCAAGAGGTGCGTAGACCTCGATTTCGGACTGGACAGCTCAGAATTTAGGCTCGGCAATCGATGAATGATCAATCGCAGACATGCATAACACCTGGGGATTGTTTCGGATCCCTAGGCGATCAATCGCATTGTAAGGGCGATCAATCACAGGTGCGATCGATCGCATGGTCTTTCTGAAGTCTGGTTGGGCTTCTTTATGCATGATGTGATGCTATTTTGACACTTGTAAGGCAATGGAAGAGTCCATTGGCTTGAATATGTTCCACATCGGAACGGTATACATCGGACTTCGTCCGCCAACGCGTGCCCAAATTGTTTCAATTATTCAAGTGTGGCTTGGGATATTTGGGGATGTCCTATAGGCTACAGTTAGAAAACCTAACCTGTGATGAATGTTGCCTTACAGGGGGGTGACCTTTGTATAGTATGTCTCGTGGGGATGGTGACATTTATATAGTATGTATGTCCCTATAGAGGTTTGTCTTGAGGGATGGTAATCTGCGATGGCATCTATGTCCCAATAGAGGTTAGATAAATGAATGTTGCATTAAGAGATGATGATCTGTGGTGGCAGGTATATCCCAATAGAGGTTAGATAAATGAATATTGCCTTGAGGGGTGGTGATCTGCTGTGATAGGTATGTCCCAATAGAGGTTGGATAAATGAATGTTAAATTGATGGGTGGTGGCCTCTATACTTCGGTATGTTCAAACAATACCTTGAAGGGTGGGGACCTCTGTACTTCGGTATGTTCCAACAAGACTTTGAGGAGGTGTGTACTAAGACAGGTTGAGGAATGAGGATAATTGTATTTAGGTATATCCCAAGACAGGTTGAGGAGTGGGGATCGTTGTACTTAAGTATATCTCAATAGAGCTTGGTTGAGGGTGACAAATACCCTAATAGGGTGGTGATCTTTGTACCTAGGTATGTCGTGGGGGCAATGACCTTGTACTCAGGTATGCTCTGGTAAAGATTGAACATGATGTTATACCATAAAGGATGGTGTATGTTCCAACAATACTTTGAGGAGTGAGGACCTCTGTACTTCGGAATGTTCTAACAAGACTTTAAGGGAGATGTGTCATAAGACAGGTTGAGAAATTGGGATTGTTGTACTTAGGTATATCCCAAGACGGGTTGAGGAATGACGACCACGGTACTTAGGTATATCCTGCTTATATGGTAGTACAAGTTGTGGGTTATGTGTTAAGTCTAAGGACTCAAGGTTGTACGGAGTCTAAGGACTCAAAGTTTGATTTTAGTGGGTGTAGACCCGGTCAGTTAACGATTTCAGTCTATGGACTCAAGGGTAAAGGTTTAAGGCTAAGGCATATCAGATAGAGTCTACGGACTCAAAGGTAAAACGTGGTCGGTTGCCTGTGATGGTAACCTGATTTTGTGAACACCGTTGATATTGGAGGAACTTGATAAATGGAAAACATTAAGTCGGATAGAGTGAAATAGCCCTGAGTGACCTTGGGTCACAATTCATGATATTGTTACTGCCTTATTATTCTATATATTACTGTAACACGGAAATTGAACTGTACTGCTATATCGTTATTGATGCGTGTTATTATGTGTAAAATAGTTTAGATGTACTATAGATTTTATTGGACTTTATAACTTACTGGCGTTTTATGTCAGCAGATTATGATGTTGTTGTCCAGAGAATAGAAAGTCTCGACAGAATGATTGAGGGTTATAAGTATCACCATAGCAAGTAAAGGTAATGCATTTGTTTACGATGGATTATTATGATGATTGGTTGTTATTGCTTATGTAAGCTCATAAGAAAAATTGAAAATTTTTCATATTTTCGCAGGCAAAATCTTCTGTTGCATTGTAATGATAACTGGGTGAGCGTCTCAAAACATTATTCCCTAAGGTACAGGTTCAGGGCATCACACCCTCCATTTCATAAGGCTCTTCTTAGTCAATTCATTCTTAGAATTGCGTATAGTAAAGAGTCTCTATGTGATAACATCCTCCGCATTACGACTTCTTAGGAGGAAAATCTCTTTACCTAAAGATTACTACAAAATTTAAGTAGCGATTGGAAACAACTAATGATTAAGTTGAGATCTATAGGTTAAAGATCTGCAGCTAAAAAGTGTGTAGCTGAAGTATTAGTTGTACAGGTAAGACGGTTTGTTAACATAAATCTAAATCTCAAAAATAAGATCAAAAGCTTATTTGGTGAATGACTTAGATGTGAGTGATAATTTTAAACCCCACTAGTCAGCTTGCCTGAAACCACTTGACTTTCTACACAGGTGTTGTCGTGGATTTAAACCCCTAGCTGGTTGAATTCAAAGGGTTCTTACAACTCTTTTATAATTTAGTAGAGTTTTAGATCGGCTATCTGAACTCAACGGGCTGTACTACCTAATTAAAATATTATTTTACATATTTATAAGTAATAATTTTAAAATTTATCATAATTAATTATAACTAAATTATAAATTTAATTATGTCAATGTAATTTATAAAATTAGTTAGTTTTATGATATGTAATAATTATGCACATGTTTTATTGTACATATTATCTTTATTAAATGTTAATTTAGCTTAAAATATTATTATATTTAAAATATAATAATCTATAAATTTAATAATTAAATTATAATTTACTTATTCTCCACATTTCAGGCTGACAAGTTTAAGTTAAGGGGGGGTCTCTTGTTAGGGGCCTCAGATTGTCTCTTGCGAAGCCAGAAAACCCTCTCAGGCAACCATAGAATAGGGGACATGTGGCGTTAAAAAGTGGAGAAGTCATTTCATTTTCTCCCCATGATTTTGACTTCTCCACACCTTATTTGACACATGGTGATAAGATGTTGAGATAAAGGGGGGAGAGAAATCAGGTGGGGAGAAGTCAAAATCATTGGGAGAAAATGAAATGACTTCTCCATTTTTTAACGCCACATGTCCCCTATTCTATGGTTGCCCGAGAGGGGACAATCCAAGGCCCTTTTGGACAAGTTTGCCTTTTCAAACCCATTTATAAATAGGTTGGGTTGACGTTGAGAATGTTTATAGCCTAAATGAAATGACCGACCCAACCCGACCTGAACACAACCCAATCCGATCCATTGGCACCCATATATAGAGCACAAACAATTTTAAAAATAGAATAATATTTTTAAATTTTTAAAATATTTTTAAAGACAAAGACAAAGTTGTCATACTTTAATTAAATTTTTAATGCATGTAATAAATAGAAATGTTTAGTGCAAAACGTATTCAGCATGGACATGAGAGCTTAATAAGCCAGACCTATTAAGACCTTAAATTAAGTGTTAAAGACGTGAAAAAAATATTTCCAAACAAATATAGCAACTAGAATTTAGTATTAAGCTGTATTAATAAGACCTTAAATTAAGCGCTCAAACACTACCTTAATTTCATGTGGCAAAGTTATGATTTTCATCCTTATACAATGGTTGGACATCCTTATCCATTCCTAAGAGTGGACCGCTCATTCAGTGGGCCATCTCTTGTATCTCTTGATCCAGTCATTAATATCTTATAAATATAGAAGATTTTGCTTGACATGATTGAATACCCAAAAGGGGTAATCTAGGTGGATGTTTATTCAATAACACCAGTATGATTACCAAGATATGTTATTTAAATCATCGGTTCGCTTTGGGTTAGCAGTTCATCACTCTAGCTAGAGTAAACCCGGTTCACTATGGATAGGATAAGACAAATTTTTGCTTAGATTCTTTAGTTTGATTCTTTTTTTCTTTAGTTTTATTCGCTAGCTTAATTCACTTATATATATAATCATTTATCATGTAACTAGTTACCATTTACCATCATAAGAGATTTCAATAAAAGATATACATGTAATCATTTACTATTATCATCCTTGAGATTTGCTAACTTTAACACGTAAAAATATATATTTTATAATCTCTACTAATGAGAAAAGCGGGGTTAAAAAGTTGGTTAATTTTTTTTCTAATATTCTTAATGGGGCCTAATTTTATGGCATTTTACTGTAAATATAGTTAATAAGGTGAATTTTTTTATATTTTCCTATTTTTTCCATAACTCCATATAAAAATAAAAAATAAAAATATTTTGTTATCTTATTTTACTTGAGTAAAGTTAGTAGGGGTATTGAAGTAATATCATCTACAACTAACAATAATCCCTCTATATCTCCACGATTCTCTCAAATCTTTATTATTATTTTCTCTCATACTCCTAACTTGGTCTCTCTCAATGAAGAGACACACCCTCTCTACATGGTATAACTACTTTTCAAGAGAAAAAGTAGGGCTCTTTGGTTCTCAAAATATCATTTCTGTACTAATGTGTCCCTCACAATTTTTTTTAATCTAAAAAGACCCTTAAGTTTCTATATCCAAAATATTTAATTTTATTTTTCAAAATGTCCTTACTAGGATCCCTCTTCTCAGTCTCTCTCCCCTTCCCCTCCCTCTCTCTCACGTGCATCGCACGAGCCGCCCCTTAGCATATATATATATATTAAGCATGTAAATAAATATATTACAAATACTTATTTTTTAAAAAAATATTAAAAAGTCTTTTTATGAGCAGTTGACGAACTTAAAAAAAAAAAATTCATCAAATCCAAAGAAAAAAATTGTCGAACCTAAAAGGTAAATTCATCAAATCAAGATAAATTCTTCAAATCAAAACTATTGGGGTATGATAATGAGTTTCGCTAAATTTCATGAACCGGTTCGCGATTCGACATAATAGGCAGCGAATCAAGGAACCTTGAACCGGAAACTCTGCATTGTTGAGCATGCCTCGCATATCGATTGATCTAATAAAGCACTGTTAGTCCTAGTTTCTATCTTCCCCACTTTCTCTATAAAAGGAATACGTGTTCTTACTTTTTTTCAGTACTAAAGCTAAATTAAGGAAAAGGGTTTAAATGTTAAAGTTTTAACCAGTCACTTTTGCAATCGAAAAAAGTGAAGACAATTTTACTCTTCTCCCGTAGAAAAAGCGAGGAAGAGAGAAACTTGGGAAAGCATTCCCTCAAAGATTAATACCTATCTGTAGAAATTTACTATATCGGCAGCCATCCTATGGATCCCTTTCACCAAATTTTAATAAGATCCTACTTCCCATATAATGTAATTGTGATTTCGTTCATGCATCATGGTCTAGCATCATACTTTAAACATGCTTTGGAAGTAAATCATGTAATGGACGTGAAATAGCGGGCCTCATATGCATGAAATGATGGTAGGGGTGATGAGGGGCCCAAATGGTCTCGATCCCTTGGATTGAGGAGGAGCAGTAGGCAGCAGCAGCCTTGAAGAGTGGGAGTGGGACCCCTATCACCCTACACCCTTTTCTTTTAACGTCATCGGCACAGTATAAAAAGAAGAGAGGAGGAAAGATGGTGATGTGCATGTGATCCAACACCCTTTATGTTTCCCCACTTTTTATTCAAATTTTACAAACTACCAATCCAAGCTCTCTTTATTGACATTCGGCCACTACACTTTAGGGTTAGTCATGTTTCGGCATAATATAAAAAAAATATGTTTATATAAATTTATTTAGTTCACCATTAATCAATGGGCCAATGATGTATTTGGGTTTGTGTAATCACTGGGCCCATCTCCAATCAAAGAGATTGTATGGGGATCTAAATGGTGTAAGTACAACATGGTGGACTTAGTATCTGCATATCTTTGAAACATTTTTCTTAGACGTCAAATACTTATCACAGGATTTGGCAAATCCGGTTATCACCCCTACAGGTCTCTACGTGTCCCTTTTGATACCTCTTAACTGTGGTTAAGATTCATCCACTCCTAGGGTTCACCCACCCAACCTTGGTTTTTAGAAAAAAATATTAAATTTCTTACAAAATTATTTTATTATTAAAAAAAAGCCTTAAAAACAGTTTTTTAATTTTAAAAAAAGGAATTAATATTTTTTTCTAAAAACTAAAGATGGGTGGGTGAACCCTAGGGATGAGTGAATCTTAACCACAATTAAGGGGTGTCAAAAGGGATGTGGAGACCTCTAGGTGTAATCGGATTTGCCAAATCCGGCTATCACCGTAGAAGATTTGGCTTCTTTTTTCTTATGTTTATAGTAAGACATCAATTTAGACTACAAACGTCGTCCTCTCTTCATGTAGATGTGATATGGATGTCTTTTAAGAAAGATATGAGCGACTTTACTATCAATTAGAAAAGAAGAAAGAAAGAGAGAATGATTAATCTCTTCTTGTTCTCTCCTTTTAATGTAACTCTAAAGTAATCTTAGAAATTAGATCACTTTTCTGGATAAGAAAAGCAAGGAGAACGTCGGTCTTAATCATGGCGGCACCCTTAATAATTTCTAAAGAGGTAATAGGACAAAACAACTTTTTGATGGTCTCACTTATTAGTGGTGATTAAGGCTAGCATTCCACTAAGAATGAATATATCATGCTAAGTCTAAATCTTTAGTATAGAAACTCTTTTGGAACTTTGCTAGATAGACCCCTCTCGAATATGCTTTTTAATGTCTCTTTTGGAGGAATAGAACTTTTCCATGTATCTCAATCCCTTCATTATTCTAATCTCTATCTCTCTCTCCCCTATTAATGGATTCCCTTCTAGTCAATCCAATCTTTCCTTCTCTGTTTACTCGAAGCTCTGAATCGCTTTGATACTTCATAACATAATTTCAAGTTCAAATTATACTCCCACTAATGGATTCCTCTCAAATAAATCAAAATTTTGCTTCTTTATTTCGTTTTTAGCTGTCTGAATTGGGTTTTTTTTTTTTTTTTTTTTGGGAAGGCTGAATTGGGTTTTGTTATGCCTGAGTACAGATGGTCATATACTTATTACACAGTACTTTGGAATATATATCTTAAAGGATGTAAATTCTAGCTCTTGGAGTATATCAATACTGTCAGGGGATCGAAAGCGAAATCATCCTATCTTGGATGTATGGCACATACTTAAATATTATAATAATAGCATTAATTGTTAATAATTGTATCGGTTTTTCCTTTGAAAGATTGATTGAACTTTACTTCCATACATAAGGATAGATGAACACTACAACAATAAATGTAGTGAAAATAATTAACCTGCAAATAAAAAACAGAAATACAACACGTAAGATTTACGTGGTTGACCTGGTATAAGCTACGTTTACGGAGAGGTCGTCTTCTTCACTAGTTCCAAGAAAAGACATTAAAGAGATCACTCTCTCACACCTCTCATACAAACTTGTTCTCCGCAAAATAAAATACCCTAGCTAGATTGAATATTATATTATATACCAGTTAGAAACCTAAATTGAAATAGACTCCTGATATAATTAGAAAAACTCAAAAAAAAAATTGGATGGACACATGTGCGCAGTGTAACGAGGGGCACAAGTGAACAATTCTGAAGTTATAATAAGCTGAATATATATATATATGAATTAGTCTATGGGTACTCCCAAATCTACTCCCTAATCCTAACCGTTTATAACCAACCACTAAAGGTCAGGATTTGAGTTGGATTATTTTGTCTTTTCTAATGCCACATCAGCTCTAATCCTAACCGTTTAACAACTGAGATAAACGGTTAGGATTTGGGAGTATATTTGGGAGTACACCTTAGGAGTATCCCTAGACTCTCTCTCTCTCTCTCTCTCTCTCTCTCTATATATATATATATATATATATATCTTCTTATATTTTATCTTTTATTATTATTATTTTTTCTAATTACATACTTAATTATGATGACCTTCTAGGTTCTTTTTTTCAATGATTTTGGGGAGTATCTAAGCTATATATAGAGGAATATTTCAATAACAAATGGAAAGGTTATTTCCTACAGGAAAATTATATGATATCCCACTGTAGATTATTATTGTTGTTTCGTTATTGCTAAATTCCCGAAACAATATCACCTTTTCAAAAACATCAATTTTCCAATTGACATGATAAGATATAGTAAGCTACTCATTTAAGAAAAAGTATACATCACTTAATCATTTAATCAAATGTGAATGTTCTTAAAATTAAATATAAGAAGATATAAGAGATGTTAAAAGGGGGTGTGCTAGCCCTATTCTCCCCCTATTGCACTCTCATTTTAGGGGCAAGAAGACAAGGATTTTGTGTCAGCAATTATGGGAGTCACCGCAAAATCCTTATCTTCTTGCCCCCTAACAGGGAGACTGTAACAGGGGAGACGAAAATTCGATTAAAGTAGTCTATTGAAATAATTTCTTCTTTCTTTTGCTTAGAAATAGATTTTAACATATACAATCACTAATAGGTATTGTGAGAGTATGCTTAGCATTCTTCTTGTTTTGATATTAAATCAATTACACCATCTACTTAATTTGGAGTACATATGCATAATCTTATTTTAATTTATTTTTCAAGATATACGGTTAGGAGTATAAATGTGTATTCGACTCGCTACATAATTGATAAGAATAAGAAAGAAAAGATGGAGATGTAAATGAAGTTGCACAAAGGGCTACTTTGGTTATATATTAGAAAGACAAACCAGTCTCTAGTTCGGTCGATTAATATCAGAGTGCCATTTCCTCATGACCTATATATTGTTCAAATAAATAGAGTGTGTGTGTGTGCACAACAGAGGTCGATCTCATTTGACCGACCACCACTATCCACCATCACAGTCACACAGGGAAAGAGAAAGAGAAGAGAAGAAACGAAGAAGACGTAGAAACTTGTCTGTTTGTGCCAATATAAATAAGAAGCTTTAAATATGTGATAAATTAGGTGTTTGTGTTTCTCGTCGGGCAGGGAGGGGTTAGAGAAAGAGACAAAAGAGAGTGCGAGAAGAGACAAAAGAAAGAACCTTGCAGCTTGTCGTATGAAATAAGAGATTGATTCCTTCGTGGAGTGAGAGAGAGAATTTAAGTCATAAAAAATGTTTTATCCGTATTAGCTTTGTGTTCTAAGTTCTCTCCTTGAAATCCTCATTTGGGCTAGAGTTCTGATTAGAGGACCGCAAGGTCCTCTTCCAAGCTGACCGCACCAATCAACACACTGGGCCTTTTTTCATTTTCTTTGGGTTATTATCATTATTATTAGAGATTAACTATAAGGAAGAGCTCCAGTTGAACAGTCAATCAGAGCAACCCAAAAATTATCTCGAGAAGTGGTAGTTTGGTAATTGCAAACACAATGAAGACTAATTTTTAACTCTAAAATTTTTCTATAAATAGATATTCCCAAGACATTTTTTAGATTGCTCCAGTTGACTATTCAACCCGAACTCTTGTTCATTGTTAACCTCTTATTATTATTATTTTGAACTTTGAACAGAAGCTTTGTTTGAAGAGATAACCCAAGCAACCAAAATTTCTCTTAAGGAGTGTTAGCCCTACTCTTAGCTTTATCTTACTCTCAACCTGAGCCAACCACCTATCCAAATTCTCTGTTAAAGCATTCCAATCACTGAAAAAGTGTGTACTTCAGCAATCTATTCTTTGTTAAAGCATTCAAATCACTGAAAAAGTGAGTACTTCAGCAGTGAGATTGAACAAGTGGTTGGATCAGGTTGAGAGTAAGAAAGAGCCGAGTTGTCACGCCTCAAAATCCCCCCTAGGAGAATGTGAAACTTTGGCACATGACTTACTTGACTTAATCCATTTAATGAGCTTTAAAGGCATACAAAATTCTGAACCAAAAAATTCTTTCATTAAATACTTCAACTGAATATCAATTAAAATCTGCAATTAAACTGAACTAACATAATCAGAATTATTCTCGTGATTCTCAACTCTTTAATTAACCGAATCAAATCTAAATATCTCAAATTAAGATTAGAACATAATAACTAGTTACAATCTCTCTGGAATTTAAAAAATTTCTAATAAACTAAAATAATATTTAAGTCATCAATTGAAATCCAGTTCCTCTTCGGGATAATCACCTACAAGATCTTCCTTACCTAGTCTCTTCAACTCAAGGCTCCTGCGCATAATATTTCGAATCTCGAACCTACCAACAACAAAAGTCATCGGCTGAGTAACAAGTTACTCCGCGTATATAACAATCCATAGTAAACAATATCATAACGATAACATGCATACAAGTAACAATTCAATTACAATTCACATACATAAATCAAAGTACGGAAACATCTTTTCTCTTCAACTATTTCATATGTTCACTTGTATTTATCTTTCTTACTTTTTATTTCTTTCTTATGTATCTTTTTCTTATTTTTCTTACATTCTTACTTTTATTCTTTTCTTACTTAATTTTCTTTGAGATCTTTCTTGAAACCAGATAACCAGTACCCTTGGAAACTTATCTTGAAGCAAGGCACTAGCATCTTTAGAGATCTTTCTTTTCTTACTTTTTTTTTATACTTCATACTTTATCATCTCATGAACAACACATTCACATGGATCAATAATAACTTAAAATACCGTTTCACCATATAAGGAAAGGGGTTACTATACTTTACTTTACCGAGATACCATCCTTCGTATATTATCTGGTACGGACGGCTTAGTACATTTTCTGGTACGATGACTTACTTACTTTGGCATACATTTTGCCATTTCTGATGGTATCCGGTGGTGCAAAACACATACATACATTTCCGTTTTCGTGTGTCTTTCTTTCTTACTTTAGTTTTGCCTTACTTAACATCTTATTAATGTCTTTAATTCTTTCTTTTATACTTTTGCATATTTTTCATTTGTGAGTGCTCAATGATACACCTTTTGTTTGAATTACACCTAAGAGTAATCGTCAAGGGTCATAAGACATCTCACCATAGCGTCTCATACCACTATGTTAACCAAACTCAGACAAGTTTGACTTTCCTTAAAGACTCCTTTACCCAAATGTATATCACGTATAAGGAATATAAAAAAAACACACAAACTATCATATTTCTAATGATTCGACAATACAAAAATCACAGTTGATATTAACATACACATACGTCACGAATTAATTTAAAATCATATTCCATTTTTATTTAATCACAATCAATATCCTAATTACAACACCTTTCATCGATAGTAATTTTCATGAATTATAAACATAAAATCAAACTCACTTAAAATTAACTCCTATAATAATTCATCCATTCAATTTTCATTCATTCATCAAATTCTCCTCATAAATCCACACACTCCAATGAAATTTCTCAATCCCCTTGTTGAATCATAAATAATTTTTAATAGGATTCTTCACATCCTAATTTAACGATTCAAAAATCATGAAACATGAATTCATAAATATGGTTCTTCACATCCTATTCTAACAAATCAAAAATAATGAAACGGAGATCATAATAATGGTTCTTCGCATCCCATTTTAACAAATCCATAAATAATAAGATATAAATCAAATCATGGTTCTTAATATCCTATTTTAATTTCATGTTCTTCCTTAGGTCTACTTCTTTCAATCCATTTTTTAGGTTAATACTCAAAATATTGAAGACTAAGTTTGTTATTTATATCTTAATCATGTTTTTTACATAGATCTTATCATTAAATTCATACTTTAGATTAATAGTTATAATATTGAGAACTAGGGAAAGTTATTTACCTCACTTGATCGTCTCCCTAAGATCTATTGCTTGCAAATAGGGTTCTATCTTGATTTTCCCGCCTCTTTTCTCACTTTTCTTACCAAATCTTTGAACTTTTACAGTTTCCCCCTTTTTGATCTCTTAGGAACTCTCTATTTTCTCTCTTTTAGGTTTAAAAGGCCTTAGAAACCCTCAACCCTCGAGTATAAGGAGTATTTACAACATTAGGAGCCCTAAGGACTCAAAACATACGAAAACACGCAGCCCATCGCCGGAACGGTGTTTTGGGCGATCGATCCCCCTCATGGGCAATCGATCCCCCCCCCCCCCCCCAAATTTTTTTTTCTCGGAATAGTATTCGGTATTTTAGCCGTAACTTTTTACTCGTTTATCAGATTTTGACGATTTAACTTGCGTTGGACTCTTCATTCGAAGGGGAACATCTTTGATGTTTTGCAAAATTTCTAATTCTTCTTTATTCATGAACTAATTTGCCCCTATAGTTGACTGGTCTGAAAATGGATTTCAGCAGCTCTGGTTCCAGAAATCCAACTTTTAACCTAACTTCGACTAAGAATTTGGAAAAATGGTAAATATGAACCTTGAAGAGAGTTACAATACATTCCCAAAAATTCAAGAATTACTCGATTCCGATTTGCGGCAACAAAACTAGGGTTGTATTCGGGTCAGGCTTGACCGGGCTTGGCCAAGCCCAGCTCGGCTTGAATTAGTTTGATCGAGGCCTGAAGACCGGCTCGGCCCGAAATCCTAATCGATTGTGCAGCCCGAAGCTCGGCCCAAAAAAAAAAAACTTAGCTTGAAGCCCGGCTCGACCCGAATTGATTCAAGCTCAAGCCAGGCTTGGCTTGGCTCAAGCTCGGCTTGAATCCTTTTTTTTAAAAAAAATTAATAAAATTTTATATTATTTATATATATAATAATGATATATATAAATAATATATATATATATATATGTATATATATATATATATATATATATTTTTTTAATAATATTCGAGCCGAGCTGGGCCAAACCTCAATCGAGCCGAGCTTCAAGCCGGGCCGACCGCACAGGGGTGGGCTTGAGCTTGGCTTGAATTAGCTTTCGGGCTTTTTTTTAGGCTTGGCTTGGCTTGTTCGAGCCCAAAATTTCTGGCCGAGCCGAGCCACACCAACGAGCCAATCGGGCTTTGTGCAGCCCTAAACAAAACCATGGCTTCTTGAACTTGAGAGTATGTTAAGGTATCCCTTTTAATTCATCTTTTAGGAACGCATACATTTAAAATCGAGTACCTATTTCAAGAAATTCATATAAATGGCACGAATGTCAAGAAACTAAATTTTGGGTATTTACACGAGTGTGGGGCTAGCACTCCTCATATCTCTTACAGCAGGGATAGTTTGATAAGAACAATAGTTAGCTACAATGGACCTTTTGCAGCGGCAGTTACAATGGACCTCTGACAATAATAAATGTCAAACTTAACCTATTTTTCTTGTGTGGTGATGCAAGTGACCCTTTGCAATTTCCGGCTGCAAAAGGGCTCTTACAACTGATTATTATTCGTTTGATAATTATAAATATCAAAATAATGGTATTTTGTCCACTAAAAATTTTTCTATCTTTACCAAACTATTCCGTCAAGTCAATTTTTGGGTTGCTCCTCGTATCTCTTCAACAGAAGCTCTTGTTCATAGTTAATCTATGTTATTATTATTATTATTATTTAAATATAGTGGCGGTCATGGGAGGGAGGGAGGGGGTCACTAACTGCGTTTTAGATTTTAGAATTTTCTTAGGGCTCTCAGCTTGTAGAGGTGGTCATGGTGATGGTGGGCTATGTAAGATCTGTTGAGGTACTGACACCTTGTGAGATACCCCATTTGTTTTCTAGGCCATGCATGTCTCTCATATAGGGATGAACTACAGTATTGTAAGTTGTACAATGCATCATATATATAAATGATCACAAGAATATGATGACGGGAACCATTTGATCTAAGGATGCCACACACTGACCATTTGATCAAATTAATGAACTAATCTAGTTATTATGATTAGGATGTTTGTGTTTTGCACTAACATCTAGTCTGGCGTTTGGATAAGGGCAACAAGGGAAAAATTCCCATTTATGTACATGTACCATGATTTTATTTATTTTGGCAGGAGCATGTAGCATGAGCCATGAGGGGAGTGGTAGCCCCAAATTCTTATCTTTTTGCCCCAAAGAGGGGGGCGGGTGCATCAAGCGGAGGGTGCCCTTAGCAAAATCGGTACCATGAATATGGGCATGGAGTGGTGGGAGTAAATTACAGAATAAAGAAAACAAGGTTCACGAGAATGGTATAAAAAAAGGCCCATAAGGTCTGTCTCCATGTGATCAGCCCCTGCAGATGTGCAGTTCTGCAGAAGAGTAAGGATGTCTACTCAGAAGGAAGGTAGGAGAAGAAAAGAGAAGAGAAGAGAAAAGAGAAGGGAAGGAAGATTTAGAAGGTGTTCCTCTCAGACTTGGCGAGTACTGCTTTTTTCCAGCCAGTTCATTCAAACTGAAGGGTAAGGTTGTTGAAGTTAAGGCTAGCATTCCGCTATGGGGTTTGAACTTTGAAGCTGGCATAGTGGCATGTCTTATGTCTCTCTCTCTCTCTCTTAATTTTTGGGAACTGGGTATTTGTAGGCTTATAATGTATAATATAATAGATTGAGGTGTTAGAAAACCTTTTGAAATATGGTCAGCCACCACATAAGATTTGAATTTTACTGAGCAAAAAAAAGTGTTTTCCAATAATTAGAATCATAGTCATAATCAAAATAATCAGTTGGGGGTATCTTTGTGAAATAATTAGTCATCATTTTCCTATTGTTTCACTTTGGGGCCATCTTATGTCCCCACCCCCATGTCACCCTTATGATCTCTTTCTTACTTTTAAATGTGAGAGAGAGTACAAAAAAGATTTTTCTTGGGCCATTACAGTAAAGAAAAGGCTGTAATTTTTCGCTTATTCATGGAAACTTTAGGCTCAATTATTCAAAAACACCTGAGCCAGATTAGCAATGTTACGGAGGCGAAGTAGCCTAGTCCCTAGAGGAGCTAAAGCTATATAGTTACGTATCTTTACTATTATAATGCGAGAGGTAGGCGGAGCCTGATTTTTCCGAAATTCCTAAACTACCCTCATATAAAGCAAAACTTTGATTTAATGTTTTACTTTAATTCTCAAACTACCCCTTGTTCATTTATCTATTTAAATAATAGAATCACAACCAATCGTGATTGAATTCGGGGAGAGTTCAATTCAATCGCACCCGCGGGTTAACAGTGTCCCTTTTAACTCCTATTAATTGTGGTTAACTCCTTCCCCCCCGCTCTCACGTGCATCGCACGTGCCACCTGCTAGTATACTATAAAGGTAGGGGTTAGAGAGCATGTGTATATGATGGGGATTATAAATTATTATATAAGGGGAAAAAATAATAATGTCCTCACCACAGGCTTTAAATAAGGTCATACACATTTTTTGTCCACTCTCCCCTATTTTTATAAAAGAAGATAAATTAGTGTGACATTTTTTTGTGGGTTACATTACTTTTTTTTGTTTGAAATTAGGAAAGACAACCTAGAGTAGACAATCAGAAAGTGGACATAAAATTGCTTTTAGATGTAAGGTCCATAAAAAAAAATATTGACTTTACCTTATTTGAGCGATTAATGGTTGATGCGGTTAGTGCTAGAACCCTCATTATACTAAACAAACATTAATAAAGGAAAACCTGCAACATATTAAAAAGAAAGACACTCATATGAAAGTTGGTGAGGAGATACAAATGACCAATGGGCAATGAGAGAGACATAGTATCAATAGAATGCTGACACATAGGCACGATTAAGGCTAGCACTCACCTATTATATTACTTCTCCATCTCATATATATATATATATATTAACTTATTATAAAAGAAGACTCACATAATGACAAAATAGTTGTTCAACCAAGTTTTTTTCCCATAATACCCTTCCCCATTAATTTGTTTTCCCACAATACTCCTTCTTACAAGTTTTCCCATAATACCCTTATTACATTTGTTTTATAAAAAATATCCCTATTAATTTATTTGCCCATAATACATTTTCTTATAAATTTTCCCATAATACCCTTATTAGATTTGTTTTTAATCTAAAATGTTTCTATTTTATTTGCCCATCATACTCTTGTTACAAATTTTTATTTCCTATAATACTCCTATTGATTTGTTCCCAAAATACCCCTATGATCTATATATCTTCTATATTATAAAAGACGATAATCATTTCATATAATACCCTTATTAGATTTATTTTTTTCAAAACATCCCTACTAATTTATTTTCTATAATACCATTTCTTATAAAATGTTATTTCTCAAAATACCTTATTCACTTAATTTTAGTATTAAATTTGCACGCGCACACCCAACTAGTATATATATATATACTCTTTTAAGAATCACCCTCTTTTTTATTAGATAGAGTGTTTGTTCATAACATGTGTCTATCTCTTAATGGAAGACAATAAGAGAGAGAGAGAGAGAGAGAGAGAGAGTGAGAGAGGTGTACTAATAGGACATGCTCACTCCAAGCTCTGGTGAGTAGCCCTTCTAGAAAGATGACATGTGGTCGAAGTTTTTTTTTTAATCCAACCGTTAGATGTTAAAGTGGGTCCATCAAGAAACATGTCAAAAAATCAACCTGATCAGTCTGATTTTAGACTATCCTATTAGATTCTAGTTTGTCAACACTAACCCCATAAGATTCACTAGACCTAGAAAACCAACTAATCTTTATTGAATGACATCCTTCACTGTTTTTTTAAAAAAAATTACACAAAGGTACACCTTATTGCATTGAGCATCTTAGGTTCAATACTAAGGCTATAGAAATTGCTAATTTTACCATCTTCAATTGGGCGGTTATAAACACTTGATAAGCTTATTTTTTTCACGTTTCTTTTAGGGAGCTCACCTTGACAATCAACAGTCGGATTCCATCGGATTCCAAATCAACATGTCATGTGTCATTTTTTAGGAGGAGGCCACTCAGTACATGTTGTAGTGAGCATTGCTCACTAGAATGCCACCCATACATAATGCCCTTTAAATAAGGTTGCCTACATCTTCTTGCAAGGTTCAGGAAAAAAAAAAAAAAGCTTTAGAATGATATATGTGATTTTCATTTATAAAATAAAAATGCAAATGCGAATTTGGTTTTAATTGATAAAATTAAAAATATTCTAAAAAGTAATACATGAATATTTAATGGCTTGTATTAGATAGTAGTATTGCAGTAAGTATAAGGAATATAAATAGGACTTTGCTATAGAGACTCTATTAGACTCTAAGAGCATTGGATTTTAGGTGGGGCCCAACATCAAAACTCATGCTCTTAAGATGTATTCGGTTGACAAGAAAGTTAGAGAAATGAAAGAAAAATGTGTTTTCTTATATTTTTCTTGTGTTTGATTTGCAAGATTCTCACTTTCATTTTCTTACACTTTTTCAATTGTGACAAACTTTTTCCTAAAATCTTCATCCATCTTTTAATGATAATTTTACAAGAAAATTTAAGGATCTTTTCTTTTTGCCTTTTCTTTCTTTCTTTTTTTTTCTTTTATTTTTCTTTGTTTTCCTTTCACCCACTTTCTCACCAACATAACGCACCCTTAGAGTATGGTCTTGGTGGTCTTGGCCCTAAGGGGTCTCAAAGCTTTATCCGTATAAATATAGAAAGTAGTATTAGTAATGAGTAAAGGGTAGAGAGTTTGCACCATCTATTCTCCACCACACCGCACCCTCCATGACCTGCGCGTGATTTTAAGTGGATACAGTAGAGAGAGAGAGAGAGAGAGAGTCACGGGTTTGTCTTGAAAGTCCCCTCATTCATTCAGAGAGATGTCTAGACAGACAGACACGTATTCTTGCACTAGAAAATCAATGAAGACATACAAACCGTGCCGTATAACATACTTCTCTCTTCTTTATACAAATTTAATCAGTGAAACACACTCTCACGCACACTTACCCATCAATGATCAAACCCCACTCTCATCTCACCTCCTTTTCAAAAAAAAAAGGGAAGCTCTAGCCAGTTTACTGAAGCTTCTTTCATCTTCAAATGGCTCTAATGCTGGACAATTGTGAAAGCATATTACTCTCCCTAGACTCCCAGAAATCGGTTCCAGCTCCCTTTCTCACCAAAACCTACCAACTCGTCGACGATCCCACCACCGACCACATCGTCTCTTGGGGCCAAGACGACTCTACTTTCGTCGTCTGGCGTCCCCCAGACTTCGCTCGCGATCTCCTTCCCAACTACTTCAAGCACAACAACTTCTCCAGCTTCGTCCGCCAGCTCAACACCTACGTAATATGTTCTCTTCATCTTCATGCTCTCTCTCTCTCTCTCTCTCTTTCTGGATATATATATTGTTTTTTTGCTTTTCTGATTGTTTTTTGTTTTGATTGTTGGGAAATTAGGGTTTCAGAAAGATTGTACCAGACAGATGGGAATTCGCAAACGAATTCTTCAAAAAGGGAGAGAAGGATTTGTTGTGTGAGATCCATCGAAGGAAGACTTGTCAACCCCACCAAGTACCCATTAACCACCATCCACATTCCCCGATCGGTGTTGGTGGTGGAACCGGTTTCTTTCCGTTCACCGGCCGAGTAAGCTTCTCTCCCTCCAACTCGGACGAGCAAGCCAATTGGTATGAGTCATCGACTCTCTCGTCTTCAAGAGGAGGAATAGGAGGAGTAGCTAATTGCATTGGTGGTGGTGGCGGCTACAGCAGCTCGCTATCGGCACTGTCGGAGGATAACGAGAGACTCAGGCGAAGCAATTCAATGCTTATGTCGGAGCTGGCACACATGAGGAAGCTCTACAACGATATTATCTACTTTGTGCAGAACCATGTGAGACCTGTCGCTCCTAGTAATCCATACCCTTCATCTTTAGTCATCTGTAACTCACCATCATCTATTGTTCCTACTCCACCTTCTGTGACTGCTAATACTATTACAATGGTGCAAAAGCCCCTACACAATCTGCTTGGGTTTTGCCAGTCTCACCCTAAACAAGCTCAGCAGATTAAGGGCTCTCTCAACTCTTCTAGTACATCAAACAGCTCCCTAGCGATGCTCGAAGAATTCAACAACAATACTTCTAGTCTAACAAAGCTGTTTGGTGTGCCCCTTCAGTACTCCAGGAAGAGATTGCACTCGGAACACACATCTCCTCCAACGACTATGGAGACGAACAAGGCTCGTTTAGTGTTGGCTAAGGATGATTTAGGGTTAAATCTTATGCCTCCTTCTTCATATTAGCTTCCTCACACTACCCATTCAAAAATACGAGTTTTTCTTTTGTTTTGTTTTTTCCTTTTTTGGTTGCCTTGTGTGCTTCTCTTAGGTCTGAGAGACTGATACTGATGATTGTTTGTGTGTGGGTGTGGGTGTTTGTGTATATAATTTTAGTGCCGGTACCATCATCTGGTTCCCCCAGCCATGAATGAATGCAGGCATGGGTTTTGGTTAGAGTGAAAAACAAAACAAGGTTAATTCGTCCACACCGTTTTTCTTAGTACCACTTTATTGCTCTCGATTATCGGATCACTTCTTCTCCTTCTGATCCTGAATCCTTCAGCTACATTAGTGTAGAGAGAGAGAGAGAGATCTTCTTGAAGCTTTTTTTTTGTTTTTAATGAGAAAAAGCTGAGAAGGGTTACAGACTGGTTCATTGACTATTTTCTCTGGTGGTTTCTCTGCTTAATCCTATTAATGGAGTAAACGTACACCTACCAAATACTTCTCTCGAATTCAAAAACAAGTAAAACCAAGAAAAAAATTACAAAAATAAAAAGTAGCTGACACTGAACGATAATCTGTCCCTCAAAATCATATTATCATTGTCATTGTTATTACTATTCCCATTATTAATTTTAGAAAAAAGTTTACTAAGATTTAGAAAAGCAGGCCTATCATGTTGTATGATGAAGGCTATAATCTCCATTTCTTGTTTAGATAAACTGTCTTTTTTCGATAACCTGACAATTATAAGGAGATATATATGGAGAGAAAAGAAAAGAAAAGGAGGAGGATGATTCAGTGACAGCGAAAAGTGGGAAGCTGACCGACTAAAAATGTGGTGTTTTGTGGGTTTGAAACGTTTCTATCAAGCTTTCTATACTTCTTCAGTTCACGAAAAACCTTTGCCTTTTCTAACTTTAAGCATCTGATCAAACCCAAAACCCTCTTTGGATCCCCTCCTCTTCCTTTCCCCTCTCCTTCACTAATTCGAAACCTTCTTTCCTTCTTCCAAGCAAGATCCAAATAGAGAGAGAGAGAGAAGCGAATCAACTTTTGCCAAAGACCCATCTCTTTTATTGCTCTCTTTGTCTCTATGTCCAATACCCCTATAGAAGTAGAGTCTCATATAAAGTTCGACTAAGCATTTCAACAAAGTATTTGCTTTTCCCTTTTCTTTCTTACATTAAACAGAAATGCTACAGAACCATATGGTCAAAGGGTAACCTGAGATCGTTCACAAGGAGATGCCATATTAAGGTATCAAAAATCATTGAATGGCATATTGGATGGTGGAACTTTTTCAAGTTATTTTACTTAGATGTAAAGTTATTTTACTCGATCATACAATTCTAATGATTCAATTAATATACCTTGTAAGTTTTTTTGGTAGACTCAATAACACGGCAAGGTGATTAGCAAAGGCAAGACAAAGGAAACACACACCACACATGCAAACCACACATGCAACCCAAATAAGCTTCACCCAAGAGTTTGCAAGTTATCTCTACAATTATATATAACGAGAGAACGTATGTAGGTAACTTTGATTGACTTTTTTTACTACATTATAATTGAGAGAGGGAGGGCTAAGTGGTGTTCATTGACTTTTTATACAAAAATAAATAAATATTATATTATCCTATTACTATTTAGTGAATAAAGATGTAAGGATATTAAAGTCATTTCAAATCTGGTAACTTCAATTCCCTTAGATATGGTTAATTCCTTCAATCTTCTACTCTTGTTTTGTATTTCTTACTTTATATCATGTGTTTTCAACCATGGCACAACTCACAATTTTAACATATTTTCTCTCTTCCATTTCTCCTCTTTAATACACGTGCATCAATGGGTCTCACTAAGATCCATTTTTCTTTATTGCGGCCCACTAATTTACTTAAATAAAAAAGCAAAAGGCATTCACCTTATAAACAAGTGACAGACTTTAGTGTGTTTGAAGAAATTTTACGCCCTACTATCGCATTACCTTGGGAACAGTCTTAGGTTGCCCTATGACCATAGGGTGCCAATAGAATTTCTCGATATTAAATTCTTAGCCATTCCTCAAAAAAAAAAAAAAAAAAAAACCGGAAGAGGAAGGAATTGTTCTGTGAGTGAGATGAAGAGAACAAGAAAGGAAGACAAAAAACGTGAAGAGTCCTCAGCGAGAAAAGAAAGAGAGTAAAAAGAGGGCAGAAATAGAATATCATTGGGATTGGGACTCTCTAATATTTCCGTAATATTTATATTTATATCATATGTACATATTATTGTCGTGCAATGATTCGTCAGATACGAAAAACCCTAACCCTACCCTAGTTCGACACCTTTGGTACCCTAACACCCCCTTCCTTTTTAAGTGTCGCACGTGATTAAAAACTACACGTGCAATGTAGGATATGTCCAAGTCCAATGAGAGGGTGGGTGACAGTGAGCTTAAATTAAAGGGGAAGCAGATAATGGAGTAAAGCTGCTTTTTTTTCTTTTTGCACTGTCTGGTTAGTATCTATTCTAAAAGGGCTGAGAAATAAACCACACACTCACGAGACTAGATCCAGACCTAACATATGTGCTTATGCTCACACCCTAATGAGGTAAGCATAGCTGAGGTGGCGTTTATGTTAATTAATGGCCGTGTTGGACACCACCTACTTACTGCTTGCTTGCTCCAATGGTACAGAGTTACCCCTCTTTTAAAGGAGGTTATGGAATTTAATCAGAAAGGTGATGTCTTACAAGAGTTACTGGTTAACCACAAACTAATAAATATTACTTATACTTGAGAATCTTTCTGGTCATAACGGGTCCAAAAGAGATCGGTTGTAACTCTGGAGATTCCATCTATCCTTATTGTTATGGTGGAGCACTAATCCTCTAGTCGGCCCTTAATACCAGAATTGGTATTAGGGCCCACATGCCCAATTCTATTTTGATACCTCAAATATTACATTTAATGCCAAAACTTCCTTACGTTTTCATTCCCAATTCAAAGAAAGAGTATTTCAGTATTTTAATATTCTGTTTTGGGATTGAATTACAATTAATTGTGATTGAACCCAAGGAGAGTTCAATCACACCCATAGGTCAACACGTGTTCCTTTTAACCCCTATTAACTAAGGTTAAAATTCACTAACTCTTAGCATTGAATTATCTATCCTTTATTTTTATTTTTTTTAATGTTCAAAAATTTTAACCGGAGGATTAAGAAATTTTAACCTTAAGACTTCAAATTTTTTGAACAAAAAATTCTAAAAACCAAGGGTAGATTGTTGAACCCTAAGGGGTAGTGTTCACTCACTTAACATTAAGAAAAACTTAACCGTAGGAGTTAGTGAATTTTAACTAGGGTTAAGAAATTAATATTTTTACTAACTCCTTGGTTTAAAATTCACTAACTCCTACGGTTTAAAAAAATTAACATTTTTTTCTAAAAACCAAGGATTTAGTAAATTTTAACTAAGGTTTAAAATTTTAATATTTTTTAAAAACCAAGCAGTTAACTGGGGTTAAGATTTTAACCAAGGTTCACTCACCTATCCTTGGTTTTTAAAGAAATATTAATTTATTTTAACCCTAGTTAAAATTCACTAACTCCTTTGTTTTTAGAAAAAAATATTTAAAAAATTTAACCGTAAGAACCAGTGATTTTTAACCCTAAGAGTTAGTATAAATATTAATTTTTAACCCTAGTTAAAATTCACTAACTCCTAAGGTTAATTTTTTTTTTAACTCTAAATGGATGAACCCTAAGGGTGGATGAATCTTAAACACATTTGAGTGTCAAAAGGTGTAACGTGGCGACCTTAGGGGCGTAACGGGGCTCGGGGGAGTCCGGAGTCTGGTTACTGTAGATAATTACAAGTCATAATTTAAATATTACTCGTGTTTTAAAAAAAATAAAGATAAAAGACCGGAGATGCATTACTGAACTCGTGTGAAGACTATGATCTGTGTGCGTGCGTGCATTTAGAGTGTGTCTCTTACTTGTGTTACTTGATACCCTTCCATCCAAAAAAAAAATTGTGCTAAGAGTTAAGACAAAAGCATCCAAAGGGGATTTTCAATTAGAAACTCAAAGGAAGACAAAAGCACAATGTTGAAGTATACTGGTATACCCTTTCTTTCAATTGGGAATGAAAACCTAAAGAAGTTTGGGCATTAAATGTAATATTTGAGGTGTCAAAATAGAATTGGGCATCTGGCCTCCTAATACCAACTCTGGTATTAGGTGCCGACTAGAGGATTTGTGCTCGTTAGGGTGTGATCGGTTGAGGGTAAGTGAGTCAGAGAAAAGAAAGAAGAAAGTAAAAGAAAAGTGTAGTTTCTTTTGAAGTGTTTGGTTTGAGGGAACATAACTACAAGCCCCAATTGCAATCTTTTCCAAACGCAAGGTGGTAGCAACAAGTGTCAAACCATCTCAGGGTAGCAACACCACGTGTTGCACCCACTCTATGTTATATTTTATAGGATCTAGCCAATCAATATTCAAAAATCACATACTTGTGCGGCCATTGAAAGTAGAGAGGAAAACCTTTCATTGTCGATAACGATGAAGCGCACGGTCTTCAGATTCCATGACTCCTTAGCTCTCGATGGAGAAGATGCTTTTCTGCAGGCTTTCTCTTAGGAGTTGGATCTGGGACCGATAGCCTATAAGTATTATATATACTTAGGGTTTAGGTCATTAGAATCCTGACCCATTAAGGAGACTATAGACCATCCTTATAACCCAATATACTTAATTAATGCATAAACCACCACTGTTTGGCTACAACTGAAACCTTAATTGGAGTAGACTTTATCTGGGTTTGGACCATGAACATTGCCAAGATCATAAACCTTATAGAAAATCTTACATTCTCCCACTTGGTCTGCAATGATCATCAAAAGAGAAAACATTTTACTCATGCGGAAAATTCTTTTAAAATGACCATCCCGGATAAACGACTTAAATTTAAAACATCAGACGTGTAGTCACACTGAAAACATACTTCAGATAGTCAAGCCAATATACTTAAATGTGGTGAACAAAACCTAGACTAATACCGGATCATGGAGGCCAACATACCTACACTATGGCATGACACCATTCCATGGTCACCATACTAGTACCCTCATTTTCCATGGTTCCAAGCATTATAACTTTATGATGTGTTGACCTCACACATCCCAAAATTCGATCCTTAAAATTTGCCTAGGTCATTTAATCTGCAAATTTAAAACACCATTTAACACAAAATGGAAATGCAAAGTGATGCATCGTTATATCGTTTTGATTAGAACAAATTGATAGGCAAATCTCAATAACTGTAGTAGAGAACTTTTGTCTGTAACTGAAATGCTAGCAACATACTCCCACTAACCAAATGAATCCAAGCTGTCTTTTCGTCTTATTTTTAAGACAAGCTCCAAAAATACCTTATGATTCAATTTTTATAGTTAATGGTTCAGACACCTTATGTTCTCTAACCTTCTCTTTCACAACAAGACACCTTATGTCCATGTGTTTGGACTAACTTTAAGTCTTATTGTTTTGAGAGAAGTAAACTGATGCGGAGTTAATACAAAATTATCTCTAACGGATCGGTAATAAAACTGAAGACCTAGAGCCCTGAGATAAAATTCCGCAATCACATAACTTCTTCAAAAACCTTCTAACAAGTCATGTATCCTTCCTACCTAGTTGACAATTCCATACTGAAAAGCATTATACTTTTCACTAGATAGCAATATCACATCCAATAGGAATAAAACCCAATGTTGACTACTTGATGTTCAGACGTCCAGCACAATCCAAACCTGAATATCCGATAACCTGATGGGTATCAGTACCATTATATATGTGAGTCAATATTCTTTAATCTTCTACAATTACTCTATAACTATCTTAATGGTCTAACACTCAAACATCACAACTAAAATGAGAACTTTATTTAACTGCATGAGATATGTTTAAACGAGTGAAGACCTGTTTATACATAAGACTCTTCAATCGAAGTGTAACAATGAAACTTTATAGCACAGTTTTTAACCTAAGTCTTAGGACACTTTAACAAGTCAACCTGTAATTCATAATACAGATTTCTCTTTAGGAGCTTAATATGAAATATCAATCATCCTTAGAACTTTCTCAATAAAAGTTTTTCTGTGACAATTTCAAGAGGTCAGGAGACCAACGAATAGAGATTTATAATGATGAACCTAAATGACACCTCTCTAAATCATTAATATCACAATTTTATGATATGTAATCAGAATATACTTTCTCTCACTAACCTTAATATTGATGTACTCAATTATAATGTTCACTCTAAAATCGAAAGAAGTATTCATTTGGTTGTCTGCTCAAAACTTTATGCAAACTTAATACTCATTATCTTCTTTCTAAGAATCTTTTATCATTTTATATGCACTTCCTTATGAAGAACGTTGAGTAGGAACATTCTTCTAATGTTTATCAGATATAACTCTATTAAGTTTAAAATATTACTTTTCTTCATGGATTTCATGCTATAATCAACATAATACTTCCCATGTCCTGATGAAAAGTAATATATCATCCTTATTCTCAAAATCAAGTACTAACTTTTGAGATAATGTACAAGATCATTAGATTTGTATCTCCTCTCTTTAAGACATCTTTAAACATGTCTTCGTAAGCACCCTATTTTTGCACCTCTTATCCCTCTTCCCGCTTCTTCAAATGCTTCAAGGTTTACCCAAGGCCCAAGCCCATTTGACCAAACTTGTACCCAAACAACTCAAACAAGCCCAATTACTTAATTCTATTACCCAAGCCTAAGTAGCCAAGCCTAATTACCCAATTGTCTTAGCCAAAGCTCAATTGCTTTAGTGAAAGCCTAATTACCATAGCTCAAGCCCAATTGTCATAGCTAAAGTCCAATAACCATAACCCATGACCCATCTACTAACAACCCATGATCCATAAGATCTACTCCACATACCCACATTCATTCAACCCATGTCCAAAACCCATAAACCCAAGCCCACTTTCCACTTTCCTATAAAAGACCTTTTATTTTTTCTTCAAACCCCAAATAGCCTCATTTTTGTGTTTACACACCTTTTTGACCACTCAATCATCTCTCACCAAGTACACACCTTTTTGACTAACCAATCACCTCCCTTACTCTCTTACACCTCTTACAAAACAATTAATTCTCTTACACTATTTGACCACTCAATCACCTCTCATCAAGTACATACCTTTTTTATTACCCAATCACCAAACACATCAATTTTGACCAACCAATTACCTCCCTTCTTCTCACCCAACCCTCTATTAATTACCAAATTGTCACAACCCCTTGAAACCTCTATAAATACAAGACCCTCACAAGCCATTTCTTCCACCTCCAAAATCTCAAGTGGAAACCCTAGCTCTTCCTCCTCTCACCTCTTTTATTTCTTTTTAGCCTTGAAGAAAGTTAGAAGAAGCCAAGGTTTAGAGTGTGTAGAGAATTCTAGGACTAAAAGCCTAGAGTTCTTCACTAACTCTTTTCCTTTATGGACTCTAAAAACTCATCACCTCTTGGAGTATTGGAGAAGTAGTCTTGGAGGAGTAGGCACTCCTCATTTTATTCTTTATCTTCTTCTTTACTTCATATCTTTTTTTTTTATTTGTAGCCTTCTTCTAGAATAATTTGGGAAAACTTTTCTTTTCTCAAGTTTAGTTAGGATACTCTACATCAATCTAATGGTGTAGAGGAATCCCACCTCAAAAGAAAGGAGATGTCTTATTTTTTCTCTCGTATAAATATTTCTTTCTTTCATATGTACCCACTAGTGTAGATATGGGTAGGCCCATAGAGAGTGGAAGCTAAAGCTATACCTCTCTTTTTATTTTGTTTCTTCATTTTGATTCTAGTCCTTCTTCTAGAATCATTTGGGAAACTCATCATCACTCCAATTTTCAGAGTTGAATCTCATTACATCATTCATAATGGTGTAAAGGAACTACATTAGAGAGGAGATGATGAGTTTTCATTTTCTTCACTTGTCACTTTTCATTTCTTTCTATTTTCTTCATGTTCAATTTTGAATGGATAAATGATGACTTAAGGACCTAAGGACTTAAAGAGGACTTTATCCAAAATGCCTCATATCAAAGACAATGGTATTTGATTTATTATCAACACCAATCCAACAAAATAGGTGTTGGCAATAGACCATTTACTATTCACAATGCACACCCCTCTTTATGTCCTAAATATAATCTTTTAGCCTAACTTTTCCTTAGTCTTTCTCTTGAATTAAATTTGACTTTAGTTAAATTTGCCAAAATCTCACCTATATGAAAATCCAAAAAAAAAGAACATGATAAAATCTCAAAATACCAAAAACATTATAAAATCTCAAAATACCAAAAAAATCTAAAAATACCAAAAGACCAAAAACATGCTTGCTAGATCTTGGTTAGCCTACTCAACCATGATTAACACTCTTCTAACCGCGGTTAGACCTAGACCTTGCACTTGACCAACCCGGTCAACTAAACCCTAGCCCCTAGGCTAGACCCTTGACCACCTTATGCACACACACACGCATCCTTAGCCTTGGCACGAGCTCATGTGCCAGAACTACGCTCTGTCTGATCTCACCCCAATGTGAGTACATAGGCAACCCAACCCGGGTTCGACCCTAGCCCATCTAGCTTTCTTTCTTTCTTGGATTAGCATTTGATTAAACATTTAGACATTTTAATTAATATTGAAATTAAATTTGGCTTAAATTTAGGAAGTAGGTAACCATTGCAAAATAAGGGTCTTGGGGTGCCTAACACCTTCTCCAGGACTTAATCGAACCGCTTACCCTAACTCTAATAGACCATTTGCCTTATCCAAATCAATCCAGGACCTATCCCTAAGAATGAATAGGTGGCGACTCTTAATCAAACCACAAATGTGAAAGTGGGTAGAAAAATCCATGCTCACAGTCTTCATTTCTGACGAAATAAATTAGACCGAGTAGGAGACAATAGCACCTCAAAACTCCATATGATGATGACCATCAACTATATCAATATAAGAGACTTTAAGTGTGACACAACATCACTTCTTTAAGCCTATTGATAGACTGAAAAATGACTATCCTTAAACTTAATAGACAGAGACTTTATACTTCCACTGTTATCACCATTTTTAGCATTTCACATTTTAATCTCAAATATGTGAGTGTTTCGAGAGGGACTAGATGATATATATATTCTTTGATTTTCTATGAATATCTGATTACTTAATTTCTTAAAATTTTCCTCGTTTTCAAAACTTAATAGTATCTTGAATATTGCTTTATGAGGGACTTAATTTGAAATGTACAATATAGCATTTAGAGCATTTCCCTATAGGAATTCTAACATAAATGAATAATTGTTCATGACTTTTGGGAACATGGTCTTCCCTTTTAATTATTCATTATGTTTTTAAATTACTGAATTACATAACATTTTAACTATCTCATAATCTTGAAGATACTAAGTAAACAACTTTTAATCTTTACTTTATGTCGTATTTCACAACTTAGATCTTTCTACTGAGAAGATTATGAACTTTATCTTTATGGATCATAAACAAAATCTAGACTTTTGATATCTATATATATATAGATTAACGAAACATCTTTATACCTCATGAAAAGTGGAAAAATGATTACAAATATATATGTAGGTCATTTTATCAGTATTTGTATTTGTAGAGAAATTCCTTGAAGCCTTTAAATTTTTTTTAGTTAATGTTATCAAGCAAATCTTCATATTGAAATTGTTACATTTCAAAATTACTTTATCGTATCACTTTTGATACTTTTTAAAAATAATCATATTTTAATGTCAAGACATTTCAACTTTATAAACCATGACGTATATGAATATATATTGTCATATAGACAATTACAAATTAATAAAAAAAAATGATTCTATTTCCAGATTTAAATCTAATAAATCAACTTGTGTGAGTATTAGCATTTAATCTATATTTCTTTACCAATGATTTCTCTCAATCTTTATATTTTCAATTCTGATGAATCTCTCTAGATATTACGAATGTGAATTGGTAACATTAACCATTCATTACCTTATGAGCTTTCTAGACTTTAATACTGTAATTTATTCTTATCCTGAACTTATATGGATGTAAATATATTTACACTTTATCTTTTTTTTTCTTTTATGCACTTTAGGTCAGTTACAGGTTGGTTAAAGTACACATAGAAAGATTCAAACCTAAACTGCAATAGAGACTTAATATTAATGTTTCATCCTAACGGCATCCGTATTTGAAACTAGATTAACTCTATGTAAGTTGTTCCCATGAACTCCAATGAGTCCATCAAATCAAACATAAGTCAATTGACTTAGATAAACACTTATGATTCTCAAATAATATAATCATTGAACTTTTCACCTTATCAAATAATATCTTATATAATATTATGAAATCTTTCATCCTTTAATATTGACCATTCACAGTTTTCAAGTTCGTCTATTGACATTTCTCATTCCTATTGCTTAGCCTTAACCTTTAACTTATCTTTAATTACACATTTCTTACTCTCATCCTTAAAATGACTAATTCTTAGTCCATACCACCTAAGGTCAGCCTAACCTGATACATTCAGTGCCCATAGAGTAACAATTATCTGTAAGAAAAGACTTAATTGCTCTATGCTCCATATAAACTAAAAGGCTCGCATAAAATTTGCATCTAAATATCCTTATGCATGAATCATTGTCCTTATTTCATGCTCTTATTTATGCAAAAAACACATCTGACTGATGGGGTATCAATCAGACAACCCAGAGTGACTGTAATAATAAATACATCATCTAGTGAGATAGCCATTTGCATCATCACACTCCCTCTTTTGGGCCGAGAATGTAACATGCGATTAGCTCCTCTCCTTTGGTGAATTAATTTCACCACAAGACAAGTTGATCATGAACACTATAAATTTCAAAAATTTAAACCTTTGGGCCTAAACTCCTCTAGTCTACAATGTCACACTAACCTTCCTGCTCCGTTTGAATTGTACAAGATGATGACCCACCTTTAGGCTTGATCACCACCCTCATAACAATCAAACGCAAAACCTTATAACACTTCCTTTTCAATATATAGCAAATAATCATATAATCATGCACATTTGAACGTCACCCAAATTTTCCTTATCGAGACCACTTTGGTGACTAACACGACCATTTCAATCTGGTTGGTTCCAAATAGGGAGTTGCCTAAAATTTCATACCCCAAAGAATTATTGATTGTTTAAATAAACATGCATCAATGAACATTATAACATATTACAAAATTCTTATAAGCATAATCTAAAATTTTACATGCATTTTAGGCCCACTAATCTCGTCCTCCACATGATATTAAATTAAAAGAACATAATTTAAAACATGCATTGGAAAACACAACGATAATGCAATTCATGAATTTTAAAAATAAAATTCAGTTTTGTACAAGCGATCATCATACATTTAAGGCCTTGAATTTCAAATAATTTGTTGAACAAAATATATTATGCACATTATACTAAGTAATCATACCCATATATGTTGAAGCACGAATAAACATGTCTTAGCCCCAAAAATTTGTTTAGGAGAATACTTTATATCAAAAGATTACACCAAGTGTGTAATCAATAGGTGTCTGAAGTCTGTAAGAGTTAACAACTATATTGGGTGTCATTATGAATGCACAAAGAAACTTAATCATGTGCTCACCCCTGTACCCAATACAATAGGGATACCTTAGGCCACTTTAAAGCCATTTAGTGGCTACTTTATGCCTGAAAAACCTTGAAAGGGCAAATAATTGACCAAACATACTTGATAAGTGAGTCAAGGGTTGTTTGTAGTCTAGAAAGCTAACTATAGTACCCAAAAACTAGAATAAATACTACAATCATGACAAAAAAAACTCCATATATATACTAGGTATACTTTAATGGTGGTCCAAGAGTTACTTTAGACCTGAAAAGCTTTTTGGAGTTTCCAAATTGCAAATTAGGCTTTAAAGATAGGTCCAAAATTGAAAAATAGCCTTATTTGAGCACTTAATTCCACAAAAGTCCTCTACAGAGGAAAAATTAACTAAAATGGATCCCATAATAATGTTCTACAGGAAAAATTAGGTCAGGGGGCATAGGACACACGCAAATAGCGTATCGAACACGCTGACACGCGCAGGGATATGAAAAACAATATTGGAGTGCGCGTCACGCACAGGTGTGCGATTCACGTGCAGGTTCAGCGCATCATGCACGACCTGCGTCTCACGCGCATGCGGTTCGACACGATCACGCGGTCCGATCCAAGACGGGGTTCGGTCCGATCTGGTTCAGGCTCGATCCGAGAGAACTGGTCCGGTCCATTGAACCGGTCCGGTTTCATTCGGGTCTGGTTACGACCCATTCGGGTATGGTATTATTCGGGTCGGGTTCAACATCGGATCGGGTTGCAAGGTCGGGTTGACCCTCGTGAAGTCATCTTCCCAACCCGAAACAGTAGTTTTTTTATAAAAAAAAAAACCCTAAAGCCATAGCCTGGTTCCCCTTTGTTGGGGGCCCTACCGGCTACCGCCGGTGCCAAATTGACGGCCTGACTCCAGCAACCAAAACCCTGCCACCGGCATCCTTCTCCGGCGATGGACGCCAGCGTAATCGCCATCCAACTGAAAACGGCCGAAACCCTTTTTTTTTTTTTGAAAACTTGATTTCTCATTTTCCCGACTTCTGATCAGATCAAGTGGGTCTTAAAATAACCACCATTAAAAGAGGAACATTTTAAAATTATCTTTCATGGCATCCCACCACCGGAACCGGGGTAATCGCTGGAAAACCGAGAACCCCTCTTCTTTTTTTTCTTTTTTTTTTTTTTTTTTTTTTTTTTTTTTTGGGTTAAAAACTTGATAACCTCTATCTTTTCAGATCCGAAACCCTAGAACAAAGATCCCAAAAAAAAAAAATTACCCAATGAGTATTTCGTCTTTGCTGTGGTCGACAATGGTTCTCGGGCGATGGTTTTCTCCGGCAAATACCAATAAATTATATTAATAATTAGTAGGAAAAATCCTTTTACGCAATCTTGAACATGATTAGCACCCTAAGCTCTGATACCACATGTTATATTTTATAAGATCTAGTCAATCAATATTCAAAAATCACATACCTGTGTCGGTCATTGAAAGTAGAGAGGAAAACCTTTCATTGTCGATGACAATAAAGCGCACGGTCTACAGATTCCATGACTCCTTAGCTCTCAATGGGGAAGATGCTTTTCTGCAGGCTTTCTCTTAAGAGTTGGATCTGGGACCGATGGCCTATAAGTATTATATATATTTAGGGTTTAGGTCATTAGAGTCCTGACCCATCAAGGAGACTATAGACTATCCTTATAACCTGATATACTTAATTAATGCATAAACCACCACTGTTTGACTACAACTAGAACCTTAACTGGAGTAGACTTTATCCAGGTTTGGACCATGAACATTGCCAAGACCATAAACCTTATAAAAAATCTTAAACTCTACGCTTTGTTACTTTTCTTTTCTTTTCTTTTAGTATCCAATCAATAGGCAGAAGTAAGAGAAAATGTGAAACTGTTGAGAAATGTTCTTCTCAAGAAACTTGACAAAAGTAAGAGAAAATGTGAAACTATTGATAAATGTGTTTCTCAAGAAACTTATAGATTTTTGCAAAACGAACGAAAAAAAAGTGTTGATTTCTTTCACTTCCCAGTACTTTTCCCCAACAGAACACACCCTTAGTTTGCGGTCAGTGTTCCATTAGTATTGATGGTAACATGATGGAAAAGAGACAATGTCATCTCCAAGTTATAACCGATATCTTTGTGACCGGTTAGAGCATCTCCAATGCAAGTCTTCAAAATACATCTCCAAAACGGCATCTTCTTCATCTAGGAGATGTTGGGCCCGACTAGAAAGTTTTTTACTCCAAAACACTATTCAATTTTCAAAACACTATTCAGTGGGAATAAATAGTGTTAATAAATAAGTCATCTCCATATATGTTGGGCCCTACTAAATATTTTTTAATATTAAAAATTTTAAAAGGATAAAAATAGCATTGTAAAAAAGATTGAAAAATTAAAAAAGGACACAAACGAAATTTTATATGGATGAATAGTGTTTTGGAGATGTGATCTCCATTTTCTCTCTCCATCTCCATATAAAGAGATTAACTGTAGCAATTTGGAGATTGATCTCCAAATATGGAACCCGATTGGAATGGGTTTTTAGAGATTGATCTCCATGAATGGAGTTGGAGATGCTCTTATAAGATGAGAGAAACTCAAGTCTTACTACTAGGTAAATAAATAAATAGAATAGCCGGATTGGACCATGAACCAGCAAAGATTAGGTAGGTTGGACTGCACATATGTGCTCATATACGCAGGGGCGGAGCCATGCCCGCCCCCCGCCCCCCCCCCCCAAAAAAAATTTTCAAATCCTTATTGTTGTTCTATGAATAGGGGGCCCCTCAATGAAATTTTTTTTTTTTAGTATACTTCCCCACCCCCAATTTTTTTGTCCTATGTAATATAGTGTCCCCCCCCCCCAATTTTTTTTGTCATATATATTGTGGGCTCCCCATTGGAGTCCCCTTATGCCCTTGAGGTTGCCACATGTCCCTATTGACACCCCTTAACTACGGTTAAAATTCACTCAATCTCAGGGTTCACCAACTTATCCTTTGTTTTTAGAAAAAAATATTTAAATAATTTTAACCTTAAGAGTTAGTAAATTTTAAACTAGGGTTCGAAAAGAAATTTGGTTTTTTTTTTTAAAACCAAGGATAGGTGAGTGAAGCTTAACCACAATTAAGGGGTATTAATAGGGACACGAGACGACCTAAAATGCATTACAGGGAAAAAAAATCTCAAAAGAAAAAAACTACCCCAAAAAAAAATTTGTAGGGGCCTACGCCCCAACCCCCCAAATTCCATACCCTCAAATCAAAATTTTTTTTATACATGCATTTTGGCCCCCCAATGAAAATTCCTGGCTCCGCCCCTGCATATATGTATATTGATTCTAACTTTGATACCGTACATGTGCACACATGTTCTCAAAAAAAAAACAGTCCAAATTTAAGCTACTCTTTCCCAGTGGGTATAACCTAAAATCTTGAACACTTTAGATTTCTCCACGTACCATAAACCAGATAATTACACTCCGGCTTTCATCCAGCTACACCAAGTGTCCAACCCATACCCAGAACTTCCATTAAGAGAAAAACGGAACCCCCCCGCAGTGTACAAAATAATTTTTGTCACTGAGTACAGGCGTTTCTTCCGTCCCCACATGAATAAAAGCACCCTCCGTGGATATATTTGCTTCGGAACAAAACAATTAGAATGAGGCTTGGTCAATTGGGGTTTTTCCTCTTAAAAAGACTTTGCTTGGGGGCAAGCCCCCAAACCCCCCTTCGCTTAGCTCCCCAAGCCGGAGTTGCACGCTCTGGAACTCCCCAAGCCCGAGCAACCCGCTCCGCTCCCTCGCTCCCTGGTTGATACATCCGCTTTGGCTTGAATGAGCGTTCTGAAGAAACTTAAGTTATGTTATATAAAAAAGAGGATTCCGGAGTACTTTCCCTCATGCTGAGCTAGGTTAGCCGAAAGATGGTTATCGGTTCAAGGACGCTCTATACATGCAATTCCCTCGACACCTGAGGATATTCTCAATTTTTTTTTGTACATAATTCTTGATACATTCTCGTATTTTTTTAATCTTTCTGGAGACCTTTGGAATAACTTTTTGGTTGTGCAAACCAAAGGAAATGATGACCTTGGGTTGTACCAAATCTAAAACCAAGTGGATTTATTTTTTGTCCCATACTTCCCGGCTACCATACATATCACGACACATTTTATCTGCATACTTATTTCTATATATTCATCCAGATTTTCTTTCTAATGAAACCGGAATTGAGATCTCATTCAAAGAAAAGGATATCAAATATCTGGAGTTTCTTTTTGTATACTATAGGGATGATCCGATCTACAAGGAACCATGATTGGGAATTGTTTGATCGTCTTTCTCTGAAAAAGAAGCAAAACATAATTAACTTAAATTCGGGACAACTATTTGAAATCTTAGTGAAACACTGGATTTGTTATCTCATGTCTGCTTTTCGTGAAAAAAAATACCAATTGAAGTAAAGGGTTTCTTCAAACAACAACGAGCCCCAAAACCTTACTAATTGATCTTTACGGTGTTTACTCTATCAATTAGATCCTTTATCCATATAATAAAGTATACAGGCAAATCCATTTCTTCATATTTCAACTTTTTCTAGTATTAAGCGAAAGGTTATCTGTATTATTGTCTTCTTCGAAAAAAAAGGAAGCCCTTTCATTCATTGGGCCTTTCGATACAATCAAATAATTCAAGTCAATAAAAACTAACCCTATAAAGATAACCTAATTTTAATTTTAGAAAAGAAAAAAATATAAATTTGAGAAAAAGATGGCACAATAGTGTGAAAGCCGTAGAATATCTCTCTAAATTTCCATGAATCTTGAATGATTGAGAATTCAAAACGGTCCAACCAATTTTTGTTGAGAAATGCTAGCGACAATAACAGATTTTCAAGCTCTCACCATTTGTGGTGACAATTGTAGTTGTTTTCACCTATTACCTTGAAAACGGTATAAATCATTAAATTTTTTGTTTGAAAATTTGTTTTTTTTTCATGTAAACGTGGATATCCTGAGCCTTAAAGACTCAAACTAGTCCTACATAGGAAATACCCCCACTTCATACAACTGATATTGAGGGGAGCCGAAGAATCCCCCTCAAGAAAATTTGTTTTTTTAACCATAGCAATGTTGTACCCAAAGTAATAGTTGGAAAAAAAAAAATTAATTGTGCAACTGGAACTAACAGCCTAGCACTCCTCATATTAGTTAGCTCTTGAGTAGAAACCCTAGATTGACCATCTTAATGGGAGAAGAAGATCATCTGAATTTCAGTAGCAAAGGAAGAAGGCCCAGCAAACTCGGGCTTGAAAGCTTGACTGCAACAACGAGCTGGTGGCCTAACATTTGGACAGTGGTCCACTACAGTAAGCTTATTGTGGGCACATGGCTGGCAAGGATTACATTGGGGCTCAACATTTAATGGGCCCCACTTGAGAGAATTGTGGGGCGAACAATCAACATCATCGATGATTTTGGACCATCTGATTTGATTCTATTCTTTTCAAAAACAAAATTCACTTGAAAAAAAACAAAAAGTACATACAAACTGATCTAAAATATACAATTATGGAGGATTTTGGACCACTGTACATATGCCACATGTCGGGATATTGTGCTTAAGGACTCGAGTATTTATATTCATACACAAGATCCTGTCAAAATAAGGGGGGAAAAGGTATTTCAGTATTAGCAAAACTTTAAAACTTCAATTTTTAACAATAAAGAAACAAAAAGTATTGAACTTTATACGAACAGATGAAACATGTTCAAGCGAGGTTGCTTTCTTGACGTAAATATTAATAAATTATGAAAGATAATTAATTTATTATCTTTATTGTTATTATTGAAACTAGATGGTCTTTCTTGAGCAATTTTTATTCCTGATATCACAAGAATTCATAGTTTCCTGAAATTGATTTTTTGTGCTACTAGGTCTTAGAGCTACCCACTGAGCCAACCCGGCAACCCGGTCTATTGATATTCGTTGGCTCGCACGGTTCTTTTGTTGGGCTGCGACTCTGGACTTGTGGTAACCCCATCCAGCCCAAGCCAGCACTTGTGCTATTGTAAAGGGCTCGACGCTGGGGGTGTCAATGGGCCAAATTCGGGCTTGATGTAAATGTGCTAGAGATCGGGCGTGCTTATTAAAAAATACCAGAATCCAAGCTCAGGCTCTGCCCATTGACACCCCTAACTCAAACAACACTCTACAGTTCTACTTCTTCATCTTCTCTTTCTTTTCGGTATTTGTTGTCATAATTCCTGGCTAAATAGTTTACCACACTGTCAAAGCTAATTTCAACCAAGTATCTTCCTCTCCCGATTCAATTAGAAGTATCTACCGATCCTCTCTAGTAATTTTCAGTGCGTGTATATTGCATTTGAACTCCCCTTTGAGTACCTGCAGTTACTTGATGTTGGTTGTATTTTTTATCTTGTTGTTGATTAGCTGTTAATCACATATTAGTTACTCCTGTTACCTCTATCCTTACTACCGAACTCTAGAGAATGACTTTCTTCCAAATTTAAAACAGTAGAAGTACTCCAAATTATTCTAACTAGATAGAAATAATTTGGTATTTTTACAGTTGAGAGGACTCGTCCAATTCGATATTTACCTGCTTCCAGTCAAATGTTCACTCTTAAGCAGCTTGCTGACTGTTTGACATAGATCCTGAATTTTTCTTTTCTTAAGAATTTGGCATTGGCTACTTATGGTGCATTTGATTTCTTGATCTTGATTCTTTTTGACTTATGATTGTGCTCATGCCAACCCTGGCCTGGAGCTTGAAAATAGAATCATGTTATTTACAGACTCAGAAAGATAGAAAGTAGCAATTCAGCTTTTATTTGGTTTTATTCACTGCTCATTGAGCAACAGCCAAGTCCAACCCAGAAGCTGAACTGAAGCCATTTTTTATAACCCAAAGAAAGAGGATAAGAAATAGGAAAGAAAGACATTTGATTACAGCCATTATATATTCCATTTGAAAGTATAATTTGGAAATTTCTTGGATTAGTTTGTGTGCCACATGGTGAGATGTTGGATGTTTCCTATTGCATTCTTTGTTTTGCAGTGGGGTTATGGCCCTGGTGGTGGAAGACCTTCAATAATGATTGGAGGAATAGAGTCTATAGACCATACTAGATGGAGGTGATTTTGTGACTTTGCGAAACTGTAAGTATTTCCTTGGAGGATATTATTCGGATTTCAACTCTATTACCTTCGCACTTGGGGAATTTTTTTGAATTATTTAGAGTCTTGGCTTTTTATGTTAACATTATCAATTGACCTTATGTTTCTGAATTGGCTTCTATTGATATCCATCTGTTGAGTTCTAACTTGTAAGTTCGAATAGAAATATGAATGTAGATCCATCTTGCCACTGCTACTGTCCACGTGGCTCGCTAATTTGTTTTTGTCAGTTCAGGACTGCTGCTCTTGAATGGGTCTATCATAGTGATCAGATGGTTACACATTTCACAGACGCATGTATGAATCTTACTGTGGTTAACATTCCTGGGATGTCTAGTCAAGTTCCACCTGTTGGTAAGTAATCTAGGTAAACTCAGTGGGGCACATGTACAGTGCAAAAGTTACTATATATATATATATCCAGAAAATTTTGTTTTGACTGCTGAATCGAATTCATTAAGTGCAGGAGGCATGTAAGCCTCGTCTGCATGGACTTTTAGATATATTACTAAAGAACTCGGAGAACGAACAGAGTAATGGCCATGCTAAAATGATTGAAATCAAATAGTAGGTAGTAGTCACCTGTAACCAGTGTCTTCAAAGGAAGAAGAAAAACGAGTTTATGTTGTATACAAAAGTTCAAGTTTACTCGCCTCCAGGATGACGCCTAGGTACAAGGGCAGTACATGGGTATGCTAATTTGCCTACTTGGATCAAATGGCTAAAAAGCTAGGTTTTCCTGGCAACTATCGAGTATAGACAGAGTCAGAGGAAACAAGCACAATGGTTCTAAACAGGAAATGATGAACTGGGATTCACTGTCAGATGAGTTCTATGAAAACAACTCTCGTGTCAGCCCTCCCGACTTGAGTCCCTGATGCTGTGGAGACTTGGGAATCACAAAGACCCAGTCTTGAAAAACAAATCTAGTTAGGTTAAGTGTGCCTATTGGTGTAAGAAAAATGAAATAGCCATCCCACAAAAGGTGGTGGCTCTCTTGCACTGATTGTATGGCACAGGAATTTCACACCAATTCCGTCCCTGTTTTCCTGAACTTTGTTTATTTGATGAGAAAATTGGTGAACAAAGAAAAGAAAACAAAATTGAAAACACACAACAACAACAACAAAAAACTAACGTAACTAAGAGTGGAAATAGGGAAACAAAATCCTCAATTCTTTCATCTGTTTTCACCAATTTTTTCGACAACCAAACTGGGGGTAATGAAACAGAAGCTAAATCACATAATCCTAAACTCCTCTTGATAGGCAATTATCATGTTGGATAGATCTCTGAAGGTGAGATACATATATCCAGCACACATGCATTATTATTCCACATGAAATGCTGCAATTGGGATTTAACATAAAATCTGAAATCCTATTGAGATGTAATACTTCCTGCCGCTACAAAACTGACTACTACTAGTGTCAAGCGCAGCTCTATCCTGTTCTGTTCCCTCCATAATCTTCTACTTTAATCAATACTTCTCTCTACGTAGCCAGAGATATAAACCTCCCGGTAACATGGATATAAATAAACAAATATGATTTTGGCCTAATGGGTGTGAGAAGGCCTCTTAAACTTTGACATATTTTGTAAATACAGATTTCTTGATATGCTGAACAGTAGTCATAATTGGTGTGTCCCGCCCATTTATTTGCTAACCTATCTCTGCGTTGAATACCTGAATATTGCTCTTTGCAATAAAAACGAGGAGAGCTTCTCTGGCGTTGCTATTTTATGGTGAATGTTGAGAACGCATAAAATTCATGAGATTTTCTTCATTTATAGCAATGAGATGAGACCACTTTTGAATAATAAATGAAGGGGAAAAAAATTAGCCCGTTCACAATTTTAACATCAGACTACAATAGTTGGAAGTTACCTGGTGTTTCAAGCCGATGAAAAATGGATCAGCAGGAGACTAGACAAGGCATTAGAATTTAGAAAGCGTGGCAGGTAAAACAGCCGCTCAAGGAACCTATGTGGCCGGTCTTATGGAAGGACACGACCTTATGGGAATTCCTAGCAACCTGATGTGGCTCGCTGGCTGACACCAAGTTCCTCTTCTCTTGGGCTTTCGTCTGAGCCAATCTCAGCTTGTTCAGGATCTTATCCATAGATGATGATCTCTTCTTTTCTAGTTTCATCTGAACCAATTTGTAGTTATTAATGGCTACAGCACCAAATGCTAGGAATATCTTATTAGAACACACCGAAAGTAACAAGTAAATAAGAGGAAAAAATCATAATATCAGTAAATAAACAAAAGTATTTTCTGCAATGAGGATTTATAGACAAGCTAGGCAGGATCTCAACCATTTTCGGTCCCCAATCCGAACGAAATATTCCCAAATTCCAAACTTTTGACCACTTCTTTCTTTCTTATTTTATCCTTATTTGTCCGAAATATGCCAAAATTTTGTGATATTTCAGCCATGAACTTTCAGAATATCAGCTGAAATAAATCGGGATTTTTCCTTTTTTACAACATTTTCCAGTGTATTTTCCATATTAAATAGTTATAAAGTTAAGATTATCATATACATCTATATAATATTTTACATATAGTATCTCTTAAGAGCATAGGATGTACATGTTTTTGGTATGTACTTAATTAAAATCTCTTTTAAAATTTTAAGCTCTTCGATAAATGTTTAATAATCTAACATTGAACATTTTATTTTAGATTAATATATTAGAATAATATTAATAATTAATTATTTCTATGTATTAAGTGTTCTAATAAAAGTAAGTTAGTAATAGGATGTAGTTCATTTTTACAAGTGTCCTGACAAATTAGGGGTTCATATTTTAGATATGAACAATCCTAATTGACTAAGTGTAGGGACTAGGGAGGTTTTGGAGTGGGTTTGATCGGTTGTTGTTTTGATTTATTACTATTACTTTTTGTATGGTTTACTGTTGGTAAACTCGTGTGCATCTTCACTCAGCTTGATTTATATGATTACCTATTTGACAAGTGTTCCTAATGGATAAGTATTCATCTCTCCAAAAAGGGATTTTTTTGAAGTACATTCCTAAAATTTTTGGGAATTGCGACCGAATATTTGACACTATTCATGTTTGCTAATTTTGCCCATTAAAGAAAATGTAAGAATGATCTTATCTTGGCCGAAGTTCCAAGATATCGACCCCTAAACTAAGGGCGAAAACTCTATATTTTGGTCGAGATAAGTTCACCCAAGATAAAGGGATTCGATTTTGGTACCCTATCCGAAACTGAAATTTCGCTAACATTTCGAACCATGGGACTCCTTATTAACTTTTCTAAACTGTGTGCGAGGAATCATGTAAGTAGAAAACCTCTAGTTTCCGTATTGCTGCCTCAGCTTTTGCCTTCTGCAAGTTCTCCCATGCAGTGATCTTCGCTTCATCTCTTTTAAACCTGCACAGAACATATGTGAATATGACTATGATATCTTTCTGCATACACTTCAATATCTGTGGTAGCATTCTGCTTGATCTAGGATTCCATAATCGCTGTTTGAAGTTGTTACCCATTGAGTACTAAAGTTTAAACATAAGGGGCAAGGAAGTTGGGAACTATTATCGTCATTCACAAGCAAGGAATTCTTGGCATATCCCAGACACCTTGCATCTTACAGATGGACCTCAAATGCATAAAATAGCTGAAGCGACCAAAACCTTGCAACACATATGACGCAGTTTGATATTTAAGATCCAATGGACTTAGAGTCCAACTTCTTGAGATAAATAGGGAGGCTTTCTGACCCCATGTATAAGATATAGAGCAAATTACTCGTAGTTCTGTGGTAATAATTGGATCAACAGATAAATAAGTCTAGTCTTGCCCAATTGGTAATTTCTGATTGTGGATACCAGAGAGACCTGGGTTCAATCCCTTGACCAACTAGGCTTCGTAAAGAAACCCACTCGAAAGCAGCTTACCTGCCCCACAAAAGAAAGGAAAAATCCATCCAATGGATTTATAGGATCAGGCTAATTTAAGACATGTTTTTACCACCAATATTGTTATGAAACAGAAATGTTTCACTGGTTTGATGTGTTTAAGAAGTTTATCATGCTATATTTATACGTCTGGCCTACCGAAAATAGACAAAACAGGAAAGAAAAGAAGAGCAAACAATCCTTACTTCGAAATTTGCTTTGCTGTCTCTGCAACTTCCCAAGCTGAAGCTCCTTCCACATCTTTCTTTTTCCAATCTTCAACATTTGTTGAACCTTTCTCGGTCACTCGAGCTTTATGTTTTTTGGACCACCTCGTCATAGTGACCCGTTCATCTACCTGCACATCCCTGACCTCCAATTTAGAGGAATGACCGCTCTGCAGCTCCACAATGGGAAGGAGTGAGGGGAGAGGAGAGGGAGAGAAAGAAGGCCTTCCTTTCGGAGATGAATGGGTGCTACACTCGGGGCTCATCTGGGTTGCCATGTCCCTTCTCGAAACAGAATGATAAATCATGGTTGCCCCATCCTTGGTGCCAACAAGTTTCTCATCTGTACATTTGATTCAACAGCAATAAGCAAGGATCGGGTAAAGAATGGGTTTCATGAGACAAACTAAAACCACTAACGCTCCAAAATGAGGAAATGTTCAATGGTAATATCATTGAAATAGATCCCACATTTAATTGTTTATATATTAATGTTACATATAGACACCATTTCCACTTGCCTACGCAACACGAAATATAAATATAATTATAAATAAAAGAAAAAAACAGGAAGTTCAAACAAGCTACACTGCATGTTGGGAGAACATGGAAAATCATTCACCTTGTTTATCCACCCAATGTAAAAAATAACTGCTTAAAAATTTTCTCTGCGGTATTAATAGGAATCCAATTTTCAGTAAATGAACAAAGGTGTTGGGTGAAATTTTAGTGGCTATGGAAGCATTTCAATTGGGGGAAAATTTGGCAAGCTGACTACAATGCCCTTCCTCAACTCTTTCTTTTCACTGGTATAAGAGTAGTGGAACCACTCAAACTAAAACCAAATGGTTCAAGAAAATGGATTTGTAAGACTGGCTTGCACTCAACTATTATGTCTTCCCTTAATTCTTTCTTCTTTTCACTGGAGTGACAGACGTTGCGGAACAGAAACTGAAACCTATTTCGAGGAAAGGGCTCTACAAGACTGGGCAGGGCTCTACAAGACTGGGCTGACACTGTACTAAAATGATATTATCGCACCCATGATTGAATTTTAAAGGACATCTTGATCACTTAAATAACACGTGGGCAATGCTAGGTTCACTTTCCTTCTCATCCACTTTTCCTTATTTTAAACAAAACAAAAAAAATATCATAGTTTTTTGTGGGATCCACCACTTTCTTTCTTTTTTGGCTTCTTGTTCAAAAAAGGGGAAAGTGGACCTAGCATTATCCATAAAACTTTGAAGTATACAATATCATTTCAGAAGCATAAAAATTCATTTATGTAATAATAGCACTCTGTATCTTTCACGTTAAGAAAAAATATCAATGTCAACTTGCTTTCAGTGTCTTCTAGAAAATTATCTTATATGGGTTTTTAGGACAGCATTAGTTTAGTTCAATCATATCCTTGCAAGTTTTATGTTTTGGTGACAAGTCCAAATGATAATTTAGTATAAAAAAACAAATCAAATCAAGCAACTGGATAAGGGAATACTGACATCATAAAAAAGGTGTATGGTGTCATCATTATTTTCAAATTCAACTGATGCATTGAGGTGGTAACATTAACTTGCAACCGGGGATATTACGTTAATGTACTGTTTTGATATCAAGTAGCTTTTCCTGTTTCTTTTTGGCTGGTTTTTATATTATATTGAGCAGCAATTTTTTCAATGATTATAATGGAATAATAGATCTAGCTAAGTAGCCTGCTCCCAGAAAAAGAGTCTCAATAGCCTAAGTCTCAACTCTAGTATATTGAAATGTTATATATGATTTCAACTTGTGGTGGAGCAGAACTTCATAGATAAAATAAAGCTCTTCATAGTGATCGAAGAGGCAAATTTACATTCTTTCACAATCACATTCTCATGGTATAATATGTGAATATCTTGGCCAGAATCCTTGATAAACCGGTCATTGAACACAACTTCCCCCGGATACAAGAACAGATCAATCTTTCCCATGTGTACAGAAAAGCTAATAGTAAAGCTCATAGTTCAAAAACCCGAAAACCCGACTCGACTCGAAAGTTAACCGGGTCGAGTAACTCGGAAAACTCGAAAAAAAATCGACTCGGTCCAACTCGGAATATATATGTAATAACTTAAAAATTTTGGGTTAAAAGAACTCAAAATATGGTGGTTTTACAGCTTCAAACCTCAAAATTAGGTTTAACAAAACTCATAGTAAGTTGTCTTTGTAGACTTTAAAAAATATGATGCAAAAATAGTGTGACATTTTAGTTTAGGTTTAAAAAAATTATAAAAATACCCTTCTGTGACTCGACCTAGTCTAGAGAATCGAAAAACTTGGCTAGACTTGATCGAGTTACCTGAATAACTCGATAAATAGTGTCTCCTTCGAGTTTTGAGGCGACTCGACTCAAAAATCAGTTGAGTCGAGTAACTCGGTCGAGTTACTCAGGTGACTCGCCGAGTTTTCGAACTATGGTAAAGCTTACTGGATGGCCAAGAAAACCGTTTCGAATGGACAGTGAGTTTATGACTTTTCATATCCTCTTAAGAGTTTTTTTGGTACCCCCTCCTTAAGAATTAGGTATCACCATGTTTTAGTCTTTTAGAATGTTATGGGACAAGGTTTCCATCTTGTTGTATAGTTTGTATAGCTTATATGAGGACTTGCTTTTCCCTTGACAATGTTTATTAAAAAGAATACAACAGGGAGTTCAAATGACGTGCAGGGCCTACCAAAAAGAAAAGAAAAGAAAAAGATGCTTTATTTTTCTTTGGGGCGGTGTAGCCTGCTAAGCGCACCCCAACAGTTAATGACTACATAGTACACACCATTAATTCATAAAATTTATGTGCCCAGTGCCATCAAAAAAGGAAAAAAAATTATCTATAAATTTTATAACACCAAACCTCAAACTTGTTAACTACATGAGTAAATCATCCTATCAAGGCATTGCTACCTAACTCCTCATCCATACTAGTAGTCCAATGGTTCACCACCTGTTTGATTATGGTTAGGATAATCTATGAGTAAATCACCCTACCAAGACATTGTGTTAGGACCTAACCAATATTCCAAAAGGCCCTAGGTGATTAAGGCATGGAAAGCTAAGCTCATGACCCATCAAAGATTGTAACATACCACCATGCTCCTCTACTGACGTCCACGACATTCACTTTGGTGACGGCTTTCACTTTGTCCTTTTTTTTAATAGCCCATGGCACTCAGATAGTCTTTTTCTCTATAGCGGCTTTCACTTTGGCCCGTAGTGTCTAGGTAGCCCTTTTCCCAGCTCGCCCCCTCCAAGACTCAAACTTTAAACGCAGTGCTAGCTTTGATACCAAATGTTAGAAACCTAACCAATACTCAAAAAGGCCCTAGGTTAATTAAGGAGCAGAAAGCTAAGTTCAATCATCGGGGCTCATAAGTTTGTAACACATTGCTACCTGACTCCCCATCCATACCAATAATCCAAGTGGTTCACCAACTATTTGATTAAATGATTATGATAATCTCAACAGTAATATTATGGGTTGGTTACCATTTAAGAGGTGGGATATGAATGTGCAGTGCAAGCCTGATAGGGTAGTGTTCCATCACCATTAATCCCTTTTTTCCTATTTTTATCAATTCCATTGGTTTAATGGAATGAAGAGAACTTCAAATGATCAAAAATGCCAACTAAAGAAATGAATTTTCAACACCAATCGATCAAATAAAGAAAATCAACATCTAAGAAATATCATTACTAAACTCGTCTACTTTGAAACTCATCTGATCTTCCAAAAGTAAGAATGCTTGAGTATTTGAGAGAGATGACGGTGAAGAGAGGAATCGGTTGGTGAATTGAGAGATTAGGGCTGGGGTGGTGCACTAATAAGAGTGAGAAACTTCAAAATAGAAAGTGGTTTAGGGTAAAGTCATCAAATATTGGGGTGCGCCAAGCAGTGTCTATTTTTTTTATGAAAATGATGCAAAGGTGACCCAATCAGCCTAACAGACCATTTAAATAAACCATGAAACCAAAGGAAAGAACCATGTACCTTGAGAGTCGGGCAACCACTGGCACAACAGATCCGAGCACCCATGTACACTAGCTGAACGTCCCATATAAGGCTCTGTTTGCACAGAATAAGAACCACCACCAGAACGAGCGGATAAACCATCTGCCACCATTACTCCAGTTGAAAAGGGAGAACCTACCATGAAATTCCCATTACTCCCACCTTCAAACAGCGGTATAGCAGGTGAATATGACGAATAGTTTGCAATCCCTGGAGGTCCAAGTGGCCCGCTCTTTGACTTTGGCCGCCTCTGAGGCGGTGGAAATGAAGTCCTGCTAATACCATCTCCTGCAACCGGACTGAAAATCCACTTCTCCGCGTCTTCCCATTTTGAAGGCAAGGTCCTTCCATAATTGAAAGGCAACAATGCAGCACTGGCATGCCTCTGGCTGCCATTCGCCGGCAATGGAACTCGTTCTGAGCTCCAACCCTTATGAATCCCCACACTGCTGTGCCGGTAATTTGGTGTGCCAGGGCTCGGAAACGTACCTGATCTGCAAGAAGAAACAGAGTTTTTCTTCATTCCTCCCAATCGCGGTGAAGAGCCAGTCGCATTGCTTCCTGGATTGTTCAGATCTATCGAAGCAGGCCTTCGCCTATCTAATTTCTTTGCTACTAGAAGAGCTTCAGATCTGAATTTCCGGTTCTGACATTCTGGAAAGGAACTTGTTAGAGTTAGGGCTTTGAATATAGGAAGTTAATAGTCAGTTTTTGGTACCTCTGAGAGCTTGAGAGAAATAATATTTTGCTGGATCTTGGGTTTGATTGTCGTCTTCTATTTCTACTTCGTCGTATCCTTCTTGCTCTGTGCATGATTGTAGAAACGGTGAGAAACCGAAATTGAAATTTTAAGGCGTCTTTTTTACCTTTTCACTTTTTACAAGCCCTAATGTAGCTGTGTACCTTTTGCTTTTTCTCCTTTTCTGATAGGGTGACTGTTCTTCCGAACTGTAGATCTGTTTGCATCTGAATCTGGACCACTTGAAAACTCATGGAGATCACTTCCCGCCAAATGCTGGATCAAATCAAAGACTTTAAAGAGACGAAGTGGACAAATTTCAATTTATGAGCTAGATACGAATCTCCATAGTATCATCTCGCAAGTTTGAATGCTAAAAATCTATCTAACTTTGTCGAATATGTAGATCCCTTCTATCCTTTTCTATTTGATTTTCGAAACTCATTTCTTTTGGGGAAGTAAATCTCACCCATTCAAATGAAACAACAAAATATATATATATATATAAGACGAGATTGATAAGCATGGTGAAATTTGTCTTTTTCTCATTCAAATGCTTACTACGCTAGTTCAATGGGAAGAAGTCATGATTTCAGACAAGTAAAAAGCTTTTGTTGCAGAGATGATTTTCGAGTGCAAATTCAGCATCCAAACAAGCTAAATTGACAATGTGAATGTTGGAACATGTCAGATCTAGAGATGATTTCTACACAGTGGCTGGATCGCCAATGTGAAGGAACTATTTACCTTAGAACACCGAAAGAAGCTGAGACACGAAAAGACGATCAAAGTTTCTTAAATCGGCTGCAGAGACGGTTGGTTTATTACTTTTATTTGCTGAAATATTAAATGATGCAGAGAAGGCTGAAATTACCTTGGAGAGTTCAGAAACCAGAGCTTCGTGATCGTGAACGTTGGATGCGAACGAGCAACGATCAACACTTCCAGAAGCCGAAGATAAGAGACTGAAGTTGGATTCGTGTGTGAAGATCACAGAATCAGGGCTGTCGTCTCGAGCTCTGAAACCCGATCTCGACGGCTTCTGCTCTTGAAACCCTAACTCTGGCATTTTCGATTGCTTCTCATTACAGAAACAGAGAGACAGAGATAATGAGAGATTGGCACTGCTTTTAATAACTTTGAAAATATGCGTCAATGGAGGAGGGTGTTGGACAAAATTATTTGTGTCTGCGTGCATGTTGACTCCAAACGAGAAATTAACGGGAACCTCAATTTAATTTTTTCTGTTAAGACGAAAATGCCCATATGCAAGTCTTGAATCTTGGGCAATGTTTTGTCAGTATCTTTCTTTTCTTTTGCTGTGTCAGTGTAACTCCTGTGTAAGATCCCGTTAATTACCTCCTGCCCCGTTTTTCTCGGCAACATGGCTTTAAATGAAGCGATTTGCGCTAAGCCCTACTCTCTGACATGTGTTATTACTTTAACGGGTTATTTATATGGAAAATGATCGAGAAACAGCAGGGCGGAGCAAAGATTCTCAGGGGGACTAACAATGGGGGTTCGGGCGCGGGCGGGAAATTTTTTTGGGGGCCCAAGTTCATGGGAGAGGGGGGTAGGTATTGCCTTTGTTTGTGTCCATTTTGTAAAAAATATCTTTTTTTCTCAAAAATTCAGGAGGCTAGAGCTCCCCGTCCTCTGGCTCCACCCTTTTCCCAGGCTATACCCTTAGTAAAAAAAAAAAAATTTCAAAAATTCGGGGGTGGGGGGGTGGTGGTGAGGGTGTTGAAGGCCCATGTGACCCCGTCCCTGGAGACAGCCCCAGTCATGAGGCAACTCCAGATGGGATGAGGAATGCGAGATTTTATGCCATCCAAATTTTTCGTTTGGAACGCCTAGTGTCTATTATTAATCAATCCCGTAAAATCTGTATTACATTATTTTAATGAATCACGTTTTTTTGAAAGTAAACTCATTGGACTTTATAGATACTGGGGTAAGTCGAGTAATGAGAGTTAAACATAGTCAACATGCAATCTAGAGCAAATTTGGGACGCTAGCCAACTACCTAATCATGTTATTTTGCTTCAATTAAGTTATTTGAATGAATCATATAAATTCAAAAATAACTTGAATCATATTAATGAATCATTCAAATTAGATTTAAGTAAAATAATCTAAATTGCGTTATTTAATTTTAGTCACGGAAAACTCTTTCATAGAATGAGTAAGTAACTAGGATGTTAGGGCATTTTAAATTTTTAAACACCCTAAAATTCTATCAAATTACAGATGGTCTCAGGTTGCTCAAAGACCGCACTATCTAATAAAAATTCTTATTATTATTAGTAGTTAAATTAATAACTTTAGAAAGATAAATTTGTTACTTTAATCCATAGTAAAAGTAAGGAAAATGGACCATAGAGTCCTCTTCCAAACCGACCGTCCAATTGCAAATTAACATGTGGCAGTGAAACTTTAATTTTAATTTAATTTTATTTCTTTTTTTCAATGTGTTAAAATTTTATTGGGGTGGTCAGCTTGGAAGAGGACCTTATGAGGACCTTATGGTTACCTAATCAGAACTCCAAAAGTAATTGATTAAAACAATGTCAGTTATCGTTTCATAAATGAGTGGGAAATTTTTTAAATGCTGAAAGGATGACACTAGCATGCCTCTATGCCTGAATGCACTGCAATCCCATACTCGTGTTCAGGAACTTGTTACCATAGTACGTCCTTGATATAAAACATAGCATCTCTTTGTCTTGTATAAGCTTTTTATACGGGATGTGTCCTCGTAAAGAGTGGCCAATTAATTCTAAAATTCAAACAGATTTAGAATCTGCTTCAGCATATTGTGGATTTGATCCACACTTGTCCTACCATGCCGACCCACTGATCAACTATCCATTTCATTTACCGATTTTTTTTTAAAGAAAATGTGGGCCTCGACTCGGAACTAGTCTATATTCTATAGATCATCTTGATCAAACGTCGCCTTAGATCACTGTCATACAATTACTACGTTCATTGGTTCAATTATGTTCTTCACCAACGATATCTCTCATCTAGACTTGCCTATATATCAAGGCATGTGGACCAACCCATTAGGGGTTGGCGTAGTTGGCTAGCATCTCGGGTCTGCTCCATGTGATTATGTGTTCAATTTCCGCTCCTCAACTTACCTTGGTGTCCATAGAAAAATTTCTGAGTAGGTCGGTAAATACACTCGAAGGGACTAGTTCTTGCCTCGAAAGGTTTGGGACACCCCTCCGTTATCAAAAAAAAAAATGTGGACCTTTTGTCACGTTTACTATCCACATGCTTTGCTCTCCTCAAAATGTTCAATGTACCATAACCTTATATATATTAGTCAAGTATTTTTCATAGAAGACAATTCATTAAATTAAATTAATGAGAAAAAATGTATAAGAAAAGCCAATTGCACTTCTCTATTTTGTATTTAATGATTTTTCCAGTAAAAAAACATTGCACTATCTACTTTAGTGAGTTTAATACCTAATACAAGGAAAAAATGTCATGACAAAGGTCATCAAATTAGCTAGTCAAGTGAACCTTTTTCTTTTATTTTTTTTAACTAGATTAATGAAAGACAACCATTCAACTAAAATACCGCAAGACCTTCCACTACGAGGAGATGTAGGAAACCCATAAAGATTGTGCTAGGATAGTGTGATCAGGTTGGAAGTCTTCCTAACCAGGGTCTCCAAGGCTCCTGCTTACCCAGAAAATCAAGAAGTGTCATGAAGCCCTCCAAAGCTGGAATAAAATCTCCTTCAGTAATTTCCAGGCTCAGATCCACCATTTAAAGGAAAAAATAGTGATGAATCAAGAGAGTGACCACTCTCGAGAAGCCCGTACCTTGGTTCAACAGCTAACAATGGATTTTGAGAAAGCACTTCTACAAGAGGAAATTCTATGGAGACAAAAGTCTTGTGTTCAGTAGCTTTTGAGTGAGGACAGAAACACAAAGTTCTTTCATACCTCCGCCATTTAGCGACGCCAAAGAAACCGAATTATGGTAATCAAAACTGAAGTTGGTCAGTGGGTGGACTATGAAGTGGATATTCATGGGATTTTTATTGATCATTTCCAGTAGCTCTACTCCACATCTTCCCCAACCCAACATCACAGATTTAGTCCAACCAACAGTAACTCCTGAAATGAATTCGGATCTAAGTAAGGAAGTGACAGTGGAGGAGATAAAACAAGCAGTCTTTGACATTGGTCCTTTGAAAGCCCTGGGTCTGGATGGGATGTCAGGTTTGTTCTACCAAAAACATTGGGATACCGTTGGGGATGATCTATGTTCCGCGGTGCTTAGTTTTTTTCATGAAGGGACCCTGTTAAAGCAACTGAACTTTACCCACATCGTTTTGATCCCAAAGGTTCCCCATCCAGAAACACCCGATCAATTCAGGCCGATCAATCTTTGCAATGTTACCTACAAGGTAATTACAAAAATTATGGCTAATCGCCTCTGGGCTTGCCTTGAGCATATTATTGACCCTACCCAATCCGCTTTCTTAAGAGGTCGCCAAATTTCAGACAATGTGCTTGTCGCCCACGAGATCAATCACTTCCTAAAGAGGAAAAAACGTGGGGCGAAAAGAATGATGGCAGATAAACTTGATATGAATCGGGCATATGACAAAGTGGAATGGAGTTTTTCGTTCACCATGATGGAAAAAATGGGTTTCAGTAGCCAATGGACCTCATATCTCAATGCATCACAATAGCTTCTTATGTGATTGTTATTAACGGGGAGCCCCACGATCTTATCACATCATCCAAGGGACTTCAGCAAGGGGACCCTCTGGCACCATATTTGTTCCTTATCTGTGCCAAAGCACTCTTTTATCTCATTCACTGAGCAATCCACCTCCATCTTCTAAGTGGCATCTAAGTAGCCCGTAATGCGCCCATTATTTCTCACATTCTTTTTGCTGATGATTTCACAGTGTTTATCTAGGCCAATACAGATGAACCAGCTTATCTTTTACAAATCTTTAAGATATATGGCAGGGCATCAGGGCAAATCGTCAACCAAAGAAAGTCCAGTATCACTTTTTGTGCCAATACCCCTCGCAGGTTCAGGAGAATGATTGCAATATCCCTCCATATTGGAAATCTAGTGGCCCCCACAAGTATTTAGGCTTGCTAGCAATTTTTGGTCGGTCAAAATCGAGTCTTTTTGAGCAACTGAAACTCACGATCTTGGCTCAGGTGCAGGGGTGGAAAAGTCGGCTTCTATCCCAAGCAGACAGAGGGGTTCTCATCAAGTCAATAGCTCAATCCATCCCAGTTTATGCCATGGGATGCTTTAAACTCCCCAAGGGATGGTTTTAGGAGGTAAATGCAGCTTTGGCCAGATTTTGGTGGAGCCTGGAATAGAACAGGAAAATCCACTAGCTTAGTTGGACTAAGTTGTGCGACACGAAGGACAAAGGGGGTATAGGAATGAGGGATCTCCAAGTCTTTAATCTGGGCCTTTTGGCAAAGCAAGGATAGAGATTGTTAAATGATCCAACATCTTTATGGGCCCGATTAACAAAGGCGAATTACTATGATCGATCAACCTTCGTCGAAGCAAAGTTGGGAGCTAGACCATCGTGGGCCTGGCAGAGTATCTTGGTGGGGCGAGAGATCCTCATTCAAGGTATCAAGTGGCAAATCCGAACGGGTTACCTAGTTCGTGTGGGTAATGACCCATGTGTCCCAAATCTGGCACAATTCAAGCCAATCCCCCTCCCGGGGATCTCTCTTAAAGATATTCAAGTGTCGCAATTAATATGCAAGGATTCTCATATCTGGGATATTCCAATCCTTCATTGCCTTTTTCCATAGCTCCACAATGGATGAAATATGGAAGATCCCCGTCAGTGCTCACAATTCACCGGACAAGCTAACATGGCACTTTGCAAAATCTAGTGAGTTCTCCGTAAAGACGACTATCCACCTGGCTTCGATGACCCTCCACCTTCAAAAGTCGGCCTCTAGCAATCTCACAACAAGGCCTATTCAAAAGTTCTTGTGTAAATTTTGGAAACTTGCTCTGGCCCCCAAGATTCAGGTATTCATTTGGCGTTTATGCCACAATGCAAAATCCGTAGCTTCGAACCTTCGGAGTAAGCGGATGATGGTTGAAGAGGTGTGTGTTTCGTGAAAAAACAAGTTGGAAACAATCACTCATCTGTTCTTGGAGTGTCCATGCTCTAGATGCATTTGGTTTGGCTCAAATCTCAATCTCATCCTCCCCCACCCCACGGCTGAAGTCCCTTTTCTTGATTGGTGGATTGCGTGGACGGAGAGGCCTGATTTTAATAGAGTTGGGGTTCATATCTGTAGCTCCTTGTGGTTCATCTGGAAGCTCTGAAACGAGGCCCTTTTTCCATGGTGTTATGCCCGATCTTATCGCTATTGTGCAAAGAATTGATAGCTTTACCTCGGAGTTAGCTGGCCATGCGAATCGTGATCCTCAAGTCACTAATGTCGAGTTGTTTCGTCGATCCAAGTGGGAACCTCCTGATCTTGGATTAAAATAAATGTTGATGGGGCAGCGCTTCCATCTTATATAGCGGCGGGGGTGGGAGCGGGGGCAGGGGCGGGAGCAATTGCGCGTAATAGTATGGGGGAGATTCTGGCCTCTAATCAAAGAGCCTTCTCGGAGGAAGTAGCTGTGTTGCGGAAGCAGAGGCGATTAGTTTGAGGCTTCATCTCGCCTTAACTAATGGTTGGTCCCAGGTAATCCTAGAGTCTGACTCCCAAGAAATCATCAATTCCATCCAGCGAAGATCGAGTTCGCCTCACTAAGAAATTCAATCCATCATGTCGGATATTCAGCACTTGAGAAGGTGTTGTGGGCATGTGGAGTTTCATTTCATCTATCACCTTGCAAATGTTGCAGCGCATGCAATAGCCCAAGGGGCTCTAAATAACAATATCTGTGGATTGTCATCTCCTTTTGGTCTTTTTAACTGATATTCGTAACTTTCCCCTTTAATCTATGATATTTTTTTCAACCAAAAAAAAAGATTAATCTTTAGCCGAAGCTCTGCTTCACGTGGTGAAGCGGAGCTCCCCCTTTTACACTAAGGAAATGGCACATTCGTAATTATTGAAAGTGCCAGAGGTAATTTTGCAACACACATAATTACGAGATTGTCATTGTGATAATGTAAAAAGGGGAGCTCTGCTCAACACGGTGAAGCAAAACTCCTTTTTGTATTTAAACTGGAAAAAAAATAGTAGATTCATAAATAATGTTAAAGCTGTTATTGTAGGTGCCAGCTAGTTTAGTTGGTAAAGTCTCTTGGCGTCGTTCGAGAGACCTAGAATCGAATCCCACCTACATCAGGGTTGGGGGTTACCCCTCATTGTGTGGCCCATAGGTCCATGTGGCCTCCAATGAACCAAAAAAAAAATGTTAAAGCTGTTATTTAACTGATCAAAAAAACTGTTTTAAAAAAAAAATTTCGTGGACACTCTAACGGCTAAGGAAGCCATAAGGCTAGCATTGTCCCTTTTTTTGGGGGGGGGGGGCTTTTATAAGAGCCACATGTGGGAATACAACCAGGTGTCGTGCAGTCCTGCTACGATCCAATCATACCCTCTTCGTACACACCAGAAGTCCACGACTCAAGAGAGATTACCGCTTATAACTTCTGATAGTGCAGAAATCAGGATGGGAAATAGTTAACGTATCCATGAATTCCATTTGTCGAGTAGTGATAGGCAGACACATGAAATCCATTTCCAAATTTCCAAACCTAAGGCACCACCTAATTGGTGGATGCCCCCCTCTTACATAGTCACCAACTGTGGTGAGTATTTAAGAAGGGGGGCATCCACCTATGAGGTGATGAGGTGATGTCTTAAGTTTAGAAATGGATTTCATGCGTAAGAATAACTATTTCCTTTTCTCATTCTCTTACCATACCCCCGATGCTCCACAGGCATGGATGCTTTAAAAGAGCCTTTGCAGATGTAGATGCTACAATGATGCACTGTTTCCCTTACGCACTATTCTCACCGCGTATGCAACACGAAGACCCACCAAAGTTAAGAGCCACAGAGAGAGTTACAGTAGACCTTACACGGTTACACCCACTCAATCGTGAAGATCCTATAAGGGTGTGCCATGTGCAGATTGATCGGTGATTGCAAAGATTGTCCTTTATGACAGGCTCACCTTGACCCATAAATAATGTCTAGACTCTAGATTGATCAGAAAAAGCTTGTCCAGGATGTTAGTCTAGGGACACTCCCAAAGTGTACTCCTAAATCCTAACCATCCCAAAGTTTACTCCTAAATCCTAACAGTCCCAAAGTGTACTAAGTCAGTCCCAAAGTGTACTAAGTCATTGGTTGAACTTCTCTAAAAAGTGACTTTTTAACTCCATTTTTTACAAAATGCGAGCCAATAAAAATATAGTGTCCTCTAAAGCTGAAACCTTCCCTTTCAAGGGAAGTCAGTGGAATTCACCCAATCAACTTCACTTAAAATCAAAATTTAGACTTCTATACACTAAATGAAAAAACAAACTACATAACAAACTACATGCAATTTTTTACAACTCTAAACTTTCTTAAAGAAAGAAGTCAAGTCAATCCAGAAAAAATATAGTGTCCTCTAAAGCTGAAACCTTCCCTTTCAAGGGAAGTCGGTGGAATTCACCCAATCAACTTCACTTAAAATCAAAATTTAGACTTCTATACACTAAATGAAAAAACAAACTACATGCAATTTTTTACAACTCTAAACTTTCTTAAAGAAAGAAGTCAAGTCAATCCAGAAATTTATCCAAACACAATGTAAACGGTTAGAATTAGAGCTGATGTAGCATTAGAAAAGACAAAATAAGTCAACTCAAATCCTGGCCTTAATGGTTAGTTATAAGCAGTTAGGATTAGAGTATAATTGGGAGTACCCATAGACAGCGTCCAGAATAGCCCTGTTTTGGGTATTGATGTTTTATCCTGGATGGAGATAGAACAATCCCTCCTCTCTTCATCCGAATTATCCGAGTCCCCTTCTCTTGCGGGAGGTAGTGGGATATTTAAGAAAAACCCCCAAAAACTCAGTAGACAAAGTACGCATCCATTCTTGGTGTTTATCCAAAATACCCTATGGTAAGAAGTATAGGCGCCCTTCGGTTGGTTCCACAAGAAAACCTTCCACAATAGAACTTGTGGATGCAAAAGAAGTTCCACTCATTCTTCAAACCTGCACTGTGCGAAGTGGTTGGTCCCACCATCCGTTGGGCCTCAATCTGGAAGATATTATTTGCGCAAGGCCGCAGAGGCATCCATGAACCTAATTCTCTGGTCTGTGAAGTCTGCCTGGTTTCACCCTAAGTTATCTCCTAGGGTCTACCCATAGCATTGATATCAAGCACACAGAAATATAAGAAATACCTTATAAAGCTTTACATTAAGTATATGGATAATACATACAAGAGAGAATACCAAGCTACAAGGTATTGCATCTTAAACATTGATCTCCTCAGCAGCTTAATGCAATACCCAAAAAATCCTTGCTTCAGCTAAGAACTCAGGGCCTCAATTCCATGGTCCCTATAAGTTAATGTTTTGTCTTTTACACTGCAGTATCGGTGTAGTAGGCAGTGATTGCCTTCAACTTATTGTTTAAGAAGTTTTTCTCAACCTGAGAACAGAGACCTTAACAATAAGAATATGATCAAGATTCAATTTCATGGAACCAACAGAATTTTTGATTTAGAAATGATTTCAAATCATACATTTAATATTTAAATTTAAAACAAAAAAACAAAAAACAAAATCGAGTAGGCAGACCATAAATTGTTGAAGTGAGAGCAAAGAGGACATTTCCTAGATTAGGAAAAGTCCTAGAATTGAAGAAGACTAGTGAGCAAAGTATCCCTCCTAAGATTGTACAAGAGTAGACTGAAGGGATACAATATTAAATCTTTTAGAGGAAAGAGAGTCACCCAGAGAAGGTAGTAATTAAAACAGTAATTATTGTCTATGCAGTCAGCCTATTAATTTTTTTTTATCAGTGATTATGTATTCAGCCAATTGAAATACAAATACAATACATTTTAATAATCTTTACACTTCTTCTGCAGTGCAAAGATAGTTCTACATTCCATTTCTCAACACCACTGAATAAGTACCCAGGAGAAGATAACTATACCAGTAAAAGAATGTGTATGGAAAATACCTCTAATGCCCATGGAGGATGGGCAGATAAAGACAGCTCTGCCAATTGGTTGAGGTCCACATTTCTAGGAAGGAACATGACAATTCTGGAAGCAATTCCCCTTGCAGTATTGAAGAGAAAGCTCCTGTGCATAAATGCGTCAGAGAAGCAAATAGAAGAACACAGTCAGAAAGTCCAGTGCAGGATCAAGTTAAGTTTAAGAGGGCGAACCCATCATGTGGTTGAAGCATGGTCATGATGTTGTATGTCTCTACTTTTGCATAATCAGGACCTCCCCAAGGAGGTGACAAGAATGCTGTGTCTGCCTGCAGTGCAGGAACATTGATGCCTAGAAAACTTAGACAGGTTGCTCGAGATGGCAAATCACAAAAGATTAAAAGCATTCATTCCAAACTTAACATCAATGGATAGAGCATGTTAGTTTAATATATCCTTTGGATAATCCTTAAGAATCAGAGACCACATAGTAACAACAATCAGCATAACAATAACAAAAATAAATTCATCTTCATACTCACAAAAATAAACAAATAAGCAACCATATATATACACATAAACATGTAAGTTCGTCTAAAGAGGGTATCTAAGCCCTAAGGTAACCACTGGATAGACTTTGGGAATGCTCAACAACAGCACACCAGTAAACATGAAGGCTTGTGGGATCCACCATTCAATGGGTCCCACCTAAGAGATTTCCTAGGTCAAAAAATCCAATAGATGACAACCCTAAAACTTCAACTGGTCCTTTCTTTTTTCGTCACTGTATATTCTTTCACAATTCAGAAGATTGTGATGGATCAAATAGTTGCAATCATCCAATTAGTCAACATTTTTCTGATCGACCATCCAATTATTTAACTCCAGCACAGGAGATTGTCTAAGCAGCCACCCCCCCCCCCCCCCCCCCCACACACACACAAATGAAACCAATGGGTGTCACAAGTAAGGCTGAGCTATCTGTAGACCGACCTGCAGTTTGTCGATCTCATCAGTACCATCGTCATCCTCTGCATCTACATCAATGATGTTCAAAGCAATCTAAATGAAAGCAGTTATGATTACACATGTTTGAAACAGTATTTGAGGTGTACCTGTAACATGTCTGCTACCTATAATCAGAGTTATAGCATTATAAAGGAAGCACGTCAAGATGTTAATACATGGTCCGATAGGTAAAAACTAAAAAGAGAGCACATCAGATTAATGCATGGTCCGATAGTTATAGCACTACTTAAGATCTCTGGCCCATTCTGCAGTATCTCTAGAAGGGTCCAATATATGGCCACGTTTGGATATGCCATTGTCCATAAGTCCCATTCATTTGATCCTTTACACGGACTCTTTATAACTGGGAGTCGTACCCGTGTCCAATACTTCACTGTTAAGTGGTTTTCCATATGTTGTTTTCGTGCCATACCCGTAACATGTTGGCATCTGTTAGATGCTCTTCTGCTCGCTCAATATCAACAAGAGAAATTCTTTTGGGGCATGCAAAAGAGCACAATTAAAGATAACCAACAAAGCATGTTTGATTGCAGTCAACCAGCTCAAGAAGCAGGAATCCAGGCACACAAGAAAAAGTAAATCAAAATAAATCAAGGACGACAAATTTTCACTCTTAAAAGAACAAACCGATTTTCCTCTTCTGTATTGCACATTTATGTTCTGAAATGTCAGATTTTCTTTCTTTCTTTAACAAATTGATCTTTAACTATCAAACAAGGGAAACTTATATTCGAGGATAGAACTCCAGCACTTGCAACTTGCAAGTTTCCCTCTCATGACACTAAACACTGTTACTGTGTAATCATGTAGTTTTAATAAATACCTTCAACTTGGGGGCCAACTGGAAATAGTCCCCCTTTATGAAATCTATTCGGTCATCAACTCCATATATTGCGGCATTATGCTGCGCATAATCAATCTTCTGCGGATCAATATCAATTGCAATAACATGATTGCTCCTGAAATAGCATGACATACATAAATCAAGCAAGGAAATTGAAACTGAGATAATTAAATTTCTTTTTCAAAGCATAACATAAAATTTTAAAGGAAAAACACCATCTATACTTCCTCATTATCCAAGAGTCAAGGCACAGCCGCACAAGGGGAATAAACAAAGAAATGCAGCACAGTTCCTTTTCTCCATATCCAGTAAAAATAAATTTTTAATAAAGGAATTTACAAACTATTTTTGTCAGTTAGCAAGGCAAACATGAGACAACCATAACATCAAATGTTTCACTCTTCCCAATAAAAAGATGAATGCTCAGAAATGAGCACTTGCAAATTTGAAAGTGCCAATTAGCTCTAATAAAAGAGAACTTTGAGTCACTGCTTCCTAGGCACAAAGGATAGTGTTATTGTCGTCGTACTTGGACATGGAATTAATGTCCATAGGAATTAGGATGGGACCCATCATTCAACAGTCCCAACTAGGCTATCTTCTACACTAAAATCCATTAAAATTGAGTGACCACCATTATTGTTAGATTCATTGCATTCTTTTGGACATTCGGAAATAAAATGGTAAAGTTTTTCCCAACCATCCAAATTCCAAAGGAATGTAACAAATCAAAAAATTATAATCATTTAATTAAGTTGGTGCAGCCAGATATCTCCTAGTCCAAACATATTATATGGTGGGTACCATTGCACCACAAGTAAGCCATGTGTACAGCAGCTGAACATCCTTCAGGTCAATCTGACAGGGACCTTAGACTTCCCTTAATATAACAGAATAAGAAAAGATACACCATGACATGGAGTGGAGAAAGTGCGCACCTATTTGCAAATTGGATGGCATTCCCACCAACTCCAGTGAAACAGTCAATGATGATGCCACTACCACAGCGGGATGCATGATGCCTAGCAATAGGCTCTGGAGTGACAGAAAACCATCCTTCTTTGTCCATTTTTATACCATCATCAAATCTGGAAAAGAGTAGGTATCTTTGACACCAGTATTTAGTAATATTGGCAGAACATTCTCTCAACATTCCTTGGACTGGAAGCTCTGGGAAAAGAAAATTGGTTATCATCAAGGAGCACAAAGTTTTGACCAATTTATTACAGCTTATGCTCGACTTTTGATGGCAATAAACACCACAGTACACGCTAAAAGAATGCTTCCCATATTTGATCCATATAACAGTTGTGCAGTTCGAGATAGAAGCATTCCCAAACTGCTAAACTTACAAAATAATGTCTTTGTAACTATTTACCGTGTCACTTTATTCCACTCATTGGGAATCAGAATTTTTAAAGCCGCTTACCTGCTACTCAAGTTCTATGCAGCAATGCTTAACTTTTGCAAGAGTAGATAATGCCATAGGACAAGAGAAACACAATCAATAAAAAGATATGATTAACCAAAAGGTCTACAACCAACCTCATAATGCTTTGACATGACCTATATATGCAAATTTGCTAAGGACATTCTGAAGGGCATCGAATTAATTTATCAGGTATGAGAAGTCGTGTTTAAGTCACTCGTTGAGCTGTGACGGCTAAGAAGCTATCTTAGTAAGGAAAATCTCAACTTGTGAACTACAAATTCTATCTCCTTCACCCCCAGCATTTAGCAATTTACCAGGATTTAAAGCCTTTAAAACAATTATAATACAGATCCAACTCCACAGTCCACAAAAGGCACTTACTGAAATAACAATATATCTATATTTACTTTTCCCTCTGCAACCAATCAAGCCAGACTATCACTCAAGACCATAGTGAAAAAGTCGGGGTTTAGGAATAATTCGGCAAGTTAAAAAAAAATGGAAAAAATCCGGAATATAAATATATATAAGTAATTATAAAAATATATTCAACAATTTGATCATTACTTGCCAAACTAAATGAATCATTCGTGAAATTCAGGAATAATTTGCGAAATTCGCAAATAAGCTGTTTACTTACCAAACTAAATGAATTATTTGCAAAATTCAGGAATAATTTGCGAAATTCACAAATAATTTGGGAATAATTTAGCAAACATAAAATTTGCAAAGCCTAAACGTTATAAGGTTCTTAAATTCTCTTCATTTTCAATAAAATCTTGTGAACCTAACTCTTTCTATTCTGTAGGCCATTTAGTGGTCTGGTCGGCCTTTCTAATGAACGCTATGTCCTCCTTGCCCTTTCAAATCTTCATTTTCGAGAGGGATGTTCAACTCCAGCATTCAGGTATTTCAAGTCAACATCAATGGGATCTATCAGTGTCTGTTCATCCCATATGCTGGCCATTAAAGAACTCATTATTGCTGCACAGACATTTCTCCATTTCATGAACACCAGGTCCTGTTCAAGCTGAGAATACCTCAAAGAATTGGACTTAACGTCTATTCTGTGTTTCTAGTCCAACTTTCTCTAGCCGATCGTGAAATAAAAGCCAATTTGTGAGTTATTTGAAATATTGCCAAAGCTCATTGTTGGTAAAGCACATAAATAGGATGATGTACAGTGCACACCACATTAAGGTCATTTAGCCGAAATGAATGAGCTACTTCACATGAAATTCTTCTTATAGGATGTGTGGACTCCAACACTCCATACTCTCGTGGGACACTTGGATTTCCATTAACATCTACCAAATATTATGAGATCTACTTTTCCCTATCGATCTAAGTGTCAAGTAACATTATGCATTCATTGATACCACTGTCTATAATTATATGATATAATTCACAAGCATATATAATGCTTGTTATCGTATGAAATAGATAATTTCTTCAACATTATTTGAATATACCAAATATATAAACCCTACTTTATAAGTTTTACCAAATTCAATACTTTGTACCTGGTCAAATTCCACTTGGTACTCCTATCAATGCAACATAGCAAGACAGTAAATGAGAAGATGGTGCACATAAAAGAAATTTAGGACAGCATACAAATATGAGAATTAGTCTAGTTGCCTTATTCTTCTTCCGGTGTTCCCACTAACTTGGGTGTGTGATGAGCTATACAGTAAGAAGTCCATTCTTGGGAAAAATAAATAAATTGACATGGTAGACATACACACGCACACATGCATGTATGTGTAGAATTTCTCCTAGCAACTAGCAAGAGTGTGTGTGTGTGTGTGTGTTTACAGGGTAGATTTATTTATTATTTTTTCCGAAAATGAACTCCTTACTGTATAGCTCTTCACACACCTAAGATAGTGGGAGCATTAGAATAAAATAAGGCAAAGAGGTGCGTGTGTGTGTGGGCTAACATGTGAATGGTTTCAACTTGATAGAAGGGGGCTCTAAGATAGTCAAGATGGAAGAACTAGGCAGACTAGTAATGGTAATGCAATCTCAAAAAAAAAAAAAAATCAAAGATGCCATACAAGCATATGTAGCTCCAGCAACAGCAACAGCTTCACACGCGACTGAAGCTGTATCGCCAGAAGCTCAATGAAATCGAGCTACTTGCTGTGAACCCCAACTTGAGCTTTGAATGAAGTGTATTTCTGAATTTTATTCAGTGGTTGGTTATGGAATCCCCCCCCACCCCACCCCACCCCACCCCACCCACACACACACAGCCAGTATTTCTTGCCTCCATTAAAATATTTTTTGAGTAAACTGCATTTTCACTGGATTGGGAGTTAGGTCTCATATATATCACGTTAATGAACAAGGCGTTATTAGGCGAATAATATGGCGAATTATGGTGTACACTGTAATGACCTTGTCATTTGAGACTATGTGCAGTCTTATTGTGCTATTGCTAAACTGTCTACACATTGTTTTCTTTAGTAAATTTGGATTCATTTGACAAAAGCTAGGGAGAGAGATTAAACAGACAACTCAAACCACATATTGATGTATGCTAGGTTTGGGCGTTTATAGACTTTCAATATTACATCAGAATTGGTAAGACTGCTCTGTATTCCTCCAACGATACAAGTTCATGTAACTAGCAAGTGGGAGAGGACATTCACCAACTCCATATTCAAATATGAAACGACTTTCTTCTTAGTTTATTTTCCATGATATCATGTTTTGTCCAATTAAATGGGATTTTTCTTATTTTTTCCTTTTCATAAAGACTGGACAAGATTAGAAACTTCTGCAAAATAAAAAAAGAAAACAAATATAGGTAACTTCATATACACCATAATAGGCAGAAAAGCCCATGGTGTTGTTCGTATCCCTGAAAGTATGAGAAAAAACTATGGTCAAACCACGAGCTAGCTCTCACATAGTCACAGCTGATTGATAGCAATTGCAAGTCTCCATGGACTACTTTTTCTTTCCTCCAACAAATAGATCAATAGTACCTTCCACCTCCAAGAGACCCAACAAGTTATCCCAAGATCCTTATGCCTTTCGATGAAAACTTTTATTATTTATCTCCTTTATCAGAGTTCATTTTGACTAAATGTGATTTTCTATTTGGTCTCTTATCAGTTGCAAAAACGAAGCCCTGAACCTCAGTATGGTGGAAGGCAAAGAAAAATGTAACAAACAAGGCCAGATGGAATGGTATGCATATCCCCATACAGTAAGCTTTAATGATTTCACTATTCTATATTCTTAACATTTTGCATAAGTTTCGCTAGTAATGTTATGCATGTCAGATACCTTACCCTAATCAGTCACAGGATCACATGGATGTAACAGATCATGGAAACTGTATGGAACAAACTAAGATATCAAGAATGGTAAACTGAGAGAGAACAACATTAAGTCATGCACCTTCGTTGTCATCGGGTAATATCCTACGTGGTCGCGTCCTTCTAGCTTTCTTTTTCCTTTTAGTAATAACAGGATCATGCTGGCTATCCTCATCTATGGCAGAAGTCATGCATGCCAGTTGCATATTACTACTCCAATTTCCTTCAGATACTACTGTAGTGGTCAAACTGCAACACAATCAAATCTTAGGACGTAGGACTGCATAGAGAGAAATTTTTAATTTATGGTGTTGAAAAACAAGAAGAGCTAGTTTTGAAAGTATTATATATATATATATCAGACAATACTTCCAGAAGTTCTACCTGTCAGCATCTGATACTTGGAAGGACGCATTATAAGCCTCCTCACAAGAGGTACCCTTCTCATGTTTATCTAAATGCACTAAGAAATCCAGTTCTTCTGTTTTAGAGTTGATAGCCTTTGGTTGCAGATCAATTCCACCAACTTCTTGAGAACTTAATTGATTGAACTTATTTCCCAAACTGTGATCAAAGTTTGATGAAATATGAGATACAGGATCATGATAAAAATAACTTAACAATGGAAACATTAATACAAATTCATGAAGTTACGACAAGAAGATGATCTGAAAACAAAACCTGTCAAAACTATCTTGGGTATCTGAGAATGAACATAATGGAATTTCTCCATCACAACTTTTGGCGATCTCAGAGCAACTAGTTGTCCCATCTAGATAATCTGAATGCTCACAGCTGCCTCTTTCAATAGTTAGAGCCATGTCAGACATAAAGTTTCCAGCAGCTAACTTGATGCCAAGCGAGGAGTCATCGAATGGCTGACCTGATATTCTATCACCATTCCTGACTTCCTCTAACAAATCAGTTCTATCTTGCAAACTACATGAATCTAGCACTTTGATGTCATAACAAGATATTTCAGGACTAACATCCGTTTCGACCGCATTAGTAAACATTTCACTCGATTTATTTGTGATGTTGGAAAATGCTAGGTGTTCCATGCCTGGTGGCGGATACCATGTTGACTCGTGTGTTTTGATATTATAAAAGTAGTTTCTCATATAGAAAGAGTCCCAATATGCCCTCCAGTCTCCCAAATCGCCATAGCATTTACAGCTGTCAAATTCTGCATGATCAAGCACATCTGAAGACTGAGAAGATGCAATTGAGGCAGGAACCCATGGTTGCTCAGTGCTGATGATAACGCAAAGCTTCTCACAGAACTCACCTTCTGTGACAGAGTTATCTGCAAAGGAACCTTCCAAACTATCATAACCCGTCGATCTTTTATCCAGATCCTTGTGATCAAGTGCAGTGACTGCATCTCCCAAAGTATTTCCTGGAGAAGTTTCAGTATGTAAACTAATTGGAGACACTGCCGCTATTGTATTACCGTTTAACACAAAACTGTTGTGTACAGTGTCATGATCCATCTCACAATTTGCCACCAGGCCTGATATTTCCGTGCAAATTTGTTCCTCAACAACTGCACTGGGAATGCTAGCAACCAAGCTTGCTGAATCTTCTTCACTAGAGGGACTATGAGACTTACATACATCCGCTGCAACATTACAGTAAGATGTTTCACTTTGACCCAGCGTTGATATGCAACATAAAGAAATGTTTGTGTTATCATTAAAAACTATTGGAGAGACAACCTCTCCCTCACTCACTCTAGATACTTCTAGCACTTTCTCCTCGCTCTCTTTCTGACCAGATGGTTGTTTTACGCGTGTACCCCTTCTTTTCCCTTTGGTCAATATAGTCATCTTCTGCAATGTATCATCAACATCACCAACAAAATAAAACTAAAAAAGAAAAACATTCTAAAAGGCATTGTATAAATTGTAGTGAGAAATTACAGAACATCGGTAACGCCTTAATCCCATGTTCTGCAATTAAATTTTTTTTTTAAATATGAAATGACAACTATGGACTTGCCTCCTTGTTTGTGTGGAAGGAAGCGGGAAGCCCCAATTCATTCATCTGTCTGGTGAGTTCCATATTGTCTGATAAAGAAGCATAATCTGAGTGAGTCATAAATGATGCAGACAAAATTCAGCCAAACTTTTCAAAGAAGAAGAATAAGAGGAAGAAGAGAATATCTTAACTATCTAGGGCAAGTTCATCTTATCCGAATTGTAGATAGGCAATTAGGCTGTTTGGAAACACGCATATCCTTATCTGGATTGTGGATAGGCAACTTGATTGTTTGGTGGTAGGAACATCCTAGTATGAACATTGGATTAGAGTAAGTTTTGGATGTGTCCAAATAGTTCTCTAGTATGAGTCAGAGTTGTTAATGCCTTGGGAGTTGAAGAGTCCTAAGAGTAAATGAGTTGTTTTCCTAAAGCTTACTTTGATTCCTTGGTGGGGTAAGTTCAAAGTAATTTAGCATTTGGGGATTAAATGCCTGGGTCTTCTAGGGTGACTAAAGTTTAAGACTTTTGTTCTTAATATATATCATTATTAGGGTAGTTGATTAAGAGCTCATACAAGAATACTTGATAGATTTTCTGAAATCAAATTCTTTAAGCTAGTTTTTTTGGTTGCTAGATTACCAACTTGTATAAGCTTTCCCTTGGTTTCACTCTAAGAAACCTTGGCTCCGAGGTGAACGGAGTGTTATCAACTTTTCTTCAAGCTGCAAAGTTGTGACTTATTATCATAACTTTGTTAAGTGGTATCGGAGCAAGTCACTTCACATCTGTGTCTGTTGTGGATCCACGGCTGGGTGTGGGAACAAACTTGGAGCGAAATCAAGAGGATTTAGAAGCACTTCAGGCAACAAACAGCAGAACCATGGCCACAAGAGAAAATATAGAGAACCTGCAATAACAACTTGCTCAACTATGTGCTAGGCTTGAGCAAGCTAGGATCTTTGGCCTCCTGGTACCGTTGGGAGACAAAGAGGACACCAGGCACATGTGTATCGACATGGAAATGGAAGAGGCCAGCCTATGGTAGAAAGGTTTCAGTCTCAGAAGCAACAACCCATGGAAATTGAAATACTACCTCGGGTAAGGCAACCTAGGACTAATCGGTAGTCGAATGTAATAGAGATCCACGTGTGAAAGTGGATATACCATAATTTACTAGAAAGAGCAACCGGAAGAAGTTCTAGATTGGTTGAATGATGTCGAAAGAGTATTTGAATACCTTGAGCTTCTGGACAACAAAAAAGTCAAGTTGGCAGCCATCAAGTTGAGAAGTCATGCATCATCATGGTGGCAACAAATCCAAATAATGCGGGTTCAGTCCAGCAAAGAACGAGACCTGGCGTAGAGGCAAATATTGATACCAAGTCAATTTCTACCCCTTAATTACAAAGGAATTCAGTTTCAGTAATACCCATCACTCAAGCAAAGTGTACATTCAGTTCGGAAATACACCAACGAATTTTACAAGATGCAAACTCGTGTGCAATTGGTTGAAACTGAAACGTGTGTCATACATCGCTACCTAATGGCTTGACGTTCGCTAATGTTGTACAATTATCTACAAAGGTTAAAGCACAACAAACTCAACTAAATAATCGACTAATCCTAACTAGAAGAGGACAGACACAATCTCATAAAAAGGGATTTGATGTTGGTCGATGAAAAGAAAAAATTGTGCAAAAGACAAAAGCACCAACTAATACTTTAGGACATGGACAAGGGTGGGAACAAACTATATGAAGAATGGAAAGTTTTGTGTGGACCAAAGAAGCCGTAGATAGATTCCAATTGATAAATGAAGAAAAGAAAGTTTGAGTGAACCAAAGAAGACGAAGATAGCTTCCAATTGATCGAGCAAAAGATGTGTAAAGCAAGGTTCTTAAATTTCCTAATTTTGACGAAGTGTTTGAAGTTGAATGCAATGCTTCAGGTGTTGAAGTTGGAGCTGTTAGTAGCCAGGAGGGGCAACCAGTGTCTTATTACAACAAGAAATTGAATGAGACAAGCTGGAGATACAACACTTATGATCAGGAGTTTTACGCCATTATTCAAACTCCAAGGCATTGGAGGCATTATCTGATGCTAAGAGCGTATGTTTTGTTCTTGGTTCATGAAGCTCTAAAGTATATCAACAGCTAGCAGAAGGTAAATAGCAGTCATCCATGATGGGTTTCCTATCTCCAAGAGTTTACATTTGTGTTAACTGTTATGGGCCTTAAGGCACAAATCTAGATGCGACAACAAGGTTGCGGACGCACTTAGTAGAATAACCACATTGCTTAACATCATTTCTACTTCGATTCCTTCAAAGACTTGCATCCTATTGACCCTTTCTTTGGTTCAACCCGGAAGGCTTGCACTAGTGGACAACGAAGAATATATGTGCTAAATGACTTTTTATTTATCGATAATTGTGTCATTCATGTGATGTATGCAAAATCCTCATAGGTTAATTTAATATCTTACATGAATGCAAAAGAAGAAAAATAAAACAAAAAGAAGAAAACAGAGAATCCGACCGACTTTTGCACAGTAAGGGCAAACACATGATTTCATGCGGGAAAACATGAAGGCTCAGGTTTTAAACTTATAAATACTCACTTAAAACCCCAAATTTGTAAATTTGTGTTTTCTAAACATTAGAAACATATGCTTAGAGAGAGAGAAAAATAAAAGTTTGACTTTGATTGTTCCAAATTGAATTTCAAGTTAATTAGGATTAGGTTAATCTTATCTAATCCTAATTAGTTTCTAATTTAATACTCTTTGTAAACTTGCTTGAGAAGCAATCATTAATTAGAGTATTTGTATCAAAAATAAGTGAGATCTAATCTTTTGAGGATAATTAAGAGGAAATAAAATAAAAACTAAAACAAAAAAAGGTTTTCCCTTATATATTTTGATATAATATAATGAGAGTTAATCTTTAGAATAATGATGATCTTAAGGTAACCTCATTACTCTTGAAAAGATGAGACCGTGAGTTCCTCCTTATATAATAATAATAGTTATTAACTTATTAATATTATTATTATTAAATTGAAAGTTTTGGGTATACGGGGTCATCCTGTTGCCTAAAACCAGGTTAATGTATTTATTTTCTAGCTTCAAGGAGTCTAGGATTCTAACCTTGGGTTCTCGGTGCTAACCCAATTATTTCAGGGTTCTCTTACATTCATCCAACTTGACTGGACATTTTGACCCCCAATGATTTAAAATTGAGACATCTCTATTAGACAATAAATTGTTTCCCTTTGAATAAGGTTTCAAATGCATCTCGAATCGTCTAACTCCGATAACCAAGTCAAAATTAACGGGTCAAATACCGGAGCAAGGTTTGAGAACGGAATTTTTCCGGAAAAAAATTGATTCCGACTTTTTAATATTTTAAGGTTCCAAACCCTATATATACCATTTATTCTGTGGGTTTAGGATTAGAAAAGCATTCTAAAAGTTGAGGAGAAAGAAAAAAGGAAAAAACTAGGGATTTCAAAGGGTTTGCAATTGAAGAAGAAGGATCGCTTACGGACTTACCAACATACCATGTTGTGAGATTTGTGCTTGACCATGCCATGATTACATTTTCATTTAGGCTACTCTTAGGCTCTAATACCTTACCATCGAAACTCCACTATAATAGCCCATATCACAATAGTTAGAGAATTCTAGGTTAATAGCATCATCCTCTAATAATAGACCTATCCAAAAATCTAATCATTATTGATGCATAAACAAGCATAATTTAACATGATCCTGAAACTAGCAATCTAAATCTTAAAAATCACATAGAATCATTCTACTCAATTAAGGTTTATCAACACTCAATCATGATCTTGAAAACTAGCAATCTAAATCTTAAAAATCACATAGAACCATTCTACTCAATTAGGGTTTATCTACACCCAATCATGAGGCAAGGCATCAATATCGAGAGAGAGAGAGAGATGCAAACGAGAGAGGGGAGACAACAAGAGAGATGCAGAGAGAGAACAAGAAAGAGGAGACGCGGAGAGAGAGGACGAGAGAAGGAAAGACGTAGAGACAGAGTGAGAGAGACGAACATGCCGTAAGTAGGGTTTTCTTCTTCTCCCTTTTTTTTTTTTTTTTTTTTGGGGGGGGGGGGGGGGTTTCTGTAGAGGAGGGGTTTAAAGCTTCCAATCGTAAGTAGGGTTTCATAACCCTTCATAAAAGGGCATAAAAGAGGGCTTTTATGAGCGGTCTAAAGGGTATAAAAGAGGGTGTTTATGAGCAGTTTAATGGCCACCCAGGCAACCGCCCAATGCCCAAGCACCTAGGTGCAGTGTTACCTAAGCACACGGTACGACCGTACGAGTGCCAAGTGTCTAGGGGTATTCGACACGGCAAGCTCCGAAAATCCCAATACAGCGGTATGAATGTACAATTTTTTTTAAATGATTAAATAGATAGATATATATATATATTATAACTCAAAATTTTTAAATAACAATAATAATAATAAGAGGAGGAGGATCACCGGTCCCCAATTTTTTAAAAAAGTATATACCTAAGTTATAAAAAATATTCATATAAGTAGTAGAAATACGCAACAAGCGAAAGAAGAGAAGAGAAGAGAGAGAGATACATATTGTCGTTGCTCTCCTAGTAAAATTTTGTCCATATTTCCAAAAAAGCAACACAATTTGACAAAAAGTTTCTTACAATTGTATTTTTAAAATGGCATAACATACTTGAAATATCATGTGCCTAATCATAATGTTGATGTCACCATGACATGGTATAAGCATGTTAATCATAATGTTGATGTCATCATGACATCTTATAGGCACGTACCAAGGAGTGTTGTGTCGTTCCATGGAGTGTCGTGTCGTGTCAAAGTGTCGGCACGGAAAAATTTGGGAAAACTAAAGTGCCTAGGTAGGGCTGCACAAAGCCCGATCGGCCCGTTGGTGCGGCTCGGCCCGGTTCAGTCCGAATTTTAGGCTCGAACGGGCCAAGTCTAAAAAAAAGCCGAAAACTTAATCAAGCTGAGCTCGGGCCAACTCCTGTGCGGCTCGGCCCGAGCTCGACTCGGCTCGAATATTATTAAAAAATAAAAATATTTATATATATATATCATTATTATATATAAAAATAATATAAAATATTATTTAAAAATTAAAAAAAAAAAAAAAATTAAAAAGTATTCAAGCCGAGCCAGACTCTTGAGTTCGGGCCGAGCTTCGGGCCGCACTTTCAAGCTTCATTTTGGGCCGAGCCGGGCTTCAGGCCTAGATCAAATCCTTTCAAGCCGAGCCGATAAAAGCCCGGTCGGAATACAGCCCTATGCCTAGGTAGTCGCCCAATGATCCACGCTTGCCTGGAGAGGCGCTTAGGTGTTGCCACCCAAAAATGCTCAAGTGATGCCTTGACTACACTACATCACCGCAATGAAGATGAAGTTGCAAGCATACTTTCCAAGCGGATAGTTACTTATGGCAATCATTCTACAACTGAGTATCTAAATCGTTTGGAAGGTGATATGAAGAGGATGGTACTTGGGTCGGTTATGTAGATTTGCACATAATAGATCCTAAGGCTTTCAAAGTGCACAATGCCATAAATTCAATGACTCAAGGAGGAAGAACTGATGCAGGTAAGGTTCAGCCATTTTTACAAATTTCCCCAGATACACCTAATTTCTTGCGAGAAATACCACGAAAAATATCTATAGTTTAGAACTTCATTTTTATCGCGGTATTTTAAAGTCTCGCGAGAAATACAAATTTCTCTTTTAATTACGTAAATATCTCGAGATTTAGCCGATATTTTTAAATATCACAACATATTGTTGGTTTGATGAATTTATAAATTAGTAATATTGATAACTATTTACTGTAATTTTAATTATTATTTTAATCATTGCCGATATTTAGGCAAGAAATACCCAAAAGATCTTCATATTTGAAAATCCACTGAGAAAATTTTAGCCAGTAAAAACCCGAGAACAAGATTTGTAACACTGAATCCAACTAACATTTCTAAGAAAAATAATAAGAGGAAGAAAATAATAGCTTAACTATCTAGAGGCAGGTTCAGTTTTTTTCTTTTATCGGTAAATGCAATTTCATTAAAAAAAGGAAAGGGAACATATTCACAAACAGTGAATCACATAAAGCCAAAGCGAGCAAAAAAAAACTAGCTACTAAAAAACACAACAAACACGGCACAACACGCCCCTGCTCCTACTAGGAGATAAACTCGTCAAACCCTATCTCCACCACATTGGTTTTAGTGGAGACTCAATCTCGCAACATAGAACGAGTGCGAGAACACACACTGTAACGACCCGGAATTTTAATATAATAAAATTATGTGTTTATGGGTCCTTAATGAAGGTTAATTAGTTAATTATTTGTTAAATTAATAAGAAGGGGATTTTGCTCAGGGTTGAAGTGCACTGAGGAAATCTCAGTATCTTTTGGTGAAAATCACACACCGTGTGCCGGTCGACTGCCGGGACACACCCCTACCATATCGGTTCCGTCAGGTATCATTTCGCGGGACCGCGGGGCCATTATGTGTGATAAAATTGAGAAAAAATGAGAAAATTACATATTTCCAGAAATCAAGTGGGACCCAATATCTGTTGGAGATCCTAATAGAAATCCGTGCGGTTGGCACTAATGTGTGTCAGTCGGCCGTGAGGACTAATGTCTGTCGTCTCGGCAGTTAGTTATCTCAAACGAAGAAGCGACAGCGTGTTTTGTGTCCGAAATCAGAAAATTAGTGGGTTTTGCAATTTTCTTCCGGACTAAAGTGCAGCTGTCAAAACTCAGTATTTTTCCCCAGAATTTTTACAGTAGGTGTCGAACTGTCCCAAGTTCGGTCACCTAAAGTTTCGTCAAAATCGGACTCTATGTAGTAAGGTTTTGAATACCATAAATGCAGAAAAATTCAAAACATTGGTCAAAGAGTCAACCGGTCAAATGAGTTGACCGGTCAACTCTCCACACATTATTGGTCATGTGCTGTTGCACATGATCCCACCCCTTACTATTATATAAGGAGGGTTAAAACCCTCATTCTCTTATATTTTTCTGCAGAGACAGAAGGCTGCCACACAGCACTTTAGAGAGAGAAAGTGAGGAGAGAGAAAGGAAGAGAGAGAAAGAGGAGAGAGAAAGGAAGAGAGAGAAAGGGAAAGGGAGGTCCCCTTGAGGTTTTTCGACGTCCCCGACGCGTTGGCGGCGTCTGATTTTCTCTCCGGCGTCTCGTTTTGCGTGTAGAGAGAGAAAGAGAAAAAGGTAGAGAGAGAAAGTTGAGAGAGAAAGTTGCATGCGCTCTACCTTGGGGTTGATCATCCTTCCGAGCGCGTTGGCGGTGTCCGTTTTGACTCTAGTTGCCTCGAAACGCTTGAAACAGGTAAAACCCCTCTCTTTTCTTCTCCTTTTTCCGCTTATTTTGCTATATTATTTCATGTGATGTATATGCATGTCTTTTGACGTGAAAGAAAAAGGGGAGGAGACCCCTATATGATGTTGTGATTTTATGTGGTCCCTCAGGGAGCCCAGATCGGGTCCCGGGTAAATTGTATCGCCACCCTAGGGTGACGAAAAGTTGTTTTGCATGTCTTGTAAGGCTATGGAGACATCCATTAGCTTGAAAACGTTCCCTAACGGGACGGTGTGTTACCGGAGTTGGTTCACGGGCGCGAGGCCCAAGTATTTCAGTTAATCAAGCGAGGCTTGGGTTAACTGGGGTTAACCTGTGGTTAGAAAATCTAACCAGGGTTAAGTATAGTCTGTGGTTCCTCTTTGACTAGGTCAGGAGAGACGGTGCCCAGTAAGGCCCGGGGTTCCTCCGTGACTGATAGTCGAGAGATGTCGGTCTGTTTGTCTAGGTCGTCCGTGGTGCCTCTTGGACTAAGTCAGGAGTGGCGGTGTCCTGCATGGCTCGTGGTTCCTCCGTGACTGGTAGTCAGGAGATGTCGGAGTCCTAGGGAGTTTAAAGTGGCTAAACATCAGATAGTGTATAGTCCGGGGTTCCTCTCTGGGTGGGTTAGAAGATGTCGGCACCGTGTCTATCGTGGTCCCTTCTTGGTGGAACGTCAGGAGATGTCGGCATTGGTATAGATGTCGGGGTTCCTCCGTAGACTAGCCAGAAGGTGACGGTAGGCAGGTTGGTCGGGGTTCCTTCATAACTGATACCCAGGGCGATGGCGGCGAATACACGGTAGATGTGGCCAGTCAATTGAATGGAAAAATATGTCCTTATTGGGTGAATGCCCATGTTGTGTGTGTAAGCTTCGGATACGAAGTGGTCTGAGTTGGTATACTCAGAGTTGGTGTATTTGTTTGAGTTGGTGGACTCATAGTTCGGTATGGAATCATCGGATTCCAGGTGAGTTGGGTTGGTATACCCAAGGTTTTGTCATGTTCGGGTGAAAGCCGGAACAGCGTGTGTGAGTCTAAATGACTCAATGTATTATGGTTATGATTTAGAGACTTTAAGCTAAACATTTGTGGGCTGTGGCCAATTAATAGAGTCTTAGGACTCGAAATGAAACATGATTGATGATCGAAACGATAATTTGGTAATATAATACATTCATAACTGAACCTCATAATTGGAAAGTAATGTGAGGTCGGGAACCTCTGTTAGGGTGACGTAACCCTAAGTGACCTTGGGTCACAATTTATTATATACTGTTCTATTTTACTGTAACATGCAAATTGAACTGCTTATTATATCATTATTGATGCGTGTTATTATGTGGAAAATAGTTTAGAAGGATTGTGGTTTTATTGGGCTTCATAGCTCACTGACTTTTTGTGTCAGCAGATCTTGGAGCTGCTGACCAGTAAGTGAAAAGTCTATCTGGACATTTTGGAAGCTTGTACAAGTTGTACCTGGCGTGATAGAGGCGCCTACTTTTGTAAAACAAACTTGATGTAAATAATACAGGTATATGGTTTGTATGATGGCTATTGTGATGACAGGTATTATTTGCTTTTTGGGAGCATCTGATAAATGTTTAAATTTCCCGCATTTTTGCGGGTAAAGTCTTCCGCTTGCATGATTTGACGAACGGACACGCGTCTCGGAACTTGATTCCCTAGGCGCGGGTTCGGGGCGTCACAATTGGTATCAGAGCCTAAGAGCAATAATCATCATAACAAACCATACTTGTTCATCAAATACCGTAGTACATGATTTTTAGTTGTGTGGTTAGATGTATTACTGTACATCACCTATTTCGAAATCAGATAGTGATTTGGAAATTGTGTGTATGTGCAGGGATGCCGTTAATGCACAGAGTCCCCACTAAGGAGGATTGGCAGCATTATGAGCAGATGGCAGCCATATTGAGTCGCCGTTATCCACAGTGGCTTGGGATGACTCCACGAATCAAGGCGGCCATTAAGCCGAAGGCTGTCCGGATAAATCCGGACGGAACTGCCTGGATGCCTCCCCCGTCTCCGATGGAGCTTGCAGTACCGGCTCGGGTACGTCGTGAGATTTTAAGGCAGGTCAAGCGAGCACTGGCAGATATTAGGCCTAGTCCGGATGGGACTGGTTGGATACCTCCACCTCTATCATCTAAGAGGCTTACGGCACGAGAGTATCGTGCGATTTTGAACAACCGTAAGCAGAATAAGAAGAAGTCGGTGGAGGCGAGTAGTCCGTCTACCTCGACTGAGGTTTAGATGCAGGAGTAGGGAGTTAGGAGGGGAGACTGTAGCGCATCTGTATGGTTTTGGAATATAATAGATGCCCTACTCGATCTTTCCATCATTAGATCACTTTTTGTATGTGTACAGCTACATGATGTTTTGTATACGCTGGTGTACTATATACTGTACAGTGTTGCTTTGTATATATTAAAGATGAAATGAATGAAATGTCTCTTTTTGGATATCGAATTCTCAGTGCATTTCAGTTTCATTTTATTATTAAAAGTTCGTTACTTTATAATTATAGGTGAATCATGCCACCTCGACGAACACCCGAGAATACCTTGGCTGGGGCATTCGAGGCTATTACAGCCCTAGCCAACCTAATTCAGCAACAACAGGCCCAGAATATGAATGGAAATGGGAATAGTAGTCGTACCCCCATCGCTACCATGCCAGAGCATGGGAATGTGACCCGATTGGAAAAGTTTAAAAGGCTTGGACCGTCAGCCTTTTCGGGCACGACTGATCCGCTGAAGGCAGAGAACTGGATCAGAAGTCTGGAAAAAGTTTTTAGGGCTATGTCCTTGCCAGAAAATGACAAGCCCGAGTTCGCTATCTTTCTACTTGAAGGAGAAGCGGAACATTGGTGGACCACAGTGGAAAGGACAGTTCCACCGCATCAGAGGCCCGTTACTTGGGCAAGATTTACTGAATTATTTTATGAGCGCTATTTTTCAGCGTCGATGAAAAAGAGGAAAGAGATGGAGTTTCTTCAGCTGACCCAAGGAAATATGTCGGTTAGCGAGTATGAACAAAAGTTTAATCAACTCTCGAGGTTCGCTGCGAGATTTGTCGAGGATGAGCAGTGGAGGGTTGAGAAATTTGAAGAAGGATTGAAGCCGGCTATCAGAGGGAAATTGGCAGCTCAACGATTTACCTCCTTCTCAGAGATATTAGATAGAGCACTCAGAGTAGAGCGAGTGCATGAAGAATTGGCACAGTCTAGTGCTGGCAAAGGCAAAGGGACAGTTGGGAAGCCCTGGATAAAGGAGAATAACCGGCAGTTTACTGGGAAAAGAAAATTCGAGGACATGAAAAACCAAGGGTCTACAGGAAGATTGGGGCTTAAGTGCGAGAAATGTGGTCAGGGTCATTTGACCAAGGACTGTAGAGTGAAGGTTTGCTTCCAGTGCGGAAAGCCTGGACACTTCAAGAAGGATTGCCCTAAGGCTCAACCACTAGCGTTGGAAGGCGGAAAAGGAAGAGTGTTTGCAATTACCCAGGAAGAGGCACAGCAGACCGAAGGTGTCATCGAAGGTAAACTTTTAGTATTTCAAGTACCTGCTTATGCTTTGATTGACACTGGTGCTACACATTCGTTTGTCTCTACTCGTTTTGCTAAACACATAAGTTACAAGCCTGATACACTCAAAAGCATGATGTCTGTATCTACACCATCAGGGAAAGTTCTGTGCACAAAAACAGTCTATGATAGGTGTCCCATACTTGTCAATAGTGTACGGATGTTAGTAGATCTGATCGTGTTAGACATGAAGGATTATGATGTTATCCTAGGGATGGATTGGTTGGCTAATTACCATGCAGTGGTAGATTGTAATGCCAAGAAAGTGATATTTCGAATTCCGGACATCCCAGAGTTCGAAATGCAGGGGATTATCCGAGGTCAAGCACCCAAGCTAATATCCGCAATTAAAGCATGTCACCTTCTAGACAAGGGGTGTACTGGGTATTTAGCTGCAGTGGTGGTCGATAAAGATGAAGATGACACTTTAGGGAATACCCCGGTGGTCAGAGAGTTTCGAGATGTGTTTCCTGATGAATTACCAGGACTCCCTCCTACGAGAGAAATCGATTTTACAATCGATGTTACTCCGGGTGTAGACTCGATATCTAAAACACCGTATCGGATGGCTCCGGCTGAGTTGCAAGAACTGAAGATTCAATTGCAAGACCTATTAGATAAGGGCTTGATCCGTCCTAGTGTTTCACCATGGGGAGCACCGGTGTTATTTGTCCGAAAGAAAGACGGGAGTCTGCGTCTGTGTATAGATTATCGTTTGCTGAATCAAGCGACGATCAAAAATAAGTATCCTCTCCCCAGGATCGATGATCTATTTGATCAGTTGCAAGGCGCCCAAGTGTTTTCCAAGATTGATTTACGGTCCGGCTATCACCAATTGAGGGTCAAAGAAGAAGATATTCAAAAGACAGCATTCCGAACTCGGTATGGTCACTACGAGTTCTTGGTGATGCCTTTTGGACTGACAAATGCACCTGCGGCCTTTATGGAGTTGATGAATCGTCTTTTCAGGCCGTACTTGGATCAGTTTATTGTGGTATTTATTGATGATATCTTGGTGTACTCACCTAGTCATGAGAAGCACGCTGAGCACTTGAGGATTACGCTACAGACATTAAGAGATAATCAGCTGTATGCTAAGTTCTCCAAGTGCGAGTTTTGGATGGAAGAAGTAGCCTTTCTTGGACATATTGTGTCAAGAAATGGAATATCTGTTGATCCTTCCAAGATTCAGGCAGTAACCGATTGGGCAAGGCCATCCACTGTTACTGAAGTTCGAAGTTTTCTGGGATTGGCTGGGTACTACCGCAGATTTGTAGAAGGTTTCTCGAAGATAGCAGCTCCATTAACGGAATTGACTAAGAAAGATGTGAAGTTCGAATGGACGGCATCTCGGGAGCGAAGCTTTCAAGAATTAAAGAAGAGATTAACAACCGCTCCAATATTGACAACTCCCTCAGGATCTGGAGGATTTGAGGTGTATTGCGATGCTTCCAGTAAGGGACTCGGTTGTGTCTTAATGCAAAACAAAAAGGTCATTGCTTATGGTTCGAGACAACTCAAGATTCACGAACGGAATTATCCCACGCATGACTTGGAGTTAGCTGCGGTAGTATTCGCACTAAAAATTTGGAGACATTATCTTTATGGAGAGAAGTTGGTGATCTATAGTGATCACAAGAGTTTAAAGTATCTATTCTCCCAAAAGGAACTCAATATGCGACAGCGTAGATGGATGGAATTCTTGAAGGATTATGATTATGTAATCCAGTATCATCCTGGTAAGGGTAACGTGGTTGCTGATGCCCTGAGTAGAAAGACAGTTGGATCTGTAGCATATATGAGGGCCGAGCGATGGAAGATGATCGAAGAATTCAAGAGTTGGAATCTGAGTCTAGGAGTCCAGGGTAATAGTGCCAAGTTGGCTAGTATTCAGGCCAAGCCAGTGTTATTACAAAAGATTCAAGAAGCACAGTTGGAAGATCAGGAGATCAAAGTTATCAGAGATAAGATTCTTCAAGGAAAAATGGGTGATTTTGAAGAATCTGAAGATGGAATACTTCGGTTCAAAGGTCGAATCTGTGTGCCTAGAAATCCTGAGTTGAAGAATGAACTGCTCAATGAGGCACATCGATCTCGTTTTGCGGTGCACCCCGGAAGTACAAAGATGTATCAGGATATGAAGAATAACTACTGGTGGAACGGCATGAAGAGAGAAATTGCAGAGTATGTATCTCGATGCCTTGTTTGTCAGCAAGTCAAGGCAGAACATCAGAAACCACCTGGATTGTTAAATTCATTGCCTATTCCCGAGTGGAAATGGGAGCACATTACGATGGATTTTGTGGTGGGGTTACCAAAAACAAGGAGTGGACATGATGCCGTTTGGGTGATAGTTGATCGATTGACGAAGTCGGCTCACTTTCTTGCTATAAAGGATACCATAACCCTGGAAAATTTATCAAAGTTGTACATCAAGGAGATTGTGAAGCTGCATGGTGTGCCGGTATCTATTGTGTCAGATCGCGATCCGCGATTTACTTCCCGATTCTGGAGGAGCTTGCAAGAAGCTTTAGGTACGCAGCTAAACATGAGTACAGCTTATCATCCGCAAACCGATGGACAGTCTGAGCGCACAATACAAACTCTAGAAGATATGATGCGCACTTGCAGTCTGGACTTTCAAGGAAACTGGGATGATCACTTGCCATTGATCGAGTTTGCATATAATAACAGTTATCAGGCAAGTATTCAAATGGCTCCTTACGAGGCCTTGTATGGCAGGAGTTGTCGGTCACCAGTATGTTGGACTGAAGTAGGGGAGCGTAAACTACTGGGACCTGAGTTGGTGCAAGAAACAACAAAGAAGATCGAGTTGATTCGATCGAGGTTATTATCTGCACAAAGTCGACAGAAAAGCTATGCAGATGGAAAGCGCCGGGACTTAGAGTTTCAAGTCGGTGACCATGTCTTCTTGAAAATCTCTCCATCAAAAGGTATTGTACGATTCGGAAAGCGGGGAAAGTTAAGTCCGCGATTCATCGGACCTTTTGAGATTTTGGCTAAAATAGGAGGTGTAGCCTACCGTTTGGCGTTACCACCAGAGCTGGCAAGGGTTCACAATGTATTCCACATATCTATGTTGAGAAAATATGTACATGATCCCTCGCACGTGATACGATATGAACCAATTCAAGTTAGAGAGGACTTAACTTTTGAAGAAAAGCCAGTGATAATTTTGTTTCGCAAGGAACAGGTGTTACGAAACAAAACGATTAAGCCAGTTAAAGTTTTATGGGAACACCATAGCATAGAGGAAGCCACATGGGAACTTGAAGATGTCATTAGAAGCAATCATCCTCAGTTATTTGATGACTAGTGTATATATAAATTTCGAGGACGAAATTTTTGTAAGGAGGGGAGATTGTAACGACCCGGAATTTTAATATAATAAAATTATGTGTTTATGGGTCCTTAATGAAGGTTAATTAGTTAATTATTTGTTAAATTAATAAGAAGGGGATTTTGCTCAGGGTTGAAGTGCACTGAGGAAATCTCAGTATCTTTTGGTGAAAATCACACACCGTGTGCCGGTCGACTGCCGGGACACACCCCTACCATATCGGTTCCGTCAGGTATCATTTCGCGGGACCGCGGGGCCATTATGTGTGATAAAATTGAGAAAAAATGAGAAAATTACATATTTCCAGAAATCAAGTGGGACCCAATATCTGTTGGAGATCCTAATAGAAATCCGTGCGGTTGGCACTAATGTGTGTCAGTCGGCCGTGAGGACTAATGTCTGTCGTCTCGGCAGTTAGTTATCTCAAACGAAGAAGCGACAGCATGTTTTGTGTCCGAAATCAGAAAATTAGTGGGTTTTGCAATTTTCTTCCGGACTAAAGTGCAGCTGTCAAAACTCAGTATTTTTCCCCAGAATTTTTACAGTAGGTGTCGAACTGTCCCAAGTTCGGTCACCTAAAGTTTCGTCAAAATCGGACTCTATGTAGTAAGGTTTTGAATACCATAAATGCAGAAAAATTCAAAACATTGGTCAAAGAGTCAACCGGTCAAATGAGTTGACCGGTCAACTCTCCACACATTATTGGTCATGTGCTGTTGCACATGATCCCACCCCTTACTATTATATAAGGAGGGTTAAAACCCTCATTCTCTTATATTTTTCTGCAGAGACAGAAGGCTGCCACACAGCACTTTAGAGAGAGAAAGTGAGGAGAGAGAAAGGAAGAGAGAGAAAGAGGAGAGAGAAAGGAAGAGAGAGAAAGGGAAAGGGAGGTCCCCTTGAGGTTTTTCGACGTCCCCGACGCGTTGGCGGCGTCTGATTTTCTCTCCGGCGTCTCGTTTTGCGTGTAGAGAGAGAAAGAGAAAAAGGTAGAGAGAGAAAGTTGAGAGAGAAAGTTGCATGCGCTCTACCTTGGGGTTGATCATCCTTCCGAGCGCGTTGGCGGTGTCCGTTTTGACTCTAGTTGCCTCGAAACGCGTGAAACAGTAAAACCCCTCTCTTTTCTTCTCATTTTCCACTTATTTTGTTATATTATTTCATGTGATGTATATGCATGTCTTTTGACGTGAATGAAAAAGGGGCGGAGACCCCTATATGATGTTGTGATTTTATGTGGTCCCTCAGGGAGCCCAAATCGGGTCCCGAGTAAATTGTATCGCCACCCTAGGGTGACGAAAAATTGTTTTGCATGTCTTGTAAGGCTATGGAGACATCCATTAGCTTGAAAACGTTCCCTAACGGGACGGTGTGTTACCGGAGTTGGTTCACGGGCGCGAGGCCCAAGTATTTCAGTTAATCAAGCGAGGCTTGGGTTAACTGGGGTTAACCTGTGGTTAGAAAATCTAACCAGGGTTAAGTATAGTCTGTGGTTCCTCTTTGACTAGGTCAGGAGAGACGGTGCCCAGTAAGGCCCGGGGTTCCTCCGTGACTGATAGTCGAGAGATGTCGGTCTGTTTGTCTAGGTCGTCCGTGGTGCCTCTTGGACTAAGTCAGGAGTGGCGGTGTCCTGCATGGCTCGTGGTTCCTCCGTGACTGGTAGTCAGGAGATGTCGGAGTCCTAGGGAGTTTAAAGTGGCTAAACATCAGATAGTGTATAGTCCGGGGTTCCTCTCTGGGTGGGTTAGAAGATGTCGGCACCGTGTCTATCGTGGTCCCTTCTTGGTGGAACGTCAGGAGATGTCAGCATTGGTATAGATGTCGGGGTTCCTCCGTAGACTAGCCAGAAGGTGACGGTAGGCAGGTTGGTCGGGGTTCCTTCATAACTGATACCCAGGGCGATGGCGGCGAATACACGGTAGATGTGGCCAGTCAATTGAATGGAAAAATATGTCCTTATTGGGTGAATGCCCATGTTGTGTGTGTAAGCTTCGGATACGAAGTGGTCTGAGTTGGTATACTCAGAGTTGGTGTATTTGTTTGAGTTGGTGGACTCATAGTTCGGTATGGAATCATCGGATTCCAGGTGAGTTGGGTTGGTATACCCAAGGTTTTGTCATGTTCGGGTGAAAGCCGGAACAGCGTGTGTGAGTCTAAATGACTCAATGTATTATGGTTATGATTTAGAGACTTTAAGCTAAACATTTGTGGGCTGTGGCCAATTAATAGAGTCTTAGGACTCGAAATGAAACATGATTGATGATCGAAACGATAATTTGGTAATATAATACATTCATAACTGAACCTCATAATTGGAAAGTAATGTGAGGTCGGGAACCTCTGTTAGGGTGACGTAACCCTAAGTGACCTTGGGTCACAATTTATTATATACTGTTCTATTTTACTGTAACATGCAAATTGAACTGCTTATTATATCATTATTGATGCGTGTTATTATGTGAAAAATAGTTTAGAAGGATTGTGGTTTTATTGGGCTTCATAGCTCACTGACTTTTTGTGTCAGCAGATCTTGGAGCTGCTGACCAGTAAGTGAAAAGTCTATCTGGACATTTTGGAAGCTTGTACAAGTTGTACCTGGCGTGATAGAGGCGCCTACTTTTGTAAAACAAACTTGATGTAAATAATACAGGTATATGGTTTGTATGATGGCTATTGTGATGACAGGTATTATTTGCTTTTTGGGAGCATCTGATAAATGTTTAAATTTCCCGCATTTTTGCGGGTAAAGTCTTCCGCTTGCATGATTTGACGAACGGACACGCGTCTCGGAACTTGATTCCCTAGGCGCGGGTTCGGGGCGTCACACACACTCTCAATAGTCAACAGAGAGTTCTTGAAAACCCTCTTATTTCGCTCCTTCCAAAGAGACCACGATACCACTCCTAAAAGGAGGGCCCAAATAAGATCGATCAGGCTCTTCAGCAATACTGAGAGCCAACAGGATAAGAAGCCTTGGAAGGAAGAGGGGAATACCCAAGCAAATGGTCAGTATTACCCGGACTATGAATAAGTAACTAGGTTGTTTGTGAACAAGCATATCCTTATTCGGATTGTGGATAGGCAAGGCAACTTGACTGTTTAGTGGTAGGAATATCCTAATTTGGACATTGGATTAGAGTAGGTTTTGGATGTGCCCAAATAGTTCTGTATTATGATTTATGAGTCAAAGAGTTGTTAATGCCTTGGGAGTTGAAGAGTCCTTAAGAGTGAATGAGTCTTGTTTTTTTAGAACTTGCTTTGATTCCTAGGTGGGTAACTTCTAAGTACGTTAGTTGTATTGGGAATTAATGTTTGGATCTTCTAGGATGGCTAAAGTCAAAACTTTTGTTTCCAATGTATGTCATTATTAGAGTAGTTGATTAAGAGGTTTATATAAATAGTGTAAGGGGTTCAAGAAATATAACAACAACAAAAAAAAATACTTGATAGAATTTCTTAAAACTAGTTATTTCATATAATTTTTTAGTTGCTATATTAGAAACTTGTTGGATCCTTCCCTTGGTTTCCCTTTAAGAAACTTTGGCTCCAACAGTGATCGGAGTGTTATCAACTTCTCTTCAAGCTGTAAATTGGTGACTTATTCTCCTAACTTCGTTAATAAAAAAAATGGAACCACAAAAGGTTAGCCACTTGAGGGATATAATATAAACCATTATTCTTCGGTATGATGAACAAGTATATTAATGATACTATGAATCCAACGCCATCTTGGGTAATTCGAGCAGCCAATTCATGACCAAAGGGGGAACTAAAAATGAACTGCTGCAAGATAGAAGTTATTATGGTAACGAAATGGATAAGCATTAATATATAAATGGCATCAGCATAGAGAGGTGGAAGACTTGCCATTGATGAAAAGGGTGATGGACGAGCTTATATCATCATGGCGGGGCGCACCCTGCAAACAGGGAGGAGAGTTTAAGAAAATGAATTTCCAATAATCACTTCGTTTTCAGGAATTTCCATGCAAATATAAGGTTCAAGCAATGAATTCAACATCGATTTGTAATTTAGACCCCCGATATTATTTTCAGAGACAATAAAAGCAAATCAGAAATCATTCTTGAAACACAAACTTACAGTAGGTTCTGCCAATATATCATGGACAGAGGACAAAGATGAGCCTTCTCGCATGTCTATCGAAGCACCATCCCTGTTAAGTAAACAAATTCTAACGTCATTAATGCATAGTCGCATACTCCAAACTAATTACCAAGAAAAAAATACTGAATTTTTCTAATTTGTCTATATATAGATGATGGAGATGTGAATGTGGATATGGAGAGATACAGTGAGAGATGAGACCATAGAAAGATTTCGGTGAGCTTGAAGAGAGAGCCAAGTGCTCTAATAGCAGGTGCTTCGCTTTCGGATTCAGCATCCATCGACACTCAGAGTCCAATCTCGTGTGAGGGATGAGCTGCTTTGATGTCTGTAGGAGGGAAAGACAAAAGCCCTGGACAAAAATAGTTAGTACTTCGGCGTACAGCAAAAATTCGGTATGAGTATAATTTGAAATAATCATTCAATAAACTTAGAAAGTATGGTAAGAGAGAGTTGGGGTACAATTCAGGCCAACACTAAATAATTCGTTTAAAATTTTGGCTAAACATATAGAAATGCATGCATCCACCTAGACTTTTATATAATCAAATACATGAAGAAAAGGTAAATAACTATATAAATAAAAAATGAAGTGAAAAATATAAAAGCATAGAATGTATTCAGCAAACTCCACTGTTTTAAAACCACAAGTGGAGATGTATTCTCCTTCTTTACAGGTTCCATCATACCCATGTGAAACAAGTAAATAGCTTCAAGAACTTCAAAAAACAAAACCATATGAGATTGAGGTCTACACAAGTTCTGTTGATATGCCCTAATTGTACCAAACAAAATCTCTCTCTCTCTCTCTAAGCATTGGAGATAATAAAGATTAGGAAAAACTACAGAAAGTAAATATGGAGAAATACAGGACAATGGATTCTGCTTTTAAAAAAAAGGAAAAAATTAGAAACACAGGGATAGTAAAGCCACCGTCCAAACTAGGATCAAAGTAGATTTACATCAAATGTAAGATATGAGAGAGAGAGAGAGAGTCGCACCTGGTTTGGACTTGAAGAGTTGCACCGGCACACTCGCAGCTGAAGTAGGGGGAGATGATGAGGATTGGGCGGCGCCGGTGAATCGACTGCTGGTGGTGAGCGCTGTGAGTCTGTAGCTGTGAAATAGTTAGGGTTAGGGCTTTAGGGAATCGTGACAAATGAAAATAAATAAACCAAGAGAAAGGGAGCCTCGTCGCAGCAGAAAGGAAGCTGCGTCCTGCGGAAGAAGGGATGAAAGGGGTTTTGCTATGAGCTTATGGGTTTTATGATTTCTATTTTTTCCCCCGTTTTTTTTTTTTTGGGTTGTGGGGGTGATAAATCACTCATCTATCGGTGAGGAGCGGACCTTGGCGGTAACCTTAGGTCCGACCATGTGTATGAGTTAGGTGTAGTCTTAACATTTGTGCAAAAGTCAGTGGGTTTCAGACCAAGTCGATTCGAGCTCCCTGCAAGAGAATCTTGGCTCCGCCACTGGGCATGAGTGCAACCCTAAAATTATGCCAGGCAAAAGGTCCTAACTAGGTTCAAAAAAAACTAGTCTCAATCACATTCTTTCCAGACACATGGTGGTGGCAACAAGTGTCAGCCAATCTCTCTGTTATAGGTTAGCAACACCACTCGTTGTACCACATTGCGTTTGTGAAAAAAAGTTGATTGAGTGCATATGGGTTTAGCGCTCCTCATCTAGGTTTTAAATTTTAAACCAACTAGAGTTGGACCAAGTTCGCTATATACTATAGTGAACCGTAAACCGAGTGAACCCGAACTAGTTTGTGGTCCGGTTCGGATTGGTTCATGAAATTGAGCAACCACATAATGGTTTCAAAACAATATATGTTTGTCAATTTTTTTTAATTCAAATTCACTTATATTTTTTCTTTAGGTTCAGCAATTTTATGCTTTGAACTCACAAACCCGTTCATAAAATACATTTTTTATTTTTTTTAAATAAGTATTTGAAATATGTTATTTGCATGATATAAAATATATAATTGTTTTACATACTTAAATAGCAAACCAAGCTAACTATAATTGGTAAATTTCGTGAATGATAAGGGGCAAAGTGGGAAATCTCCACTTTCTCAAGACAACCAACCTAAGCCCGCTTGGTGTGTGTGTTGGCTCTTATGAGCTGGCAAGTATCTTGCCTAAAGGCAAGATACCACAGGTAATGAGTGTGATAAGTCAGGTGACATCATAATGGTCACACAAGTCATGATGACTTACTCAAATTGCCTATAAATAAGCAGAGACCAATAAGAAGGGGATAATGCATGAAGACAGGGGAAAGAGAAAGGGAAACCAAAAGATGAAGAAGGACTGGGGGGTTGGGCCATTCAAACCCCAACCCCGAAGGGATAAACAAATGATCACAGTCACCCACCTGATTCTCTCTACTTCATCTGATGTTCTCCATACCGCTTGATGCTCTCTACAACCTCACGATTGATCACGACCATCTGATGCTCTCTCGGATCGACCATGTCCACCTGATGTTTTCCATGATAGGTATCCCTCACTTTGATACTTTATGTTTATCTATTTGATCCGGCCACCTGAATTGGTTGCGTACTCGCCCAACAGGCACAATGCGCTTAGTATGAGCTACAAGCTAAAAAGCTATGTCCTCCCGTCCCCAAAGATACGTTCCTAGAGCTACGTCTTCAGAGCTACGTCCCCAAAACTACATTCCCAGAGCTACGTCCTTAAAGTTACGTCCCCGAATAAATACGTTTCCGTCCCCGAATGAACACATCTCTGTCCTTGAGTGAGCCCATCCCCATCCCCACATTCTCATCCCCAAATGAACACGTCCCCCTCCCTAAATGAGCACTCCTGAATGGACACCCACACAATGTACTCAACATATACACTTGCACAATGCTTTTACCTGTACACTCGCACAATGCTTTTACCTGTATACTTACATAGCATGTCTGCAGGTCATGTTTGACCTCCACTCTAGTCATGTTCGACCTCTGCTCTGGTCATTTGCCCATGTAATGATTCATGACCTATATAGACATCCGACTACGCTCTATCAAGCGATCGACGACCACGTGGTAAGTATCTCTAAACTCTAATGCTTATGTGCCTATGCCCTATACTGACTTGGTTGTCAGGGTGTATATGACAGGTCAGATGACCGCCCACCCTGCGAGGACAAACCCGATGACGAACCAAGGATGAACCTGAGCCGAATCTTGGACTATTCGGTACGAAATGTGAACTCCTTCAAAGAGTATGTCATACGACAATGGTACGGATGACGTATGCATGTAGGCGAGAGTATACAGGACCTGGACCAGACAACCCTTAACAGGTACCGTTAACCCGAAAATTTCCCTTTACAAATTGACGTTGTTTGTGGGAATTTCGAACAAAATAGCCAACTATGTCATCTCCATAGCATTGGGCCTTTATGACATTGGGGGCTAACGATGAAGGTCTGTACTATGTACATAATGATTATTAATTTGGTCATACATCCCTAGGCGAAGGGGCAAATCTGGTCACACATCTCTAGACGGAGGGGCAAATCTAGTCACTCATTCCTAAACGGATGGGCAAATCTGATCACTCATCTCTTTGGTATGTGGTTTATGTACGAGTTACGAGTAACACTGTCTCAAGCATTACACGATGTCAGAGCACTTGCACCCGTTGTGGGCAAGAACGACTCTACCACGAATGTTACGTCCTCATAGTACTTGCACTCATTGTGGGCAAGAATTAATCTACCACCAATATTACGTCCTCATAGCACTTGCACCCCTCATGGACAAGAATGGCTCTATCCCCAATGTTACGTCCTTGTGACACTTGCACTTGTTACGAGCAAAGATGACTAGCACACCTAGCATGCCTTTTTACTCATACTGTATTCTTGGCACCTCGAACAAGTCCAAGAAACCGAGAAGGGGCTAAGAGTATTGGGTAAAATTCGTAAAGGATAAGGGGCAAAGTGAGAAATCCCCACTTTCTCAAAACAACTGACCTAAGCCCACTTGGTGTGTGTGCTGGCTCTTATGAGCTGGCAAGTATCTTGCCTAAAGGTAAGATACCACAGGTAATGAGTGTGATATGTCAGGTGACATCATCATAACCACACAAGCCATGATGACTTGCTCTAATTGCCTCTAAAAAGCTATATCCTCCCGTTCCCAAAGGTACGTCCCTAGAGCTATGTCCCCAGAGATACATCCCCAAAGATACGTTCCCAAATATGCATCCCCAAATCTATGCCCCCAATGATATGTCCCAAAGCTACATCCCCAAAATTACATCCCCGAATGAGCACGTCCCTGTCCTTGAATGAGCACGTCCTCGTCCCCTCCCCCGAATGAGTACATTCTTGTCCCCGAATGAGCACATCCCAGTCATCAAGTGAGCAAGTCCCCGTCCCCAAACGAGCACGTCCTTGTCCCACGTTCCCGTCCCCAAATGAACACGTCCCTAAATAAGCACTCTTGAATGGACACCCACACGATGTACTCGACATATACACTTGCACAATGCTTTTACCTGTACATTCGCACAATGCTTTCACCTGTATACTTGCATAGTATGTCCGTAGGTCATGTTTGACCTCTGCTCTAGTCATGTTCGACCTCAGCCATGGTCATTAACCCATGTAATGATTTCCAACCCGTATAAACCTTCAATGTCCGACTATGCTTTATCAAGCGATCGACGACCACGTGGTAAATATCTCTAAATCTAATGCTCATTTACCCATGCCCTATACTGACTTGCCAGTCGGAGTGCCCATGATAGGTAAGACGATCGCCCACCTTGCGAGGATAAACCCGAGCTGAACTGAGGATGAACCCGAGCTGAACTAAGGATGATCCCAGGCTAAATCTTGAACTAATCTGTACGAAACGTCAACTCCATCGAAGAGCATGCCATACGACAATGGTACATGTGACATATGCATGCAGACGAGAGTGTACGTGACATGGACTATGCAGCCCGTAACAGGTACCGTTAGCCCATAAATTCCCCTTTACACTAACAAACCAAATTAAAGAACCTAAGTGAACCAAAAAAATAAATTATTTTGTCCCACCCCTCTAGAGTGGACCTGAATTCAAAATGAGTGGACCAACATCCAAGTAACATTGAGTTTGACAAAGATACGAAGAGGAGTGGTATCCTTACTTTTTAGCTTTCTTACTCTCAACCTTAGCGAGCCACCTGATCATTTTCATCAATTGTTGTTAGAACCAAACCGGACCGACCGGTCTAATCAGCCCCCTCGCCGGTTCCCAAAACCCTCAAAATCGGCATTCTTTAATAACAGGTCAGAACCGGTCAAAACAAGCCAAAACCGGTAGAACCGGTTGGTCCGGCCGGAACTATTTAGACCCGGGGAAAAATTAGGAAAAAATGGGAAATATATATATATATATATATATATATCTATATATTTATTTATATATTTGATAAAAAAGTACACGGTCGAACCGGCGGAACGGAACCGGCTACTCTACCGATCTAAAAGCCGCGCTTTTTAGCAAAGGCATGAGAGTAGGGGTATAGTTACCAGTACGAGCGATATAATCGCTTATCGCAGAAACGCAGAACAGAAAGCAGCAGCAGTAGTAAGAAAGAAAATGGAGGTGGAGGTGGAGGCGGAGGTGGTGGAGGATGCGCCCTTACTACCTCAGCACAAGATAGAGAAGACGGCGTACGAACTTCTGGAAGAGAGTCGGATTTCGATGGAGGAGATCGTGGCGAAGATGCTCTTCATAAAGAAGGAAGGGAGATCCAAAGCCGAACTCAGAGATCCAATCACTCAGATGTTCCTTCATTTCGTCAATCTCCGCCAGGTTCTTATCTCTTAATTCCCATTTATAGGGCTTCGTTTAATCCGTTGTTCGTCCCATTAGGGTTTTCTTCGGTTCCTGATTTAGATTGTGTAGAATCGTTTTCAAAATTTTCAATTTATGCTCCGTTTGTTTTGATGTAAAATAGGGCAAAACAAATGAATTTCACGGAAAATATCATTTTCTGCACATGATATCTTTAAGACAATTGACATTTTCCGTGAAATTCATTTGTTTTCCCCTATTTTACATTGAAACAAACGGAGTTCATTCAAACATTCGAATGTATGCATATTATCAAGTTGGAAGAGTTGATGGAGAAGAAAGAGGTATGAGCGATTTGTGCGGAGTGGATAAATTCGGTTTGGAGTGCGGCCGGGAAAGACAGGCACGGAGCTCTAACGAAAGTGACTCTGGGTGTTGGGCTGATTCCGCTGTGCCATGGAAAGAGTGGTGAAAAGTAAGGAGTTGGACCTATAGGCCAATTAGTTGCAACGGTGAGGTTGTGTATTTCATCTAAAATATAATAGTTCAGTTAAAATTAAGTGCACTAGTTAAAATAACATGAATCAGTTATAATAACATACATCAGTTAAAATGACATGATTCAGTTTTTTGTAATTGGGTCATGTTTATGTGAAATGATTCGTGGAGTACATTATGTTAGTGACAAACCCAATGTCGGAACTAACCTATTTCCACAAGTTCACTAATGCAACCGGAACTTGTAAGAGTGATGTAGACTTATAATTTGCTACGAATGAGAGACACTGATTCAAGAGTTGAAATACATGCTTCAATTAAAAGTACATCTCACCCTTAAAATAACCTCTAACCAAGAAAGGGGAAGAATAACTAATCAACAACGGGTGTTGAAAGAGGTGTTTCATTGTGATTTTTATGTATATCAATACGGGGTGGGAACCGCGAGTTAGGCGAGTCGTAGAAGTCAACAAACAAGCAATATAGTTTATGGCATGTTGTCAAATGATCATGGGAAAGGAGAAGATTGATCAATACGGTTCCCTTATAGTTGAAGAACAAATAGGGGGGAGGAGATGATTGATCATTATATTGCCCTTATAGTTGACCTTCTTAGATAAGTACATCTGATTATGAATGGGTTGTACTGGAAATTTGAAAGGGATTGTCGATATGTTGCTCTGGCTGTTTCCTCAGTAGGGTATTTTCTTATGTGGAATGACAATATCTCACATGCTATTGACCCTTCTATGATTGAAATCCCATTTTTTGATGATACATTCATCAATACTTTAACCAATTCCCTTATTGGTGCTTTGGAAGGAGTACAAAATTACTCTATTTGTACCATTACCGTGTTGTCCGTGCTGAAGGAGCTTTGCTGTATAGCCTGTATTATATTTGATAACATGTTGATGGATTAGAACTCAGTTATGGATACTGGTGGTAAAAAGGGGTTTCCTTTGACTTGACGCTGGAAGCTGAATTAGGGGTTGTATCAAAGTTTGATGGAAGCCTGCTAATGATCCCAATCTGACTGGTTTAGGTGGTTCAATTGGGGATGATCAAAGCATGCTCAAGCATTCCCAGGTAGCTCTGGTTGAAACCCGGATCCAAAAGCGCATCACCTCCTGTATCAGTCGAATGTCCAAGTGCTTAGACATACCTCTTGCTTGGGGATTACCTATCAAGATAAATGGTCTAAACGAAGCAGTGTTGTTGGAGGCATGATTTATAGAACTGGAATGAGAATAACTAATTAACCCTGTATCCTCGGCATGAACAATTTTACATGGTGTAGTTTTTCCACATTGATTTACTTATTTTTTTCTCTTGTAGTGATTTCAAGTTCTAAGTTTTTTTTTTTCTTGCAGTGATTTTAAGTTCCAACTACTAACTTTTTAGAGTGTTTTGTCCGTTTGAGAACTCTATTTCAAGGCAATTCATATGCGTAGTTTCATGCATTAATATCTCATCCAACCATGCTGTTAAGAGTTCCAGTAAATAGACATACTACTGATTAACATATAATTATATATTGTATACATATACATATATAATTATATGTGTGTGTATGAATAAATCAATAGATAGATAATATATATATATATATATATTAAACACAAAAAATCAAAACACAAATATATTAAACCTCATAAAAACAAATATTATCACAAAGGCATAGAAAAAGATAGTCAATATTATAAACAAAAATATTTTAAACAAAAATATAAATCAAGACCAAAATATCAAAGAAAATCTCCATCCAAAACATCAAAATGGTTTTCTCATTCAAAACCTTCTTCTTCTAAACAACATTATAAAATTGACAAACCTCCTATTTGTTACAACTGTGGTAAAGAAGGACATACTAAACCTAACTGTCCTGAAGAAGCAAAGAAAAAGATCAATGCAATTAATGCTTTAGATTTCTGAAGAAATCAAAAATCAATTAAAACAATTAATTCTTAATTCATTTGATGAAGAATATGAACCTCAAATTGATGAAATTTATTCAACTACTGAATATTCAATTTCTGATTCCTCTGATTCAGAACCAATTAAATCAAATTGTCAATGTCCTAATTGTATTAAAAGCATTAATATGATTACTCAAGAACAAACATTTCTTTTAGATCTCATTGATAAAATTCAAGATCCTCAATTACAAAAAGAATGTTTAATCAAATTAAAGGACAATCTCAAAGGTAAACAACCCCTCAAAAAGGCGATTTCTTACAACGTTGATGATATCTTTCAGAAATTTGATTTCAAAAACCCCCGGGAAAGGGATATTAGTATTCAAGATTTACAACAAGAAATTCATTTCATTAAACAAGATATTTCAAATCTAAAACAAGATACTCATTTTGAAATCACTCAACTTAAAAACCAAATTTCTCAAAGAAATCATATACCTCACACACATGACATTAATTCTGATAATGAAGATAATACAACACAACAAAATCAGAATAACCAAGACGAAGGACGTCAAGAATACATTAATATAATTACTAGGACAATTCAAAAAAAATGGTTAGTTAAAATTTCCATTGTAGTAAACAAAGAATTCAGACTTGATACAATAGCTCTTATTGACTCAGGTGCTGATCTTAATTGTATTCACGAAGGTTTAATTCCAACTCAATATTTTGAAAAAACCAAAGAAATTTTACATACTGCAAGTGGAAGTCAACTCAATATAAATTATAAATTAACTAAAGCTCATGTATGCAATGATGGAATATGTATTTCCACACCATTCATACTCGTCAAAAATTTAACAAGAGAAGTAATTTTAGGCTCTCCTTTTATAACTTTAATCAAACCATTCATGGTCACTCATGAAGGCATCCAAACCACACTTAATAATCAAACACTTAATTTCCAATTTATAAGTCCTCCTCATTTAAAAGACATCAATATGATTAAAGAATTCTCTATATTCAAAACACATCATATTCATTTAATATCCCAAAAACAAGAACAAATTTGTTTTCTCAAAAATGAAATACAATACAAAAAGATTGATGAACAACTTAATGATTGGAAATTATAACAACAAATCAAGAATTTTGAAGAAAAACTCAAAACAGAAGTCTGTTCAGACTTTCCCAATGCTTTTTGGCATAAGAAAAAACACATTGTGGAATTGCCTTATATAAAAGATTTTGATGAAACAAATATTAAAACAAAAGCTAGACCAATCCAAATGAATCATGAATTATTAGAATATTGTAAAAAAGAGATTCAAGAACTACTCAAAAATAAATTAATTCGCAAATCTCAATCTCCTTGGAGTTGTGCAGCTTTTTATGTTCAGAAAAATGCTGAATTAGAAAGTGGAACCCAAGATTAGTAATTAATTATAAACCATTTAATGAAGTTTTACAATGTATAAGATATCCAATCCCTAATAAACAAGATCTTTTACAAAGATTAAATAATGCAAGAATATTTTCCAAATTTGACATGAAGTCTAGTTTCTGGCAAATTCAAATTTCAGAAAAAGACAAATATAAACTACATTCACAGTACCTTTTGGGCATTATGAATGGAATGTTATGCCATTAAAAAATGCTCCTTCTGAATTTCAGAAAATAATGAATACAATTGTTAATCCTTATACAATTTTAAAACAAATAACAAGAAAAACTCAAATTCAAATAATTTTAAAAAATAATTTAAACTCAATCCTAATATGGAAAAACCTTAGTAAAATACAAATACCAAAACAAAATAATCTATTATTATACATGGCATTCAGGATTTATAATACATATTTCCCTCAGCTTTTCATATATTATTTTGAAAAAATAAAAATATTTCCAAACAGGTTATTCAGTTTTCTCAAAAAATTATTTCAACAATACTGGGAAAATATAAATAGTCAAATATTATTATCTTATTTTCAGGAACAAATGGCTCCGACAAGATCTTCGAAAGGTTTCAATTTTGGGAAAATTCATCTTCAAAATGTGCAACAAAGAAAATATATTTATCCTTATTCTACTAATGGATTACCCAATCTAGAAATATGTCTTTTGGACAATTTATGGCATGCTAAGGTTCTCAATTCCTCTCAATTAATGGAAAAATCAATTAATGCTTTGCAGCATTATTTTCTGTCAACCAATTCTCAAATAACCAGATCTTCCAAAACTTCTTATATCTCTTTGTCTGTCCGAATTATGGATAATCCGGAATTCCTTTCAACTTTAATTCTCAATCCAAAATTATCTTTATGTGAAGCATTTCGTATAAAGTTAAGAAGTCAAGTCCGTACTCAATTAGCAGTCAATATTCAACAACTTATCCTAGCAAAATCTCTCAGTCAATATGATAAATGGCTTCATGTATTCTCACAAATTGAAGCAAAAATTTATCAAATTTATAATACTCGTCTCATTCATTGTCACGTGTACAATCTTCTCAAAATTTTCAATATGTCTTCAAAAGACCAAGATGAAAAAGTATGGTTGTTTGAAAACGGTTTCACAAGAGGAATTTATTCCTATAACCAACATGTCCTTCTCGGTTTTCCTGAGTGTATTATTGAAGCATGTAGACAACAAAGATTAGCAAAACCAGACCCATTTCTTTTCCTAGAAGTTATTAGTTCTTGTCCAGAATGGTCTGACAATGGTTACCGTCATTTTCCAACCAGTCATGTGATTCTTATCCATGACAATGATCCTTGTTACAATGTCCCTGCTTGCAAAAGAGTAAAACCCAATTACAACAAATTAGATATTCAAACCCGCAAAATTTGGGGCCTGAGTCATATCTACCATACTCTCAAAACCTGTCCTTGGAATGTTGTCATTGATACTGGAAGGATAGTTATTTTAGCCAAACCCATACCAAGCAATTCAGATTTCCATCCCATCATTTATCAGATAACAAATGGTTTAGTAAACTCCTCAAATTATGTTCAAAGAATTTTATGGGACAATTTCCACGAACATCCAGAATATACAGATTTTCATGATCCTACAATTGAATAATGAGAATATATTTCAGAAGATAATAGCTCAAATACAGACGAAGAAGGACAAGGTGATTTCTTCCTCAATTTACAAGAAGTTTGGGGACCACAAAATAATGATGATGACTGGGCAGAAGAAGACTTATTACAAGAAGATTAAATCGTTTTCATCAGCAATAGCAAGGATTTCAACAAGGAATAGAATTTTACAAAATTATTCAAAGAAGTCCAAGTATCAGTTTCAAGCAAAAGTATTTCAAGATCCATCCATCCAACTCAAGCAAACATTATTTCAAGATGCATTTATCCAACTCAAGCAAGCATTATTGGAATTAGAGGATGACTGTGATAATGATTCTCAAGGAATCCGTAAACTTAGGTGATGATAATAAAGACGATTCTTACGGCATATTCCCATCAATTCAGCACAGTAAAGAACAATGATAGATCAATAGTCAAAAGAAGAATAGTAATCAAAAAGCAAAAGGAATCAAAGATCAACAACATCCACCGAAAGCAAAAGCAAAAATATCCTGGTACGGCAGCAGTCAACAAAGCAGTTCAAAATTACCCAAGCTACTCAAGTAAAGCAGAAGCATCTCGGTAGCAGTCAATAAAGCAATTCAAATTACCCAAGTTACTCAAGGTAAAGAAAAAATGAGTCCAAGTAAAAGAATAAACAATCAAGTGTAAGGAATCTCAAGTATTCTATAAGTTCAGAAGATCAAGCAGCAAAGAAGGGAGCGAAAATTTAGACCTCAAGTCCTAAGTCAAGTTTCAAGTTGTAATCTTTTTCTTTCTTAGTTCAGTTCAACATTCCCCTCTTTGTAACCTTCCTCTCTTTTCTCCGTTCTTTTTTTTTTTTTCAAGTATGATGCTGTAAGCGGGAGATTACTGCATCCAATCTGTAACCTTCAGTTCAAAAGGTATTTTATTATCAATGTATTTTGTGTTCAATATATGAAATATTTCTTTCTCAATTAATATGCATTTCGCTCTTCAAACTGTTTATATTACTGCACTTTGTTCAACTGAGAGACCGCTGTAAGCCTCGGCTATTCCACACTGGAATAGAAAAGAGCAACTGGGTCATTTAATCTCAGGACTAACGAGAACAATATTGTGCACCAAATTATATTATTTTCCGCAATCTTTTATCCACGATCCATGCCTGGGTGTAAAATGGTATCAGAGCCATGGAAGTAGGTAAGGCGACTGATTAGAAGAAAGAAATATTGATGAATGCTGTGTATTGCTGTTATAATATATTTTCAAAAGAATTATTCAGTGTAGACTCGGCGTGTTCCTGAACATTGCTGAAAGAGTACCGCTTTTGTGCCCGTGTAGAGGCCGTATAGGGAAAATCAGAACGGTAATACACAAAGAGGAGTCACTTCGTAATTCTCGAAAATTTATTATAGCAATAATTCATATTATTCTGACTATATATCTTTCTGATAATGAGTTCTTTATTTGGATCCATGTCTTCTAGATCATGTTCATCTAGTAATAGTGATCATATAGTAAATAGTGAAGAAAGAAATTTAACAAATATAGAAAAGAAATTAGATAATTGGAACATCCCTAAAATACCAATTCAACAAATATATAGAAAAAAACTTTTGATTTCTCAAGTGATTATTCAATCAAAACTGTTGAACAAACAATTTCTTTATCTGAAGATCAAGAAGAATTCAGATTGTTTAGTGAAAAAGCAATTGAACAACACAAATTAAAATATAGATTCCTGCATGTTGGAATGGTACAAGTAGCAGTCAAACCCTTAATTCGTGAAGGATTAAATGCTCAAGTATTGTTATGTCTTCGTAATTGCAAACATAATCAATTCAAAGATTCCTTGTTAGGAATGGTTCAATCTACTTTATACAATGGTCCAATCTATTTTGATTGTTCCCCAAATTTCTCTATTTCAATTACTGATAAAAATCTCTTACAATCTTTAGTGTTAAATCTTCAAACAAATGGAATAGATATGTTACCAGGTTCAGAACCTTCAACATTAATATATCGTATACATTACAAAGTTATGACAACTATGATGAGTCCTTTGACTTATCATACAAGTCCAAGAGATAAAAACAATTTTTATCAAAACAGATTTAACAAAAGCAAAGATTTTAACTCCTGAATATACGACTAATTGGAATGAAGTGGATATTCCAGTCAAATGGTGTTTACAAAATAAACCTCCTCAAAGAAAAATACTACAAACAGATCTTAAGTATCCAGATCAAATAAAAGAACAAGCTGATGGAAAAGTTATTATTGACTTTTCTTCATCAAGATTCCAAGTAGATGATTTAGATTTCAGAAGATTCAACTTTGAACCTTCTAGGTCTTCTTGCTCCTCAATTCCTACAAAATCCAAAATTAATCTATCTGGATTAAGAAACTCAAATATACCTCAACCAATTTATACTGTTAAAACCAAACAGAGATTAGAACAACAAGAAAATGAGTCAAATACATCTCAATCACCTCCTCTATCACCAACAAATTCACAAATGCATACATCATCTCAATGTGACATGTTAGATGCTGAGTTTGAAATTGATAAACCATACATTCGTAAAGATTTTAATTCAAAAGAAAACAAACCACTCAGAGATTGGTATTTCTCAAACTTTGACAAACAAAATGATGAAATCTTACAAATATATTATCAATTCTTAAACAAACATAAATGTCAAATGTATTTTTTCAAATGATTTGAAATATATGCTGAAACCAATTCAATATATTTTCCTTTTGCCAAATCAATAAATGAAACATTAAAATCCTCAATTACATGGCAAACAATTAAAGATAAAAATATTGAATCAATTCATCCTCCCTTAGAATCAATTAAAATAACACATCAAGATACTTCAATCATAGCTTCTCCTTTCAAAAGAAAAAATGATACAAATGCTCCTAGTGCAAGAGATATTGAAAAGATTTTTGAACAAAATAATTATACAAATCAAAATCTAAACACATTAGGAACACAGCTTAATCGATTAGAAAATTTAATTCAAAAAGAAAAATTTTTACCCCAAGCAGAACCTCAAAAACAAAATGATAAACCAATTTTTATTCCACATGAAATTCCAACAAATATCTCAAAACAATTATCTTCTAGATCTCTAATAGAAAAAATTGATGACAAATTAAACAAATTAAATACAATTATTTACAAATGTACTCTAGTTCCTGACACTCCAGAAACACAAAGTTCACATATCAATATGGTAAAATTAATATTAGATTCTGATCCAAATACAATTGATCCAAACACTATAAATGTCTTAACAAAATTACCAAATATATTAGAATCTGATTCTGACAATTTATCTGATATTCAAGATATTGATCAATTAGAACAAAATTTTACAAAAGATGTAAACAACTCATTAGACAAAATTAAAAATTCAATTAATCGTTTAGATTAGAAAAATGCTCCAACAAAAACTTTTTATTCAAGACCTACGTTTCCTGATATCCAGATCGAGGAACGTGGACAACATCGTCAAGCTTCCTATCATAGTGAATCTATCTATGAATGAAATATTGATGCAATGACAGAATATCAAATATTAAATTTACTTCAAGAAATGACAATGGTAGGAACGGCTTATAGAAATAGACATGATTTATCTGATCATTCTGTTGCTCAAATGTTAGTTGCCGGTTTTACTGGTCAACTCAAAGGATGGTGGGATCATTGTATCACACTCTCTGACAGACAAACAATTCTCAATGCTTACAAAACAACAAAAGATGGAACTATAATCCAAGATGACAATGGTGAAGATATACAGGATGCTGTTGCAACCTTAATCTTTTCTATTGCAAAACATTTCATAGGTGATCCCTCAAAAATCAAGGATAGATCTTCTGATCTTATTAACAATTTAAAATGTAGAAAACTTCAAGATTTCAGATACTACAAAGATACGTTCCTCACGAAAATAATGCTTCATGATGATTGTGGAAAATCTTACTGGAAAGAAAGATTTTTTTCCGGTCTCCCAAATGTATTTGCAGAAACAATTAGAGAAAAAATTAAAGACAAAAACAATTGAGATATTCCTTATGACAAATTAACTTATGGTGATCTTATCACATTAGTCAATACAGAAGGTTTAATTTTATGTAGAGCTTTAAGACTCAAAGATAAACTCAAAAGAGATCAAATTACTAGCAGAAAAGAACTTGGTTCTTTCTGTGAACAATTTGGATTTGATTGTGAAAAAGATAAAAATCATAAACACAAAAAATCAAAACACAAATATATTAAACCTCATAAAAACAAATATTATCACAAAGGCATAGAAAAAGATAGTCAATATTATAAACAAAAATATTCTAAACAAAAATATAAATCAAGACCAAAATATCAAAGAAAATCTCCATCCAAAACATCAAAATGGTTTTCTCATTCAAAACCTTCTTCTTCTAAACAACATCATAAAATTGACAAACCTCCTATTTGTTACAACTGTGGTAAAGAAGGACATACTAAACCTAACTGTCCTGAAGAAGCAAAGAAAAAGATCAATGCAATTAATGCTTTAGATTTCTGAAGAAATCAAAAATCAATTAAAACAATTAATTCTTAATTCATCTGATGAAGAATATGAACCTCAAATTGATGAAATTTATTCCACTACTGAATATTCAATTTCTGATTCCTCTGATTCAGAACCAATTAAATCAAATTGTCAATGTCCTAATTGTATTAAAAGCATTAATATGATTACTCAAGAACAAACATTTCTTTTAGATCTCATTGATAAAATTCAAGATCCTCAATTACAAAAAGAATGTTTAATCAAATTAAAGGACAATCTCAAAGGTAAACAACCCCTCAAAAAGACGATTTCTTACAACGTTGATGATATCTTTCAGAAATTTGATTTCAAAAACCCCCGGGAAAGGAAAATATATTGAATTGGTTTCAGCATATATTTCAAACCATTTGAAAAAATACATTTGACATTTATGTTTGTTTAAGAATTGATAATATATTTGTAAGATTTCATCATTTTGTTTGTCAAAATTTGAGAAATACCAATCTCTGAGTGGTTTGTTTTCTTTTGAATTAAAATCTTTACGAATGTATGGTTTATCAATTTCAAACTCAGCATCTAACATGTCACATTGAGATGATGTATGCATTTGTGAATTTGTTGGTGATAGAGGAGGTGATTGAGATGTATTTGACTCATTTTCTTCTTGTTCTAATCTCTGTTTGGTTTTAACAGTATCAATGACAACATTCCAAGGACAGGTTTTGAGAGTATGGTAGATATGACTCAGGCCCCAAATTTTGCGGGTTTGAATATCTAATTTGTTGTAATTGGGTTTTACTCTTTTGCAAGCAGGGACATTGTAACAAGGATCATTGTCATGGATAAGAATCACATGACTGGTTGGAAAATGACGGTAACCATTGTCAGACCATTCTGGACAAGAACTAATAACTTCTAGGAAAAGAAATGGGTCTGGTTTTGCTAATCTTTGTTGTCTACATGCTTCAATAATACACTCAGGAAAACCGAGAAGGAAATGTTGGTTATAGGAATAAATTCCTCTTGTGAAACCGTTTTCAAACAACCATACTTTTTCATCTTGGTCTTTTGAAGACATATTGAAAATTTTGAGAAGATTGTACGGGTGAGTATCCTAGTACGACAGCAGTCAACAAAGCAGTTCAAAATTACCCAAGCTACTCAAGTAAAGCAGAAGCATCTCGGTAGCAGTCAATAAAGCAATTCAAATTACCTAAGTTACTCAAGGTAAAGAAAAAAGGAGTCCAAGTAAAAGAATAAACAATCAAGTGCAAGGAATCTCAAGTATTCTATAAGTTCAGAAGATCAAGCAGCAAAGAAGGGAGCGAAAATTTAGACCTCAAGTCCTAAGTCAAGTTTCAAGTTGTAATCTTTTTCTTTCTTAGTTCAGTTCAACCTTCCCCTCTTGTGACCTTCCTCTCTTTTCTCCGTTCTTTTCTTTTCTTTCAAGTATGATGCTGTAAGCGGGAGATTACTGTATCCAATCTGTAACCTTCAGTTCAAAAGGTATTTTATTATCAATGTATTTTGTGTTCAATATATGAAATATTTATTTCTCAATTAATATGTCTTTCGCTCTTCAAACTGTTTATATCACTGCATATGCCGTAACAATCGTCTTCATTATCATCACCTAAGTTTACGGATCCTTGAGAATCATTATCAGTGTCTTCCTTTAATTCCAACAATGCTTGCTTGAGTTTATTTTTGTAATCTTCCTTTGAAGATGATGCTAACAAATTGCTGTCACAGTACCTTTTGGGCATTATGAATGAAATGTTATGCCATTTGGAGTAAAAAATGCTCATTCTGAATTTCAAAATATAATGAATGACATATTTAATCCTTATACAAAATATGTGGTCTAATGCTCTTGTCCCTTCACCTTCCCAATTTTTCTTCTATCTTGGCAACAAAAGAATTATTCTACCATCAAAAAAGAAATTTTATCAATAGTCTTATGTATTTCAAAATTCCAAAGTGATTTGATTAATCAAACATTTCTTATTAAAGTTGTTTACAAAGCTGCTAAAAATGTTTTACAAAATGATGTTCAAAACATTGCATCAAAACAAATATTTGTTAGATGGCAAACAATTTTATCTGTTTTTGATTTTCAAATCGAGTATATCAAAGGAGAAAATAATTCTATCCCTGATTTTTTAACACGTGAATTCTTGCAGGGTCGATAAATATGTCTAAAAAAGTTCAAACCTCTCGACCCAAGAAGATTAAATCGTTTTCATCAGCAATAGCAAGGATTTCAACAAGGAATAGAATTTTACAAAATTATTCAAAGAAGTCCAAGTATCAGTTTCAAGCAAAAGTATTTCAAGATCCATCCATCCAACTCAAGCAAACATTATTTCAAGATGCATTTATCCAACTCAAGCAAACATTATTGGAATTAGAGGATGACTGTGATAATGATTCTCAAGGAATCCGTAAACTTAGGTGATGATAATAAAGACGATTCTTACGGCATATTCCCATCAATTCAGCACAGTAAATAACAATGATGGATCAATAGTCAAAAGAAGAATAGTAATCAAAATTCCTTGTTGAAATCCTTGCTATTGCTGATGAAAACGATTTAATCTTCTTGTAATAAGTCTTCTTCTGCCCAGTCATCATCATTATTTTGTGGTCCCCAAACTTCTTGTAAATTGAGGAAGAAATCACCTTGTCCTTCTTCGTCTTCGTCTGTATTTGAGTTATTATCTTCTGAAATATATTCCCATTCTTCAATTGTAGGATCATGAAAATTTGTATATTCTGGATGTTCGTGGAAATTTTCACATAAAATTTTTTGAACATAATTTGATGAGTTTACTAAACCATTTGTTATCTGATGGTAAAATTAATATTAGATTCTGATCCAAATTTTGATCCAAATACAATTGATCCAAACACTATAAATGTCTTAACAAAATTACCAAATATATTAGAATCTGATTCTGACAATTTATCTGATATTCAAGATATTGATCAATTAGAACAAAATTTTACAAAAGATGTAAACAACTCATTAGACAAAATTAAAAATTCAATTAATCGTTTAGATTGGAAAAATGCTCCAACAAAAACTTTTTATCCAAGACCTACGTTTCCTGATATCCAGATCGAGGAACGTGGACAACATCGTCAAGCTTCCTATCATAGTGAATCTATCTATGAATGGAATATTGATGCAATGACAGAATATCAAATATTAAATTTACTTCAAGAAATGACAATGGTAGGAACGGCTTATAGAAACAGACATGATTCATCTGATCATTCTGTTGTTCAAATGTTAGTTGCCGGTTTTACTGGTCAACTCAAAGGATGGTGGGATCATTGTATCACTCTCTGACAGACAAACAATTCTCAATGCTTACAAAACAACAAATGATGGAACTATAATCCAAGATGACAATGGTGAAGATATACAGGATGCTGTTGTGTTACAATGTCCCTGCTTGCAAAAGAGTAACACCTAATTACAATCTTGTTTTAGATTTGAAATATCTTGTTTAATGAAATGAATTTCTTGTTGTAAATCTTGAATAGTAATATCCCTTTCCTGGGGGTTTTTGAAATCAAATTTCTGAAAGATATCATCAACGTTGTAAGAAATCGTCTTTTTGAGGGGTTGTTTACCTTTGAGATTGTCCTTTAATTTGATTAAACATTCTTTTTGTAATTGAAGATCTTGAATTTTATCAATGAGATCTAAAAGAAATGTTTGTTCTGGAGTAATCATATTAATGCTTTTAATACAATTAGGACATTGACAATTTGATTTAATTGGTTCTTAATCAGAGGAATCAGAAATTGAATATTCAGTAGTGGAAACAAAAGCGGTACTCTTTCAGCAACGTTCAGGAACACGCCGATATATATATATATATATATATTCCTTTGTCCGCTTGTTAGGGGTAGGCAAGTGTGGTCTTTAGACCCCCTATGGTTAGCATCCATGGACAAGATATCACTTGTGGACACTTAAAGAATAGAGGGTGGAGGATGACTAATTGCTGTTTTATGTGCCGTGAATCAGAGGAATTGGTGGATCACTTATTGTTGCATTGCTTTTTTGCATCGGAAGTTTGAAGCCATTTCTTTTTGTGAGTGTGATATTGGTATTCTTGAATTTCTTTTAGGGCTTATTATCTTGTTGGCTCCCAGTTATGTTGGAGGGCTATGCGAGCGATAGCCTGGTCGATTTGGAAGGAGAGGAACCAAAGAGTTTTTGATAATGTCGCATCTCATGCCATGCAAATTTGTGTGCGTATTCCGAGCCTCTTTTTGGACTGGTGCTCTGCGAGGAGGGATGTTGAGGATCTGAAATTTTGTGATTTCTTTGATTCAATTGTGGGTATGATGCGCTCGATTGTCGTGGGGGGTTGACCTTTCGTTTTCTTATATTTGTGTTTCTTCCTATTTTGCTGTAATTCTCAGTCTGTTTTCTCTTTTTAGCTGCTGGATTCAGGTTCCTATGACCCCTCTTGCTACGTTCTCTCTTGTGCTTCCATTTCCTGCACTTATTTATATACAGATCCTATAATTTAGTGATAAAATAAAAATAATAAAAATAAACAATATAGAAAATAGATGCAATGTTAAATGTGTGATGACCAGTTGAAGGTTTCATAACTGTTTTGGAATTCAAGTTTTGCCCCATAGATTTAATATGTATTTACGCATGGTCATGCACCCAAATATAAGCACTTGTACTTACAATCTTGTATGCATAAATGGACCTACGCATGAATGCTTGCACATGCATATCTGTGATCAGCTTTGTTTATCATGCATGTCATATATCTTCATTGGTTATGCTTCCATGTCACTTGATGTTGAAGATGTATCATGTATATTCTCATGGATCCTCTAAGAGATGCATCATTTTTTTTAGATGTTTTATTTCGTCTAAATTGTATTTTTTTCTTCTACCTTAATTGTTTTTATGATTTCAAATATTTTTATGTCCTTTCTATTTTTGTCTACTCTGCCAGAAGATTATCGTATAGGACTCATTATAACCTTGCGGAAGAAAGTCTTAAGATAATACTGTTTTTCATCTAACTTTCTGTAAGAGAGATTTGGTTTTCTACTGAATCGTCTACTGTGATTTTTATATTTTTCAAGTGTTCAATATTTCTACTATTATACACTGATTATCATAAGTTCATCCTGTTGATTTATACATGGCCAGCATTCATATATCAGTTCCCACATCTTGTCGGTGCTTACACAAATTTATATGGATTCAAATTTTTTCTTGCAGGCAAACCGTTCCATCTTGCTAGAAGAAGATCATGTAAAAGCGGAAACAGAACGTGCAAAGGCACCAGTAGACTTTACTACCTTGCAGCTTCACAACTTGATGTATGAGAAAAATCACTATGTAAAAGCTATAAAGGCTTGCAAAGATTTCAAGTCCAAGCATCCAGATATTGAGCTTGTACCTGAGAAAGAATTTTTCAGTAGTGCGCCTGAAGAGATTAAAGGAACCACAATGGCAAATGACAGTGCACATGATCTGATGCTAAAGAGGCTCAATTTTGAGCTATTCCAGGTAACTCAAGTACATTGGGTTTACTTGTGAAGCCAAGAGTCCTCAGACTTTCGATTAGTTTATGATATGCTATAAGGATAGTCCTTATTTGGGGCAAATCTTAATTAATTGTTTCTTGTTTTCAGACATGATTCATGATTGTGTACGCTATATGTTTTTTTTTAATGCGTATTCTATGACTCTATCTAGATATGCTTGTAACCATTGTCACAAAAAACTGCGTTTTTTGAAAAAAAACCCGTTTAAAACGCGCATTAATACCCTGCCGTAGAAAACGGCGTTTAAAACCCGTTTTTTCAATAAAACACGTATTATAGTTTTAAACTCATTCAAAACGAATAATACAAAAAAAACACGTTTAAAACGAATAATATTAAAAAAAACATGGATAATCTTGAAATTTTTTGGGAATGAAGATTATGCAGATATTGAAGACTTTGATGCTCTTTTGAGAGATTGATGAATATAAATGAGTGGTTTTATTAATATATGTATTTTAGTCTTATTTTTAATCTAGATAATTGATATTTTAATTAAATTTAATGCCTTGATGGAATGAATTTGATGTTAAAATGATGTTATGAACTTATTATTGTTGATTATAGATACTCTTTTTGTATATTATCTCACGAAATTGTTAAATATATTAATTAGTATCATTACTAACTTTTATAATTATAAATTTTTTCTCCCTTTTTTTCCTGAAGTTTTCCCGTATTTTCTTGATTTTTTCCGTATTTAACCCTTGCCGAATTATTCCTGAACCCTGACTTTGTGACTATGCTTGTAACTTTATTACACAATACTGAATCCCATTCACAAATATGGGGAACTCTCGTCTTGAGCACTACAGAGTGTACGTTTCACCCATGTGGGGGTTGGGTTCCCACCATTGGACGGGTTGATTTATGAGTTATTGAAAATGGAAGGTCCATCTGTCTCATGATCCTGATCATGTGAGATATCTTATTATGTTTGGTGGTCAAAACTCAAAAGGGAAAAGAAGTTGCTAAGAGTTCAGAAAAATTATCACTTTTTCACACAGTATGATATTTAGGTTGTTTAACCAAGGAGTAGGAGATATCATAGGTGACACGGAGGAATGGTGGGCCTGAGTGCCTGACCCATTTTGCATGTGTGCCACAATCCTTGACAGGAGGTGAAACTAACTTTGAACAATAAATTATAGTTAGCAGTGACATCATTCATTAAGCATTAGCTGTTTCAAAATATTTTAGCCTGCATAAGTGTTATTAAATATGCACTCAGCGTTGCCAAGAAAAATGCAGACAACCCAATCCGATTAAAACAAAAGGCAAAAATATCAGCAGCATTTGTGATTCTTTGATCTGTACCCAGTTCCTCTATTGGAAAAGAAAAATGTATAAGGAAAAGCCCTTGCACTAGACACCCCTACTTCCCTAAGAAGGATATATCTGATGCATCACCTAGTGCTCAATGCCTTAAAAGGGTGTGCGTGCAATCTTCTCCTTTTAAATATCAGTACTTGCATCAATTGCACTGGGAAGGGTAATAACATAGAAATGTAAATGTTCACGTAACTCTCCTGAATGTTCTCCTCAGGTTTCCTCTTTCTATATAGTCTTACCTGACCTTTCGGTACCTCTATCTCCGTTTCGTACTCTCGCCAATTCGTGTTTAGTTGTATACATTACAAAGTAATATTGATAAGATAATAAGGTTGGAGGCCTTCATCTCTTCTCTTAGGGCCGTTCTTGCTCAATTTGGTAGGAGCGCAACTGATGTGTTTTTGACAATGCGGCCCTTCCATCCCAGCGGGTTTATAGTGGGATTTGTCTGCTTATCTTGGAATGGTATTCAGTGAATAGGGACTTCGAGGAGTTGGACCTTCCTGCACTTATGTGGTCTTGTTTCGGGATTGTTCTTCTTCTGGGTTTCAGGGCCTTTTTCCCTCTTCCTGTTTGCAATATTATCGTAATTTCATTTTCCTAGTTTTGGATGCCGGTTAACACTCTTGTGACCCCTTATTTTCGTTGTTATGTTCTTTTTGCTGCCTTGATATATATAATATTTCTGATTTACCGATTAAAAAAAAAACGATAATAATGTATGACTTTTTTTTTGGACGGTAAAAAAAAAAATAAAAATAAATAATGTATGACTTTTGAATAACTTTATTGATGTATTGGATTATCAGATTCACGAGGTCAGTGAATCTGAGAACCATGTGTATGTGTTGAATTAACATAACCTCCGATAGTGCATTTGATTTATTTTTGTATCTTTATGTGGATATTGGTGCAATCCATTTGCTTGTCTTATAAATAGGGGGTAGGTACATTCTAGTTTGTCATTATGAATTTAGGTACACAGATTGGTTGTATAAAGCACCCCTCTCCTCCCTCTTTATTGGTGGTGTCTCTCAAATGAGTTTCTTGTACTTTCAATTTCTAGCATGTTGCAAGATATGATTGATAGTATTTAATGTTCCTACTTTTTTTTTGTATCAGCGAAAAGAACTCTGCAAATTTCATGAGAAACTGGAACAACACAAGAAAAGTCTCTTGGAGACTATTGCAAACCGGAAGAAGTTCTTATCAAGTCTCCCTTCACACCTTAAATCTCTTAAGAAAGCATCTTTGCCAGTGCAGCAGCAACTAGGGGTTCTGCACACGAAGAAATTAAAGCAGCACCACTCAGCAGAATTACTTCCACCTCCTCTCTATGTGATTTACTCACAGTTCTTGGCCCAGAAGGAGGCATTTGGAGAGGATATTGATCTGGAGATAGTAGGAAGTATGAAGGATGCTCAAGCTTTTGCACGCCAGCAAGCAACTAAAGAATCTGGTAATGAATTAGAATTTCTGCAATGTAGCTCTCCTGTGAATGGTCACTATTTTTCGAATGTTCAAAACCCCACTGTGATGATTGATATATGGCCAGAAGCAAGTATGTTTACTTGTAGACGTAAAAACGTAAAAAGTCTTTCTGTGCCGATATGTGATTCCATTGATTTCTTCATCAAACTCTAGAGTTGATAGAAAAACAGCTGTCAATCCTCAACTTGGTAGGTTCTTGAAAAAAATTTGAGGAGTTCTTGGAGGGTTCTTCTAGTAGTCTACACCTATTCAATTTAGTCCACCTTGATTTCTATGAATCGGCTCTCTATGTGCCCAAATGTTGTGTCTGGGGGGCGATCTGGTCGTCGGGAGCCATTTCCTGGATGATATGGAAGGAGTGGAACTTAAGAGTGTTTGAAGACTCTCCTTCCCCATCACCTCAGATATGCACACTTATTAGATACCTGATCCTCAAATGGTGCTCCAAATGGCAGTGGACTTTGATCTGGGGGACATTCTAGGGTGAGTAGACTGAGTAGTGTGGTGTAAATCGCCAACTCCTCCAAGATGGGTTTTTCGATGTAGTGTTTTTGGGGAGAATTTATTCTAAACAGGTGTTTTTTTTTGGCTTCTTGGAGGTTATTTCTTAGTAACCTCCCGGTTTCTTGTTTATTGTGCTATGTACTTGTTTACTCTTTCACTTATATATAATTTTATACTACCGATTAAAAAAAATGTCTGGGCAAGTTCAATAATAGGCCTAGTTTTAGACATTGATTAATCTGGTGTCTATGGCTCAGGTATATCTACGAACATAGAGAATAATAGGTTGGAGGATGATGCACAAGACGAGGAGGACGATGGACAGAGAAGGAGAAAGCGGCCGAAGAAGGTCCCAGGGAAGGAGAACCTTGACCAGGCAGGAATATATCAAGTGCATCCGCTTAAAATCATCCTCCATATATATGATGACGAGGTTTCTGATCCCAAGCCTGTGAAATTTGTCACTTTAAGGTTTGAGTACTTGTTGAGGTTGAGTGTTGTATGTGTCGGGATCGAAGGGTCACATGAAGGACCCGAGAATAACTTCTTATGCAACTTATTCCCCAATGACACTGGCATTGAGCTTCCTCACCAGGTATGAATGTTCTTACGTGCATATCTTGTAGGTGTTCCTCATGTACCCAGTACCTGTGTACTTGCGCTTTTATTCTGCCTGACAATAAAAGTTTCTGATTACGATGCAGTCAGCTAAGCTCTTTGTTGGTGATGCTGTCGCTTTTGATGAAAGGAGAGCGTCACGTCCATATAAGTGGGCCCAACATTTGGCGGGAATTGATTTTTTGCCTGAGGTGTCACCTCTTCTTACAAGCTGTGAAACTCCAAACAGTGAAACGGCTAAAAGTGCTGCTGTTGTTTCTGGTCTTTCTCTTTATCGTAAGCAGAATCGCGTACAGACAGTTGTGCAAAGAATTCGCTCTCGGAAAAAGGCTCAGCTGGCTCTTGCGTGAGTCACTATCTGTATATTTTGATGTCTTGGATTGTTTAAAATAGAATAGGATTGCAATTTGAGACCAATGGAACAATGTACCACACCAAGCTGAATTTTGGACCTTATAATCGCTTGGTTGGGACATGTTATTGGAGTTTCTTAGTGAGTTAAATAGCTAAAATTGTCATGAATTTTCTTGGCAACTTTGGATCTACTCTACCTGCTGTTGGCTTCTGTTGCTTGAAACTGCTTTATTTTATGGCCCTCTTAATGTTTCTTTTGCATGTGTGGTGAGGTATGTCTTGAGTTAAAACTTTGGTTGGTTTACAGGGAGCAGCTCGATTTGCTAATGAAGCTTAAATGGCCTATGTTGACATATGAAAGTGTTCCATGGGCCTTGCATACCCCTTCGTGCAATTTGCATAGTTGGTCGCCTATAGAGCCCTCACATAATCCATCATCATCTTTGTCTGCTGTTGCTATGGAGCAAGTTCCAGTCCCTTTGGATCTTGATATGGTTGGAGGATCTGGTATGTCAAGGGAAGAGATGGAGAGTGCAAGGGAGGATGGGGAACTTCCATCTTTAGTTCTGGTTGCAGCCCCAAAAAATGATGCTAAACTCCCTTCCTCAAAAGGGTCTGATCTTGAGCATTCTAGACACCTGGCTTTGATTTCAAAGAGCATGATATCTCCTATAACCAAAAGAAAACCCCAAAGTTACAGGAAAGAAGACGAGGAATTGGATTTCATACTGGACACTGAAAGTGATCTGGATGAGCCTGCACAAATTGAGCCAGAGACAGATAATGCAGCAAGTATTGGAAGCTATGAGATGGTTGAAAAGACATGGGTGGACTATGGGGTCAGGGAGTTCTGTCTGGTTTTAACTAGGAGAATGGATACAACTGAGAGGAATATAAAGTTAGAAGCCAAGGTAGCTAAATTGTGCTTTTTGGTTTCTTTTGTTATTTTCTTAACTTTTCCTCTTTTGACCCTTTCCTTTAAACTTCTACCATTGCAGATCAAGATCAGCATGGAGTATCCTCTTAGGCCTCCTCATTTTTTATTGAGCTTGTACACTATTTCTCTGGGAGAAAATTCTCTTGAAAGGGATGATTCTGATTGGTACAATGAGCTCCGTGCCATGGAAGCAGAGGTAAGCTATGGAAAGATTTTATTGCTTGACCAAGGAACGGCCATCTCTAATAAATTGAATTTATTGCGATTTGTTGCATTAAATTGGTGCACTATATTATCATCAAATTATTACAATTTGTTCCACTGATTTTACCACGACCGATCATAGATCTCCTAATATTCTTAATGTTACAATTTTTTTTCGTGGAAAGTAACATCAATCCTATTAAAGCCAATTAGGAAATGTTGTAACTATAACCGTTAGACTTTTATTAACAAAAATAATTCAAATGTTTTTTTAAATGAATAGAACTTTCGAATTTATATATTTTTACAATAAAAAGGAGTTGATGTTATTTCACCCTAGAAATGATTTAGCTTACATGATAGTGTCCTGATAGAAACTTCCTGAAGTATCCTAATAATTTGTTATTAATTTTGATTACTTTTAGCTATTACATCGATGTTCTTAATTTTCTGACATGTGTTTCGAATTTATGTTTCCCCCTTTGCATCTCACAGGTCAATCTTCACATCTTAAAAATGCTGCCTTGGGACTATGAAAACCATATCTTAGCTCACCAAGTGTGTTGTCTCGCAATGCTGTTCGACTTTTACATGGATGAAACATCCCCATTTTCTGGAAAGAGGAAGACTACTTCTGTGGTTGATGTTGGTCTGTGTAAGCCAGTTAGTGGATGGATACTTGCTAGATCTTTCAGAGGAAGAGATCGGAGGAAAATGATCTCCTGGAAGGATATGGAATGCACCCCTGGCTATCCTTACTAAGAGCTTAGTTTTAGGAGTTCAAAGGTGATAATTCCAAAGCTTCTGCTATGGTTCCAAAAGAAATTGTATGAAGATGACTCCTCAAACTATTTAACTATAAAAAAAGGCTTTTCTCCTCTTTCACTTGCTTGTTAAAAGGGTGCTTCTGTGATTTTCTCAATCTTATTTTTCCTGGAAAGTACGTTTATAGTGCCGAGACCATAAAGGTCAGTAAGATTCGGGTGGATTGCTCCAGTCTCAGGTTTGAATCCACCATACAGTGAAGCATTAAGTTTACTGAAGGGACTTTCCGGCATTAAGGTAATGGAAATTTAAGTATTTACTGGAGGTGATTTTTTTTTTTGGTTTTTTGGTTAACACAATAAACACACACCCACACACACTATACTGAAGGTGATTTTGGGCATTAAGTTTATACGTCATGGTTGTTATTTTGGGAGGTTCCAAAGTAAGAAAGTATGTAATTCAAGTTTCAACGAGAGGGTTCATATAATCATATTTGGAATGAAAAATGTTCAAACATTTGTAATTTTTCCCATTTCTTAATAAGTCTGACACTCCTTGGCTGTGAGATTCTTATCTTAATGTCGGTTGAATGTTGTTATTGTTACTTGGATTTAATTGCTGTCAGTCAACCTTACTAACAAGTTATAAAGATATCAACATATAATTTTAAGCATTTCTAGCAGTTCAAGTTGTATATGTTTCTTGTTTGATCAAGAGATTGTTCTGTTCTTATTCATGGAGGGAACAGATATTTGTGTGAAATCCTCCAGAAAGTTACGGTGTCAAGGTAGGTACTATGCTAAACGCATATGCCTAGAGGCTAGAGGGGTTCTCAAGGATCACCAACTTAGTTTTGTCCTTGCAAAGTAAGCTTTTGTCTCTTGGAGAGTAGAACTTTTATTGATTTGTGTAATTCATTGATAGTGTACGCCTATCCCTGCCAGTGAGTGTATGAAGGGCTTCCTACATAGAGATTGATTTCTTCTGTTTTATCTTTTATCTGTACTGTGACATAATGCCAGTGATGTAGTTCTGTACAAAGCCAGATTTTATTAGCAGCTTCAAAATAATCCTTCATAGCTAACTAGCAAAAACCCATTTGTTTTGAGTGTTGATGGAGTAAATTAAATGGTTGTTCAATTCATAGTTGCCAGGAAGCTATGTACAAGGTGGGAAGCTCGCTTCCTCGGACAAATTCGCTTCGTAGGAAGCTCGCTTCCTCGGACAGACTCGTTTCCTAGGAAGCTCGCTTTCATCATATCTCATCTAGTAGTCAAAGGGAGTTGTATATGTGAAATGATGTGGTAAACCACAGTCTATAGCCTAGGGTGTAGACTTTAAGCACGTATCCTCAGTTTGAAACCTAAAGCACCTACATTTCCACAAAAAATCTCATATAAGATAAAATCAAAGTTATAGCTATCCATTAATAATATAATAGGAATGAAGAGCCTATATTTCATTTCTCACTTCCCGTTTCATAAGGTTTTTTTGAGTCCCGCTTCTTGCTTTCGTTTTGCTTTTCGTTTTCGCTTTTCATTCTGGTAACTATGGTTCAATTAACCCTATTAGGGTCCGTTCTTTGCTCTCAAGGTTTAAGTTCTGTTGTAAGTATTTTTTTGTTTTTGTATTTTTGGACTTGAGTGCAAGATCTGGATATAACACATTCTTACCATCATGAGACTTCAAAGTCCTACTTTTTGTGACACTTTTAAGTCTCATTTTGAAGTCTCGCTGATCCTGAAAAATGAAAAAAGAAAAGAAAAAAAGAGCAGTGATTAGCATATCCCGGAGTCTGCTGCTTATCTTACCCCCATGTCCTCATGTCCCTTTTAACATCCCTTTAACCTTGGTTAAGTTTAATTAAATTAAAGTTAAGATATTTTTTTAAAAAAAATCGAGGTTTGATTGCTTAACCCTAAGGGTGAGTGAATCTTAACCACCTGCTTAACCCTAGGGGTGAGTGAATCTTAACCACAGTTGGTGAGTGTTTAAAAGTTTGGGTGTGGACCAATGAAGATCGGCCATTTCGTTACATACTTGAAGAGAGAGGATTGCAGCCAATTACGATTGAACTCAGGGAGTTCAATCGCATCCACAGGTCAAAATGTGTCCTTTTTAACCCCTATTAGCTGTGATTAAGATTCTCTAACCCTTAGGGTTCAACAATCTAACCTTGATTTTTTCATTAAAAATTAACCTTAGGGTTAAAAATTTTTAACCCAAAGTTAAATTTTTTTTTTTTCCTAAAAACCAAGGTTAAGATTGTTGAACCTTAAGGTTTAGTAAATCTTAACCATGGTTAATAGGGATTAAAAAGGGCACGTGTTGACCTGTGGGTGAGATTAAACTTTTCCTGTTGCGATTGGCTGTGATTCGATCTCATAATGGAAACAGCGGGTACATTGAGCATTTTCTTGCAAAACCAAGTACTTTTTTTGGTTGATAATCCAAGTACTTAAAAGACTTGAAAAGTGTGAGATTTGTAAGTCACAGCAAAAGAACGGACCCTAACCCTATGTTTGATTGGCGAGAAAATAAGTAAAAACATGGAAAAGAAAAGAAAATGAGACAAAACTCAACTAAAAATTGTACTAGAAATTCAAAATTTTCTTTTCTTTTCCATATTTTCACCTATTTTCTCAACAACCAAACATAGCCTAAATGTTCAATAATTATCTGAACATCTGGAAACAATCGGTCAGTCACCGCATGCCTTACTGTCCAAGCGGATCGGCTGACAGTCAAATGGGAACCTGAAGGCCGGGACCATAGATACTAACCTCTTCTCCTACTGGATATTTTAAGCAGGACTCCAAACCACATTTGAGGCAGAATGCAGCAAGACAAATGCCTTAATTGTATGCTTAATACACATTTGACATCTCCTTGGTTCTAAATCTATCCCATTGGAAAAGGAGAAATTGGAATAGAAACGATAAAAGGGACATTACCACCATGTTCAACAATGTGTTATTCCAACGAGGTTATGTTAAATGAACCAACCCGGGAAATTTTATGCATGCATGCATGAATATTTGTAAGGGTGCATCACAACCAGAGTACAGAGTCCATGATAGTAACTTGATTTTCTGAAGTAGATAGCAAACAGCATCTTCTGGACCACACTTTTTTGCTTCCCTACCCTACTTACCCTTGATGGTCAAAAGAGAAGCAAAATAAAGATAATAGATATGTGAGAATTACATCTACAAGATACTACTACTCTCATCTCCTTAATTTACAGCACGGCACTTCCCTTCTATATATGTACAGCTACCTACACTCTGTATAATGAGGTTTCAATCAGGATACTAATGCACACTCCAATTACTTTACCAAGGGCCAGTTTGAGTCCTTCTCAAGCATCGTTTTTTAGCTCCTCCTTGCTGATTCATCATCTCCAAGACCTGCCGGCACCAAATAAAAATAAATTCAGGCACTTACTCCGCTACCCAAATTAATTAAGAAGTACATTGGATGATGTTTCCTTGTGTACAGGAAGAACCTTATTGTGGGAGGGGCAAATATAATTCAGTTCTGGGGATTAAGATCATATTGCCATGAAAGAGGGAGAGTCTCCTTAGTTTGACAGATTTAGAGCAAATTTCGGGTACTATATAATCAAAGTTTCCCGCTGACTAGTCATAACATTTGTTTACAGAATACCATATAAAATACCTCAGCATATTGTTTTGAAATATGGGATTATGTAAGAATTTTCTACTGCGGACTCTTCATTTGTGACCCCTGCCAATCAATCTGGTCTGGCTCAGTCATGGTTAAGCAAATCATCAAATTGATACCACCCGGTGCATACCTCTTTGAGATCTTGAACTCACTCCTAAACAAGGTTATAAAACATGAAGGCCAACTTGTAGTCAATGAGGTGGGGTCGGAGTTGACTTGAAATGGAACCGAGTAGTATATAAAGTTGTCCAATCGAAAAAAGAATAAAAAAGTACTTATTCAAGTCAACCAAGTTCCAGAGATCCAGAGAGAGAGAGAGAGAGAGAGAGATTCTCAAAATAAGTAATCCGTCATTCTTCAGTCAATAGCTCTTGAACTTGCACATTCAAAACTATGGCCACTTCACTTTGAAATCTTTGCAAATTATTGCTGTTCCTCCTCCAAATTACTTTCCACAAGTTCGTGGCAAATGGTAAAACAATCAGGGGGACTGCCCCAAAACTCATGTAGATACATACTTCTAGGTATTGGATGGTTAGAAAAGGGACATCACGCGCTTGGAGTGGAGTTAAACACCAACCAGTTCCATAGCTTAGAAGGCCAAAATCTCAGGCAGACTCCCAAAAAAATCATTTGCAGGTTTTTGGAGTTATCCATTAACATACCCAGGGACTAATTCTCTCTCTCTCTCTCTCTATATATATAGGGTATCGATTGTTTTCGCATAAACATTCATTCAAAAGGAACGTGAGTTCATTTAAAAGCCAACATGTGTTAACTGTAACTAACTTTTTACAAAAGACATGTTCTTCTCTCTTACCCCTTATCTCTTATTTATCTCCCCTCTTTCTTAACCCCTATTTTGCCTCTTCTTTATTTCTCTCTCCTCTCTTTACCCCTATTTTATCTCTTCTAAAATCAAAGCAATCTAATTACGCAATGTTCCGCTCATAGTCTCTTCTAAAATCAAACTCACTTTGAGATTCAATCACAACCATCGTGATTGAACTCTCCCGAGTTCAATCGCACCCACCGGTTAACACATGATTCTTTAACCCCTATTAATCATGGTTAAAATTCACTAACTCTTAGAGTTCAATAATCTAACCTTGGTTATAACTGGACTCGGGGAGTCCAATTACGCCTCTAAGGTCACCATGTGTCCCTTTTGACACCCTTTAATTGTGGTTAAGATTCATCCAAATATTAAAAATATTTTAATATTTTTCTTAACCATGGTAAAAAAAATTAATATTTTTTCCAAAAACCAAGGATAGGTGGGTGAACCCTAAGGGTGGGTGAATCTTAACCATAGTTAAGGGGTGTCACACGTAGTTTACAATGAGCCATAGATTGCTTGAATTGGTTGCTTTGAGTTTAGATTAGACAAAATAGGGGTAAAGAGAGGAGAGTGAAATAAAGAAGAGACAAAATAGGGGAAGAGAGAGGAGAGAGAAATAAGAGATAAGGGATATCCGGAACACATCTTTTGTAAAAAGTTAGTTACAGTTTACACGTGTTGACTTTTTAAAGAACTCGTGTTCCTTTTGAAGGAATGCTTAAGCGTAAACAACCAATTCCGACATATATATATTCACCTATTTTCTCGGTAACCAAACAAAGTTTATTTCTTTTTGCCCTAACAACTCGACTCTAGTCACGACTATTGGAAATTTTTAATCACCACTCGACGCAATAGTTTTCCAAAGTAATTTCATATATGTAGACATGCATATACATGAGCCAGCACATGCAAGAAATGAATTAGCATAAGATGAACTGAAGTAATCAAAACACATCAGGCACATTGCTATGGACATGTAAAAAATTTGAACCAGTTACAGTAACATCATCAGTCAATTTATGTGTCGTTTAATCCGAAACTCTTCCATCACTAATATTAAAACTATATCAAAGCAAGGAATTATGCCAGAATCCCATGCTAAATATTGTTTTTAAATGCAACAATTTTTTTTCTTCAACATGAAGAAACTGCCTTCTGAAAGCTGAAGAGGCATCATGAGATATGGTGGAAAGTATGAACAACGGAAATAGGGAAAGACTAGGCTTGATTTTCAATTCCAATTTCTAATGGCAACCATTTCTTAAAAGTTGTGCTTTAATATTAACTTGTATCATCCTTTACAGGAATTTTCCATAGATAACATGTAATGGTGAGCCTAGTGGCTTCAACATTATGATCTTGTGCAAGGGAGCAGGCACAATTATCTTTTTAAATTACTATAGGCAAACTCTATCAGGAAAGTGGAAAGAAGGCTTCCCTTTTCAAGTAGTCGGCAAGAATTTGTTTGCGTGCTGCTCCATATTGAATACATATACATGCCATGTTGCATCATCTTCATTGTTCAATAAATATATGGTCTGATCCGTGGGTAAACAACATCCCCGGTTTTAAAAGCTTCACCAATAGGCCTGAACCCAATGGTCATCATCTGGTAGGACACCTTATCTATCAATCTAGAGGTATTTGGAAGAGAGATGTGCTAAATTCCTTATTTTTGAAGGCTGAAGTTGATGCCATCTTGAAGATCCCTCTCACTGTTTGCGCGGCTCCTAATGATATCTTGTGGCACTTTGATAATAAAGGAAGGTTTACTGTCAAGACAACTTATAAGATTCTTTGAGCAGTTTCCCCTCTCCCTCACACCTTGAAACCATTGTCATCCTTCAGGATTCTGGACAAGGTCTGGGAAGATTATGGGCTCTCAAAATCCCTCCAAAACTAAAAGTGTTCAAATGGAGGAGGCTTACAAACTCTCTAGCTATTCAGACTAACCTCTTTCAATGGAAGATCTTGGATACTGCTATCTGCCAGATTTGTGGAATGGTTGAAGAGTCAAAACTTCATGCTTTGCTTCTCTGTTAGCATGCGAAGTGTGCTTGGTTTGGTATTGCGATTCCAGGTTGGGTCAAAATAGATGACTATCTTTCTTTTGTTGAATGGTGGATAAAGATTCAAGATAGGGAGAGCAGGAAGAGTAGCTTGAATGAGTGTTTGATACATGTCATTTCATTGCTATGGTGTATTTGGAATGCTCGGAATGGGAAGTTGTTTGAGGGCAAGAAGATTGATCCTTGCATAACTATCATTAAAAGTAGTGAGTTTGCAGTAGAGATTCAGGATGTTGTTGTTACTAGTAGGGTCATTTCTTTAGTTGGGAGTGGCGTTCACACTCCCGGTTTGACCTTGTGAGATTCTTGGTCTCCTCCTCCTCGAGGGTGGACCAGGTTAAATTGCGATGGGGCGGTGTCCTCCGATGGAGAACATATAGCCACCGGACTGTGTGTTTGAAACCATTTTGGTCATACCATTGCTCGCAGAGCTTCTATTCGATTGGGTAGTCTAGACATTGTAGTGGAGGCATAGTTGTCCTTCAAGGAGCGCTCTTGGCGATGGAGAAGGGTTGACAAGCGATTATTTTTTAGTCGGATTGCCTGGAGTTATTACGGTCATTGGTATTGCCTTCTCATCCTTGCTGTGTGGCTATCCAGACTATTACCCATGCTATTAAAGAAGTGTGTCGCTCGATTAGTTCAGTTAAGTTCGCTTTTGTTCGTAGGGCTGGGAACTTCGAAACTCATGAGATTGCAACAAAAGCTTTAAAGAGCTTTTTTGCATTCAGTTCTAGATGTTCTTCATGTTCAATTTTTGTTTGGGACCCTGGTGATCCCAATTTTCCTTTCGTTTGTTGTTAGTTGTATTGCCGTTTATATAAAAAAATAAAAATAAATAAATACTTCAATATAGTCTGTGTTGAGAAAGACTTGTAAGGATATATGTGTTTATGTGCCTTTTCCTTTTATTTAGGCCTTATGCATTTCTTGTTAATGTGTAAGGGCATTACTGTCCAACACATTATTTTAATAATAAAAGACTTGGATTAGTGTAGAGAGAATTACATACTCCTATTTTCTCCTATTCTTCTTTTTCTTTCTTTCTTTCCTCCTCAAATCCTAAAAACCCTAATCCTTCATAAACTACTATTTCAAGTTGGTATTAGAGCAAGGGGGTATCCAAATCAATCCACAAGACCAAAGGAGCATAAAGGAAGTATTAGCAGGTGCTGACGTCAGTTGTCATATGAACAACACTCCAAAGGTGTTTTCGAAAGTATTTTTAAGATATTTGAACTTTACATGAATTTTGAATCCTATTTCATGTTATTTGGATGAGTTTTGAAGTAGTTGTGATATTTTTTGTGAAAAATAGAAGAAAATCCTGGAAAATACAGATCTAGAGTACTATGTCAACTAGATCTTTAAAAAAAAAAAAAGAGATCGCTCTTAAGTGTATGATGTGTTTCTATGTGCTTGAACCATAGAAATTGGTCTTGGGCTGTTTGGTTGAGTTTTGAAGCTCCAGGGTGTTTGCAGACCATATTTGCTGCCAAAAGTGTGCTTCTTATTCATAGGCTGCTATTTTTTGGTAAGATTGTTGTGGTTGATCAGTAATAGTAATTTATTGGTGGTTGGTGAAAACCAGTCCATTATTTATTGTATAGAGTGACTTTTGTGGTGTTAGAAGTCTCTGGAAGTATTGTGTGGGCCGCTTTTGCCTTATTTTAAAAGGTGTTTGATCATGGCTGATGTTAAAATTGGATCTTTGGATACTAGCAGTAGTGCTAGTAATGAGCAACATGGTTTTCAAATAACCAAAATAAAGTTTGATTGTTCAAATTACCTGAGTGATCTAGATCTGCCAAATTGTTTCAAAAGAAGTTGGGTTATGTTAATGGTACCCTTCTCCGACCAGATGAAACTTGAAAGTGATAAATCGGTTGTAGATTGGGATTCTGAGAACACGACAGTAATGTCATGGATTATACATTCGATGGAACCATCTATTAGTAAGATATTTATTATGTGGACATAACACAAAAATTGTGCGATGCTGATGCAAAATCTTATTCCTATAAGCGGAATTATGCTAAGGGGTATGAGTTGATAGACACTAAGTTACAGACAAGAGGAGAAAATATTGAATGAATACTATGCCAGGTTATGGAATGAATTGAATGAATTACCACCGCTTAGCTTTCAATTCGCCTCTGACCATCAAGTGAAATGGGAATAACCTGTCCTCTTTTGAAACAAGGGGCGCTTCCACTTCTAGTCCACATCAAGTTCAATCTGTGCTGGTGAGCAACATACCATAATTGAGCAAAAAATGGTGTTTGACTTGCTTCGTGGAGTAAATAAGGAGTATGAGGATGTGCGGGCTAATATTCTAGGGTGTGAGACTCTACCTTCATCAGGGACAGTTTTATCTCTTCTTTATTGGGAGGAGAGTCATATGAGAATCATGGATACATCTAACAGTACTCCAGAGAGAGCAACTCTTGTCACTAATACTTTTTCTAGACATGAAGCTGGCTGTGGTCATGAAAGATCAAGTAGTACTTCTGATTACAATGATAAGTTGAAATGTACTCAATGTGAGCATTCTCGACATACCAGGGAGACATGTTAGGACCTATTGGTCGTCCTCCAAAGTTTAATCAGACCGAATCCTCTACAGCTCATAGTATCTCGTCTACTGGGGTTACATCCTCAACTACTCATGACACAATTGTTCTGATTGTTACCTCTTCACAGAAGATGGTTACTATTCCCAAACACGAGCTTGAGAGTCTCCATCAAATGATGTCACAGTTGGAGAGTACTTCAACGACAACCCCCGTTCACTCATGTACACTTGGATCAGCACTTAGTGTCACTTTTCGTCCTTTTGATGCCTCGTCATGAACTTCTGACCACATGACGGTTATGTCATCCATTTTTTCCTCATATTCTATATGTTCTAGTAGGAAAAAACTTAGGGTTGCTGATGGATCTCTTTCATTTGTGACAGGGAAGGAAGGAGGAGATTAAACTTCTTCCTAATCTTCCTTTATCCTCAGTATTTCATGTTCTTAATCTTTCAACAAACTTATTTTTTGTCAGTAACCTAACAAGAAATCTGAACTGTAGTGTTACTTTTTCCCTACACATTGTGTTTTTCAGGGCTTGACTACAAGGAAGATGATTGCAGTGGTCGTGAAGATAATGACTTATTATCTTCTCAAAGAGGCTTCATCCATCTCTGATGCTCATCAATCCAGTAGTTATAGTAGTATTAATAAATACTAGCTAATGTGTTGGCATTATCTGCTTGGTCACTCGTCCTTTCAGTCATCGTAGCATTTATTTCTTAGTTTTTTAGTTCTCCATTGGATATGCAATGTGAAATTTCTTCATTTTACTCCTGTTCATTCTCATTTACCTGATCCTATCACATCTTTGTTCGGTTATCAATATTTTGTTAGTTTTGTAGATGATTGTACTCATTGTATTTGAGTTTATCTTATGAAATCAAAAGAAGAAATTTATTCTATTTTCAAAAACTTTTCATAAGATAATTTGCACTGATTTTGATACATCTTTGAAGGTTCTTCCTTCAGATAATGGCGGGGAATACATATACTATGGTCTTGAGTCTTATCTTGCAGAAAATAGTATTAAGCATCAAACTACTTGTGTTAATGGTGATACTGAACAAGAAAATTGTCATCTTTTGGAAGTCACACAGACACTTTTGCTTAAAATGTATGTCTCCAAAACTTTTTGATTCAGAAGCTCTCATTAGTGCATCATATTTGATTAACAGGGAGCCTTCATGGGTTATACTCTCAACACTCCTTTCGAGCTTTTATGTCCTGGTTGTTCTTTGTTTCTCATTCCTCCCAAAGTTCAATAGTGCTTGTTATGTGCATGTTCATAATCCTCATCGTTCTAAACTTGATCCAAAAGCCCTCAAATGCATATTTCTTGGATACACATATTCACAAAAGGGTTACAAATGCTATCATCCTGGATCAAGGAAGAGATTTATCTCTATGGATGTGACTTTCTTTGACTCCATTCTGTTTTGTTTCTTCTGATCGGATCTCTCTTGAGGAAGAGCACAGAGATGGAGAGAGAACTTCTATTCCTCTACATGTACTTGTCTCTCTACTTATCAGATGGAGAGAGAACTTCTATTCCTCTACATGTACTTGTCTCTCTACTTATCTTTGATTTTTTGATTTTGGTAGTATTACTAGTTCTTAGGATTGTGAAGGCAGCAAGCAAGAGAAGGAATTACGAGTCTATACAAGAAGAAAAGAACCTACAGCTGATCCTCCACTATAAGTAATCCCCTCGGGCTCACATAACGAGTCTACACCTTCTATTCATGTTTATGTTCCTATTGTGGATGATTTAGGTCTTCCGATTGCTAATCGTAAAGGCAAACAGTCTTATACTCAAAATCTGATTTCTAATTTTGTTTTGTACCGTTCTTTGTCTTCTACTTACCTTTATTTGTAGCTTCTATTTCTTTTGTGTGTGTCCTTGCCCTCTAGTGTTTTAGATGCTTTGTCTCAACCAAAGTAGAGAGAAGCTATGTGTGAGGAGATATATGATTTAGAAAAAAAAAATTGATACATTAAAATTAATGAATCTTCTAAAAGGAAAACAACCGGTTTAATGTAAGTGAGTGTTTATAGTAAAGCACAAACCAGACAGTTCAATTGGGAGGTATAAAGCTAGACTGGTAGCTAAGGGATATACTTAGATTTATGGAATTGATTATCAAGAAACTTTTGCTCCAGTAGTAATATGAACTCTATCAGAGTTATTATGTCTCTTGCAGGAAATCAGCCATGGCCTATACACTAATTTGATGCAATGAAAGAATTCCTTCACAGTGAGTCAGTTACCTAAAGGAGGAAGTGTACATGGGAGTATCACCTAGTTTTTAGTTTCCTGGGAGCGAGGGGAAAATTTACAGGTTGAAGAATGCCTTGTATAATTTTAGTGGTGCTAGGAAGATGATTGGTCAGGTACAAAATCAAGCCGATCATACATTATTTGTTAAAAACGAGCAACATTACGACATTGATTGTTAATGTTGATGGCAGTCCTGACAGGGAGTGACATGAAGAAATTCAATAACTCAAGAAGTATCTGGGACAATAGTTCAAAATAAAAATCTTGGTGAACTAAGATATTTTATGTGGATTGAAGTTGCTCGATCAAAGAAGGGGATATTCATTTCTCAAAGAAAGTATGCACTAGATCTCCTCAAGAAAATTAGAAAACTAGAAAACTTGGAGCTAAAACAGCTGACACTCCAATTGAGCAGAATCATGGATTAAATAACCAAGATGGACAACCTTTGATTGATGTAGGACGTTTCCAGAGGTTGGTGGGAAAACTAATCTATTCACTTACTCCTCCGGATATTGCATATGATGTCAGTGTTGTTAGTTAGTATATGCATTCCCCTAGGATGACTCATCTTGAGGCTGCATATAGGATTCTTTGGTGCTTGAAGTCATCTCCTGGGAGAGGTATATTGTTTTCCAATCACGATCATTTGAGGATAGAGGCATTTAATGATGCAGACTAGGCTGCATCAGTTACAAATTGCAGATATACATTTGGTTTCTACTCATTTATTGGAGGAAATCTACTTACTTGGAGGAGTAAGAAGCAATCTATGGTTTGCTACACTATTACAAATCTCCCGAGAAATACCCAATTTCCCGAGAAAAACATCTAAAGTTTAAAACTCTGTTTTTATTGTGATATTTTAAAAATCTTGTGAGAAATATAGTTTTCTTTTTTTATTCCTTAAATATCACGAGATTTAACTGATATTTTAAAAATATCGTGAGAAATACACAATGTTGTCGGTTTTATGAATTTGTAACTTGGTGATATTTATTACTATTTTCTGTAATTTTAATATATTTTTTTTAATCATTGCTGAGATTTAGGCGAGAAATACTCGAAACAAATTCAGTGTTGAAAATCTCCCGAGAAAAACTTTAGCTGATAAAAACCCGAGAACGAGATTTGTAACACTGTTTGCTAGATTTAGTGCAGAAGTTGAGAATAGGTCTATGACACATGTCTGTGTTCTCCTGTGGTTGCGGATGATGAGTTTCATCACCAAGTCCAATGATGCTTTATTATGATAAGGATGCTAAGAGCATAGCACACAATCTCGTACAACATGATAGGACCAAACACATTGAAGTTGATCAACATTTAATCAGAGAAAAACTTGAGGCATATCAATTTTTTACATCATTAGTGAAATTAGAGAACCAAGTGGCAGGCATTCTTACTATAAGTGTTACTAAGGCTGATTATTTGAGATCTTGTGCAAGTTGGACATATAAGATATCTAATTATCTATGCCCCAACTTGATGAGTATTGAGAAAGACATAAAGGATATATTTGTATATTCGTCTTTTCCTTTTATTTGGCCTTATTCTTGTTAATGTGTAAGGGCATTACTTCCCAACACATTATTTTAATAATAAAAAGACTTGGAGTAATGTACAGAGAATATTCCTATTTTTCTTCTTCTTTCTTCTCTCCTCAAACCCTAATAATCCTAATCCTTCATAAACTACTATTTCAAATTTTCAAGTGTCCATAGGGCGTTGTGGCGGATAAATAGTTCACTGCCTAATCTTTGGACACTACTAAAGATACTTGAGTAGAAGAGATTAAAACTATCAAATTATATTATTATTGCAATTTCTTTCCATTTCCTTTTAGGCATTTTTAATGCACTTTTGCATGATAATGAAAATATTTGATTATGTTGACTCAAACATAGACTGGGCACAACTAACTCAAGTGTCAACAACTAAACTATGTCATCTCAATTTGGAGACTCAAAGAAGTCAAATTTCAGCCACCACTAAATAATTCTATTCATTGGAAAGAAGTAGAAGCATCAATAAATAAAAAAAATAGCATGATTTGTTCATTGCCCTGAGCCCAGCAATAAATGCTTCATATTCTATGATGTCATTGGTTGGAGGGAATCCAAGTTGGATAAAACAAGAAGACAGTAGCTGTAAAGTTTCAGCAGGACTTTGAATTTTGTTGTATTTTATGGAACTAGATTGAATTCTCATCATGAAAGAAAAGACAAATCTACAGGTGAAAGTGCAATATACCTGATTTTTCTGCATTTCCACAATTATCGCCTGCAGCGACCAAGGTACAGTAGATGAGGGTTTGCCACAGCCAAACTTTCCAAATAATTTTTCAACAGTGCCACATTTTGATTGCATTAAATTAAAATACCTGTTTCTTCTGCAATTCTTGGTTCTCCTCTTTTAGTTTTGCAACTTCTGCTTCCAGTTCCATGGTATAGGCCTGGCAGAAGGACAAAAATAAATTAATAAATATATTAATTAATTAAAATAATATTAAGCACATCTTAAAAAACAGGACTAAGATGTTATAAGCAGCATTAATACGTTAGGAATATGGCTATTTCTAGGTTCCCTGAATCATGATACTATGATAGACTCAACAAATCTTTACGGTCATAGGGATGGATCTTTTCTAAATGTTTGACCATTATGATCTGGATAAATTCAGCTTTATATTATAGCAGTTGTTCGTTCCATTACCATATCATAAACTGGTGTCATGTCATTTTCTTATATCGATTTCACATTACCATGCAATCCTGCCTCATCCACAACCTTGGTGAGTTTTATCGAATAGGCGGATACAAGACATTGAAGGAGAACTGGAGCCTTAGGTTTATTAAAGTCACCGTAGTCATCTACACCCGAGATCATCATAATTGTCCAAGCCTTGTCCAAATTTTTTGAAATCTGCTATAAGGATCCTGTTAAGCCATTCCACTCTATCTAGAGCTGCAAAATGGACTTGAGAAACTATAAACAATTGTTCCTCTACAATCATGAAAGACAACTCCAATGCAGCAATGCCCGGAGGGCCCAGATTCCCCAAGGAACATCCATCAAAGTTTAGCTTAATCACACCCTCATCTGGAGGCTGCCAAAGTGATTGGATTCTAGGAGTGGAGGGAGAAGGAAATCACCGTTTTCCAATCTCTAAAAAAGTCAGGAAAATTTGAACTCCTTATATGCAAAAGCCCAATGAAAGATCAGAACTTTAACTTTCTCTATTATTGAGGAAAGATTCAATCTCTTATTTTGAAAAGTTTTCTGATCTTTTTCATCCCAAACATGGTACCAAATAGCATGAATATAAAGCTTCCACATTAATGACCTGATTTCCCAAGCAACCAGTCTTCCAAAAAAAGAAAATGAAGGATAACGTGGGGGAAGACACAAGCTAACTCCACAAGGCTAACAAAAGCAGTGAAACCAAATCTCCATAGCCACCTCAGAATGGATTAAAAGGTGATTTATCGATCCTCCTCCTTCATGCACATCAAATATGTCAAGATATAAAGCACTGTACTTCCTACCTTTTGAAGCTTATACCACAAGTGTTGATTTTGCGGAAGGCTATGCCAAGATGAATGCTCTGACCTTAGGGGGCACCATAGACTTCCAAATGATCTTGGATGTGAAGGGTGACGAGGAGGGCAAATGGATGAGCATAAAATTGAAAAGAAAACACGGAAGAAATGTTCCACTGCGCTCAAGAGTCCAAATTCTAGAATCCACATCAAAAGAATATCTATAAATGGTAAATGAGTGAACACAAAATTGAATAAAGACTAGGAAGAAAATATTCCACTAGGTTCAAGAATCCAAATCCTCGACCATATTACTTCGGAAAATAAACTCCCTTTTTGCATAGCTAAGATCAAATCTTGACAAATTAAGGAATGCTTTAAGGAAAAGATTTCAACCAAATGAATCTTATACAAAGTAATACTGATCCCAAAATGCTTTTAAAGTAATACTGACATAAGAGGGGTACTGAATTCCGACATGGACACTGCTAAATGTCAAACACCAGAAAATAACTTATGGGGGTGCAATATGATTTAACCATCCACTAGGCAATTGTGAATAAGGTTAAGAAAATATATATTGGTGATTTATACAAATTGTTTTGTTTTATGAATAATGATAATTGTATTAAAAAAAAGAGAGAAATACATACTTATTGGACCTTATCTTTTCAAGGCCCGGAAGCAACTTTAGGCAGCAAGTGCAAAGGATAATCCCCTTCACGATTGGGTATGATATGGACACCATTTTCTATAACTATATGTGCCGGGCATGGGCACTATACCACCCATAATGATATGCCTAGGTAACATAGCTAACAGTGTTACTTAGGCACGTGGTATGGGTGCCAAGTGTTCAGGTGTCTAGAGGTGTTCGGCACGACAAGCTTTGAAAATCCTAATACTACGGCACAAATGTACATATTTTAAAAAATGATTATATATAAAGAAATATATTATAATTCAAAATTTTAAAAAATAATAATAAGAATAGAGAGGGGGCACCACCTGTCCTCATTTTTTAAAAAAGTATATACCAAAATTATAAATGTATCTAATAGAAAGGAGAAATAAGAGAGAGAGAGAGAGAGAAACGAACTTATTGATCGACATTTGTGTCAATGCTTTCCTAGTACGTTTTCCTCAATGTTTTCAAAAAAGCTACACAACTTGCCACAAAGTTCCTAGCAATCCAGAATAGACACATATATATTTTTTTTATAAAATGACACGTTGTACTTAAAGCATCATGTGTCTAACACTCTAACCATAGTGTTGACATCATCATGGCATGATATAAGCATGTACCAATGAGTGTCGTGTCGTGTCAAGGTGTTGGCACGACAAAATTTGGAAAAACTGAAGTGCCTAGGTAACACTGATAGCTAATGGTAGAAACTGTGTTGGTCTTCAATATTTTTTACTTCTTTGATGAGCTTCCCTATCCTATTGGACAAAGAAGTTGAGGGTGTGCCATGGCTGTTAGGTATTATGTGGGAACTACATAGTCCAGTTTCTTGAGTCTTAGAAGTTATGCTGGTATACCTTGAGTGGGACTCCTAGAACAGTCTAGCCCGAATCAAATGGAACACCTTAATGTAGGTAGACTATTGGCTTGTAGAGTCTAAGATAGTGTCATTTCTTCTCATGAGTACTCATGGCAAGGTATGATTCAATTACTTCCTATCAGTACATGATAGTCATACAATGTGCAGGACTATAAGAGAGTTTTATATATGAATGAGCATGTGATTCTATATGACTACATAAACTAGTGACACTGGACACATTGATATTCTAATGTCTGAAGCTACAAGCATAAGCATGGAGATCCATTGCTTAGCATTAAGCATACAAGAACAGTTAATTGCAAATACCATTTTGAACAAATACAAATAGGAAGTGTATAATGACTATTTCAACAAATACTCACCTCCTTACGAGCCCGTGACCTTGCAGCTGATTCTCTGTTCTTTATCATTCTCCTATGCCTCCTCTCAACGACCTTCTCCACGGCTCCACTGCATTTTCTTCCTCGTACACTTCCATTAAACACATAAGGAACTGGTGACAGTGAAGGTGTATCCCCATTACTTCTCCCAAGCCCATCCGAAGAAAGTTGGTTTGCAGAAGATCCTGTTGCAACCGCAGCCCCAGCTCCTAAGCCTACCATCCCCATATTCCCTCCACCCTGAATTAAACCACTGTTCATTGTCGGATCCACAATCCTAGAGATTCCACCCTTCATTCCTGAGCCAACCAGCTGAGCACTATTAGCTAAATGCATAGGAGAGGCATAAGCCACAGTAGCTTGCTTGGGGAAGATTTGCTGCTGCTGCTGCTGCTGTGGCGGCTGTTGTGGAGATCTGACACCATTTGCATTCAAAGCTAGATTAGGGGACTGATTAGGAAGCTGATTATTAGTCTCTGGAATCCGATTACCAGCAACTCTGTCATTCCGACCGGGTTTTGGAAAACCAAGAGCTATACCATTATTGTAATTGGAATGCGGCAGTTCGCCATAAAACCCCATAATATTAGGTCCTCCAGCTGATTGAGTATCTTCTCTCACTACCCCTGCTCTCACCAAGAACTCCTCCAGAGTCATCTCCCCCAAAGTCTGCTGCCTCTGCGGCAAATTCGATCCCACGTTGCCATGTCCATCCTTTCCACCAGTATTTTCTTTATATAAGTCTTTCCAAACTTCATCAACAGTCTTCTGACTGAGGGTCCGTGGCAACGTTAAAGAACCCTGTCTCTGCAAATTCCCACTAGGGAAGCTCCCTTCTGCTCCTCCCATGGAGGATAGCATGCCTTGAGTTTCTTCAGCAGTCCAAATGTTCTTTAGAAATTCATCCATGTTCATCGATCCAAAATCCTTCCCAAAGGTACCCATGGTGTTCTGGAACTCATCAAAGGTCAGCGAGTAGATGGAAGTTTGTCGGGCCAACGGAAAATTTCCCGGTGGCCTTCCACCACCGCTGCCTTCTGGAGGTGGCGCATCCCCGAAGTTCTTAAAATTCATAATATATCCCAATTCAAGAATTCAAACTAAACAGTGTAAATCCCGAACCCAAGCTAATGTCCTCTCTTGTTTCCTTCTAATTAAAATCCCAAATTCAAACCAGTCAGAACCTCCAAAATTAAACCCTATAGGAAACTTAAAATTCAGACTGAATTATATAAATTTAACTAAATCCCAGAGTTCTACAACCAGAATTTCAAAACAGAAACACCACTGGAATTATAGGACATCCAACCAAACTCATTTCGTCGAGCTCGAAACAATTGAAAGCAACAAAACCAAATTCAGAGCTCTAACCCTAACGAATTTCTACAACTACAACCAAAAATTCAAATACGAAAATACAAAGACAGGAAAATCTCTTCCGAAAATGAATAAAATTTTGTAGATCAGATGACTAAAAAGCAGTATATGATCGAAATATCAAGAACAAAAGCAAAACAAATACTTGTTTCAATTATTCAAAAATAAATAATTTTAAAAAAAAAATTCTGGAGAAAGAAGAGAAAAGGGAGGGAGAGGAAGATTACTATAAATAGAAGAGAGAGAGAGAGAGGCTTTTACCATCTGTTTTTGGCTGCGAGTGTCTACTTTCCTTCTTCTTCGGCCTTCCCTTTTAAGGGTGTTGGTGGAGGCGCCAAGTGTCGGCAATCGGCTATGCGGTAGTCTTGCTATATAAGAAAAGCAGGAGGACTGTTTATGGCATTAAAACTACCGGACGGCCAGCCGTCTTACGAAACGTGGACCAATCAATGAGGGTTAGGAGACTGTGATGTGACTGTCATCCAATCGCTTTTCGCTATATGGAAGCATCCTGGCCATTCAACTTCGCTTTCCGACAACAAGTTAGACGGCAATCATGGATTTTTTTTTAATTGCTTTCGGAGGATGGTGTAGCGCAAAATACGCCTTAAGTGTATTACGCACCTCCCATCCGGGCCTAACTTAATCCCTAGCCCTAACCCTTATAAAAGCCTTTGCATTAAAAATCCTGCGGCAGCAGATTAAACTTCACATGCAACGGATTAACCCGTTAGGCCATGTTTATGATACAAGGTAAAAAAAAAACACAAAAGAGATGTATTGGAATAGTAAAGCTCTGTCAATATTATTGATAAAGAAAAATGGCCTATAAATAGGTTTTACATCAGAACGTTTCATCCTAGCACTAACCACAACTCTTATAAAATAGGATCACACATAAGACACTTTCTCAACCATGAAATCAAATAACCAAATACCTAAAGACTCAGACAAACCTACCAATGACTACAACTTCCAATAAATATGAAATAAAACATTTTAAATCTTAACACCCTCCCTTAAACTGAAATCTGCAGAAATCAGTTTAAAAGAAAATCAACCCTCTGCAAAGTCCTCATTTACAGCAGCACATGAACAAACTCCAAGTAGACCATGCAACTTCACAAATGTAGCCAACTTGAGAGGCTTGGTCTGTATATCTGCAACTTGGTCTTCACTTCGACAATAAACCAGTTTGATTGTTCCATCATTGCTGAGATCTCTTAAAAAATAATATTTCACATCAATATGTTCCGTGTAGCACAGGATTCTTGGAGAGTCTGATTGCTGAGTTGTTAGCACAAAAAACTGTAGTAGCTTCCACTTGCTTGAACTGTAGCTCTTCAAGAATTCATCTCAACCAGATAGCTTGACAAGCACAAGCTGTTGCAGCAATAAATTAAGCTTTTGTAGTTGACGAGGTGACAATTGGTTGCTTCTTAGAAGACCACGAAACGGCCCCTGTGCCCAACATAAAAACATAGCCCGAAGTGCTCCTTCTATCATCTTGATCTCTTGCATAATCACTGTCAGTAAACCCGAACATCT